>WOXC01010742.1:0-600000 GCA_011680675.1 Gymnobelideus leadbeateri
AGCTCCCAATGTAGTCTCAATTCATATCTCCACTCAGGCAAATACTCATTGGTCTTTGGTGGTTCATTTCTCTATAGAGGCGACCCAACAGAACAGGAGGCTAATGTAGTGGTTTGCAAGGTCATTGTGAATAAATAGCAGGATGTGGCAATCAAAAAGAAAAATATAAAAAAATTAAAAAGGGGGGGGGCGCGGCTAGGTGGCGCAGTGAGTAAGAGCGCTGGCCTCGGAGTTGGGATGACCCGAGATCAAATCCGGCCTCAGAAAATGAGCACCCACACACAAATAATGACTGGCCGTGTAACCTTGAGCAAGTTACTTAACCCCAATTGCTTTAAAGAAAGAAAGAAAGAAAGAAAAAAACAAATGTGAGTTTGGACTGCCTTCAAACAGGCTAGCTCCTGGGAATAAGGAGCTGATACTCAGCACCTGGCACATAGTAGGTGCTTAATAAATTCTTGAGGATTGTTTGATGGATAGTCTCACTGGGCTTGGCCACACCTGAAGGACTGTGTTGGGGCCTGGTAGAGCAACCAGGAGAGTGAAGGACTGTTATTTGATTCTACAGGAGGACCAGGTGATGGAAATGGGTTCCTTTAGCTTGGAGAAGAGAATATTTGGGTGGGGGAGGACTAGAAGAGGGGAGGCATGCATGATAACTATTTCAAGTATTTGAGGGACTGTCACATAGAAGAAGGAATAATTCTATTAATCCCCAGCAGTCAGAACCAGGAGTAATAAGTGGAAGAAATAAAGAGACTCGAAGTAAAGAAACACTTCCCAATAATTAGAGCTTGTCTATAAGGAGAATGTGCTGCCTCAGAAGAGAATGGATTCTTCCTCCTTCTCCTTGTCATCTTCCCCACTGGAGGTCTTTAAGCAAAGATTGGATGACAACTCATTAGGTAGATTGTATTGGGAATTCTTTGTCAGTACAGGTTGCCCTAGGTGGATCCTATGGTTTCTTCTACCTTGGAAATTCTGTGAAACTGTGACTTTGTGACTAAAGTAGGCCCTGTACCACCAACACGATTCGGTCTATATGAAAGTATCGGTGTAGGTAATTCCAATAAAGAATTTGTTAGCCTCTGAATCATAGACTAATAAATAAAAATCAAAGCCTGGCTCTCTATCTCCCAGGGAGCCTATGTTAGTGAGTCACCCATGTATAGGTAATTTCAAAAATAGATTTCAAACAGCAGGCACCTCTACTTAAACCTTCTTCTGTTCTACTCAAGAAATGAAAAGCAATATGGCACCATCACTTTAATGTCTCTTAGAACCTTGTGTCCCTGGAATTGTTAGTTGGTATCTTGCAGGCTAGACATATGTCTGGGTCCACCATTGCTTTGACACTGAACAGAAAATTATGGAGGGAACAACCAAGTGATGCTTATTTTAGATTGGCTGTTTTGGCCACAGAATATAGCATATTTTGTTCCCTGGGGCATTCATTTGCATGAGGTGGCAGGACAGGGTAGATAGCATGCTGGAATTTGAATCTTGAGGTTCTGAGTTCAGATCCTACCTCAGATTCTTACTAAATGTATAACCCTAAGTAAGCCATTTCATCTCTCCAAATTTTAGTTTCTTCCCCCACTAAATGAGGGCAATAATATTATCCACCTCACAGACTTGATTAGAGAATCAAATGTGATATGTGTTATAAATTCTATATAAATGTTCATTATTATTATACATAAAGATTCAAGGCACACAACTGCATGAGCAGATGCCCAGAGGGAGCTACTCTAGATATATCTACATGTCCCCTAGGAGATAGCGAAAACTCCCATTTTCCTCTAGAGACCACTTCCTGTTTCATTTTAGATTTTCTTAGAAGGAACAGGAAGAGATAACATCACCTGTGAGATGAAAGGACCCAGGGAGGGAGGCAATCATCTATCACCAACTAAGAGCTGAAAGGGAAGACTGTAGAATTATTTAATCCAACCTCCCCTATTTGACAGGTGAAGAAACTGAGGCTCTAAGAAGTAGACAGACTTGTCCAAGATCATACTGCTAGGCAGTAACAGACTGGGAACTTCTTATAACTATAAATACACATTTTACACACACACACACACACACACACACACACAAACACACACATACACACACATGGGTGCTCTGGTATATATGTGTGTATATAAATATATATGTATGTATATACACATACACATTGTAGCAGCAAGCACCCCAATATCCCCAGGGTAGCTGCCAACACAGGTTCTTAGATCTGCTTTTCAAAAGGAAAGCAACTCAAAATGGGTCAACAAGCTTACTTTAATCAAACAAACATACATTACCTAGTTCAGGGGGAAAAGGTCAGCACCCCGAACTTCAGAGTTACAGAACTTACAGATCAAACAGACAGGCTTCCAAACTGTCCAACCATTATATCAATATCAAATCACAGTTACCAGAGAGGGAAGCATCAACATCTGGGTTTTCAAAGCCGGGGGGGCTCTCAACAAGGGCTTCCCAGAGTCTTATCTGGTCAAATCACACAACACTTCTCAAAGTGAGCCCCAAAGCAAAGCCTCTCCTCAGGGTTTATATAGTCTTCTCCTAGCTCAGAGATTGTAACAACCTCCTTGACCCACTGCCCAATCACAAAGTATCAAGGTGTGGTCTTCCCTGAAAAACAAGCCTCCCACCACAGGCTCCAGGTGCACTTAAGCTAGGGGCAGGGAAGATCTTTAAATCTGCATTTCCATTACACACATATAATACACATACATACACACACATATATACATACAGTAATGAGATTGCAGAGAGGCAGATTTGGGCAAAATAAAAGGAAAAAAATTCCTGAGAATCAGAATTCTCCAATAATTATCCAAATTATACAGAATTAGAGTTATCCAAATGTGGAAAGTGATGAATCAAAAGGGGGTGAGTTTCCCATCATCAGAAATCTTGAAGCAGATGGTCCTTGAGAGTCCTCCCATCTCTTAGATTCCATGATTCCATTTGAAGAGGCATCGTCCATAGGGTGAATGAGCTGGCCCATTGGTCTGCAACTTCCAAGACCAGTAAAGGTTCCAACATCCATCCTATCATGTCTCCTGACAGAATATCAAGAGGGTTCTTGCCACCCGAGTTCCTCGGGGACCTGAAAGTATGACTTGCCATACAACTCCCAGGTCATTGAATTATAGCTAGACAGAACCTTAGAGCCCACTGAGTCCTAATGGCATCATTTATAGGAGAGAACTGAGTCTGAGAGATGGTAAGGAACTTGCTCAGGGTTGAACAGTTAGCAAGCAGCTGAAGCAAGATTTGAACTCAGCCCTTCCTGATTCCAAGTCCAGTGCTCTATCCACTGTGCCATTTTCCTTTCTCAAGAGGTGAAAGGAACCTTGGAGCCCTTCTAACCCAAAGCATGGCAGAAGCATGGATTTTTCTCCCCTGTAGGGAGGAAAAAAGATGTTGTAACATCCCAGGCCAGTTGGTCATCCAACCTAGGACATTCTCTGGAGGACCCAGTTCAGCAGCTAGGGAATCAGACAGAGTCTGGGAACCTGGGTTAGAATCTTGTCTCTGCTCCTCTTCTGGGTTGAAATTTCTCCTTCCATAAAATAAGGGGTTAAGGCTAAATCATGTCCCTCCAACTCTTAGATACTCTGATGATAAATCAGAGTCAGATCAGCAGAAATCGGAGTGGGCTGGTACAGGAAATGGTCAGGAAATCTCAAGCAGTTGATATGACAGTGTCTCCTTCGGTTCAGCCACATTTTGAAGGGCCCTTGGTGACCCTTGAAGTTCTGTTCCTCTTGGTACTTAAAGGGTCCCACTACTTCTGGAGGGCAGAAGGTGTTTCATTTTTGGTTTTATATTCCTAGCAGAGAGTCAGCTAGTATAACTGCTGATTGATTTATTGAACCCTGACAGGCTTTCCCCCAAAGCAGAAAAAGGGTCAGGTAAAGGATGAAATTGCACCAGCTTCTGTTGCCAAGTAGGAAGTAATGGCCACAATCCCAAATGGCACCTAATACCATCTGCCTCCCTGCATTATATTGTTAAGTAATCTTGTTGTTTTCCCTAACTTCCCAGTCTGAAACATTGTACTTGCCTGATGGGGTTATACTGTTGCCCTTCTTTTATACCATGGTTATTCCCTATGCACATTATTATCATTCTCTTCACCACTTTCTTAAAATTAGACAATAAACAAAAAATAAATCAAGCCCTGATGTCTTTCTCCCCCTATTTGCCCTATACCTCCTTATTTATCTAATTTACTTCTGTCCTCTACCTTGCTCTCCCATTCCTAATCTAACCACCGCACTGAGTCCCTCCTTTATCCTTTCTCCCACTCTCCTAACTCTTAATTTACATGCCCTCCTAAAAGTCCCTCTCTTATTCTATCCTCTTTCCCTCTTATTTCTTTATAAATTTAGAAGACTTATATAGGCTTCTAGACCTATTTGTTGCTCTTTCTTTAACCCAGTTCTGATGAGGGTCAGGTTCCAACAGCACTAGCTCTCCATCCCCACTTGCTTCTTCTATATCAGTTCTTCCTTTCATAGCTCATTTTTATGAGATAATTGCTCTTTTTTTTCTCTCCCTACCTATTTTCACTTTTTTTTTAGAATCAATCCATCATATTGAGATGAATGAAAAACCTGAGAGACAGAGTTTCTGGGTAATTCATAATCAATTTATCAATTAGGTTAGCAAAAAATCAATAAATTGATGCTTAGTGTTTTCTGGTAATTAAAGACAATGACCATGAAGATCACTGAACACTTAAATATCTTTTGAAAAATGGGTGCTCCTGACAGTCAGAGATCAACCCTGATTGGTGGATAATCAATGAAGAGGTGGACATATTAATGAGGTGGCAGGCCAAAAGTGATTTGATCTTTAGACAAAGGGACCAATTAGACCACTCAAGTACAATGTAGTGGTGGTTGACAGGAGGTGGAGGGGGAGGTTCCTAGAGCATGAGCCTAATGCTTTTTGGGCTATAATTCAACTAGATTACATTCTCTTTACACTTAGATCAGAAATAAATTTTATTTGGGTGGGGTCCTGCCCAAGATTGAGGAGAAAGTTACTGGAGGATTATGTCAATCTCATCAGCCCTGCCCTTCAGAGACTGACCTACAAAGACTGGCTCCTGAATGAGGAAATAGAAAGGAAAAACCTCAGTCCTAATTTAATAATTGGTTATTAGTAGAAAAATAATTTATACTTAATTTATGTATAATAATATGTAATATATAAATATAATAATATATTATATATAATAATTTATACTTAACCTGAGTCTTTCTTTCAAACTACCCAATTAATGAAGATGGTCTTGAGTATTAATAATATTTTCACATATAAGAAGTGAACAGTTTAACCTTATTAACTCACTTATAGTTGATCTTTAATGCTTACCTTACGTTTCTCTTGAATCTTATGTCAAATTTTCCATTGAGTTGTTATCTTTTTGTCACAAATATCTGAAAGTCTTTCAGTTCATTGAATATCCATTTTTTTCCACTTAGGATTATACTTAACTTTGCTGGATAAGTTATTTTTGGTGGCAACCCTAACTCTTTTGCTCATTGAAATATCATGTTCTAGTCTTTTAATGTAAAAGCTACTAGGTCTTGTTGTGATCCTGATTGTAACTCCATGGTATTTAAATTTTTTTTCTTCTTACTCATTTTTTCCTTAACCTGGGAGCTTTGAAACTTGGCTATGATATTCCTGTAAGTTTTCACCTGGGGATTTCTTTCAGGTGATGAACAATAATTTTTTTTCAATTTCAATAGATTTTACCCTCTCATTCTAAAATTCAAGAGCAATTTTTCTTAATAATTTTGTGTAATATTGTATCAAGACTCTTTTTTGGTCAGAACTTTTTTGGTCAGGTAGCCCAATAATTCTTATATTGTCTCTCCTCTATCTGTTCTCCAGATCAATTGTTTTTCTAATAAGGTATTTCACATTCCCTTCTATTTTTTCATTCTTTTGATTTTGTTTTATTATTTCTTGGTGTCTTATAACATCATTAGCTTCCCTTTGCCCATTTCTGGTTTTCAAGGAGTTCTTTTCTTTTCTTTGTTTGTTTGTTTGTTTGGGGGGTCTCTTTTTCCAGTTGGTTGACTTTCTTTTCATATTTTTCTTGATTTTCTTGGATTGCTCTTATTTTTTCCCTCCAACTTTTCCTCAATCTGTCTTATTTGATTTTTTGAAGTCCTTTTTAAATTCTTCCAAGAGCTCTTTTTGGGCTTTGACCTTTCACTTTGAATTAGGAATGACTTTTTAACCTTCACTATCTTCCTCTGAATATGAACCCAGATCTTCTCTGTTCCCATAGTACCTGTCTATGGTCAGGTTCTTTCTCCTTTGCTTACTCATTTTTAAATTTTTAATAGTTTATTATTATAATCAGTTCTAATCCTGGGGTATGGGGAATGGCGCCCCAGGCCTCAGGTCCTTATTGTTATTTGTTGAACTCTGTCCAGGGGCCCAACCTCAGACACTGCTTCCACTCCCAAGCCACAGCTAGTCCTGAAAATACTCTTGCTATCTGCAGTCCCTCCCCAGGCTGCAAACTTCAGCTCCCTTTTCTGCCCTAGAACGGAAACCAGGGACTCAGCTCTCTTGCAAAGTGCCCACAGCCAATAGCGTCCCTGCCCCTTTGCTATGGCACTCATCAGGCATGTGCTAGCTCTTTCTCACGAGTAGCTGCAGCCAGGGACCATGTCTGGTCAGTACAACTGAGCCTGGCATTCTGAGACAACTCAGGGTCCTTCAGTCTTTGGCTACGCAGCTGACCAACCCCAATAAGGTCCATAAGGTAAAAGTTTCTGTTTCTAAAGCTGAGCCCCACCCAGCAGCCCCTAGGGCCTGTCGTGTGTTGACTCTGCAGTCAGCCTGGAGGTATTTGCACTTCAATGAGGTATTTGCACCTCCGTTCTAAAAGGTTGGGGTTTTTTTCTGAGGTCCTTTCAAGTAGTCTTAAAAGGACTATTGCTTTACCCTGATTTTTATTTATTTGTGGTGCTCTAAGTTCACTCTGAGAAGATGCTCTGTCTTTTTTTTTTGTGGGGAAAATTTGGAGAGCTTGGAATTGTCTGATCTACTCCACCATCTTCCCAGATAGTCTATATTTAACAAAATAAATAAAAACACAATTTAAAAAATCAATCAATATTTATTAAAGATTTACTATGTGCCAGGCACTGTGTAGCCACTGGGGATACAAAAATAGGTTAAAAACAATATTTGCCTTCAAAGAGCTCACATTCTAATGGATTCATAGAGATAATAACATGTGGTTTTCTAAGTCAATATGTGCCTCTGCAGGGATCCTTATGTATATACTGAGAAAAGGCCTTAGTCTAAAAGGGCCAGGGTCTCCCATTGAATCTTGGGCCATCTCCAGTCATCCTGGCCACTGGACCCAGATGGCTCTGGAGGAGACAGTGAGGCTGGTGACTTTGCACAGACCTTCCTCACTCAAATCCAAGTCAACTACAAGACATATCATCCTCTCCCTGACGTCATCATCCTCTTCAAGAAGGAAGGACAAACACAAACAACCACAACATAAAGCATATACTGTTTAGCACCTTCCCCATTTGAGTTGGATACCATGGGCTTAGAGTTTTTAGTGACTACAGTACTAAGTCTTTGATATAATGTGTGCAGAAAGCTTTGAAAACTTTGAATCACTATATAAATATCAGTTCTTATCACCCAGTTCTGTGCCTCCCCCCCCCCCAACTTGGCCCCAGTTCACACAAGTCAGATTTAGAACATGAGCGTCCTGAGGACAGGGACTGTTTTGTTGTTATGCCCCCATTTCCTGGCTTACCTCCTGGCACAGAGAGGCTGCTTATAAATCCTTATTAAATTGAAAATCTTTCCATGTTTTTTTCCCTGAAATTTACACATTCATAAATGCATCTCGGCATCTTTCTTAAAGACCCCCACCTCTGATACATATCTAGGACTGTGTGACCTGGACAAGTCACTTAACTTCTCAGCATTCTAGATAGCTCTCTGAGACTTTTAGTTGCAGAGAATGTACTTTCCTTCTCTTAGCTTCCAATAGTATGTTGGTTCTACCACTCCCCAATCGATCAGCCTCTATCTTTGTAACCAGCCTTTTGGTGCCACAAAAGAGTTGCTATGAGTATTTTGGTATATACTGCCCTTTTAATCTTGTTTTTGCTGAGGGATCAGAGTATGGATTGTTTACAACTTCCCTTGCACAATTCAAAATTTACCAGCTGCAATTTGAGAGTGGGTAAGGTGTGATTCTCTTGCCATAGTCCGATGGTACAAAGTCCTATCTAGGAAGGCCTATTTTATCAGCCTAGTAAATGTCCCATCTCCTGTTCCATCTCTTACTTCTGCCAGAAGGCAAGAAAGGGAACACTTTGAGGACATCTTGCTCTGGAAACAGGTTTCAGTTAAGGGAGCAAAAAGATGGTGGTGGTTATGGCTAGGATCTGCCATAGACTTTACAGGGCCTTGGATAAGGCCTTCCTAGAAGGTCCCCAGGTCAGAATGAGAGCAGTGGCACTCAATCAGTGAATGCAGGACTATCAGAAGCCCCCCCCCTCACCACTGGTCCTCAAGCGAAGACACATCAGCTTTTGGGGGGGAGGGGCATGCTGTAGATTGAATTCTTGCTCATGTACTGGTTGGACTGGATGGTGTCTGGATGTCAGCAGTAAAAATATCTAGCATTTATTCAGTTACTAAATTTATTATTAAACTTAGAGGTGTGTCCTGAATACATTCTGTTTGCTTGTTTCTTTTTGAGAGCTGGCTGTCAGGAACACCCTTCACTACAGCAAAAACCAGCAAGATTTGCAATACTCACAACTTCTTGGAGAGGTAGGTCCTCATTTTGCAGATGAGGAAACTGAGGCAAACAAATGTTAAGTGACTGGTCCAGGGCCACAAAATTCATAAGTGTTTGAGACTAGATTTGAACTGAGGTCTTCTTGACTTCAGGTCCAACCCTCTATCTTCTGGGTCTACTTTAACGTCAGACAACTCTTGATTTTTTTGCGCATAAATGGAAATGATAACCATTTGTACAAAATGGGAGAAGCCATTCACACCAGTCTTCTATTCCTGACTGTATTCATTTGTTCAGCTAATGTTTTCTTGACCACAGCCCCAAAGTCTTCCTTTGGATCCCTGACCCTCTGTTTATCACTTCTTAGACTGACTTTTCTATTCTTCCTATGAGTTCCCAGGATCAGTTCCACGAGATTATCCACCAAAGTGGTGGATACAGGCACAGAATAAATGTTTGATATATGTGAAGGAATGAATGCTCTGGATGAAGGAAAGAAGAAAGGCCAGGACTCAAACACAGCATGCCATGAATTTAGGGATGGCTCCTGCTTCCCACACATTCTAATATGCCAGTCCACATTCAGATGTTTGGTTAACTCTATAAGGAGCATGGATACTTTCCGTAATCTCCAGAGCATAACAATTATTTTCACACTTACCACGTTATGCAGGGGAAATTATACATTAAGTCATAGGGCTTTCAAGTCCTATATTCCTCCAAATCTGAAAAGGCAAATGTTTTGTTGAAGGAGGAGGAAGAAGAAAGGGGTTCCTGTTAGAAAGGACCTCAAGGGCCATCTAGTGCCATCCCCTCATTTTACAGATGAAGAAACTGAGGCCTGGGTTGGATCTGAAAATAAAAAATATAGGTCAAAATTGTTTTTGCATGTAGTTGGGGGAAAAATTAGATATTGCATTCAAGTTCAGACCCCCTAATTTTACAGATAGGGATGCTGAAGCCCAGGGAAGTAAATGACTTCCTTACGCTAGGTTACACAGGTAGGTAAGTAATAGAAGCAGGTATATGAACCAAGATTCTCCAGTTCCAAAGCCAGAACTCTCTCTACATTTGGCAATAGCAGAAGACAAATGAACAGCCTTGTAATCCAAAGATTTGAGTTTGAATTCTGACATTTGCATCATGAATCTGGGCAAATTGCTTAACCTTTCTTAACCTCATTTCACCCATTTATAAATAGGGGAATTCTCACCATTGGACTGTGAAAATCTTAAGATCATTTTCCTCTAGAAGATGGCCCTGTGAATCTTAAAGTGGTATATGTTATATTTAGTAAGATTCAATTATTCAGGTAGTTAATGCCATTAACTAGTAAGTCACTGACAGTAATAGTAAGTTATCAATAGTAACAAGTTTCAGTTTCAGGTTTGGCGTGCCAAAAGCCCCAAAGTCACTGCTCACAATTTCCTTTCTTGGGTAATAGAGGTTCAGTTTGACTCTCAGAGTAAGACAGAGGACAGGACAGTTTGTAGTCACTAGAGTAACTACAGAAAGTTGACCAAGGAACTTCTGGAGGGGCTATAGGAATATGAGATGTTGTCCCTGAAGTTGATTAGATTTCCCTAGGGAAGGTGTCAGTGAGTCCATTAACACCTTCTTCTGGAGTGTAAGAAATCTTCAGCCTTCAGCAGCTGTAACTAATTCACCCCTAGTGGGGGGATGGGTGAGGGGTGGTGTCAGGGATGATTAAGTGATTAAGTCTTATTTCAGGGATGATTTGATTGGTTCAAGCCCTTATGGATCCAAGACACTCCTTTGAGCTGGGTCTATAAAAGAGAGCAGGCATCTTCATTGGAGAGAGAACTAAAGCAAAGAAGAGCTGGGACTGGGAGATAGGGGAGAAGAAATGGGAGGAGAGGGAGGGGAAAGCAACTGCAGGCCTGCACCTTCATCCCATCCTTCATCAGCTGATGGCAACCCTGGAGAGGAAGGAGCCTCAAGCCTAAAGACTGCTGTATATATTTCTCCCTCTCTCCCATACATTCTGAAAGGTATCAGTGGGGAATGAGAGGCCTTCTTAACTTCTCCTGGCCTGGGGACTAGGGTGAGATTTCTTGGAAAATATTCAGTCCCTGGAGATTTCTTAGACCCTGCATTTTGAAGCAAAGGGGAATATTTGGAAGAGAAAATCACTGAGTGGATGACCCTGGACTGAGCCATAACAGGAAAGAACAAAAACCTGAATTTTGTCCCGTTTATAACCATGAGCTATTCTGATGGCCCATATCTAATAGGTTTTTTTTTTGTACTTTTGTTTTGTTTTGTTTTGTTTTTTGCTTTTTGGAGGGTGGAAGGCTGGGCAATTGGGATAAGTGACTTGCTCAGGGTCACATGGCTAGTGAGTGTCAGTATCTAATAGTTTTAAAAGGCTGTCTCTTAAGCATCCCCAAATTAGGGTCCCTTCTCTTAGGAATCCTAATCCTTGAAGCATTAAGCTGGAGACTTGGGTAGTGCCTGACACTCATCAGAATAGCAGTTTTAACGGAGGATTGATTGCATTGCCTTTTGAAACTTTCCGATGACTTCATGTGTTTGTTTCATTTTCTCTATGTTCTGTGGAAGGTTAAATTAAGGCTGCCTCTACTGTGTATTATAAATTTGAGCACATGCGCAGTAATTTTTTGTAATATCTGTGTAGGTTTCCAAAGGAAACTGGGTAGGGACAAAACTAAAGAGAGGATTTCTGCAGAAGCCTCGGAGCTTAAACCCAATTATCGAGGGCAAATAAGCCTGGATCCTGTGGTTCCAGGTTCCAGGTCCCATAATGAACTTCAGGCAGTCTTCAGAACATAGGAGAAACATGCTCATTTTCTCCTCACAAGAAGTCTAGTTGTAATCAGAAGTAGATTTACTTCCTTAGATCTCTTTCTGAAATCAGATTTTGTCCGTATAAGGGCCTACCAAAAAAGCAAACCACATTTGAACTGATGCTCTTAGAACATCTCTCAGGAAGTTGTTTGTGGTTCCTGTGTCTCCTCACTGAGGTAGATCAACTGTTTTCAAGCTCTAAGGAGGGACTTATGGGGGAAGAAAATGAAGAAGGGTAGCTTTGATGTTGCTGAGAGGAACATTTCCAAAACATCTACCTTTCCTTTGACCTAGGATCCATGACCCTCCTTCTCAACAAATGTGATTCTCCCTGGATCTCCAGTCTTCCTGAGTCAGATACCCTGATGCCAGAGTCAGATCTCTTTCTCCTGAAATTTGAAAAGAGTAAACAACACAGCTGGGATTTTAATTTTGTTTCTCTGGTTCCTCAAACTATACTCTCTGACTATACTAAGTGGCCACCTAGGAATGCATAGCTACTGGGGGAGGAAGAGGAGAGAGAAATTTCCTCTTGTCCCAGTCAGAAAATACAAGGGAGAACTAGCAGAGTTCCAAACAATAAGAGAGACAGAGACAGGAGAGAAAGAGGGAGAGAGGAAAGGAGAGAGGAGGGGAAAGAGAGGAGAGACAGAGACAAGGAAATAGACAGAAGGAGGGGGAGTGGAAGGGGAAAAGGGAGAGAGGGAGAAAGAGAGACAGAAACATAGAGAGACAGAGGGGAGAGACAGAAGGACAAAGAGAGAGAATGAGAAGGAAGGAGAGAGAAGGAGAAAGACAGATATGAACATCAACAGAGACAGAATGAGCAAGGAACAAAGGGAGGGACAGATAGGGAGAGGAAGAAAGAGACACAGGGAAAGACAGAAGGAGGGGGGAAATTTAGAGAGACAGATGGAGAGATAGAGGGATAAATGGAGGGGGAGATGGAAGAAGGGAGAAACACAGAGACAGAAAAAGAGACAAATAGTAAGACTTAAACCTCTCCTTTTTAAAACTACTGAAGGGTAGGTCTTAGTTGCCAACTGGTTTGGACACACACCTCTCCTCCCATTCTTGATCGAAAGAAGCAAAGGGTGAATCAAGAAGTACTCTTTGGGCATGTCCTTCATCAAGGAGCCAGTCAACATGTAGGCCCAGGCCCATCCTTGCTGATGGCCCATGGGAGATTCTCTACTCCATTTGTATATGTAAATCATAGTTCCAGGAATTGATGTCTTGGGGAGCCCCAAGTGCACTGAGGCATTTTGAGTTGTTCTTTTGTTTTCTATGCAGACTCAGGCAGCAGCCTAGTTCTGTGCTCCCCATTCTAAATGGGGCTTAGATAGTCCTTAGATCACCAGATGAGCTCTTGGGCTTAACAAGGATGATGAGGTCCTTACACTAAGCCAGTCTTCACAAAATCATCTCAGATAATCTTAGAAAGGACATAACTTGATGATTATTAAACATGCTTAGTGAATGCCAGAGTCTATTCAGGAGTCTAAGAAATACCTAGCCTACTCAGATGAGAAATATTTCCTTTTCACCTCCCTCCTTGGTCCTTTTCTTATCAGGATAAATGTACCGACTTAGGGCCTCTGACAGTTACTGGCTTTGAACTCTGGCTTGTGGGAGGCCATTCGGGATTTCTCAAAGAGGACCTTGTGTGGTTTTTGTTTATTAAGCCTTTACTCTGCTGGCCTTTGTGGGGAAAGGGGTAGTTGGGCAAGGCCTCTCTTCATGTTTCAGAATTCTGTCTGCCTTCTTGGAAAATAAACCTAGCAAAATACATTATTTGTGAGAAATGTTTTTCCCAGTCTCCAAAGACATGAGCTTTGGGCAATGTTTTTAATAGAAAAGAAAGTTTGAGATATATGAAAGATCCATCTGCCCTAGGCCTCAAATGTCCTTTTTTAAAGGGCAGGGATTTTACCACTAACCCCACACTCCAGATTCTTGCTTCTCTCTGACGCACTGAAAGCATGCTTCCCTTTTTTAAAGGTCTGATCTTGCATTGAATCTGGATCATGAGGTCCAACAAGAAATACATAAATATTAGGCAGGGTCACTAGAAATGTCATTTTGAGAAAATGGGGAAACTCATGAAAGAATAAATAAAACCACTTAAAATACCTTAGAATGTATGATCCATCATTTTTGAACAAGTAGTATTTCACTTCACAAAGGTCATCTAAGGTGACTCTTCTAGGCCTTCTGGAGTTGGGCATTGCTTTTTCTCAGTCACAACTCCCTCATTCAAGGTGAGTTACAGAGATGCCTGATTGATTCCTAAATTTTAGAAGAGGTCAGATTCGATTACTGCCTCCCATCCTTCACTAGCATTTAATTTCTCTGCGTCTCGTTTTCCTCATCTGTAAAAGAAATGGATGGCATGTTTCATCATGAATCCTGTCATTGTATTGATCAGTTAGTACATTTTTCAAAGTTGATTACCTTTACCATATTGCTGTTATGGAATGAATAGTTCCCCAGCTCACTTCACTTTGCATCAGATCATGTACATCTTCCCAGATTTTTCTGAAACCATCCCCTTTATCATTTCTTCTATCACCATTAAAAGTATTCCAGCCATTCTCCAACTGATGGGCATCCCTTCAAATTCCAATTCTTTCCCATCATAAAAAAGAGTTGCTATAAATATTTTTGCACATATGGATCCTTTTCCTCTTTTGTTGACACCTTTGCGGTATATAATTAGTAGAAATATCACCAGGTCAAAAGGAATATGCAATGTGTATAAATTGCTTTCCAGAATGATTTGACTAGCTCACAGTTCTACCAATAGTCCATTAGCATATCTATTTTCCCATATCCCCTACAGCACCTGTTATCTTCCTTTTTTATCATCTTGGGCAGTCCAATGTGGATGAAGTATATCATCCTGTCTGCCACCAGAGATGTCCCTGAAATGCTTTCAGTGAAGCTACAGAAGATGTGTGACATCCCAATACCTTTGCTCCTTGACACAAGCCATTCTATCTACCTCTACAACAACACTCAATACCTTAAATCTAAAAGAATAATAGCAAGATAGCAACTTGTCTGGGGTCCATTTCTTTATGAGCTCCATCGAACAAAATGACACAAGAAAACAATAATAGCAATAGTGGCGATGATGAGGATGATGAAGATGTTGTTAAGATATTTTCTTAAAGAATCCAGTAGTAACCTCTGGGAAGGAAAGAAGGAAGGAAGGAAGGAAGGAAGGAAGGAAGGAAGGAAGGAAGGAAGGAAGGAGGGAAGGAAGGAAGGGAGGGAGGGAGGGAGGAAGGAAGGAAGGGAGGGAGGGAGGAAGGAAGGAAAGAAGAAAGGAAAGAGGGAGGGATAAGAGGTGGCACCATAGAGTTGTTCTAATTTTTATTTTTTCTACTTATTGATTTAGATCATTTTTCACACATTAATATATTTTTTCTCCTGAAAACTGCCTGTTCATATCCTTTGATCATTTATCAATTAAGGAATGACTCATTCTGATAAATTTGACTCAGTTACCTATATATCTTAGAAAAGAGAACTCTAAAAGAGAAATTGGCTGTAAAGATTTTCCCAAGTATCCTGCTTTTTCCCCCAATTATAACTCCATTGGTTTTATTTATGCAAAACCTTTTTAATTTTATGCAAACAAAACCAAAATGATCCATTTTATCTCTAGCGAACCCTATCTCTTCTTTGCTCATGAACTCTTTACCTATTCATATATCTGACAGGTAATTTCTTTTATTTTCCACTAATTTGCTTTTTACGTCTAAATCATGTCGTCATTTTAGGCATTAAGTTTTTACAACCCGTAATCATGTGCTAATCTGACGCTATAGTTTTCTTACATAATCTAGTCAGCTATAGGGCTAAGTGGATGGAGTACAGGACCTTAAGTCAGGAAGATTTGAGTTCAAATTCAGTCTCGGACACATTAGCTGTGCGACACCGAGTAAGTCACTTAACCTGTTAGCCTCAGTTTCCTAATCTGTAAAATGGATATAATAATAACACTTACCTCCCATGGTTGTTGTGAGAATCAAATTAGATAATATTTTAGCTTAGCACAACACTCGGCATATAGTAGCTACTTGAAAATACTTGCTTCCTTCCTTCGTCTCCATTGGTCACGAAGTTTGGACTCTAAGAAAACCTCTAACTTTGTTAATATTGCTGTTATTGTAATCTTGCTCTCATTTTGTTCAATGGAGTTCAGAAAGAAATGGACCCCAGACAAGTTGCCATCCAACTATTATTCTGTTATGTCATATTGTTTTCTCATTAGTTTATGTATTATTCTTTTAGATCTAATATTCTGAGAATTATCATAGAGATGGATAGAATGACCACTTTATGTCATGAAATAAAGGTATTAGGATGTTAGTCCATCGTCACTACAGGTATTTCTGGGACATCTCTGGTGGCAGAGAGGATGATAGGGATCATACATGTCTCGTCATGTTTTCTCTCACATGGTTTGGGTTCTTTCTGCTAAATCTCTATAATTTAGAAGTTTTTCATTTTATGTACCTTGGAGATTATGTCTACTCAGGATGGTGATTTCTATCAAAAAAATGTTGTTCTTATGTGGACCAGGGTTATATACTAAGGACTATGGGTCACAGTTTTGTTCATGGTGGTGATGATGATTTCCTATTTTTTCCCAAGTTATTCCTACCCATCTTCTAGTTTGATATCTTTGGCTTTAGATCCTCTGGACCCTGTTGGAACTTAACCTTTCTGTGTTTCATCCCACCCAGTACTTTCTAAGTGACTGCCTACTCCAATAAACTAATTCATCTTAAGACATTAAAGGATATTTGTGACTGAATGAGCAAAGGAAGCAGGTGGATTTATGAGATTTCCCACCCCTTCCCCCCATACATTTAAACAAAAAACTAAAATTGCTGACCTTCCCCTTTTTTAATTCTTTTTACCAATTGAGTCAGCTTCAGGCCTCTGGTGACCCTCTCTCTTTCCACCAACAAAGACGGCAAAGTCAGAAATTCTTTCAGAGAAGGGACGTGGTCTAGTTGTGGTTGACAGACTTCATAATCCAGGCTATCTGACCTCAGCCTTACCTCAAATCTCACATGAGTAGGGAAAGATACTTAACCTCCTGGTGACTCACTCTCTTAGACAGTAGGCTGGCACAGGCAACTTTCTGAACTACTCCGCAGACCTTAAGACCTTTGGCTAAGAAGCAGACCAGAAGAATTCTGATGAGTGATGAAACCCATCTTTCAAACAATTGCAAAGGGGGCTGTATGGAGAGAGTTTGGAACAGAAGTGGAGATATATGTCAACTTTCTTGATCCTGGATCTTCTGTGATTCTGAGTAACCTGAGAAAGTTACTAACCCTTCTGTGACTCAGTTTGCCCTTCTGTAAGGTGGGATGATATCTGCCCTCTTTTACTTCACAAGGTTGTTGTGAGGAACAAATAGTCATGCAATGAACCCCTTTTACAAATTATCAAAATGCCTTGTGTGCCAGAAGGAATGTTAGATTCAGAGTCAGAGGACCTAGGTTGAAATCTGAACCTAGAGTCTTCTTGGTGACACTGGATAGGGAGCTCCACCTGGAGTCAAGTAGACCTGAGTTCAAATCTGGCTTAAGCTTCCTAGCTGTGGAACCTCAAATATCCCTTAATCTTTTTTTTTTACCTCAGTTTCCTCATCTGTAAAATAAGGATAATAACAGCATCTACCTTGGATGGTTGTTGTGAGGCCAAGCTTTTAGCACGGTGCCTGACCCATGGATAAATGCTTGTTTCCTCCCTTTCTTCCATCAGTATGTATGCTACTTTGTCCTTGTGTGACATGGGACAACTTATCCCACCCCCAGATTCTAGTTTCCTCCTCTGTGAAATGAGGGTGTTGGACTACAGGACTATACCAAGGGCTCTTAACATTTTTTGTGTGTGTCATAGTCTCCTTTGGATTCTATTCTATTTTTAAATGTGTAAAGTGAAATATACAAGATTACAAAGGAAACCAATTCTATACAAATAGCTATGAAAGTTGTTGTTTTTTTAAACTAGTACACAGACCCCAGGTTAAGAATTCCAGGAACAGATGGTCTCTTGACCTAAATTTACGATCCTATGATCTCGTTCCAAGGTGAGGGGATTATCCAAGGTGAGGGGACTATCGTTACCAATTAGAAAAGTAGTGTGGTCTCCATGGTGCTGAGAAGAGAACTGACCTTGGGGTTCAAGTTCATGTGCTCCTGACACATATTGGCCATGGGACCATGGTGAAGTCACTTGCCATGGGTAAGAATCTAAGACTAGAAGTTGGGGAGAGCTACCTTGGTGACCAGAGCTTCCCTGCACAGATGAAGTCAAATCCGAATTCCCCTCCAAAATAATTTTTTCAAAGGCAGGAAAAGGAAAAAAATACAAAAGTCAGGACCCGTTTTTCCCTTTCCTTGTGTGCTCAGTGCTGAGAACAGTGCCTGGCTCATACTAATGGCTTAATTAAAGCTTGTTGATTGATTGATAAATCGTGGGTGTTAATAAGAGGCTAGTAATGATAGGTGACATGTATATACCTTTTCTCACTTGATCTCACAAAATCCCTGTGAGGTGAGCACGGAAGGTATGTTTAGCCACTTTTACAAGTGAAGAAACCTAAAATCAGAGGGGTTAATTGACTTGCCAAGGTCACACAGCGTCAGATGCTAGATTTGAACACAGATTTTCCTGGCCCTTATTCTTCTACACTGTTTACTACAAGAGAAACTGGAGAATGGATTCTTCTTGAAGTGATTTCAATCTCATACTAACCTCCTGTTTTTGACTAGTTTTAGGTTAGTTTTCCTTGATCTTCTTACCTCTTTCCCCCACCCTCCCCCAATAATTACTGGTTTGTTGATGAATTTAAGACTTACAAAGTGTTTTATATACATTATCTCATCTACCCTTGTAGCAACCCTATGTGATTTGTACCACAGGTATCTTTTTTACAGTCAGAAAAACAGAGACTCAGAAAGGTTGACTTTTTCAAGGTTGTGCACCCAGTGACTGTTAGAGACAGGATTTGAACACAGGTCTTTCATGACTTTGCAATTGACTAGTGCACTGGTTTGCTGTCTTTGGGACTTCTGGTTGTTCTTGTGGTTATTTTCATGATGAAGCATGAAGTATAATCGTTCTTCCTCCTAAGCTTAGACTTTAGGGTCTAGGAATGTACGCTAGCCCCTGAAAGAGTTGGGAGGCATGTGGTGCATTGGAGAGGACCCAGGCTTCAAAGACTGAACTGTTCATTTGAATCCCACATCTATCACCACATGTTCTGGCTCTAACCTTCTGATATTCTGGTTGAAGTCTTTGAAAGAATAGATTTTAATTCCTTTTTTTGTCGGGGGGGGGGCGGTAGGGGGAAGTTGTTGGGGTTAAATGATTTTTCCCAGGGTCATATAGATAGTATCCAAGGCAGGATTTGGACTCAGGTCTTCCTGACTCCAGGACCAGTGTTCTATCCACTGCCGCCACCTAAAGAAATAGATTTTTTTTTTTTACACACATTCACATATGTATTCAAATGACCATACACCCTTCTTCCATTATTTTCATACTGAGAAAGGTTTCATCAGTCACAGTTATTGTTTTTCCATGTAGGAATGTAAATAGGTCAACTTTGATAAGTTCCTTTTGATTTCTTTTCCCTGATTACCTTCTCAGGAATCTCTTGCTTCTTGTGTCTGGATGTCAAATTTTCTATTCAACTCTGGTTTTTTCCTCAAGAATGCTTGAAAGTCTTCTATTCCACTGGATGACCATATTTTCCCCTGAAACAAAATACTCAGTTTTGCTGGGTAGGTGACCCTTGGGTTCATTCCCAGCTCTTTTTCCCTCTGGAATATCATATTCCATGCCCTTTGATCCCTCAGTGTAGAAGCTGCCAGGTCCTGTGCTATTTTGATTGTGTTTCCACAATATTGAAATTGTTTCTTCCTGGCTGCTTGTAGTATTTTCTCCTTGATCTGGGGATTCTGGAACCTGGCTATAATATTCCTGGGAGTTTTCTTTTTGGGATCTTTTTCAGGAGGTGATCAGTGGATTCTTTCAACCTCTATTTTGCCCTCTGGATCTAAAACATCAGGGCAATTTTCCTTGAGAATTTCTTGAAGGGTGATTTCTAGGTTCTTTCTTTGATCATGGCTTTCGGGTAGTCCAATAATTTTTAAATTGTCTCTCCTGGATCTATTTTCCAGGTCAGTGGTTTTTCCCATGAGATATTTCACATTGCCTTCTAATATTTCATTTGTTTGGATCTGCTTAACAGCATCTTGATTTCTCATAAAGTCATTAGCTTCCATTTGCTCCAGTCTAACTCTGAAGGAATGAATCTCCTCAGTGAACTTTTGAGATTCTTTTTCCATCTGGCAAATTCGACTTTTTAAGGCATTCTTCTCCTCATTGCCCTTTTGGGCCTCCTTTGCCATTTGAGTTAGTCTATTTTTTAAGGTGTTGTTTTCGTCAGTCAGGCTGTTGACCCTCATTTCATACTTTTGCTGCATCCTTCTTATTTCTCTTTCCAATTTTTCCTCCACCTCTCTTATTTGATTTTTAAAATCCTTCTTAAGGTCCTCTATGGCCTGCAACCCACTCATGTGTTCCCCTGGGGCTTTTAGAGCAGGACTTCTGACCTCACAGCCCTCCTCTCACTCTATGTTTCTCGATCATCTTTGCCCCCAAAGTAGGAGTCTAAGGTTGCATTTTTCTGTTTAATTTGTTTCCTTTGCCTTGGCATGTTACCACTTAATTACTTGACTTTTGGGCTTGTTGCCACAGTATGGCCTGGCGCCAGACGGGAATTTTCATCCCGAACGTGTGGGGGGGGGGAGCAACTTCCGTTTCTGGCAAGCTGGAAACCCACCCATGACCTCCACCCCAGATCACAATCCAGATCCAGGGAGGTTAAAGCAAGAGTGATTACCCCCCAAGACTGATCGCTGGATCTCCCTACAGTTTGCAGGCCAGGAGCTGGAGCTGCCTCTGAAAACTACAAAATGGCGTGTCTTCTTAGTGGCTTCTAGCCCCCAGGGGAGGAAGCTGAGGAGTTCCCCAAATACTGGTCCCAAAGTCCATAGGGCACTAACCTCTCACTTTGTCCTAGGCATGTCTATGTTGAGAATTCTGGAATCACCACAACTGCTGGTGTTCTGGGGTCCCTCCAGCCTGCCACTGGCCCTGCCACCCTGGGGCTAAAATCACGACTCAGGCACACCTGTGCTCGGCTCCCCGCACACTTCCTGTGCTGTGCTGCCGGCGCTGTGCTGGTCCTTCCTGCAGGGCTACTGGGCTGTCCTCAGCGGGAGGTTAGCTTCTCTGTGTCATTCTGTGGGTGCTGGGGCTCCAAAGTTGTTCAGAGTCCCCTTTTACATAGTTTGGAGGTACTCTGGGGGAAGAGTACCTTGGAAGTGCTGTTTCTACTCCGCCATCTTGACTCCTTGTATCAGGAATAGATTTTCAGTGCAGATGTAAAGGTGCAGAGCAGGGTGATGGATTTCAAGGACCTTCCTAAACTGAGGTGCTGAAGACTTTCCTCCTGCTTAGAACAAGTGAGCATTAGGTTGACCCCTTCATGGTGGTATGACTCTATAGATTTTAGTAGCACTGGTCATGTTTTATTTCTGTTTTGCTTTTTAGATGTTGCAGAGTTTGTATACTTGGCTTTTAAAAGTGAACCTTAGGCACCTAAGCCTAACTCAAAGCCAATTTGCTTTTATTTAAGCAGTGAAGTGGATAAAGCAATATACTTAGAGTCTCGGGGACCTTGATTTGAATCTTACTCCAATCAGTTGTGAGAGGCAATATGGTCCAGAGGATAGAAAACAGCCTGGGAGGCAGGAAGACCTGATTACAAGACCTGCTTTTGATGCATAATAACTGTGTGACCCTAGCAAATTACTGAGTCTCTCAGAGCCCTGGGTAACTATCAATTCAAAAGAGGGTGCTGACCTGAACTGGTAGGTGGTGTTTCCTTGTCCACAACTTCCTCATACCAATAAAACTACAAGTATGGACCTTTCCATATTTCATACATCTACTAGCTGTGTGACACTGAGGAAGCCACGTAACCATTCTCTGCCTCAGTTTCCCCATCTGTAAAAAACAAGGATAATAAAACACCTCAGGATTGTAGGGAGGAACAAATGAGATACTTTGTGTGAAATGTTTTGCAATTCTTAAAGCACCACACAAATGCTATTTATCATTATTTTTTTAAGTTGTGTTAGTCCCTTTTGAGTTTTGCAACATTGATTTTTTTCAATATATTCTCATTCCTACTTCCCTTTGTAACAAGAAAAATAAGCTAAACTGACCCACCGAAAGATATAGGATATTTCTCTCCCATAGTTTCCCTGCCTCTTTAATGAAAAGAAGGAAGTATGTTTTATCAACTGTTCTCCTGGATCAAAACCTGTCATTGAAACTAATCTCAGGTCATCTTACTTATGGTGTTATTTTCATTTGCATTATTATAGTCCTTGCAACTACTGTTCATTTGGTTTTGGCTTACCTGGTTCTCCCTCGGTCCATAAAAATCTTTCCATTTTTCTCTGAACTCCTCATACCCTTTGGTCAATAATAACACAATGATACCAATAACATTGGGTTATATTTCTATCTGCCTGATGATTGAACCATTGCCTAATGTACTGGCACTCTATTTCCAAAATTTTGCCACTGTAAAAGGTAAGCAGCCATATTTTATTAAATGGCAGGTCAGGTCTCCAATAACTAGATCCTGGACAGAAGTCATTGTCATTGCTGGCAAATGTTCAGAGGTGGAGGGACAAATTGCTGAGACCTTTTCTGGCATGGGAAAATGATAAGAAAGGAGCCCCAGGAAACACTCCCTAAATTTTCCCTGTTTTTACCATCCAATAGAGTGAATGAATATTCATTATTGTGAATGAATATTCATATCCTCATGAGAATTATTTTTATCAGATAATCCCAGAAACGTGGTATGTTAGATTTATAAGTGACCTTTAGGGTCAGCTTGTCTAATTTCCTTATTTTGCAAATGAGGAGATTGTGGTCAAGAGAACTGGTGGGTGAGTGATTTGACCAAGGTCACACAGTCAAAAAAGATAGAATTTGAACCCAGGTCCTTTGACATCAAATCCAGCTCTATTGTCCTACCTCTTAAGTATGTCTCAGGTTCCCTTCAAATACCAGATTCTTTGTGGCTGTATATGTTGGGGAATAATTGGATAGCCCTGTGGAGACTCCTCCCTTTTTGTACCCATGGAAAGTGCCTTGATCTGCTTAAGTTCATACGGGGAATGACGCAGTGGTAGTTCAGGAATGCCCTGACTCCAAGGTGTAGTCTCCATATCAAGGGTTCCTCACCCTTCTTTGTATCATAGACCCTTTGGCAGCCAAGTGAAACCTTTTGATCCCTTCTCAGAATCATGCTTTTAAATGCATAGTATCTAGCATTACAAAGGAAACCAATTATATTGAAATAATCTATATATATATATACATATATATTTAATAAAACAATTTTAGGGACCCCAAGCTATGAACCCTCACTCTCTACGAACCCTATGTAAATTTATCCCAAATGAATACCTCTCCTAACTTTGCAAATGAGTAAATAAATAAATCCCCAGTGTCAGCCAAGTCAATTAAAATGCATTTAAGAAGACACTTTTGCTAGCTTACAATCCAATTATGCATTTCATAAAGCATTAATATTTAAAGAGCTATAATTTGTTGGGGTCCCAACACATAAATAGAACTTTTGGTTTGAAATCGCCACCATTTGAAAATTGACCAAGTTAGTTATATTGATTAGTAAGGTCAAGGTCACATTGTTTGTACATAGGGTTCTTTTGGGAGGAGGTGTAGTGAATAGAGGATTGCCCTAGAAGTCAGAAAGAGCTAAGTTCAAAACCTAGTGGTATATGATTGTGATGGAATACTACTGTGCTATAAGAAATGACGAGCTCGGTAATCTTCAAAAAACATGGATAAACTTGCATGAAATAATGAAAAGTGAAATAAGCAGAACCAAGAGAATGCTGTATACAGTAACAACAATATTTTTTAAGAAAATCTTTGAGTGACTAAGTCATTCTGACTATTAAAAATACCCAAATTAACTTCAAAGGACCTATGCTGTCTACATCCAGAGAAAGAAGTGATAAATGGAAGTATATATAGAATAGTTTTACACACACACACACACACACACACATTTCTGTCTGATGGTAGACATCAGTAGTGCTGGGGTGGGGGGAGGAAAGAAAAAAGGAATGAGAGAAATTCACATGATAATTTTTTATATATTTAAAAAGAATACATAATACACTTAATAAATGTATAGTTTCATAATAAATGTATAGTTACAATCATATTTTTATTATACTATGTTCTGGAAATGCTTGTTTATTCCATAAATTAAAAATATAATAAATAAAAAATTTAAAAACCTTACCTGAGCTGGTCATTCAACCTCTTTTGGCCTCGGTTTCCTCATTGGTCAAATGTGGATAATAATAGCACCTATCTCGTAGAGTCAGTGTGAAAATCCAATGAGTTAACATAAAATGGTTTGCAAACCACTGGAGAAATGTTAGTTCTCCTCATCATTTTTGTGGCCCCCTCCCCCAAAAAACTAGACTGTAAGGTCCTTTATCCATAACTATCATGGCCATTGAAATGCTTTGCACCTAGAAGGTTTATACATATTGATTGAACTAATTCACTAAATTCAATCAATTTCAACTAACATTTATCAAAAGTCTAGTATGTGCAAGACCCAATTTTAGGTGCTGATGATACAAAGGTAAGATCACATGGTAAGATCTCATTCTACTGAGGAGGACAAATAAATATAATGCAAAATCTAAACTGATATGTCTCACTATGAATCAACAGTATAACATAATGGCAAAAATACTATAATGTGGTCTTAGGCTGCCTTAAGGTAGCCATACCAGAACCTTGAAGGTGATTGCCCTATGGTGCTCTCCCCTGGTTAGACACCATGTTTGTGTTGGGCAGCTAGGTGAAACAGTGGCTAGAGTGGTGGACCTGCATTTAAGATCTGCATTCAAATCAAGTCTCAGACACTAGCCATGTAACAATTAACCTTGCTTACCTCAGTTTCCTCACCTGTAAAATGAACTGAAGAATGACATGGCAAACCACACCCAGATAACCCAAATGGGTTCACACAAACTAGTAAGTGTCTGAGGCTGGATTTGAAATCAGAAAGATGAGTCTTCCTGACTCCAGGTATAGCGCTCTGTGCATCATGGCACCATCTTGCTGCGCATTAGACATGTGCGAATAGATACACATATCATATATGTATATGCATGTATGTATCTATATATGATATGATATACACATATCATATATGTATATACATGTATGTATCTATTTAGAGAGGCAGCTGTTGTCAAGGTTGGGAAGGCCCGAAATCAGTTTCTGCCTCTGACATACACTGGTTATGTGCAACTTCGGCAAATCAGGAAACTTCTCCAGACACAGGGAGAGACTTGGGGCAACACTGACCTGCATTGGAAAAGAAAGTTACCTCCTGGGAATTTCTTATACTGAAGCAATCACGCATTAACCCCAAATTAAAAAAAATATACCCTCATTTTTACATGTATCTTCCGAGGAGTCAATCAACTAAGTGTGAGGCCACAAATACAAGCAAAAAAATATTGGTGCCTGTCCCTCAAGGGGCTTACATTCTAATGCGGGGAAGGCAAAACACAAAAGGGAGGGGGATCACGATATGGTTTCCTCTGTGCTGAACTCTGGAGATACAAAGAATGGCAAAAATGTGGTCTTTGCCTTCAAGGAGGTCCCCCTCTAAATGCTAGGGGTGGAAAGACAACAAGAAGTAAAGTATGAGGTCCTTAGAAACAGTTTATTTTTTAAAAATTTCAGTAAAAAAATTAAACAATAAATTAATTATTTAATTTTAAAAATTCTTAAATTAATTAATTAAAAATTTTTAAAAATTAATTAATTTAAATTTAAAAAATTTTTGTCTTTCTGTCCCTTGTACCTTGTCTTGTTCTTTTTGTGGGTCCTCAATAAATAAATACTTGTTAACTCGGACTGGATTATGGAGGCAGAAAGGACAAGGCTTGGCAAATGCTTGCTTTGGGGGTGGGATGAGGGATAATGCGCTCGCTGAGGATGCATAGGTACAAGATAATACATATCAGGGGACCCTGAATGGATTGGATGAAATGGCATTCTTTATTCTCAGGGTTCTGAAATGTAAATACAAGTCTATTGAGCTTGGTCCCTTAGAGGGCCCCCAAATTGCTGCCATTAATAAAGATATGATTTAGTGCCTTCCAGGGACATAATTTATGATATGCTAACCTGGGTACCTAAAGGGGTTATTTCATTAAATGAAGTGATTTGTTTTCTTCTTATTGGTGAGGGCTATTGTATTTTGTTATATTCCAAATAAAATTAGGAATGGAAAAATATGCTATTCAAGCAAATTGGTGGTTGTTCCTCCTTTTAATACAAATTCAAATACCATATAAAACAATTGTGTTTGAAGCCTGCTCCCTTCAATTCATATTTTCTCCAGAATAGACACTGATACTTTAACCTTAAGTTAGATCTAGATAGGACATCGACACGAGAGAGAATAAAGAAGAACAATTTCCTACTTTTTTTTTTTACATCACTGAGTGCAGTTGCGTGTAACAAAAATGCATGGGGAAATAGTTTAGAACAAAGTTATTATAGATGTAGAGTTTAAAGGAACTTTGTAGGTCAGCTAGTCTAACTACAGACAAGAAACTGAGGGACCCTCCCCCTCCCCACCCCCCCAAAATACTTCCCTGTTTCTGTTATTGCTTCCAGCAAGTGTCTTCGGAATTCTTTCTGAAGTCCCCGGATTCCACATTTGAAGATCTTTCTCCTAGCAGAAACTACTTTGGATTTGGAGTCTTGAAGTCCTGAGTTCTAGAAATCCACCTGCTAGCTTTGTGGCCTTTGGCAAGTGATTTCATCTCTACCCTCACCTAGTGGATTCTAAGCCCCTTCAGGGCAGGGAGGGCTTTCATTTTTGTCTTTGAAAGTATCAAAGAATCTGACACAACAGATAGAGTATAATTCACTTTTATTGAACTAAATCTTCTTTAGGAAAAAAAAATGTGGAGAAGGATGTCATCAGAAGACCAGAGTTTGAATCCCAATTCCTCCACTTCCTAGCTTGGTGACCTTGGGCAAATCCATCAGCCTTTCTACACCTATGATTCCTCATCCATAAAACGAAGGGTTTGGCCTCAGTGGCCTCTGAGGTCCCTGTTAGCCCTAGATCTTACTGTGCTTGTCTAACTCCCAGGGCTCTTGTTGGATCAGTCTTTCAAAATTCATGGTGCATTATCATTTCCATTAGTCTTTATAAATATCAACATTAATGAAAACACAGTACAGTGGGTGCCGAATATCATTTTAAAATGCCATGAATAAATTGCAAACATTTAAGCTAACTGCCCAGACTTTTTTTTTTTCATTCACTCACTTATATTCACTTGCTCATTCAAAAGCTTTATTCTGAAGCTGGTATTCTTCCTTATATACAAGCAAAGCCATTCAGAGCACTTGGCTCGAGTGAGATTGTTTCTAACAAAGGAGAATGGAACACTTTGAAAGCTCACAATTCTGTTTGTAACCAACATTCCATTTTCGTGTGTCCAGGGCCGTAGGGGAAGCAGCGCCGGGGGCTGGGGGTGAGGGGGAAGTGGCTTCACAAACTGCCTCACAGTGTAGCAGAGCAGCGCTGTAAATATTTTGGATGCAGATGAGAAATTGGCTAAAAAATACACTCAGTCTTCCTCCTACACCTTGTATGTTACATGCTTCCTGGCAGCCAAACTTTCGCTATCAATCTGTGTAGGTCAGCAGTGAAACGCGGACAGAAATTCCAATCCAGGTTAGGAGCACTAGTCACCCTTTGCTGTCACAGGTACCTGGCTCCTGGGCTGTCAGTCGGAAAGGAGAGTTCTTACGGGGGGTACATGGCATTTCCCCCGGGGAACCGCGGGCCCTGGCGGCCCAGATGGTGGGGAGAGTGTGGAGGTGGGTGTCGATTTCCATTCTAGGGCTCAGCACCCCCACCACTCCGACATCCTTTCTCAGCTTTTGCAAGCTGCACGAGCGATCATGAACAAGGGGCTAGGGGCAGGGAACTGACCTCGATCCTGTTGCTTATGCAAATTTCAGCTTTGCCTTGGCGAGTGGCCTGGGCTCCGCTGTTGCCGGCGCTATTCCTCCTTTAGTTCTTTTTTTTTTTTCCTGTGCTGGACTTGTGCGGCCCACTGCTGGAGGCCGATCCCACCCCCGTGCCCTCCCCACTGCTACATCAGTCCTTATATGCACCGGCTGCTGCGGCGGGCCAGGCTACTCTAGCCCTCCAAACAGTCATGGGGTTGGGGGATGATGGCCTTTATTTATTATTACTATTTCTTCAGATTATCGGGATGCGGACCCTGATGTAGAAGGCGAAGGCATAGTCCGATCCCCGGTGAAGATTCTGTCTTTTTTTTTTTTAACGTCCGCCCCCCCCCCCCCGCCCGTCCCCCAGCTCCGCAGTGATAGAATGTCTTCCCTTTTCTCTGACAGCCCCCACCCCCGCGGGATCGCTGTATGCTCAGGCACGTTCCATCAGCTCCAGCCCCCAAACTGCCGGGGGCATGGAGGTTGTAGAAAGGGGTGAGATGTCTTTCCCTCCACCTCTTGTCCCCCAGAAGGGCTGGTGCAAGAGACTGGGTCAGGAAAAGCTGGCTCTCCAGAGCTGGTGGAGGCCACGCCTCTCTCTCTCTCTCTCTCTCTCTCTCTCTCTCTCTCTCTCTCTCTCTCTCTCTCTCTCTCTCTCTCTCTCTCCTCCCTCCCCCCTCCCTTCCTCCCACCCCCTCCACTCTTTCTTTCTTTCCTTTTTTTTTTTTTTTTTTTTTACTCCTCCCAGGAAGCTGTGATAGACACTTCGGTGCGGCGCTCTTTCCCCCATCTGAGTGGAGGAGTTGAAGTGTCTCATTATAACAGCCAATGCAGCCGCCATCCACGCACCAGCAGAAAAGCATGTCCCATTTAAATACACCCACGCAGCCTCGGCTCCCTTAGCAGCGCTGCGCTGCCGCCCCGGCCGCTCGCAGCAGCAGCAGCCCACTCGTGCCTCCTCCTCCTCCTCCTTCTCCTCTTCCTCCTCCTCCTCGTCTTCCTCCTCTTCTCCTCCTCCTCCTCTTCCTCCTCCTCCTGCTGCTGGGGCAGGGCGCGGAGCCGAGGCTGACTGCCTGGCGGCCGGACCTCGCTCACTCGCTCTCCGCGCCTGCTGCTGCTCGGACTGCTGCGGAAGGGCGCTGGGGGGCGCGACCCCCTCCCGCATGAGGGCGGCCAGCCCCTGGAGCTAGGGGTCAATTCAGGGGACTGCCAGGGCACCCGGGGCTCTATTTGCCCGGCGAAGGAGCCAACATGGCGAGCGACTCCCCGGCTCGCAGCCTGGACGAGATCGATCTCTCGGCTCTGAGGGTGAGCTCGGGCGCGCTCGGCGCCTCCCTTCTTTCTCCTTCCCGGGGCGGCTGGATCCCGCGATCTGGAGGCATCCATCCTTCGTGGACCGCCGCTGGGGGTGGGGACTGGAGCGGCGCAGGGAGGAGGAGGAGAAGGCTGGGGGTCGGGGTTTTGGAGGGATCTGCTGGGGGCTGTTTGCATTGGGGGCCGCTCTAGGGCCACTTGGCTCTAGGCCGGCGATGGATGCGTGCCCCGATGGACTGACGGACGGACTGATGGATAGACTGGGGTGCCTTTGGTGGTGGGGACTGATGCCTGGAAAGAGAGATGCCCGGGGGTGTGGTGTGGTGTGGTGTGGTGTGGTGTGTGTGTGTGTGTGTGTGTGTGTGTGTGTGTGTGTGTGTGTGTAAGAGCAGCTCATGCCGCCGTTTACCTTTCGCACGGGGCTGTGTGTACAACACCCAGCTCGCCATTCCGTTTCCCTACGTGAGGGCCACTGGAAGCCACCTGCTCCCGGATGCCCACTCCTGGCGGGGATTGGGCGAACAGTGAAAGGCACTGAGCAATTCCCCTTGGGCAAGAATACAATAGTAATCAGTGTTCAAAAAGGCTTCAGCCTCTCAGAAACAGTCTGCCACAGGGCTGCTGAACCTTCCGAATCTGGCATACAGTGTCAGGACCAGGGTCCCAATCAATATACCCCAGCTCCCAGCTTTCCTAGGGGGTCTTTCCACCTGCAGCTGGACATTAGAGCCGAGACCTCTGTGAGCTCCGGGTGTCACAGGGAAGGGAAGCTGGTCCTGAAGCTAAGACAGCTATGCCAGACTTATCCATACACATTTCCCCTCGCCTCGCCCTCCCAACCATACTCCCTGTCTGGTTTCCTTTAGGTCGCTCTTTTGGGGCTTGCTCACTCCCCCTCCCCCAGTCACCTTTATTTATGTCTTTAACTCCACCTTAGCTCAGACTAAGGTCTGAGTCCATTGATATTTCAGTTTTGTGACAAGCAAAAGAGAAGATCCAAATCTGTGTGTGTGTGTGTGTGTGTGTGTGTGTGTGTGTGTGTGTGATCTGCCATCAGGCCAATTCACCTTATTGGGAAACTCACTCAGATTACGATTCTCTGTATTGACCAAGACATCCCTAAGATAGAATCCATTTTGCTGCCTCCGGTGGTTTTTAACAGTCAAATATGAGAAACCCCGATGCTGGCAGGATGTTTTCTTTTCTTCCTCCCTCCCCCACCACCCCAACACTTGAAGCTAAGGGGATTTATTTTCTTGCCATTTTAATGAAATGCTGCCTACTGGAAAACTGGATGGGGGTGGAGGACTTTAAAGGAGAAGGAGAAGATTGGGGGCCAATTTAAGAAATGCTAATTAGCTTTGCTTACTACAAAAATAGCATTTGCCTGTGTTGGATGTGTCCAGGGTCAGAGAAACTGAATGGTCAGGTATAGGATCCCAAATGCCTGTATGTAATTCCTGACGGGGGACAAAGCCTGTTGTCCAAGGGATGCCAAATCTTTTTTGGGGGAAGGGGGGCTGTAATTCTTTATTGCTTTCAGAGCCCGAATTAAATCCTCCCTCTCTTTTCATATATTTTAGAGAGCCATTGCTGTGATGGAGAAAATCTTGGCACATTTTTTCGAATAACCACTCACTTGAATCAGCTCTCTCTCTCTCTCTCTCTCTCTCTCTCTCTCTCTCTCTCTCTCTCTCTCTCTCTCTCTCTCTCCCCCCCTCCTTCCCTTCCTCCTCCACCCCAACTTTCCCTTCTAATTCTTTTGGTCCAAAGGGAGGGGAGAGGAGGGGGAGAGGGGTAGTGACTGACAGCTAGAAGTCTGAATGAGTAGGCATAGCATTTGCAGAGATGTGACCATTCAGACTTGACAGTGGGGTGGGGTGTGGGGGAGTGGGTGAAGCTCATTCACCTTTGGGAGCCCTCACCCTGGCACTGATTGCCACATTCAAAAGGGACAGCCCCTTGTGACCATCTTGGCAAAGCTAAGGGGCTCTTAAGGTTGTGAGTGAGTAGCTTTTATCCTGAGGGTTTTTTCTTTTCATTATAAAATGCAGCTATTTCTATGTCCTACTTTCTGCACCCTTGAGTAGTGTGGCTGTAGGAGAATGAGTGGTGGCAGCTTAGTAGTTCAAGGTGCAGAGAAAATGGGAATTGGGTATCAGGGACTAGAACAATGGTAACCACATGTGCCATTTTCCCCTAGGATAGTGATCCCAAGCAGGTCCCTCTGGAGAGACAGAGAGCTTTGATGATTTTCAAGTTGAGGGGGGTACACGCCTCTCTGTTGGTTCCCATGGAAGGTTTTGTACAGTTGAATTTGAAGGGATACAAAGCTACCTTGCCATCAGCCATGACCAGTGGGTAGGGCTGGCCTGATGGCTATCTGTAGTCATATTCTTGTTACCCGCCTTTCTTGCCTGTGTGTTTCAGAATACCTGGTTTGGATCACATGCTGAAACTGACCAGTAAGCCTGAGGCTGGCTGCTCTGTGTTCCTCCTCTGGCATATTGCCAGGCAAGGGTGGGAGAAAGATGGCAATGGCAAAGCATGGGGAGGAGAGCCAGGAGGAAGGAGGACTGGCTAGGGAGGAGTCCATTCGAGACAGCTTAAGCTGAGGCAGGATGCCAAGTTGCCCCCATGCTAGAATTATTTCCTCTGGAGAAAGCTGTTAGTGAAGAAGAGGGACAGAAAGACTGAATGACATCTTCTGGATCCTCACAGATCAAAATCATCCTTGCCTTCCAAGGTAAGAAGGTAGAGTCTTCCTGCTTTGAGAAACCTGACTTGCTTCTGAAAAGCAGGGCCATATTAGAGTTCCCTAAAAGTCTGCCAAGGTCAGGGACTTTCAGGATAGGTTGCCTGAAATGCTGCAAGTTCCCATGCTTGAGAGCCCCTAGGATTTGCATCATGGATGGTTTGTAGAGACCTGTATCCAACTCTGGGAGGGGACCAGATGTACAGTGCCTAGTCCTTTCTGCAAGAGCCCTTCATCCTCCTCTTCTTGGCTCCATATTGTCCTCAGCTGGCGTTCCCAGACTGGAACTGTGTCTGAATTCTCCCAAAATAGTAACAATGCATAATTTAAATGAGAAACCTCTTACAGCTACTATCATTTACATTATGCAGCATTTTGATGGTTTCTAAGTGAGACAAGAAGAGGATTCCTATTGAGTTAGAAGATGGATCTGCTTTGCCAAACATATCTGTCATTGATTGGCAGAGGTCACGAGGGTCACAAATAGAATGAGAAACTATAGTGGTTTCTTAGAACATTAAAGCCAAAAGGGACCTTGGAGATCATCTGAGCCAACCATCTCCTCCCTTTATTTAAACAGGGGAGGAAACTCAGTTTCAGAGAGGTCAACAAAGGTCACAGCTACTTAGGGTGAAGAGGCTTTAGGTCTTCCAACACCAAGTACTATGCACTTTCCATCACCCACTATGATTGAGTTTGAATCAGCCTGAGCCCTTAACATGACAGAGGAGTAGTCTGACAAGGTTAATGAAATCTCAGTCATTGGAAAAGAAGAAAAATACCTGATTTTAGGCAGATCATGTGTGTACCAGATGCCTCAGGTCTGCTACTGACCTTACCTAAAAGGCTATACTGACTCATCCTCTTCCTGTAAGCAGGTGAATGATTAAACTATGGAGAATGGTTGTTCTGCTCTTAAAGCTCCCCTGGGGAATGATGGTTTTATAGCCCATTATCCCAGGAATCAATGTGTGTGTTTTGGGGAGTGTGTGGGTATAGGTATGAGTGTGTGTGTGTGTGTGTGTGTGTGTGTGTGACATACATACTCATCTATATCTTTCACCTTTCTATAAGTAAGACATAGTGGATAACATATACTTGTCCACACATATAGTATTATGTTTAAATCCTGTATGTACATGTCTATGTATAGATTGAAAAGACCAAGAGAACCAATTTATGTATTCAAACCTAGGTTTGGAATAAACCTTGATTATATCACATTATAGAGAATTTGTTGCTAACTTCACAGGCCCCAAGGTTTTAATGTGGGTCCACTACCATCAATGTGATGATCTGTTGAATAAATGAATGAATCTTGGTACAGCAGAAGACTTGGATTCAAATCCTGCCTTGACTATTTTTTTACCTAGATCTTGGGCAAATTATTTCACCTCTCAGGACCTCAGTTTCCTCATCTGAAGAATGAGGTTAGACTAAATAGCTTCAGGGGACTTTTCTAGCTTTAAATCTATGATCCTAGGAACATGAGACAAAATAGTTCAGTAGCCCCACTTCTTACTGTGTTGACTCTGGGCAGGCCTCTCTGGGGCTCATGTTCCTTATCTAGAAATCTGTCTTGTCTACTTCACACCTGGCTTCTGAGGAGATTATCATATAATGAAAATGATTTGAAAACTCTGAAGACCAATGTAGATGGGAGGTATTGTTATTTAAAATGGGAGAGAGGCATCCTGGTGTAGCAATTGGACAGTGCTGGAGTTCCTGGAATCAAGACCTACATTTTAACTGTGTGACCTTGGGCAACTCACTGAATCTCTCATTGCTTTCAGACACAGGTCTGATCCTGTACTTTGTAGAACATGTGCCCATTGACTTTGACAGAGAGCCCCGCATTGAGCGTTCACTATGCCAGTGGAAAAAAGTCCATTTTTTGCACTTCTTCCTCCCCCAAATCTCTTTCTGAGCCATTATTTACTCATATATTTCTTTTAGAATTAGAGGAATGGGGTTAGTTAAAATAATGAGATCGTCATGGTATAATGGATAGAACTTTTGACTTGGAGTCAAAAGGATCTGAGTTTGAATCTTGCCTCTAATACTTACTAGGTGAGTTACCCTGACCAGGTTATTTCCCTTCAGCCTTTGCTTTTTTTTTCTCTTCTTCCAAATAATAATATCCCTAGTACTTTTTTTTTTCTCACAAGGTGGTGATGAAGTTCAAATGGAATAATGTTTGTAAAAATAACTCGCAAACTTGAAAGTACTGTTTGAAAGTCAACTATAGTTTATTAAAATGCAGAAACAATGCAGTGGTAAATATCCTTTCTTTGGCACTTCTTTGGGGGGAAGGGCTAAGGTAATCAGAAAAAAGGGGATAGAATCATAGATTTTGGAATTGAAAAGTTCATCTAATCCCCTTCATTTTCTTTGGAAGAGATCTTAGAGATCATTTGGACCAAGTCTATCATTTCACAGAAAGGAACTGAGTCCTAGAGAGTAAAAATAACTTACTCAACGTCACACAGAGGCAACTAGGTGGCTCAGTGGCTAGAATGCCAAACCTGGAATCAGGAAGACAGTGCAAGTCTGACCTCTGACAGTGTGACTCTGGGCAAGTCACTTTACCCTGTTTGCCTCAATTTTCTCATCTGTAAAATGAGCTGGAGAAGGAAATGGAAAACTACTCTAGTATCTTTGTCAAGAAAATCCCATAGTGGGTCATGAATAGTTGGATGTTACTGAACAATAACCCAAAGTCACATAGACAATAAATGGGATAGGTAGGATTTGAAATCAGGTCCTCTGATTCCAAATCTACTACCCTATACCATAGTACTTCCCAGGAGGCAGGATTAAAATCCAGTTATTCCAGTGAATAGAAGTTGGTCTTCTTGTCATTAAATATTTTTTCAGAGGTTATAAGAATTAGAATGGATGAGGGTTTAGAGAGCATTGACTCCAGCCTTCCTCCATTTTACAGATGAGGAAACTGAGTTGAAATGACCTGTCCATAATAACACAGGTATTAAGAATTACACCCTGTGGTTTCAGCAAAAGTCCCCTGCCTCCCAATCTAATGCACTTTCTCCAGTCAATCAGCTAACAAATTCAATATTGTTCAATGAGTCTAGACACTTTGAACATGGCCTTGATTCAGGCAATTCTAGGAGGTGGGCAGCAATGGCATTATTAAAGTGGCCAATCATATATTAACAGAATCATATTCTATCAAGTTTTCATCATAAAAAATGACTCTGTCCCCTCCTGAACATGGCAGTGAAAAGCCTTTTCTTGAAATCCATTGGTGCTGCCTAATGCCATAGTGGGTTATTCTGGACATTATCAGAATATCTAAGTAACAACATGTATGTTCTGTGCGTGACCCTGTTAAAGATTCCTTTTTAACTACTGGAGTCTTCAGTACAAAAGGGAAGGTAAGTTGTCTTGAGCCAAGATGCATAATTACTCACTTAGGAGGCCACAGGTCATTTTTAAGGACAAATCCCTAACATGGCCCTTCCATAAAAATCTCCCATTTGCTTTCTTTCTCGTGTATTTGACCCTTTCTTAACAAGTGGTTTTCAGTTCTCCCCTGCCTCTGTCCTGAAATCAGAAATCTCTAGACTCCTTGTCTGGTCAGCCTTTCCCCCTTTTGTGATAAGAGGGAAGAGAACTCAGGTCCCAAAACAGCAGCTGATGCTCAGTGATTGAGTGTATAAAGGGTCTACCCAAGGCAACCAGCAGCTAATGCAATGTTCTGAAGGCAATTGATGAGGACTTGAGTGTGAAAGATGGCCTATCACTGACTTGTGGTCTTCTGTCTTACTAATGGAGCTGGTAATCTCACAGGAGGACCCGATAGTGCTTAGAAGAGTGTGTGAAACAGAAAATTCCAGTGATGCTTTTAGAATGAAATTTTATTTGGAGTATAGAAATACAAGCTTCCTTGGAGATAGTGGTGGGGGGGGGGGCGGTGAAATTTAGACAGTGTTGCATAAATTCTTGCTCAAATCTCTCCCTTCCTTTATCCACTGAAGATTGTTTTCCCAGCAGATTCCCAGCCCTGAAATTTTGTATCCAAAGTTGTCACAAGTTATCTTAAGGAGTGTCCTGAATTTTCTCAAAATATGTTAAGTGAATTAAGATTCGATAAACATTGAGAATAGGGCATCTAAGAGCATTTGATTTGAAATCAGAAGATTTGATGGGTGAAGACTGTAATTGTTAATGATTGTAAAAATGAAATCTTTTTTAAAATGTACATGTAGGATGTTCTTAGAATGATCATGGATGCTCCATGAAATTTAGGGACATATAAGGAAAACTCTTCAAGGGTAACCCCTGGTTTTACTATCTATTAGCTGGATGACCTTGGGCAGATACTCCACTTTTTGAGTCTGAATTCTCTCATTCCTAAAAGAAGTTGGGCCAGAAGACCCAAAGTTTCCTCTAAACATTATAATCTTGTGTACACACACACACACACACACACACACACACACACACACACAAATGTTTTCATTTTAATATTTAGCACCTTTCTAGCCAGAGTATTCACACAAGTGTATGTCTCATGAAAGCACAATGAATCTATGAGATATCTGTAGGTTTTTATACAAGTGTGCATGCATGTCTAGAAATATTGAGACTGTGGAGCAGAGAAGGCCTGGATTCCAGTATAGCCTCTGACACATACTGATTTGGGGCTAGATTTCTTTTTTAAGGACCATGCCTTAAACCCAAATCACTCTGGCTCTCATTGATTGGTCAACAATAGGTCCCAGGCCAAGCCTCATTTGGTCTGTTTGGGCTTTGATGGCTCAGAGTGAATGTAAATAGCAATTGTTTCTGTTTTGGCCAGAAACCCTTCGCCTTCCAGACTGATATTTTTCTGTTGGTTTTCTTTTTCTCCTTCCCTCCCACACCCAACTAGGTAAAAGAGGCCATTCTTTGTTTCATTTCTTACCTAACCTAAATCACTGAATGGGTGTTTCCTCAGTCAAACTGAGAACTGGGAAAGGTCATAGGTCTTTTTTAAAAAAAGGCCAAGGTCTCCCATTGCATCTAGACCACCTCCAATCCACCTGATCTATATCTTGTCAGCTATTGGGCCCAGACAACTCTGGAGGAGAGAGTAAGGCTGGTAACTTTGCACAGCCCTGCCTCACTTAAATCCAATTCACTTTCAAGTCATGACATCACCTTCTGATGTCATGGTCCTCTTCAAGAACGGAGGACAAACAACTATAACCTAGAGTGCAAGGCTCAGCCTCTCAATACAGTATTTCTTCCACTAAAATTATCCATAAGGGAGTGGCAGATCTGTATTTGTGGAAGAAGTTTCCATATTAGGAGCTCCCTGCCCTGATTAACTCACAGATCCAGGCAAAATAAATAAACACACACGCACACACACACACACACACACACACACACATACACATACACACACTCACACACACAGACCTTAGTTCTACTTTTAGAAAGGCTAGAGTCAGCATTACCTGCACAGAATATAGAAAATTCCCAGAATTAGAAATGGGAGTAAAATTTTATTGTCATTCAGTTGTTTCAGTCTTGTCTGACTCTTTATGATCATCTTTGGGGGTTTTCTTGGCAAGGATACTGGAATGATTTGCTATTTCTCTTTCCAGCTTATTTTACAGGTGAGGAAACTGAGGCAAACAGGACTAAGTGACTTTTCAGGATCACACCGCTAGTGTCTGAGGACAGATTTGAGTTCACAAGATGAATGGGTAAAATGCCCACCTTGTGTTTCTCCAACCCCAGATTCAGTGTTCTTTCCATTTTGATTATCTTTTATAATGTAGTGCCCTCCTTGAGGGCAGAGATTTTATATATTTTTCCTTTGCATCACCATTCTGTATCTGTGTCTTAAACCATCTGGGGGCTTAGACTTGTTGAAGGCAGTCAGAATTGCTCAGATGTAACATGGTCAGCTAGGTTGCACAGTGGTTGGAGTGCCCAGCCTTGTAGAACACCAAGCCTGGAATCAGGAAGATTTATCTTCCTAGGCTCAAATCTGGCCTCAGACACTTAACTGGCTGTGTGACCCTGGCCAAGTCACTTCACCTTGCTTGCCTCAGTTTCCTCATCTGTAAAATGACCCTGAGAAAGTGACTTTGTCAAGAAAACCTCAAATGCAGTGAAGGAAGAGAAGGCATGACTGAACAACAACAAATACTTGCTGAATTGTTCCGTGGAACCTCTGGGTAAAAACTTTGTTGAATGACCGATTAGACCCACATTGTCTTGTTTTCTTGAGAGCGGGAAGTTACAGCAAAATGCAACCTCCAGTGTCTTTAAATCTCTAGCCTGGGCTGATTGTGGGGGTTTGATGGCCCCAACTTCAAAGCCAAGTCTTTAGAGCCCTAAGTAGCTTTAAAACTCTTGGACACCATTTACAAACAAGCCAGAAGATAAAAGGAAGCATCCTGTGGTTTAAGGGAGTGGGAATTAAAAGGTAGTGTATTTACCCAAGAATTGAGCCTTATCTCCATCAGTGAAGATGATGGCCTTCACTGGAACTCTGGAACTCTGGAAGTTCCAATCTTTAGCTTGGTAGGATCCTAGAGTTACAGACTGAGACCACTTCATCATTTCATATGAGGAAACTGAGGCCTAGACTTGTGACTTGCCAAGGTCACACAGGTAAGGGCCAAAGGCTGGATTTGAGCGCAGGTCTTCTGATGTCAGAGTCAAGTGTTTTTTACTATGCCATCCTATCTCCAGGGCTTAGGAAAACCAAAAGACCTTAGGGTTTGATGGAAAAAGTTCAGGTCTGGAGACAAAAAACGTGGGCTCACCTGTTACCTTTGATGTTGACTACATCTGTGACCTCCTAAAGGTCATTTAATCTCCCAGGGCCTCAGTTTCCTCAATCATAAAATAAAGGATGGGGAAGCAGGCAGGCTAGATGACCTCTAAAGGGCCTTTCTAAGAAGTTCTAGAATCCTAAGAATAATAACCATCTCTCCTATAGGAAGGCATGATTCCCTGCCCCATCATTAAGTTCTTCAGAAGTTTGTTTTTGAATAGAGATGGGAAGGGAATGCACATTTATTAAGTCTCCACATGCCAGGCCCTGTGCTAAGTGTTTTACAAATATTACTTCTATTGAGTAGGACTGAAAATCCCCAATTCCTAATTTGTTCCCTAATGTTGTAGATGGTTTATTTTTCATGTTTCTAGCTTGGAGTATATTAATGCTGTTTTAAAATTAATTGCTGGTTTAAATTGCTGTTTGAAATTATTTGAGGCAATCCAAGAAGCATTCCTTGAATTTCTTCTTTGTTGGACAGTATTGCTCTAAGCCATCGGGGTATACAGATAATGCAGTCCCTGCACACTAGAAGCTTATATTCTACTGGGTGGATAGAACATGCAAATTTATAGGCATATATAGATATACATATATATGTATATATATACATACATATATATGTGTGTGTGTATGTATATGTGTATATATGTGTGTGTGTATATATATATATAGTACTTTGAGGAAAAGGGAGAGAATACTAACAACTAAGGAATTCAGGAGTGGGTTCCCATAGGAGATCAGAATTAAGGCTTCTAAAAGAGTAGAGGGAGAAATTCTCGTCGTGTATTACAAGCATGGGGTTGAGGGGAGATAGTCCATGCAAATACACAGAGATTAGAGATGGGAGGTGAAGTTCAGGGAGGGAGAGTAGAATGGAAGCTTGTGTACATGTAGGGGATTAATGAAGCCAGAGTCAGATTGTGAAGGACACTAAATTCCAAGATGAGGAATTTGGATATTATCCCACTCAATAGGGAGCCATTGATCTTTCTTGAGGAGAGGAGTGACAGGTCAGACTTGTTTTAAGAAAATAATTTTGGCCACCGTGCAGAGGATAGGCTGGAAAACAGATTGTAAACCAGGAATAAAATGAAAGGGCTCTTGCAACTGTCTAATCAGGAGGTGCTAAAGGGTAACTGTGGGAGTAGAGAGAAGGGAAGGATTTGAGAGATGCCCTAGAGGTAGAATTGGCAAGATTTAGCATCTAATTAGACTAAGTGAAAGAGAAAGCAGAACAGAAGATGACTCTGAGGTTGTAGAAAGACTATGAGCCCTTTGATAGATATTTGGACAAAATATACAGCTTTTTTTTCTCAAAAGACCATCAGCATCTATATGATACCTCATTTAATAGGTGGGCGGTGGTTCCATAAGATGGTGCACTCTGCAAATAAGAGCTGAGATGGGCAAGCTTACCATTGGATGGGGCCAAGAGAAGCCCTGCTAATTTCATGGTACTGATTGTAGGAAAGAATGAATTTTCAATAGCTCTTTATTTATAATGACTGTTTTTTAATCAATGAGATTGGAAGTTTGGCAGTATTGAGCAGACTGATGTAGTTGATGGCTCCAGCAATATCTTTTATTTTACACTCATTTAATTCATCAGTGTAGTGGAAAGAGGTCTGGATTTCGAGCCAGGAGACCTTGATTTAAATCCCAGCTCTTCCCATGAGCTTTCCTTGGGTGAATCTCTGCATTTCCCTGGGTCTCAGTTCCTTCTGTGGAAATGGAGGTGGCTGAAGGGGATTGAATGTATATGTAGAGCCTATATTAGATTGCACGCCATCTTGGGGATGGGGTAGGGAAGGGAGGGGGAGACAATTTAGAACTCAAAATCTTATGGGAGTGAATGCTGAAAACTAGGGATTAATTAATTAATAAAAAGAGAAATTAAAAAAAATTAATGGAGGGGGTTGGTCTTGATGGTCTCTGAGATCTTTGCTGCCAAGTAACTGTATGACTTTAGGTAATTTCCCTATATCTCAGTTTCCTTCATTGCAAAAAAGAAGGCATTGGACCGGATTAGTGTTGTCAAGCTCAGCTAGAAACAAGGGCCACTAATCTGTTTGGAAAGATCTCCATGGACCATATTTTGAACTTGGTTTTAAAATGTAATGTTATACATGTTTTATTGTATTTTTATTTATTTTATTCAATATTATTTTTGTTAAATATTTCCTAGGGCAGCAAGGTGGTGCAGTGAATAGGGTGCCAGGCACCTTTGTGATTTGAAATCTGACACTTATTAGCTGTGTGACCCAGGGAAAATCACTTAACCCTGTTTACCTCAGTTTTCTCATCTGTAAAATGAGCTGGAGAAGGAAATGGCAAACTACCCCAAGAGAACCCTAAAGGGACTTATAAAAAGTCAGACATGACTGAGCAACAAAAAATAAAAAATATTTCCCAGTTACATTTTAATCTGGTTTGGCTGCAGTGGAGAGTGTTGCAGAGATCTGTTTTCTCCACCCCACTGCCAAAATGGTATAGCTAAAGCCCATGTCTGCCTGGGTCTCCCTTTTCACAAAGCTGCAGTAGTTTCCTATTGCTTTAAGATAAAAATACAGACTGCTCTGTTTGTCCTTTGGTGGTCTGGCTCCAGCTCCCCTTCCCAGGCTGATGAGGCACAACTCCCTTTCATACAGTCCATGTTCTGGCCACAGTTGCCCTTCTCTGCACACTGCACTACATTCCATCTCCTGTCCCTTTTCTTTTGCATTGGCTGTCCTCCCATGCCAGGAATATATACTCCTTCCTCACCTGTCTCTTCAGATCCGGAATTCCCTCCAGAAATAATTTCAAGCCTGTGAGGCTTCACAATGACTTCACAACAACAAGCATTAATTAATTAGCCACTAAGTTCCAGGCCAAGTATTAGATACTGAGGATATTTTGGAATATCAGTTTGGCAGCCACAAGGAGGATGGTTTGGAGAGAGGGGGCGCTGGCCATGGGGACACTGACTAGGAAGGGAAAGGTGATGTGGCCATGAACCATTAAATAGAAAGATGACAGATGGGAGAAGTGGAGTCAGCATCAATAAAGATTTGGAGACTGGGGAATTTGGTAAGAGTCAGAATACTATTAATAAAGCAGCTTGCATTTTAGGAAAGTTGCCTGCCTAATGTCTTATCGGTAGTAAGTGATAAATCTGAGATCTAAACCCAAGCCTTTTGACACCAAATCTAGTACACTTTCCACTGCTCTTTGTCGTATACTGCCTAGTGAATTCCCCTCAGCCCCTTCTTTCATGCACATCAGCTGTTTTTCAGTCATGTCCAATTCTCCATCACTCCATTTGGGGGTTTCTTGGCAAAGATACTAGAGGGGTTTGCCATTTCCTTCTCTAGCTTATTTTGCATATGAGGAAACTGAGGCAATAAGGGTGAAGTGACTTGCCCAGGGTCACACAGCAAGTATGTGTCTGACGCCACATTTGAACTCACAAAGATGAGTCTTCTTGACTCTATCCATTCTGACAATTACTCTAGCTTCATGCACATCATTGTGGGTAAGATGCTACCCCTGACACCCAATCCCCTTGTGCATTTCTCTCTTTGCCCTCTGGGTTAGACCATTATTTTCCATATTTCTTGTTGAACAAAAGACACTTGTAAAACAGGCAATGGCTCCCAGTTTATCATCAAAATCTATTATTGCAGTCAGGTTTTACTTTGTAGGAAATTAATTGAACCAGAATGTGGAGAGTGAGTGTGTGTGTGTTTGTGTGTGTGTGTGTGTGTATGTGTATGATTGAATATGAAATGTGTTGTTTGTCCTTCATTCTCAAAGAGGATGGTGAGAATATTGTGAGACGAATATATATGTGATACATATATGTATGTATGTCACGTATGTGATACATATATGTATGTACATATGTACATATATGTGTGCAGGTCTTTCTATATAGAACCCAGAATCCCAAGACAGGAGAGCCCTGGTAGAGAGAGAAAGAACCATGGCCCAAGCAGCAGAGGGTAGCTACCTTTGAGTTGTAGGATCAAGAATCATGTAGACACTTTTCTACATTAAACTATTTTGATTATGTTTATACCTAGGGAGTAAGTAGTCTTGGAGAAATCACATGGAAATGGTGTGGGCAGGACCAATAACTAACTTAGCCCATCAGGCCTTCCCTCTGGAAAGTCTGCCAAGCAGGTTCAGGGTGGGGCAGGAGAGGACCAAGAGCTCTTTCTTCCTCCTAGAAGCCCCAGAGGTCTATCCTTGATTAACCCTGCCATATCATCCAAAAGAGTCAATTTAATGTTAAATCATTACAGAATCTTTCTGGGATCTAGCTTTGGGCCCCCAAATGCCAGATTTCTTTTCCAGTGATTCACACATTACCCAAAAAGCTTGGACTTCTAGGAATTATTTAAAAATAACTCTAAATCTCTTGGGAACAACTTTTCAAACACCACAACCTTCCCTATTTCTTCCTTGTGATTTAAAAAAAATCTTAATTAGCCAATTAGCTTAAGGCCTTTGGTAGCTCAGAGATACAAGCTTTTTTTCCATCAGCAGCCTCAAAAGTCTAGACACTGAAACAGTTTTAACAGTTTTAAGATGAACAGTGATTTTTAAAATATTTTATTGATAACTGATTTTTTTCCTAGCACCTTTATTTCTGAAGATATCCTTCCCCTTTTCCCTACCCAGTGAATCATCTGCTATAACAAAGACTTAAAAAGAGGAGAAAAAACCAGTTCTGCAAAGCAAACCACACAGAAGTTGTTTCTAATAGTACATGCAATATTTGTCCGTCAACAAGCAATTATTAAATGGCTATGATGTGCTAATTACTAAGAATCCAAAAAAAGGCAAAAGACTATCCTTGCCCTCAAGGAGCTTATAGTCTAACAAGCAAGCAACTATGTATGAACAAAAAATATAGAGGTTAAATTGCAAAGAAGGGAGGAGAATACGTTTTCTCAATTTTCCTCAAGTCCAAGTTGTAGACCATTATAGTTATACATCATTCAGTCTTTCTGTTTACTGTAGTTTTTTTTTCTGCCCCTGCTTTTTTCTGTATCAGTTGACACAAGTCTTCTCATGCTTTTCTAGATTACTCATTTTTGTTATTTCTTACAGGACAGGACTCTTATCCTCCAGTTGGATACAATAATTTGGTTTGTCATTCTCTGATCCAGAATATCTACTTTTATTTTTTTCCAGCTTTTTCTTTGCTATTAGGAAAACTATTGCTACGAATGTTGTGTATATGGCAATCTTTCTGCCTTTAAGCCCTTGAAGGGTATAGAATTTGAGACTTTTTATGGTGATTTTTCTTCAAGGGCCTAAACAGAAAAAAAATTTAAATTTTCTTTTTCATTTTCTAAGCGTGGAAGGTTTATGTATTGGGATGAAGTATTCCTGCTTTACAACAACAATGACACACAGTGACAGCTGACGTTCTTGTAGCACCGGGTTTTCAGAATTCTTTACAAATATCTCACATATTCATTTATTTAATGAAATGTACCTAGAAAAGGAGAATTAAGTGTTGGTTTTCATCCGTATCTCTGTCAGAGGACCTAAAAAGCCAAATTTCAGCCAAGTTGAAGGCAATGGTTCTTCTGAGCTCAGGTCGTTTCTGTCTGTATCTGTTTATGTCTTCATTGTCCTGTTAGAAGGTGAGCTCCCTGAGGGCAGGGACTGTTTTCTTTTTCTTTTCCTTTCTATTTCCTATGTAGTGCCTAGAATAAGTCCTGAAGCATCTAGGTGGTAGGTACAATGGATTAGAGCACTGGGCCTAGAATCTGGAAGAGCTAAAGTCCAACCTGGCCACAGACATTTACTAGCTGAGTGACCTTGAGCAAGTCAGTTAACCTCTAAATGCTTCAGTTCTTCAACTGTAAATAGGGAGTGATAATAGCAGGATAAAATGAGATAACATTTTAAAACACCTGGCACCTAGTTTGGTGGTATATAAATGCTTACTCCCTCCCTTTCCCACCCACTTCCTTAATAAATGTTTTTTGGTTGATTCATTCAACAAGCATCTATTAAATGCCTACTACATGCCAAATGCTGAGGTTAAAAGGTAAACACTCATCCAAAGTGCCTGCCCTATATCTTTTATTTGTACTTTTGACTTACTTGGGCAGTTGAGGTCCACAGCTGGGATAGTACATGCCTGTAAGCCTGGTGGTTCTTGGATGTGGATGATAATATCTGACATTTATTTTGCACTACTAAGTTTGTACAAGACTTTATTGAGGATCATGGGATCTGAGAATTAAGCATAAGGAGACTTTGCCCCTTGACTAAAAAAACCAAAGAGGGAAGCAAAATCTATCCATCTCCACGGCGTTTTGCCTCAAGGTAGCCAGGTTTCCTGGCTGACTCGATTTTATAACCCAAGCCCACATTTAGCATGCATGTAAATTATACCTGGAGAGGGTAGTGTTTCATAGCTACATAGGGAAATAGTTTGATCATTTCTACCCTAAGGTGGTTTTCAGCTGCCAATTATCAAATATTACAGTAAACCCCATGGGTGGGGTCGGCTATAAACGTTAATTGTAAACTGTGGTTTAAATAAACATATTAATAATATTGGGCATTTATAGGGCACTTTTTCATCTTCAAAGTACTTGCAACCATTAACTAATTAAATACCCTTTTTGCATGTGACCTAGATGCAAATGAAGCTCAAATAATTCAGACCAGGATCAGGAGAAAAAAAAAAGGCTACATTAAGGTTTCCCTTTGGGCTCAAGGTCAATGATCTTAGGATTTAAGAAAAACTGATGTGAATTGTGCAGCTGCAGAGTGTAGGTTAGACCAGGCTTCATTCCCTTTATCCTCCAAAGGAATGATGGGAAAGTCAGTCATTCTATGAGATCCTCTAATTATCTGGATGCACCAAATTCGACATTCATTCAGGGATTAGATTAGATCCTTCAATTGGCAGTTATGGGACTTGAATTCTCACTATGAGAATCCCGTATTGGTCATTGTTTGTGAAGTATCATAACAAATCCTAAACATACAAACAATTAACTTTTAAAGGAGACTCAACATGTTCCATTTACTAATATTTGTAAGGACAAAGAAGATCTACTGAGTAAATAGCTTGAAGTTGAGGGAAGAAATTGTATCTGTTACATTAGATTCTACACAGTGTCTGGCAGATAGTAGGTGCTTAACAAAAGCTTATTGTTTTGTATCAATTCAGAGCAATTTATGCATTGCCTGCTATGTGTATCATGTACTTCTGGGAGAATGGAGAGGGCTGGGGAAGGCATGTGGAGTAAGGAACCTCCTTCCCTTCATGCAGATCTGGTAACTGTTTAGAGGGACCACTGAATGGCTCTGGAATCAGGAAAACCTGAATTCAAATACAGCCTCAGTCACTTACCAACTGTGTGACCCTGGACAAGCCACTAAACCCCCACTTGCCTTCACCATCTGTAAAACATAATAGGAAAATATAATCTGTAAAAAATAATAGGAGCCAAAATCAGGTAGTATTTGTAAAGGGGTCGGGCAACTTTAAAGCACTTTATAAATCCTAGCTGTTAGCTCTTATTACTACTGCCCAGGTGTGTGCTGCAGATGGGTCTTGAGTTCAGGTCTTGTCAACTTTGAGGCCCCCTCTCTATCCACTAATTCGCACTGCCTTTCTCACTGAATGGATATAGCCTGTAAACAGATAAGTCTGCACTTGATGATTTGAGGGGGAGTGGATGTCATTTCTAGTAAAGAATACATTAGCTTGCCCAGTATGACACCATAAGGCAGAACTCTGGGGAAATGGACCTTTTTTACACTAGATGGTCATGAATCATTTTCACATTTGTAGGCAGGTTTATTTGTATTGTTCTTAGGACATCTTTTGTGCCCCTCATTTCTTCTTCCTCCAACTAGTGGGCAAGCTCATGTGCTTCTGACCCTCAGCACTTGCTAGCTATCCAGTTATGCCTTAGGGAATGAATGTGGAAGGCCACGTTCATGTTTACCTGACAGTTGTTCATTTGAATGTGTGATTGCCCAAATCATAAAAGAAGAATCATCCAGGGAGAGGCCTGGATCCAGTCCTGCCTCTGATACTAACTTTGTGACCTTGGCTAAGTAATGGGCCTTCTTTCTTCATGTTTCCTTTCTCATCATCAAGTTTACACCAAGCTGGTGGTAATTTTCTCAAAGGGCTGTTCTGAGATCAGAGGAGGTAATATATGGAAAGGGCTTTGAAAAGCTTGAGGCGCCATATTCACCCATTGTTATAACTGCTAAGAATAATATGCCAATGTTCAAAAGTATCCATGAACTCATGATGGTGATCACAGCCCTATCCATCCAAGTTATCTATCCTTTAAGACTTACCCAGAGTTCAACAGGGGAGAGGCATGAGTTACCCAGTGTGCTGGGAAAGCCTTCTTCATTTTCTCTTGATGTCACAAAGACACCAGTGGTGCACATGGGTTTTCCATCAGGCATCCCTCAATCTCTCCCTGTGCCCAACCCATTTATCTTTTCCCACCCATACATTTTTGATGACATCCTTCCCTCCCTTTCAACCGCATGATTTATTATTTGCAGTATGCTTTCACTTGGGTCATAATCTTCAACTTTATTTCTTCAGAGACTGTAATGTTCCACATTTTGCAGCCACTCGATACCTTTGGAAGACTGTTGATGTTAAAAATATGGGCTGACTATTAAAAAGTTTTATTGCAATAAAACAATAGGCAGAATTGTGGATCTGGACATGAAACCATAAGGACCTGGGCTTATGTCCCATCTCTGACTCATACTAACTGTGTAACCTTGAGTATCCCTTCACTTCGCAGGACTCCAGGCGACTCTTTGAGACTATAAATGGCAAAGAAGGTGTGCTACTGAATTAGTGAGGGGAATTTCATCACTTGGAAGTTTCTACACCATTGAAATTATGAGTTCGGTTCCGATTGCTATCCTGACAATAAACCAGAGACTTAGCTAAAGAGCAGGCTTTTTAAACAGCAGTTAGGTTCCCCTGTACCCCATTCCTTTCTCATTTACTCTGGTTTGTTATTTAGAGAATAAGGACATATCATACAGTGAAGCTTGAGCCTACCCTGAAATTAGCATCCAGAAACAAGGGATGTGATTTGTCTAAGTGAGCTCTGATCTCCTTTTCATGTTTTCTCTAAATGAAAGCATTTGATCTAAATGACACTATCGTAGGGATCTGGTATTTTCAGGGAATTGAAGGATCTTCCATTTGGAAAAAGGCCTTGGAGGTTTTGTTATTTCTTGATGGTCCCATGACATTTTTAAAATACCAAAGTAACCTTTTCACTTTGACAATAATCAGATTTGGTGGGTTTCTTTGCAACTGTGTGTGTGTGTGTGTGTGTGTGTTTAGGGTGCATAGGGAGGGTTTTCTCTAGGCTAGAAAATCCAAGACACTGGACTATAATTCAGTGACATCTCTGCATAGCCTAGCTTTTTCCCCCACCAGTGGTCAATTTACTCAAGGACATCAACCCCTTACTACTTCCTTGTTCAAGATCTTCCCTCCTGAAGTGAATTTCCTACCTTTCTTTGATGTCCTCTCACTGTGTCGATGGAATCCAGGATCTAGCTTTTTACCTCTGCCTAAGAGAGAGGCCAACCTTTCTTCTTTCAGCTTTCAGAAAGTTTGTACTGCTCTCCTGTTCGCTTGTTCCATTAGTGAAGGGTGGTAAATCTTGGGAGGGTGTTTGCCTGTGCTTCTGGGAATCAGAAAGAGGAAGGGGCCATTTGGAACCCACAGGCCAGGCTGAGGGGTTTTGCTTACTTAGCATGTTGGGGCCTGGCTTTCCTGGTTTCAAAGACTTGGCTCTTTCAACCCAAAAGCTTTAGATGAAAACCTCTTGGAAATTGACTAGATAACAAGTTCCATTCTTGTCTGAGGCTCAAGGAGAGTCCTCCAAGGTCAGGAACCATGGCTTTGCCTTAGGAATAGTCAATTTAATAACTGACTCTTGGAAACCTAATTCCAGGAACAGTGTCCTGTGTTTGGGGGTGGGGGGAGAAGGAAGAGGTTGGGGTAACATACAAGGCCTTAAGGGCTAGAGGGGCCCTTTGAGGTGATCCAGTCCACCCTGCTCTAATGCCTATATTACAGATGAGAAAACTGAGTTCCATAGAACTCCAGTAACTTACCTGATTTAAGACCATAGGTTCACAGATCTAAAGATGGAAGAGTTCTCAGAAAGTGTCTAGTCTAGGATGTTAACTTCTCCAACTGTCATGGATCCCTTAGGCAGTCTGGTGAAGTCTGTTCTGGTGAAGAGTTCTCAGAAAGTGTCTAGGATGTTAACTTCTCCAACTGTCATGGATCCCTTAGGCAGTCTGGTGAAGTCTGTAGACCCCTTCTCAGATTAATGTTTGGAATTATAGCAAAATTGAGTATACAGGATGGCCTAAGAAACAGATTATGTTGAAATACAATTACTAAAAGTTTTTTTTTTTTAAAGCTACAAGAAGTTCATGGATGCTTGGTTAAGAACCCCTGATCTAGTTCAAACTCCTAGTTTTACAAATGAGGAAACTGAGGCCCAGACAGGTTAAGACCCAGGGAAAAAAAGTTAATAAGTATCTAAGGCAGAATTTTAGCCCCTAACTTTGTGATTCTGAGTGCAGTCTACTCTCTATCCCATGTTACTTCGAGATTTGAGTCAGGAGAGCTTGGTCTCAACTCTGACTTTAACCTTTACCATCTGTGCTATTATGGGCAAGTAACTTTCTCCATGGGCCTTAGCTTTCTTATCTGTGAAATGGGGATAATGATACTTGTAATGGCTGCTTCACAGGGCTATTGTGAGGAGAGTATTCCATAAACAGTAACATTCTAAGGAACTTTAGAATCATACATAGATTTAGAGCTGGAAGGGACCTTGGACACCACAGAATCAAACCCCTTCATTTGTGTGCAAACCTCGTGGATATTCCCTGAACTCCTGCCAATCATGACCCATCTGTGTCTTAATAGACTGTAGGGGGCTAAAAGGCTAAGTCCCCTATAGCCCATCCGGTTGAGGTAGGGGCCTCAGCTGGCAGAAAACAGCTTTATCTAATTCAAGAGATCCCAGCCATCAGGAATCCTGAAGGTCCCGCAGACCTGAATTCAAATTCTGCCTTAGACATTTACTAGCTATGTAAGGCGCTTACTTAATCTCACTCAGCCTTCATTTCCACATCTGTAAAGTGAGGGAGATAATAATAGAATCTTCTTTACGGGATTGTTGTGAGGACTGAATTAGACCACAAAGAAGACAACAAGCTATTATAATTATTGACAATAATTCTCCACCGCCAGCATGGCAGCCAGGCGCGGCACACAGACGCTCCTTTGTCTGACTAATGATCTTCTCTGTATACTCTGGGGAAGGAGCCTTTGACGGAGGCCACTCAGGTTATCGCCCCTCTGAGCACTCACTTGTCAGATATAGACAGCATTTATTTCAAAAGCTGAATGGACATTGAATGTTGAGGTGAAGAGGTGGTGCCTAAGTTTTGGGGTGCCTTTTAAAGAATCTTCATCCCAGTTTACTCCTGATTGACAGAAAATGAGGCAAGGGAAATCTGGAGGGAAGACCAACTCTGTGTGTGTGTGTGTGTGTGTGTGTGTGTGTGTGTGTGTGTGTGTGTGTGTGTGAGACCCCTTGCTTACCTATCCCTCCTTTTAAGTGGCTGTGTTCCCCTTCCCCCAAAGCTCTCTGATAATGATCTCAGGTCCTCCCAGATAGAATTTCTGGGGCTCCTTCGTCCTAAAGAGGAAGAATGGCCCAACATCAGGAAATTGTACAAATTCACTTTAAAATACTGAGGTTTTTGTAAAATGTTAGAAGCGTGAATTCAAAAGACAAAGCTCTTTCCCCCACCTCTTTAGACTAGGAAAGGACCAGAAAGCTCGGGGCCCCTTGATGTTACTGTAATCAGAGCTCTTACAAACTCCTCTGCCCTCCCCCACTTTTTAATTTGTGTACTTGCAAGTCAAAGGTGCCTAGGGCTTTATCCGCAGCAGCAGGGGTGCTGCTGGGGCTGGGATGCTCGGAGATACTTCTTCCTCCTGAGACCACTGGTCTGCTGCTTTTCATCTCTGTGGCACACAGGGTCTCCTGTTATATCTCATTGCCACACAAAATGGGTGTTGCATCAGCTCTGAGAAAACAGCTTTGTTTTCCCCATTGAAGTACCTACCCAGTTGGAGGGAATCTGCCGTTGGGTTTCCCATCAAAGGAAAGGTGTCTGTTTCAGTCCCACACCAAGTATTTCTGGTTTGGTTGGCTATTTGGTTCCATAGCAACCATCAACCACTGGATGGTGGAAAGGGCACTGAGCCACAAGTCCCATCTGTATGTGGGTTCATATCCTGGAGCTGTCTTTTTTTTTTTAAACTGTGACCTCCTGCAAGCTATTTCACTTTTCTAAGTAGGTCTCGATTTCCTCATTTTGTATGTAATGATGTTGGATGAGGTATGCTCTAAGGTTCCTTTGGATTCTAAAACACTGTCATCTTGAAGGAGTTTCCACTGGCTAGAAAGTTCTCCTTCTTTCCCTTTGCTGTATGGAAATCCCTCCCTTCCTCTGGGTACAGGACAAGTGCCTTCCCTGGAGCCTCCCAATTATTCATCCTCTCTGTTTCTTACAACCATTTTCCACGTAAACTTGGCATTTACTTGTCGGCATCATCGAATTGAGGTCCCTTGAAGACAAAGACTGTTTTCTTCCCTCTTTGTGTCTTGGGCTTGCCCATAGTAGGAACTTAATCAGTGGTTATTGGAAAGGATTGAAGGAGTTGACTGAACTTGTCTTTCAGGATGGCAAGCTGGCTGCTGTTACTCAAATTCCATGGTTGGTATAGGCACCATATTGAAACAAAAATTTTGGGAAGGTCTAGATCCTATAATTATAAATGAACTTCAAAACAATTTGGTATGTAGGTAGAAATTATAGATTATATTCCTATAATTAATATAACCAGCTCATGTGGTTTCTGTTCTAATGTAAATTTGGATCAAAATGGGCCAAGGAGAGGCATTACTTAGTTTATGGTTAGAGTATAGGGCTGGGCTCATCGTGCTCTAATATTCCAGTGGATTTAGGATCTTGTTGATTTGGGTATGTCTCCATGTTGTTCAGTTGTTTCAGTGTCCCATTCTTTGGAATGATCCCATTTGGAGTTTTCTTGGCAAAGATACTGGAGTACCTGCTCCAGCTCATTTTACAGATGAGGAAACTGAGCTGAACAGAGTTAAGGGACTTGCCCAGTGTCACATAGTTAGTACATATCTGAGACTGAGATTTGAACTCATGAAGCTGAGTCTTCCTCACTTCAAATCCAGCACTCTATCCACCATGCCACTTAGCTGCCTAACTGTCTCCATGAATGAAGCTAAAAACCCATCCATAAATGCTGCTCCTGTGCAAGTCATGTCTATGATTTCCCATCAGTTTACCACCAAAGAGTCTAACCAATACTCTTGAAGCATTCCTTAAATACTTGGGATGCCCTGAGGCTATCATTGGACTGTGTGGGCTGCCCAGTGGTTCTTCTTTGGTCATACTTTGTGACCAGTTTCCCATCTGATTTCACTCAAACAATTCTTTCAGGTCACTTTTTATACCACTTCTCTACAAATTTTGATTGATCAGAAGTAGAATGAACCAGTCACCATACCAAGTCCTTTCAATCACACTTCCAGCAGTTCTGGACCATACTGTCATCTTAGTCTTCAAATAGGAGAAAGGAAAAATTTACTTTGTGGGGTCTTGGGCAATTGTCTCTAAGCAACCATTTACCTTGCTATATTAACTTAGTTCAAAATTCTGGAGTGTTGAATACATTCGCTAGCTATTGATTAATTTGTTAAAGTAAACAGTGCTGAACTGAATGTTCACGGACTGAGTTCCAGTCCTGACTCTGCCACTTACTACCCATGTGTTGGGCAAGCTATCATACCTGGGCCTTAATTTCCGCGTGTCAAATGAGGGACTAGGAATTACTGACCTCTAAGGCCTCTTTCAGACCTGGTTTGGTGTTACAGGACTTCAGTCAGGCTCATCTCCTCAAGAATCCTGAAGAAGGTACATTTTCTCATTTGATCCACCCTCACAATAGCCCTCTGAGAGAAATGATTGTTTCTTAAAAGAATTAATAACAAATTACTGTCCCTTTCTACTTCCTCATTCAGAAATCAGCCCCTTGTGGGTTATTTATTCAGTCAGCATCTGAAGGACATTGCTGATAATGAGATTGGATTAACTTTCTCCTCAATCTTGTTCAGACACCCAAGTAGGAAACCCTTTGTGTCCTACTCAGGTTTGGGGGAGGGGCGGTATATCCTCTGTCTGGATTGCCCTGGGGGTGATCTGGGTGTAAAATGACAAAATCAAAGTCAAATACCCAAGCTCCTCATTATAATAGGCCCACCTCATTATAATATTAATTTTCTCATTAATTATTAACCAATCAGAGTTGATTGTTGTCTGTTGAGACCATGAATCTTCCAAGGTGTGTCAATAGGCCACCATTATCAGTATTTGGTTCACAAGAGATAGCCAAAGGCCCAAGAGATGACCCAATCTTTTTATTAATCATTCACTAGTCATAATTAAGAAAATGCTTAGTTACCCCAAAATTAAGTGTTTCACACTTTTTATACATCACACCTGTAAGTTAATTGCTATTTTTATATCCATTTTGCAGATAAAGAAACTCAGATTCAAAGAGGTTAATTGACTCCCTAGCCCACATGACTAGTAGGTTATTGAAGGGGGATTTGAATTTGTCTTTTCTGACTTCCAGTCCACTTTGCCAAGGCTGCCTCTGAGGCCCAGAGAAGGGAAGGAACCTGCCCCAGGACACACCGGGATGAAGTGGTGGCTGAGCTGGGCTGTTTTGAATGCTTTCCCTTTGAGGTTACCTTATATCTGATCCCATTTGTATCTTGTACAAATGAGAACTGTTTGCATATTGTCTCCCTCATTAGAATTTGAGGGCAGAACTGGGTTTTTGCTTGTAGACCTAGTGCTTAGAACAGTAAAGGCTCTATTAGGGCTTGTTGACTGACTAATAGTGAGTAATAATACTAGCCAAAATTCATAGTTCTTTAATTTTTCAGTGCTTTATACATATTACCTTGTTTGACCCTCACAACAGCCCTACAAGGTAGCTTCTATTGTTATCCTCATTTTTCAGATGAGGAAGTTGAGGCTGAGAGAGGTTAACACTGGGTCAACAGCTGTGGAAATGTCTGAGTCTGGATTCACACCTAGGTGTTCCCAACTTCAAGCCTGTCCCTCTATTCATTGTACCAATCAGATGTCTCAAGATGTCCCTTCCAGGACTCCATCCAGTACATCAGACTGGCTTCTTTAAAAGATGATGCCTAACTTTTATTAAATCTAAATAAAACCTTTATAGCAGAAAGAAAATGTCGGTTGTATTACAACTACTATGTTTATCTATCCATCCATCCATCCATCCATCTATCCACCCACGTAATCTATCTATAGATAGACATCTATAGACATCTAATATCTATAGATATATATCCTATGTACTCAGTTGTGTGCTAACCATTGTTGAATCTAACATAGCTCCCTGTTTCTTGTGGGGGGGGGGGGGAGAAAGACCTCACACATGTGCACCGATTGGAGGATAATTAAGCATAAAGCTGTATGGTGCTGACTAAGTGAGATAGGAAGGGGAGAGCAGAACAGTAGGTCCCCAGACCGTACTTGGAGAATCACTGGCTTAGGGGATTTTGGCAAAGTCCCAGTTGTTGAAATGTTACAACTGTTTGTAAGCTCCTGGAAGAGGATGAGGCAGCTTCTGTCTCCTTGTGGGTCTCCATAGACCTTTCAAGGACTGGTGGGATGCCAGGTAGGAAAACAGCTGTCCTTTGTGGGCCAGGACACCTGCAAGCTGGACTCTGGGATTGGGGGAAAAGGCCAATCTGGCATCTGGGAGATTGCAGGGGCATCTCTGGGGATCCTAGAGCAGGGAGCCTGAGAACACAAAGCTTCATTGCTGTCTCTGCACAGCCCAAGCTCATCCATGATGCTTCTGCCTCTCCTCATAGTCCAGGCCCATTCTTGGCCCAACAAGAGTATCAGGAATCCCAGGGGAAGTCATGCAATTATATAAACAAGCACAAATATGTTTAAAAACAAGGAAATAGACCAAATACACACTGTCTGACTTGGAAGGATGGAGGATTGGAAACTGACCTTGGATCTCAAAAGAATTTAAGCTACTTGTGAGTAGGGATTATTTGTTCTATTTTTTGGTATTTGTGACCCCAGCACCTGGTCACCTAGTACATGGTTGAAATGTAGTAAGTGCATAATAAATGCTTGCTAATTCAACCCGAGGCCCTAGGTTCAAATCCTGATTCTGATGCTTACTAACTTTGTTACTTGGAGTGAGTCCCTTAACTACTCTTCCTGAGTTTCCTCTATTGTAAAACTGAGCTGTGTACCACAGACAAGTGGCTTCAAATCCTGATTATTCCTGACTACCTGTGTGACTTTGGATAAGTTGCTTGACTTCCAGAGGCCTCAGTTTTCTCATCTGTAAAATGAGGGGATTGACCCAGATGACGTCTGAAGTGCCTTTTAGCTCCAGATCTGTGGCAGTGGGAGGCCCTACTTCTAAAGATGCTGGGAATAGCTTTTTGGCAGGCTGTGGGACAGGTTGTAAAACTGAAGATTGCACAAATACTTCTTCCTGTCCACAGAGGTTTGATTGGACGCATAAGAGGAGGGAAGCAGCCTTTTGTGTGGTCTCCATTTGGTGCTTTTTGAGGGGCTTTCTCGTGGTCTTTAAAGTTGCTCTGTGATACAGTAGGTACTAATTTTATAAGTGAAATGGAGAGAAATGTCCCTGGGCATGAGGGATAAATGAGAAGGATATAAGTAAATCAGAGGCTATAGTTTTAGAGCAGGAAGGAAGCTTGGAGGCTCTCTAGACCAACCAGCCCTCTCACTTTACAGATGAGGAGACAGGCACAGAAAGGACATTCAAGGTCACACCATTAGGAAGCCCTAGAATCAAGATCTGAACCCAGGGCCTCTGACTCCAGAACCAGTAGTCTCTCTGTTGTACCATGGCTTAGGAGACTGACTCAGGCTCATATAAGTGGTAACTAGTCAGGCCTGGGATTTAAACTGAGGCTGTCTGTCTCCAAATACAGTGTTCTCTCCCCTGGACCAAGCTGGTCACAAACTGTCAGAACTTCAAGAGACTTTTGAGATCATCTATACTCCCACCCCTTTATTTTACAAATTAGGGAACTGAGGCCCAGAGAGGGAAAGAGGCTTTAGTATAATCATAGTTTAGTGGCATAGTTCAGGCCTGAACTAGATCTCCTGACTTCTGGTCTCATTCTTTCTTCTTCATGGCCTCTCTTGGTGAAGAAAATAACACTAACCACTGATATTCATTTACAACTTTTATTTTCAAAGCACTCAATACATATGATCTCATTGGAACTCCTCCCTAACCCTGTCAGAATCATAAGTATTCTAATTCCCTTTTTATAGGTGAGAAAACAGAGGCACAAAGAGCTAAAATAATTTATCCCTGGTCCCCAGCTAAGAAGTATCCAAGGCTGGGTGTGAGCCTAGCTCTTCCCAACTCCAAATCCAGTAATCTATCCATTAGATGCCTTGGAAGATAAAGAAGCCTTTTTGTTCTTAAAATTCATAACTGAGGGGTCCAGGCTCGTGGGAGGCAGAATCTCCCTGCTTAGTTAAAACTGGTTCTTACTGAGTAGACATAAATAGCCCATTACTGGTGCCATATTGTTTGCCTATCCAATTTGGTGGGACCTGCTGGGGCTTGCTCTCAGCAGGTTTTGGGGGAAGAGGCAGTGTGGCATGGTAGATGGCTCAGGTTGGAATCCTGCCTCTGGCACTTACAGAGCTAGCCTTGGGATCCTTGGCCAAGCAAGAAACCTCTCTCTGCCCCAGTGTCCTCATGTTACATGAAGTTCCCTTGCAGGAAAAGATGTTTACTCTGGAGAAGAGTGGATTCGGGGAGGGGGCAGAATAGCAGTTTTCAGGTATTTGAGAAAGAGGAATTAGGTTTCTTCTGTTTGACTCCAGAGGGAAACACTGGAAGCTAAGCCCAAGAGGAGACATTAGGTTTAATTGTCAGAAGAAACCTCCTAACAGGCTGCTCTGAGAGGGGCTGGGCTCACCTTCCTTGGAGGTCTTTGACTAGAGGCTGAATGACTGTTTGGTAGGTCACAGGGCAGGGGACTCTTTTCTTGTATGAGCTGGACCAGATGGCTTCTCAAGTGACTTAAAGTTCTTATATTCTGTGATTCATCTGGGAAATGGGTATGATAATATCTCATACACAGATCACAAGGTTGTGGTGAAGACTGAGCGCAATGATGGGCGTCAAGCTATTTGGAAATATTTGAAGACTGTCTCAGCATCAGATACTCTTATCTTGGGGGAGGAGAGGTAGAAGGAGATGGGGCAGGAAGACGAAAGCTGACCTTATCAACAAACAAAAACAGATCGAGTGGGAGTGTCACTGAAAACTTCCCAAAAGAAAATTATTGCCCAGTTTCTATTGGTAGCTGTTGGTTATCTTGGAACAGTTGCTAGGTTTGGAGTCAGGAAGAACTGTGTTCAGATCTCCCCTCTGGCACCTAATGGCTGTGTGACCGTAAACAAGTCATAATTTCCAGTACTTCAGTTTCCTTATTTGTAATATGGCTTTAATATCTATTTTCCAGGATTCTAATGATAATAAGAATGATAAATATTGATGATAATGGCTAACATTTATTTAGTGCTTACTGTATACCAGGTACTGTGCCTTTAAGTGCTTACAATTAATACCTTCTTTGATCCTCACAACAACCCTGGGAGGTATATTATACCCATTTTAGAGATGAGGAAACAGGCAGACAGAGATTAAGTGACTTGCCCAGGGTCACACAGCTAGTAATTGTCTGAAGCTGGACCTGAACTCAGGTTTTCATCTCCAGGCCCAGAATTCTATTCACTCTGCCACCGAGCTTCCTCAAATGAGATTGTGCATGTAAATTGTTACACACATGTCACTCATTAGTGCTGTGAAAATCTAGAGAGTTAACCACAGAGCCAGGAAGGACTGTGTTCAAGTCCTGCCCCTTCATCTCTCAGTATTCTGGATAATTCTCTTACACTGTGTCCCAGAGAAAGGGCTGCGCTACATGGGTAGAAGGAGTCTTTATTCCAGTGTGAAAACCCATATTCGAGCCTAGGCCCCTAGATTATTATCATTGCCTCATAGAATGATGGGACACCTCCTCACTTGGATGAGACGTTGGAGTAGCTCTTTGTGAGGTGGGAGCTTCTTACACAAACCTGATGATGAGGATGGTGGCAAAGCCCAGATACTATTTCTCTTTTACAGATTCTGAAAAGTGTCATGCTTCTTGACTCTGATGACTCTGAGATTCCTCCCAGGTCTAAAACTGTCATCCTCTAATTCTGTGATCAGCAGAAAGAGACTTGTTTGTTTGTTTTTTAAAGGGCTCTCATAAACCAAAATTCAATCCAAAGTTCTTGAGTTTTGGGGAGTCTTAAGAAAGGAACCCAGAGTCTTTCCCCACATATAGGGGGAACAAATTGAAGGGTTCATTCAAGGGATAGTACTCGTATACCTATTGTGTGAAGAGTTCTGGGTCAGGTTGCAGAGGGAGATATAGAGATCGTAGGATCATAGGCTTGGAGTTGCACTGGCCATATGTCTAATTTCACCCACCCTTGTTTTACAGAAAAGGAAACTGAGGGGGGACTAGTAAATGATGGAAGGATTTGGCCCCAAGTCTTCAAGCCAAAGACCTCGTTGTTACTGCTGGATCTTTTCCTGTGGCAATATTGATATTAGGGAAGAAAGAAAAGAGAATGTCCTTTGTTAGCTCAAAGGGCATCGAGTATGGAGAGGATGCTGAATCATCCCCATGGTAAAAACCAGGAGTACCAGGTCTTAGAATAAGCATAGTCTTCTGGGGCCAAAAGGTAAGGCTTCCTGCCCTAGCCCTTTCTGACAGGTGTCCACTGGGAACCATTTTTAGCCTTGAATGTATTGATTGGTGTTAGTGGGTACTGGAAAGGTTCTTGTGGTCTCCCTCTCCCTTAGACTGCTCAACAAGCATGCAATCTCTAAATGGGATTCCAGTAACAGGGTGGGGTGGAGGCTGGGCCCTGAAAATGCAATTCTGCAGCTCTCCTCCTTGTCATCATCAGTCCAATTTCCTCTCCAGTCTCTCCTGCCAAGCTTGAATTCATTTTTCTATTATAGATGCAATGTGCTGCACTGTACGGTAATTAGCAGACATGATGGTAATGGACTGTACATGCTAGACAGTTTCTGAAGTCAAGTGCATTAAATTGAGTTCTCCCCTTTTCTGGTATTAATGGGCCGAGATTCCGGCCGTAAACACGGAACTAATACTTTTGGTGCTTTTATTGACTTCTGTCCTGCGGCGGAGAGGAGTTGGCAAGGGCACGGATGGAAGGGCCTGTCCTTGGCTTCATGTGCTTAATTCTTGGTCATGTGCAAGAGTTCTTGGGAGATCTGATGAAGCCATGCATTTTGAAACATCGAGCCAGCCTCAGAAAGTGAGGATTAAAGGGAGAGGACAAACAAAGGAATGGGACAAATGGAAGGGAAAGGGGGCAGAGGACAGAAAGACAGAGGAGAGTAGAAAATGGGCGTGGTCACTGCAGCAGGAGATGAACTCCCGGAAGGACTGGAGAGCAATTGTTCTGACATAGGTTTGCTTAGGTAGCTTCAAAGTCCCAGTCAAGGTAAAGAATTGAGTTTGAAACTGCCCATGCCCTTCTCCATGACCAGCAGTTGAAGGGGCAGCCCAACAAGGCAATTCATCCACGAGGCTGGCATGGGAGGTCTATGATGAGCTGAGCTCAAGATTGGAGAGTAAAAAGAGATGGGACTCTTACTTGGGCAGTATTCATCACTTTTAGTGCTCCCATATTAGTCTCTTTGATGGATATGGCCACAAATCATGGAACATCGCAGTCTGCCAAGAATCAGAATGTAGCATCACAATAGATGGAAGGTGTAAAAAGGCTACAACATATTACCCACAATGCCTTTTCACATGCATGGTGGCAGAGGACCCTGGTCTTAAATATGGAAGGGATTCAGTTCCACCTTCTCATTTTATAAGTGAAGACACTGAGACGCATTTTGAGCTCCTTCCTCCCATTTGGGGAAAGAACCCACACTGGCCAACTGATTCTCTAGCCTTAGCCACCATGCTCCAGCTGCCTCCTGACTCCATACCCTTCCTCCCATTGGTGAATTCCTTCCAGAATCTCCATTTTGGGAAAGATCAGCACGATGCCCGGCACATAAGCACTTGTTTAACAAATGCTTATAGTCTGATTACATCAGGCAAGTTAAGTGACTGGCCCAGGGTCATCCAAGTAGTAAGTAACCAAGCTGGGATTTGAATCCAGCTTATCCTATTCAGATCCAGCCCATGTTCCCAATGTACCACATCCCTATTTTGCAGCCTAATTGTGAATGACTTTAAATGTCAAATAAGGGAACTGGCATTTTATAGTGGAGGAGGCATTGTGGCTGCCATCAAGGAAATGTGTACTAGGAAAAGGAGAGGGGCAAGCCACTTGGTGAAGGTGATGGTTGAAAGGAGGACAGACCAAGGGCTGAACTGATGCCCATGGAATGATAAAAGACCTAGAGGAAGCTTGGTGGCCTCCATTCTCAATGGAGGATTTATGGGAGGGCATGGATGGGTATCACACAGGGTGAGAAAGTATGTGTGAGGGGCCATCAGTCAATGTGGAGAGAGAATCCTCATGTCAGACTGAGTTCTTGGAGAGAGAAGCTGGAGCCACAAGCCCAGCCTTAACAGGTGAGGACAAAAGGGAGAGGAAAGACAAAGGAATGGGGCAACACGAAGGGTATGGAGGTAGAGATGAAGGGGCAAAAGGAAAAACAAAAAGGAGAGAGCCCCAAATATCATCTCAGACCTGAGAAGTTTCTGTCTTCCTCAGGTCACACATTTTGTAACTGTCAAACTGACCTTGGGCAAGCCAAGGGGTTTCTCTGGGTCTCAGGCTATAAAAGGAGCATCTCAGACTCAATGGTCTGTAAGGTTCCATCCCACTCTTATGCTGAAGTACCATGGGTCATTGCCTCAGGTGTCATTGGATGGCCCCACAGTCACTGTCCCAGCTGCCCATTCCTGAGATAATGACTTGAAAATGACTCTCAAATGCCTTGACATTCCTGTACTGCTGAAGCACTCCTGGACCCTCCTGATCCCCACCGCCTGGACCTCTGCCTACTGTCTGCTGCCAGACGAGAGTGATAAAATAATGACGTGTTAGAGTTTGAGAGGTGTTGGGGATGGGAGAGAAGAAAAGACCAAAAAATCCAAGCCTTCAAGAAGGAAGCTCTTGGTTCCGTTTCTGCCTCCTGGACTTGCTGTGGGCAAGTCCCTTAACCTCTAGGTCTCATTTTCCTTATCTGTAAAATGTCGAGAATAAAACCTTATAGCATCATTGTAAGCTGTTGTGAGGATCACATGAAATGTCTGTAAAACACTTTACAAACTTTTCCAGTGATCTACAAATATTAATCAATATTCTTTTTACCAAGACCTGGAAGGAAACCACAGGATAATGAAAAGAAGTTTAGAGATAATTTAGTCATGCCTAAATCCTCCTGGATCTTTGCCCATTAACTATCACTGTCTTCCACCCATTCACCACCTCCCTGACTCAGTTTCCTTCTATTCCCTGTTTTAGGGATCTTTCTAAGGCACCTTGCTCTGCCCCATGCATGCGGTGTCTACTCTTCTGTTTTCAGCTGCCGCACCTCTTTTTCATGCACAGAGCACTGCTCCCAGAGTCTGGAAGACCTGAGTTCAAATCCATTTTGGACACACATCTAATAACTCTTTAACTTAGCCTGTTTGCCTCATTTTCCTCAACTGTGGAATGGGGATAATAATGGCACTTCTCTTATTGTGAGGATCAAATGAGATGATATTTGTGAAGTGATTAGCACAGTTCCTGGCCCATAGTAGGTGCTCCATATGTGGTTTACCCCTTCCCTTGCTGAATTAGCTCCTGGACATGCTGAGGAGCTCTCCTTGCCTGAGAAATCAGGTCATCAAGTACAGGACTGACTGTCAGATTTGGGAATGTTTAGTTACAGTTCTTTTGTAGACTCCCTATAAGATCTTCAAAAGTTATTTATCCTCTAGGTGACTGTCTTGTTCCCTGCCCCCCCACCCCCATTCTATAAAGTCAGAAAATTATGAATCCTTGGAACATAGATTTAAAGTTAAAAGAGACTGTAGTGTCCATCTGTCCAACTGGTCCATTTTACAGATGAGTAAACGAAGGCTCAGGAGAGTTAAGAATCTTGGCTTCCTCCACTCACTGCTCACCCTAGTTCACCCTTTAACACCTCTCCTGGGTCATCAAAACAGCCTCATGATTGATCTCTTTGTTTTCAGTCTCTTCTGCTCTCATTCATCCTCCAGACAGATGCCAAATAGAAATTCCTAAAATCTGCCATTCCCTTGCTTAACAAGTCTCAGTAACTCCCTATTGCCTCTATAATGAAATACAGACTCCTCTTTGGTAACTGAAGCCCATCTGTATCTGACTCTTCCTTACCTTTCCAGGCTGACTTCACATTCCCATCGTCCTTCTCTCACCCTCTCTCTCTCCCCACCTCCAGCCACCAGTGAAATGTCAGCTCTCTGAGGGCAGCTCCCTTTTTCGTTTTTGTCTATATATCCCTAGTATTTGTTGAATTGAATTGAATCAAGTGACTCACCAAAAGCTGTATAGATAAAAAGTAGTAGAGGTAGATTCAAACCTAGGTGCTTGGACTCTCAATTCAGAATTTAAAGAATGTATCAGTTTGCCACACCAGCTACATTTTGGGGAGGAAAAAAATTGCAAGAGGATAAATATAGGGAAATTTTGGAGCTCTGTGGAAGACAGGTGTTGATTCTATTGAAAAAGCCTTATTATTCATTATTGTTAATAATTATAATTTACCTTCTCAGCCAAATAATTGAAACTCTCATTGACAGTCCCATTATTTTTAATCATTCAAGATTATAGTTGATTGAACATTGAAAGCTGAAAGGATGGACTCAGTTCTAAGCTCATTTCTAGATTCTTTGGAACTACAATTTCAGATCTGGCCAAATTCTTCCTTTTTATCCTTTTTTTGTGGGAGGAAAAAGAAGGACAGCAAAGCTAAAAGGAAAGCTTCTGAACGTCCTTATTGTTTGGTCGTTCTCTCCTTTTCTTGTGTCCCTTCTTAAGCTGTGGCTGCAGAGTAACAGCAATATTTTTCCCAAAGCTACAATGTAAAGAAGGGACATATAGGAGAAGCTCTGCTTTTTCCTGTTCCCTTATTAATTTCAATGGATATTCTTGGCTTCAAACCATGTCTGCGTCTTTGTCTTATGGATATGTAGTGTGATCACTGAGTGTTTTAATTTATTTTTGCAATAGTAAGACCAGAGTACACATCAGGGAACTTCCACATGATATCAGCAGCCTGTAGTCTTCCTTAAAATTGTGCAACTAGAGCAATTGGGGTTGAGAAATACTGATGATCTTACATAGTTTGTGGTGAGGATGAAAATGACTAAAGCTCTCTCTTTTCTTCTCATCATTTAGTAAAAATATTTTGAACATTGACTGTGAAAGGCACTGGGCAGGGCACTGTGGGAGAGATGAGGCAAATGCACCATAGTTCTTGGCCTCCAGGAGTTTACTGTCTAGTAGAGGTGCCATCCAGAAGACAGTGATGGCAGTGTGTTGTATGCATGGTACACCTACTGTGTTCCAGGCCTGTGCTAAGCACTGGAGATTTGAATACAAGCAAAAATAAAGACTGCCCTTGCCCCCAAGGAGTTGACATTCTAAAGGAAAAAGACATATAAGAGGGACCTGAAAGGGGGCTGGACCTGAAAGGGGGCTGGATCTGAAAGGGGGTAGGATGGGAAAGAAGGATGGGGTGGAAGGGGCCAGGCATGGTATAGTGAAGGCTGAAGAGTCAGAAACAAAGCCTTGGGGGGAGTGAAGCATGAATGGCATGGGTCCATCCCATGAATAGAGGTCCTGAAAGGAACTTAGCAGAAGATGGCAGAAGGAAGTTCCCGGGTGAGAAGGCAACTGAGTCATGATGGTGAAAATCAGAAAATCAGAAGCACAAATGGAAGAGAAATGAATGAATACACATAATATCACGAGAGCCAGTCTCATAGTTGAAAGGATCATGCCCTGCTCACGGTCATTGCTCATAGGTGCCCCCTTGCTGTCCCCACAGTTCAAATTCCTTGCTATCCTCACTGTTCTATTAAGTGATGAGAGTGGGAGTAGAAAGGAGGGGGTGAATACAAGAGATGTTTGAGGAAGCAGAATCAGAATGGCAGCCAATGGTAGGATTTTGGAGGATCCAAAGATGACTGAGGTTATCCACCAACATGACAGTGCCAGGAGCACCAATGGAGAAATTTAGGAGGAGGGGCAGGATGGGCAATGAATAGTTCAGTTTCAGAAATGTTGAGTTAGAGTTGATGGTATGACATCTGAGAAGAAACATTTGTCTGTCAACTGTGTGTTAATGTGTGTGTACGTGTGGTGGGGGGAGAGGGGTGTTGGAGATTAGAAGAGAGGCCAAGACTGAACATAGAGATTAAAGGGACAAAAGCTGTGAAAGTATATGATTTAGTATTATGGAGCAAACATACACTGAGAGAAGAGCAAGGAGATGAAGATAGATGGGACAGCTCAATGGCACCATGATATATAAAGTACTAGCCTTGGAGTCAGGAAGACTCATCTTCATGAGTTCAAATCTGGTTGCAAACACTTACTAACTGTGTGACCCTGGGCAAGTCACTTCACCCTTTTTGCCTCAGTTTCCTTATTTGTAAAATGAGCTGGAGCAGGAAAGAGCAAACCATTTCAGTATCTTTGCCTAGAAAACCCCAAATGGGGGTCATAAAGAGTCAGACATGACTGCAAATGACTGAAAAACAAGTCAGCATGATTCCATGGTTTTGCCCTCATTCAGCCCCCTATTAGGGCTATGGAACCCAGGGACCAGAATGGAGAAATTGTACATCAGTGCATCTGGAGTTGGACAATGGAATTGAACGACTAATATTTCAAGGGGGTTGGTGAAGGCAATGTTGAAACGGCTGCCCTTGGCATCTGACCTAGAATGGGAGGAGAGAGTGTGGATCTGGATCTGGATAAAAACAGAATCCTTTCAGTGGATAGGTGAGGAGTAGAGGTGAAAGGTAAGGAAGCAAATAGTTATTATGGTGGGCAGTAGGAGAGTGGATGAAAGTCTTCCTCTTTTTGTGGCTCTGTTCAAAGGCTGTTGTAAATTTCAACAATGTGGCAATTTAGACTCTTTTTTTCTGTGTCATCTGGAAACTTTCTTGTAAGACTTGCTCAAAGCCCATGTGTTTTACTTGAGGATAATGGGAGTTGGGGAAGATCTATCTCTTTTTGGATAGGAACTAAGTAGAACTTTTATCAAATTGAAACTGAGAGATATTTAAATATGTATACCGCTCATTAAGCCTCAGGGATTTATTTTAAGATGCCCCAAGTTTTATGGTTTTTCCCCCCATATGGTAAGTAACTAGTGTTTTAAGAGGTAACTTAAAACATCTTGCAATTATTTGTCTATTTGGGGTGAGTGCTGACAATTTCATGATTGACTTCAGGCTTTAGAAAATTGAATTACCTGGCACAGCAGATGCCATTTGAATTTATTGCTTTTTAACTAGTAGTTTAGGATTTAGAATTTTGAGGAGTATTTTTTAAACATTTATGACACATGCATATATATATATGTATATATATGTATATTCATACACACATACCTACCCAGGTTTATGTGTTGCTAACTTTGCTTACTTCAGTTCAGCAGATATTTAAATGAGAGGCAGAATGCTGTAGTGGGTAGAACAGCTGGATTTTGAGTCAGGGAGACCAGGGTTTGAATCCAGATGTAGCACTTGCTAGCTCTGTGAGCCTGGGCAGGTAAATGAACCTCTCTGGGCCTTCATTTCTTTAGGGGTTGGTGTAAGGATGCATGCTTTCCAGTCCATTTCAGGCTGTTAGCAGTATAGTAGAAAGAGATCAAATTCTGGAGAGTGAGCCTGGTCTCAGACCCTGCCTTCTTACCCTTTACTGCCTGTGTGACCTTGGACAGTTCAGTCTCTCTGGGCCTTGTTTCTTCATCTGAAAACTGCAGGGGTTGAGATGGTCTGTGATCCTATGACATGTTCCTACTATGTGCAAGGCATTGTGCTGCTTGGGCTACAGAGACAGAAACCAGTCTGGGCCCTTAAGGAGCTTACATCCTACATAGGGAAACAGTACACAAATAAAAACACAGGATGAGTAAAAATGAAATACTTTTTAAGGTAAAGGGGTGACTGGGGAGAGGAACAACTTGAATAATCAAAAACTAAACACCCACATATTGGGGTGAAACCCAGATAGGTTTCTCTTTTCTTTTGTGTATCATTTTTTTAGAGAAGGAATTAATTTCCAAAAAGGTTATTTGCTATGCCAAGGCTGTCAGTGAATTGTCTGAGAGTGACATGATTTAAAAAGTGAACCAGAGGCGACCTTAGTAATCATTTCATCCAATCCTTTCATTTTGTAGATGAGTCCCAGAGAAAGGGAGTAGTTTGTGTGAGGACCCAGGACTAGATTCCGCATGATGGCAATGAAGGAATGTAGGGTCTGGATTCCGGAAGACTGGAACTGGGAAGAGATTCTTAGAGGTAGAGGAGAAGAGAAAGTGGATTCGAGGCATGGAACAAAGCCTGTGCTAAGGCCCAGAGATGGCAGATGAAGTTCCGTGTGAGGGGAATAATAAAAAGGACAGAGTGACTGCATTGGAGAGAGTATGCCGGGGAGTATTATATAATAAGGTTGGGAAGGTAGACTGCAAAGAGCCTGGGAAGGGTTTTAAATGCTGAGTGGAGAAGTTGATTTTAATTCCTAGAGATATTAAGCACTTGCTTTATGTAAGGCTCTATGCTAGGTGCTGGGGATATAAAAGCAATGGAAATGATTCTTGTCTCCAGGGAGCTTACATCCTAGGAGGAGGAGACACAAACTGTGCACAGACAGATACATATACTAAATAATTATTATTTCTATCTGTGTATCTGTCTGTCTATCTATTGTGAGGAAGGGATGCATTAACAACTGGGGAAATAAGGGATTTTAGTAGAGCCTCAGGCTTGAAAGGAATTAAGGGTACCATGAAACTCTGGGTGGTTTTTCCCAAGCCTGAATCTTTTCTCTGCTCCCCTATTTCCTCCTAGACCTGACTCAGATGCAACTTGCAGGAAATCCTATTCATGGGCTCCATTCCACTCCAGTCCCTTCTTCCCAAGATCATCCCTCCAGCCTCCAATTTTTCTTAGAATTTTGGGTCTCGGGGGTGGCTAGGTGGCCCAGTGAATAGAGCACCAGCCCCAGAGTCAGGAGGACCTGAGTTCAAATTCAGCCTCAGACACTTAACACAAAACCTAGCCATGTGACCTTGGGCAAGTCACTTAACCCCAATTGCCCTCCAAAAAGCAAAAAAAAAAATTAATTAAAAAAAAAGAATTTTGGGTCTCTTGTTCCTCCTGTCAATTCTGCCTTAAGTTATTTGGATACATGTTGTATTCCATTCACATCAGTTAAACTGTAAGCTCTTTGCAGGCAAGGGATGGTGCCATTTTTTCCCTCCATGTTCTACATTCCTAAGCACTATGCTTTTCACTTTCCTTGGTTGGATTGAATTAAATTAAATTAACTGACTTGACCAAAGTCTCACAGTATGAAGTAGAACTTAAATTAGAGCCCAGGTCCTTTGACTATTTGACTTCTTCCTAACTCTTTTAAAAACCATTTTTAGAAGAGATTCTTGGTCAGACATTGATTGGATTACACAGCCTTCAGTATCTCTTCTAGACCTGTGATTGACTGTGAATTCAGATCCAGCTTCAGTGGGTGGTAAGAATCCTGTCATCCAAGTCTCTCATTGTGAAGATGAGGAAGCAGGGGGGGGGGAACGGATTCAGCATCTTCCCAAGCTACAGAACTGTTAATTTATATAGCCTCAAGTAGGTTTCAGGTCTCTTGACTTTCTGACCAAGACTTTCCATTTCATGGTGCTTGTCTCTAGTTTTCTGTAATTTCCCAGCTTGGGTCTAATCATGGATGCACTCCGCATTTGGACACTTGCATTTTTTTTTTCAGACGAAACATAATGTTCTTTTTATAATTAAGGGCAAGAGTTGTTCATTTTGTCATTGAGTTCTAAGTACTCAATATTTCTTAAACTTGAACTTATTTCAAAATAATTCCTCTAACCCACAGGAAGTATGATTGGCTTTCATAGACTTGGTAGAGCTAGGTTATGTGTAAGAGTTCATGCTGCTGCCTCTAAAGAGCCACATTAGCAAGTTCTTTTGAAAGAACCATTAATGGTAGAGTTGACCTGTCATTAGCTCCTCTCTATCCCTCCAATTTCACTGACTCATTGACACCCCAACACTCAGCCTATAAAATGGATGACAGCTGAGGAGATCATTGGTTCAGATTTAGCAAAACTCTTTAACCAGACATCCAACTGACATCTTTCTGTTCTGAAAGTTGGGTGTTTTTCCTGTACCAAAACACAAAGGCTCCACCATACTTCAGCTTTCAGTGGTCCAGTTCTAGGGAGAACTTGGGTCATGAGGAAACCCAACATGGTGGGCTAAGGGGTTTCAGGACTATTTGCCAATGATTTGGATCAGTTAATTCTTGAAAACCTGTAGTTTTTTATAGTCTCTGCATCTTGTGAAGATAATTAATGGACTGTTACTCAGCTTTCTATTTCCCTTGGGGTTTGGGGGAGGTGGTACAGAGGGAGGATATGATGATTTCTTTATTAACTAAGTCTCTCTTAGCAAAGTAGCAAAGTTCATAAGAGCATAGATTTAGAGCTAAAGAAAGATCTCAGAGACCATCTAGTCCAATATTTTTATTTCATAGATAAGAAATGAAACCCAAAAAACTTAAGTTGCCTTGCCAAAATCACACCCCAGCTTTCATCCCACTATATCATACTGATTATTTGAGCAGTCCATACAGCCCAACAATTTCATTTTACAGATGAAGTGACTGAAGCTCCTGGTTAAGTGACTCACTCCAACATAATTACATAATTCAACGTAAATAGCAAGTTTCCCTGCAAAGAAGTGGACCTGGAATGGCGATTGGGGCTTTGAGTGGCCTTGGGTTGACCAGACACTAAAAGTCTTCACTAAAATGAATCTCCCTTCCTTCTCCCCTCTTAACTGAGGCACAGTGTTCTAAGTATGGTACTTTACATAGAGAACAAACAAGAATTAAATTGGGAGATTTGGTTGTTTTTTAGCATTGAGTGGTCAATGATTTACTTCCTTGCCTTGTGTGATTGAAATGCAGGTATCCTGACAGTTTAGACTTCAGTTCTGTTTTCTTCTTGGTGCGCCATGGAGACATAGAAGGAACCAGTTCGCCTGTCCAAGAACTTTGCATTGGGTGGGAGTGGATGGGAGAGGACTGAAGAAGAAGAAATGTTAGGAATTTGATTGGACAATTTGGGATGTGAATTTCTCACAGCCTAGGAGGATCCAGGAAATTCACAAATGTCAACATTCTCAGAAGTGTTGCTAAAGAAACAAGGTGTGAGATGGAAAGCAGGAAGTTGGAATAGAAATAACAAGATTCAGTGAAATAAATGCAGAAGTTACAAAAAGCAGTAAAATCCCCGAGAAGGCCAGGAATTATGGCATTCCGGTGGGGGTGTGTGGGTAGGAAAAGAAAGATAGTAACAAATAATTGTGTGAATGTTATACTCTTTTGCTGAATGACCTTCGAAGGTTTGCCAGAGATAACTTGGTGAAATAACCAGATACTATATTAAGAAGACCTGAAAATGGAGCTATGACCTTTCCCCTTTGTCTCAGTTAAAAAAAAAAGAATGATCTTAATTTCATGAATTTCTTTGTATTTTAATATTTTAAATGCCCTTTTTCTTCTCCCATTTATTTGTGTTTCCCCCATCTTCAAATTTCTTTGGATTTTTACTTGTGTCTGTGCATGTTGTATCCATATCTCCAGCTTCCCCTGCTCCCCAAGAATGTAAACTCCTAGAAGGTAGGGAATGTTGTGTTTCTAGGTTTTCTGTTTCAAGTGCCAGGAATAGGCACTATTTAAATTTAATGAATGCTTTTTTAATTGATTTTTTTACTCATAGAGACAGAGTAACATAATAACATAGTGCAGAGTATTCAAGGTTTAGAGTTGGGAAAATCTGAGTTCTCCTGTTCCCCCTCTGGCACTTCCAAACTGTGAGAACCTGAGCTGGGCCAATCATTTAATCTCCGTTTGTAACCAACAATTACTTAGGACTTATCTATTAAACCACAGAAGGGTTGATCTGCTTGGTGGTGGTTGTCCCTACAATGATGAAACTGTAGGTCCTTTGTGTATTTCTTAATCAAATAATTTTTTTGGAAGGTGGAGGAGATGGTAGGTGTCTCCCTCGACGATGAAATGCTAGATCATTTGTGTATTTCATCATCAAATAATTTTGGGGGGTAGAGAAGATGGTGGGTGTCCCCACCCATGACAAAGTGGTAGATTCTTTCTTTATAATATTTTGGGGGTAGAGGAGTCAATGGTGCAGAGTAGTTTCATTTTCAGATCTCCCACTTTATGAAACATATGGATATTATTGATTCCATGAAATTTCGTACTATAGTGTTCATGTGCATTATTTGGATGTCTACTTGTTGGGAGAGGAAAATAGGGAATTAATGAATATCAATTATTTGAATTAATAGTCAAAATTCTCTTTTGTGGGCTGATGATAGATGTACTATATTCATTTATGTATGTTTGCATATAACTAGGTTGTAAACTCCTTGTAGGTAGGGACAGGTTCTCGATGAGCACATAGTGGGCACTTAGATGTTTAGATGACTAGGGCACCCTTAGTGTAGTGGGAGAAGCTCTGAATTGGGAACCAGAGGATCTGAGTTAAAATTTGATCTCAGCTGCTGACTTTTAGGCAGGTAAATCTTTTACCTTATCTGGGCCTTGGTTTCCTAATCTGTAAGATGACTAGATGGACTGGATCACTTTTTCCAAACTCTAGTTCCTCTGACCTTCTGTAATTTATTTTTTTTTTTGGTGCTTTATTGTTGTTGGGTTGTGTCCAACTCTTTGGGAATTTTCTTGGCAGAGATAGTGGAGTGGTTTGCTATTTCTTTCTCCAGATTATTTTACAGATGAGGAAACTGAGGCAAGTAGGGTTCAGTGACTTCATAACTAGTAAGTGCCTGAGGCTGGATTTGAACTCATGAAGATGAGTCTCCCTGACTCCAGACTTGGCATTCTATCCAGTGCACCACCTAGCTGACCTTTCCTGTAATTTAGCATCATATAATGTTTATTTTCATCTGCAAATGGCATAGAATTTCCTGAGTAATGGCTGCCACATAGAGATTGCAGACTTTTAAGCAAAATTACTTTTAAACTGGGGTCTCAGGCTTCTTTGCATAGAAATGGCGAGCCCTGTAAGAAGTTTACTAAAGTAGAGGAAAAATCCAAGAAATAATGGGGATGTTCTCTCCATTGTTTGTCTTGTAGTTTCTTAAGAATCTATCTGGAGATAGTGAAGTAGGATAGGGCTAGCACTGGGCTTGGAAAAGAAATAACCCTCAATCTAGAGCTCTGGTGCCTTAGTTCTAAGGGGATCAAAGAGTTAATTCCTCTAGACTAGAGTGTGGTTTTTGGTCTAGACGGCCAGGTTGCTGACCAGAAGATGGTCTGGGAGGATTATAGGATTATAGATTTAAATCTGGAAGAGACCTTAGAAAGCCATTTAATTCAGCTTTTCATTTTATAGATGAAGAAACAGAAGCCAAAAGAGGTCTGGTATCTTGCCCCAAATCTCACAAAAAGTAGATATAGCATGTGAACCCAGTTGCTGTGACTCCAAATTCAGCACACTGTACCCTCCTTGCAGTATTATTCCAGTCCCCCTCTGTGAAGGGAAGTACATTCAGACTGTCCCTGACTTACCAAGTCTTATTGAACACTCCCACCTACACCTAAGTGTCCTTTGCTGGAGTGAGGAGGAGTTGCCCTGGGAGCCCTCCAGAGGGCCTTCCCCCTGCTGATCCCATACTGGATGATTTCTATAGCAGGAGGACCATGTGTTCCTGGTGTTCCCACCTTCTCTTCTGGCCTTGCATGGTGGAAAGCAGTTTTCTATAGCAATAATGAATGATGTGGTGCTTGTGTTCTCCGCCAACTTAAGAAAGCTTGTGTAAGCAGTAATGTTGCTGACACATGATGGGAGAAAGAGAAGAACCAAGAGGAAGGTGGAGGCCCCCACAGGGCATTGTTTGTACATGGGTCAACTGAAATGGAAAGTATAAATTAAGGTAATTTGTGCCTTATTATGGTTTTTTGTGGCCTAGCTGGAAACCAAACCACCATTTATGACATTAGAATCAACATAGAATTGGAAGGGGTGTAAAATTCGTTTAGTAAAGTATCCTCATTTTCTAGATGAAGAAACTGAAATTCGGGGAATTTTATGTGATTTACTAAAGGTCTGGTTTTGCTACTGGCTTTCACTGCCTTTGTGACCTTGGGCAGAGTTCTTAATCACTTTATTCAACTCCATAAGGAAGGTGTTTGACAGATGGTCTCTTCTTATGTCTTTGGTCCTTAGTACCCCTGATGTTTGTTCAGTCGTCAGACTCTTCATGACCCCTTTTGGGGTTTTCTTGGCAATGATACTGGAGTGGTTTGCTAGCTCATTTTACAAATGAGGAAACTGAGGCAAAGTGAGGGTGAAGTGTTTGCACAAGATCACACAACTAGTAAATATCTGAGGTTGGATTTAAATTCAGATCTCCCTGACTCCAAGCCTGGCACTCTATCCACCACACCACTTAACTTGGTATTGATGCAGCACTGTTTTGTTTGTTTCCTGCATCCACAATGCTTAGTAGTCAGTTAACTTTTACCAAATGCCTAATATGTGCCAGACATTTGCTAAGCACTAAGTGCTTGTAGGACCAAATTATTGAATCCTTCTATTACTAAGCTGTAAGAGCCTATATAGATTTATTTCTAAAATTTAGTTAATTTCTCCACATGGCTTTTTTTTAATCCTGACTGTTAGAAGTTCATAATTTTGTTGGCAAAGGCAAAGGACCATTCAGGTTGGAATTCTCAGCAAAGGGCAGGCGGTGGGGAATTTCAATACCAAATCACTGGAACTTCATGACAGTCTAAAATGGAAACTAGTGTCATCCTCTGAAGATTCTTTTCACCCATAGAATATCCGAGGTGCTGAATGAAGTTCTTATTGATGATGAATTTAAATGGAATTCAGGTGACCTTTCTTGGAACCAATTGATCTTGGCCAGGCTCTGATGAGAAAGTTTATATTTCGGTACATTCTCCAGTACTAATAGTTTTGATTTCTCTTTCTTGTCCCTTTTTAAAAAAGCATGTATTAGCTTCAATTTAAAAAAATACTTATAATCATAAATTTCATTTTGATAAAATACACATTCCTCAATATACACCCAAGCCTCCTTGCAAAGTACATTTCCCAAAGAAACGAGTGATGTGTCCTTTAATGTTACTAGCATGGCAGCACCATTGACTGCCATAACCATCCAGAGTTCTGTTGCTTCTACTTTCTCCTCATGAGACATATTGTTCTTTGAAAGCTCTGTTTTATGTTACTCTGTATCACTTGATGTAAGTCTTCCCATATTTCTGTGAATTCTTCCTATTTGACATTATTATGGCACAGAAATAACCAATTACATTCTTATGCCACAGCTTATTCAGCCGTTCCCCAATTGTTGGGTACACATTTTGTTTCCAGCTTTTTGTTATCACAAAGAATACTGCCGTTGGAGCCTTGATTTCTGGCTCTAATTAAAAATCCCCCACTGCTTTCTTATTTAGCTAAATGAGTGAGCACAATGGGATTTCCGAGTAAATCTGAATGGCCAATGTTATGAAAATACGTATAGGTCCTGTTCTGAATCCTTCCTTATTTTCTATTGATTTCTACTTGGAAAATCAATACAAGATAAGTCAGAGAATTCTTTCAAGGATCACAATTTGAAGTTAGACATTTGCTTTAAGATGGAGTAATTAGGACCTTGTTTTTTGTCTTGATATTACTTTTTTTTGTTCAGAGAATTGCCAGTAAAGATGTAAATGTATCGATGAGTACTAAGCAAACCCAAAGCTTTCCCTTCCTGCAGTAACCTACTAACTGAGGTCCTAAAGTGGGTGAATCCCAACAACCTGAGTTATGGCCCAGTATGGTCCATCTTCTTTTCCTTCTGAACCATGGTGGCTGGATAGCTTGGGGAGCATAGGGGAATGTGGAGGTCAGAGAAGGTTATCACTACCTTCTCTGCTTCCATCCAAATGATGGAAGCTATAGCTCAAGTCATATGGGGCAAGTACAGCTTTCTCTGATCATCCCAAGGTTATTCTACAAGCATTTATTAAGCACCTTCCCTGTACCACAAGGCATTGTGCTGGGTACTTAGTGTGGAAGGATAAAAACAGTCTCTTTCCTCAAGGAACTTCCTTTCTCTTTGGGGGAGATAACATGTGTAAATATAAGTAAATTCAAATATATATAAATATACTTATAAATACAAATATATTTGTGAATACAAAATAAATACACATATATACAAGGCAAATGCAAAGTAATATTGGGGTTAGGAAAGGTCACTCATAACTGGGAAGAAGAGGTGCTAAGTAGTAAAACCTTGAAAGATGCCTGGGCTTCTATGAGGGAAAAGGTCTGGCATGGCAGATAATCTATACAAAGATGGCAGATGGAATATTATATGTGGAGAATTGAAAGCTTTGTCTGCAACATTGAGTACGTGAGAAGGAATGATGGGCAGTAAGTTTGAAGCCAAATTGAGAAATATCAGAGATTTAACAGAGGAATTTGTAGTTTGTCTTGGAGGCAATAAAGCAGGGAGTGATATTGCTTGATTTTGGCAACTGTACAATGGATGGAATGGAAAGGAGAGGCTGGAAGAAGGGAAGCCAGCTGGGAGACTCTGGGGGAGTCTAGGTAGGTGATCATGAGGGCCTGAAGGAGAATGGTGGGGATAAAAGGGAGGAGACAGGTTATGGCAATGGCTCAGATATGGTGAGGGATTGTTGGTAACCCTCTCCACTTTGGGTAACACTCTAATGAGACCATGTGATAAGGAGACAATATTTATCTTAGTTGGTGTCTTACTTCATTCTTTCCTGGCAACTCTTAGGCAAGAGACTATTATAGGGAACCTATGCATTTGTACATTGATAGTCTTCCTTTGGGCAGCTGGGTGGTATAGAATCAGGGAAACCTGAGTTCTAATCCAGACTCAAACATTTACTAGCTGTGTGACCTTGGGCAAGTCACTTAAGCCTGTTGACCTCATTTTCCTCATCTATAAAATGAATTAGAGAAAAAAATGGAAAATAATTAGTATTTTTGCCAAGAAAACCCTAAATGGGGTCAAAAGTGTTGGACACGACTAAACAACAATTCTTCCTTCTTTTTCAGCTTCTTCTTATGTGTTCAAGTCAAGCTGTTTACTTATTTTATATATATATGAAAATGTTATCAGTATTCTTAAATATTGTCATCACTACTAAGATAGTTTGAAAGAAAGGCTGGGACAGGGACTACTTTTTGCTTGGATTTGTACTTCCAGAACTTATTACCTGCCTGGCAAACAGGAAGCACTTAATAAATGCTTGGTTATTGACTGACTTCACACTAGAACAGTCATTCTCTTTCAGGGAGGGTGTGAAGTTTAATGGGGAAAAATTTAAATTGAGCATTTCCTTCAATTACTTAAAAAACATTATTCTGAGATGGGACTCACCGGGCTTTACCAGGTCACCCAAGGGACACGTGACTCAAAAATATAAGAACCAGGATTCAGGGGACTTCAGAGTGGAGGATAAATATTGATCAGATTGGCAGGACAAGATGCTGGACCCCCATGATCTTCTTCAGTACAAAGGGCAGGAGCAGTATCTTACTTGACCTAGGGTGGCTCTAAGACAAGCAGCTTATATTGGCTAAAGGGAAGACACAGGATGTTGACTCATCATGGCCTCTCAGACTATGTCTGGTTTATGTCTGCAATACAACCCAGGCATTGACAGTCACGGGAGTCTTCATTCCTCCCAGACTGACTCCATTAAGAATGAAGATCACATACATTAGCCTCCTCTAAATAGACATTCAGTGATGGAGAGATCCACTGGGAAGAAGTTCCTGTGGTTCACAGGTCTAAGTTTTAACAGGGACTTTATGTGGTTTGTTTTGGTGAAAGCATTTTCTATCTTTTTTGGGGATCCGGTAGTTTTTCTATGTAGGTAGATGTGGGCTTGTTTATCAATCATTTCAGATCACCAGCCATTTCCCACCATTTCTAAATATTTAATAACTCAAGAGTCAAGTCAGAGGAAGTGAGTTCAGATCCTGCCCCTGCCTCTTACTGAGCTGTCTTAAGAAGGTCACAGTGTTGGGCCTCAGAGTTTCTTTGATAAAATGAGGGGATTGTATCAGATCACATGGAAGGTTGCTCTCAATGTAAACTCTGATTCTATGATTTTGCTTACATATGTACTAGAAAGTAGACTACAAAGACAAAGCAGAGGCCATTCTTGCCCCTGATGAATTTATGGTCTATTGGGGGATTCCATTATAACAAGTAAGTATTAGAGGTAAGAGGGTTCTGAGGGGCTCTTAAAGCCATAACCAAGAAAACCTCCTCAAGGGAGGCTTGCAACAGGAGCTGAGCTTGGAAAGAAGCCTGGGATTCTTCAGAGGTAGATATGAGGAAGGATCCTATCAGCCTTGGTACTCCTTTATCCCCACCCTCTGTCCCTCTGATCAGAGGGTGCAACCAAGAACTCCAGAACCTCCATTTAAGGAGAAAGCTCAGCTCAGAACACTCCTCTTTTCGCACCAGACTAGGACCTGTCTGACTTTCCCATCACACCCTTGAGACTGGTACTTTCCTCCCTCCCCTACCTCCTTAAACTCCCTTTCTGTGTGTTGCCTTCTTCCTTTAGACTGTAAGCTCCTTGAGGGCAGGAACTGTCTTTTTTCACATTTATATCCCCAACATTTAGCACAGTGCCTATCTTATAATAGGCACTTAATAAATGTTTATTGACTAACTTAGAACATTCTAGGCATGAGGGGACAGCCTGTAGAAAGGCAAGCATAGAAGGAGACAGAAATACCATGTAGGCCAGTTTTTTGTTATAGCTTTAGAGCTAGAAGGGTTCTTAGAGATTCTTTATTCTAATCCCTTCTTTTTGAAGATGAGGAAATCAAATCCCAGAGAGGACATGACATGCCCAAGGTCACACAGGCAGTAAGGGTCAGAGGCAGGTTGTGAATACAGGTTCCCTTATGCCAGATGAGATGTTCTTGCTACCACATCACACTCCATAAGGGTAGTTAGTATAAGGGTTAGTAACTTCCAGACACAGAGACAAAAATGAGTCTCTACCCTCAAGGAATTTCCAGTTTACCTTTTGTTTTCTTCCACTTATGCAATGATAATAATAGGATCCTGTTCATTATCTGGGCCCAGATTCTGTGTTCCCTTTTAGACTGTGAGGTTCTTGAAGGCAGTGCCTACATTTGATTGATCTGTAATTACCTTATAGGGCCATCCAGTCTGTGCACATAGTCTAAGAGTCTTTTCTGCATATTTGTTGAGTGGGTCGAAGTGGCCTGGTTGGAAGGCATATGGGGGGTGGGGGAAGATTGCGTTTTTCTGACTTTTTTTCAGTGTGATTTAGTGAAAAGGACACTGGATTTGAAGTCAAGACCTTGGTTTAAATCCTTGTTCTTTGGCCCCTACTATCAGTGTGTTGATGGGCAAATCACTCAAAATAGGCCTGGGCTTCACTCAGCTTTCTCATCTGCAGAATAGAAAGGTTGGACTAGATTCCCAGTCATATAGTATAGAAAGCACTAGCCTTGGAGCCAGAAATCCTATCTCTAGCACTACCTGCATAGCCTTGGGCAATCAGTCAGTCAGTTTATTAAGCACTTATTAAGTACTTCCCTGAGCAGCTGAGTTCCTTAAATCAAATCTGGCCTCAAGCATTTACTAACTGTGACTCTGGGTGAGTCACTTAAGCCTGTTTGCCTCAGTTTCCCTATCTGTAAAATGAGCTGGAGAAGGAAATGGCAAACCACTTCAGTATCTCTGCCAAGAAGACCCCAAATGGGGTCATGGAGAGTTGGACATTATTGAAAACAGCTCAACCACAACAACAACAGCAAAACACCTATGTTCCAGATATAGTGCTGGGTGCTGGGAATACAGAGCCCCCAAGGGGCTTACATTTAATTGGCAACACACTTGACCTTCCTGGGCCCAAAATGAGGTGCCTTGAGGTCCTTTCCAGCTCTAAACTGATGGTTTTAGGATATTCTGGCTTAGCTTTAGAGGTCATAAGATGGTTTCCTTTTCCTTCTCTTTCTAACACACCCAGTAGGAAATGACTTGCCTGAACTGAGAAGGAATACACTCAATTGATGAAAGAGAGACAACATCTCCTTCTGTTTGTTCCTCTTGTTGGATGAGAGTGCCATGAAAATTGTTTTTATGGGGATTATATCTTGTTAGGAGCGCCATTATCAGGCATTGAGGTCATTTGTTTTTTCCCTTCAGTCTTGGCCATGTGGAAAATTGGGAGTGTTATAGTGTCAGGAAGGTACAGGCTTTGAATTAACTTGGATGTCTACTGGGTGTAGCACACCCGACCCAGGCAATTACCAGAGGGAGGAAGATTAAGCAAACAACCAAGGGTCGTGTCACACCCCCCTCCCCTTCAGTTGGATGGTCTATAGATGGACTTCTGAGTGAGTCAGACTGGCCCCATCACCCGAGAAGGAGGGGGCTACTCTCTGCAAAGCACTGGGGTTACAAAAACAGGAACAAAAAGGAAATTATCTGCTCACTAACACCTTACATTGTACTGGATAGAGAAAAAGTCTGCTCAGATAAGAAAACCTTGGCTATCTCAAAAGAGAGCAGTGACCAAGGGGATCAGGAAAGGTATCCTGTTGGAGGTAGTACCTGAACTAAGATTCCCTTAGGCTGAGGTGAGGCAGGAGTGCAATCTGGAGATGGGAGATGACTAGAAGAAGATACAGGCATTATGGAGTTTGTTTTTTCAGTGGTGGTTCAAATCCTTTTTTGTCCTTAATGCTTGACTTCTGTGCATAGCCTCAGATCTTTCAGGCCCTAAAGGCTCAGACCTGTTTGGAAACTGTTTTTGTATTCTCAATTTACAGCCCTCAAAGATAAATATTTGAACAATCTATAGTTTTTTCTTTTAATTCTACTTCCTTCAAGGTGACACACTGGGCTTTTAGAAGCTTGACTATAGGTAAAAGCCTAGGGACTCTCTCTCTCTCTCTCTCTCTCTCTCTCTCTTCCCCCCCCCCCCCATCTTCTCTCCTCCTTCCCCTAATTACACTACTTGTCCTAAAATGGCCATTTGTCCATGGCTATACTGTAAATATAGTATAGTTCCAATAGTATTAATTAAATTATTCCAATAGTACTAATAGTAATAGTATTAGTTAAATTATTAATATTAATAGTGTTAATTACAAATTAATGGAAAAGAATCTAAAATCACTTCTTATTGCTATTCAGAAGCCTTGTATAGTAGATGCAATACGGACACACCTAGTTTTCTTGTGCTATGCTTGATTTCTTGCGCTCTGCAGATATTGGTTTTTTGTTTTTTTAAAACATATTGAAGGTCTGTAGCAACTCTTGCTTTAAGCCAAGTCTATGGGCACCATTTTTCTCCAACGACATATACTTATATCATGTCCCTGTGTCATATTTTGGTAATTCTCACAATATTTCAAACTTTTTCATTATTATTTCATTATATCTGTTAGGGTGATCTGTGATCAGTGATCTTTGATATTTCTATTTAATTTTTCTAGGGTGCCATGAACCATGCCCATATAAGACAGCAAACTTAATAAGTGCTGTGTATGTTTGACTATTCCACAGACTTGCCATTGCTTCAGCAACCACTACCCTGATAGCAGCCATCTACATCAAGGCTAGACACTACACCAGAAAAAAAAGATTATGACTTGCTAAAGGCTCAAATAATGGTTGGCATTTTTTGCAAGAAAGCCTTTTTTAAATGAAGGTACATATGGTGCTTATTTAGACATAATGCTATTGCACACTTAGATTATAGTATAGTATAAACAGAACTTTTATCTGCAAAAATTGATGTGACTTGTTTTATTGCAATATCTAGGACTAAATTTCCAACATCTCCAAGGTGTGCCCATGCTAGAGCTAGCATAGAGGAGACCAGAGTTCAAATCCCACTTCAGACACTTTCCAGCCATATGACCCTAGGCAAATTAAATTCTTTAACCTCATTTAACTTCAGTTTCCTTATTTGTTAAATGAGGTGTTTGTGCTAGTTGACCTCTGAGATCTCTTCTGTTTCTAAATCTGTGATTTTATGATCCTAGGTTCTATAGTGAAGATGCCTGATGAAAGTTATCCTTTTTCCTCTAGAAAATGGTAGTTTATTCATACCTCTTTTCTCTGTCCCAAACTAGTTTCTGTTTATCTGCTGTGTGGTATTTTTGATATGTATTCTATTTACATTTATTCTGTATGTACTCATATGCATACCCATTTTTTCCTCACTAGAGGAGGGCAGAAAGTTTCAATTTAGTCTTTGTACCCATCATTTAGCACAGTGTCTGACACACAGTGAACTTTAATAAATACTTCTTTATTTGATCCCATACATTGCTGTATTTATGTCATACATGTTCAATCCTTAAACAAGTTGGATGAGTTTCAGGGGTTCTTCATTTATTTCCCTTTGGGGAGAGGGGGTGGATGATTGCCTCTGAGGGGCAAGGCATGATAATAAATGAACACTGGGTTGGGAGGTAGGAGACTCCTTCCTGGCATTCATTGCACTGTACTTTTCATGAAGATATTAAAGCTTTTTTTGGCCCCACTTTCTACATTGAGAAGATGAAGGCTTTGGATCAGATGACCCTCCCTCTCCACCAAGGTTCCTTCTGGCTCTAATATGGTACAGAGGAAAAATATTGGATTTGGAGTGAGAAGATTCTGTTTCAAATCCTGGAACCCTCATCACTTTGTTAGGAAAGTAACTGAGAAATAGTGAGACATAGTTGGTCCAAGCGATTACTGATTATCTAATCATAAATGCTATGTGAATCTATTTATCTTGTGGATCTTCTAAAATATCACAACAAAAGAGATAGCAATTAGACCTGCAGTTTCATTGGTCTATAGAGCTACTAGGAGAGGAATCAATGCAGGTTGGCACCTTCCCTCCCACTTATAATTGTAGGTGCCACAAGCCCTGAAAAGTTTAGTGATTTTTCTGAGAACCATACTGTCAGTGTGCATCAGAGTGGGAACTTGACCAGTGGGTTCCAGGTCTAAGGCTAGTTCTCTCTCCCCTACTAAGAATAGCCTATCTTGACCTTTCATAGTGTTCAAAGTGGCTTCCCAGAACTTTAATTTGATCAGTTTCAGAAATTTTGACATAGAAGTCAATTTCTAAGAAAAAAAAAGCACTTGTGTATTGGTATTGATTCAAACATGTTATTCACAAAGCTAATGATAGCATCTGTTAACTATTTCACGTGAGAGTTTCTCTTGTGCCATTTCATTTAGCCTTTAATTCAATCTGACCAGCAGCTTTCATATTTTATATGCTTTACTGTGATCCCAAATTAAACTTGGACAATTGTTGGCTTAGTTCAGTGGGGGAAAATCAGTCCGTTAGAAGTCTTGGCAGTGAAATTTGGGATGCCAAGTTTGAACCAAACTGATATCTTAGCAGATCATGTTGAAGCAGTACTTTCTGAGTAGTAGATTAGCATGGGTAACTGGCCAGCATCCTAGATTCTTCAGTGTTTTTTTTTTCCCATTTATGCAAATGGTTTCAAATGCCACCTACAGATGCATAAAAAATGGGATGATGAAATTTCCTCTTCTGGGTGCTGGGAAAGGATTTGGCAAATTCAGGATCTGTGGTAATTGGATTCAAATACAAATACCTGAAGTGATGGGGGGAAAATTAAAAAGTCACAGATCTTGAAGTAACAGGGGCTCCAGAGGTCAGCTGCCTCAATTCTCACATTTTATTTTGTTGTTTTTTTAAAATAATATTTTCCCTCAATTACATGTAAAAAAACATTTTTTCATTCATTGTTTTTTTTCAAGTTTGAGTTCCAAATTCTAAACTTTCCTCCCTTCCCTCCCCCTCCCTGAGATGATAAGCAATCTGATGTAGGTTATACATGAATTCTCACATTTTCTTAATGAGGAAACTAGGTCCCAGAAGGAAGGTTAAATGACTTGCCAAGATCTCACAGTTGGCAAATGTAATTTGAACCCAAATTCTCTGACTCCAGAGTTTGGGTTCCTTCCATTATATCAGTCCCCTTTTTGTCATCATTTCCTTATTCTTTATACTCTTTTCTTTCCCCTGCAGGAAGAAGCCACCCCCTAGTTCCTTTCCCTTTTACCTTGGCTGTAGTGTTCTGTCCCTCCTTAAATTATCTGGTTATGGCTTAACTAAGGACCTGTTCTCTCCCACCAGTAGAGTGTAAGCCCCCTGAGACGTAGGAGGGTTCTTTGGTTTCCTATACATTTGGTCTACATTGCCAGTTTCTAGTGCTGTGTTTGTTACCCAGTAGGTGTGTTTCCTTGAATTGTGTGTGATTTACTTATACTCTTGCTGTATGTAGGTAAGACACAAAAATTTGGAAAGCCTTGGTCATATTGTAAGTATGTGCTGCACATGTTCCCTTAGCCCACTGAGTGTACTAGGGACTAGAACCAATCTACAAGTATTTATTAAATAATATTTGTAAAGACTTGGCACATAGTAGGTGCTTGTTCCCTTTCCTATTAAGCATATGACAGACACTGTCCTTGGCACTGTGGATACAAAGACAAACTTTAAATGGTCCCTGCCCTCATGGAACTTACATTATATCACATACTAATAATATGTTTCAATTTTTTTCTTCATCTTTTTGGTAAGGGTTGTGAGTCCTGCTTTGGAGAAGCCTGACTTATAGAGCTGCTGTTTTGTGGAAGAAATAATAGCTTGTTTGAGCTAGGAGGGATTATAGACACCACGAAGTCAATGCTTAATCAATGCCTGGGATTGGTTCCTCTGGTGCAATGCCCTTGGAGTTGTGTACTTCCAAGGTCAAAAAATGCTTTGAATACATCATCACATTTGAGCCTCATGAGTGTGAGGCAGGTACCGGAGCATTTGTCTTAATTTTACTGATGAAGACACTGAGGCTAAGTGCCCCATGGTCACATAGCTATCATTTCAGGGGCAGGATCTGAATCCAGATCTTCCTGAGTCTAGGGCACGTAGGTGATACCAGAGTACACAGAGTGCTGAGCCTAGAGTCAGGAAGACCAGAGTTCAAATTCGACCTCAGATAATTACTATCTGTATGACCCTGGGCAAGTCACTTAACCTTGTCGGCCTTAGTCTCCTCAAATGTAAAATGAGCTGGAGAAGGAAATGGAAAACTACCCTGGTATCTTTGCCAAGAAAACTCCAAAAGGGATCATGAAGAGTTGACCGTGGCTGAAAAATGACTCAAAAAACATAACAAAACAAAAACAAACCTTCCTAAAGCTAACACTTTCTCCACCATGCTGTATTGGCAAGAAAACTGAAAACCAGAGAAGTTCAGTTACTTGTCCCAGGTCACACAAGGAATTGGTGATGGAGCCAGGATTAAACTCAGGTCTTCAATGGAGTTGCCTGGCCCCTCCTCCTCCCAATGGTTCTTTCCATTTATCTGTTTGTTTCCCATAGGCTGAAGCAAAATGTGGCAGTGGTCTTTATACTAATAAGTGCTAACTAAAAAGTAAAAAAAAACCCCACTATCTATAACACTTAAAAACTGTACGATCATGGACAAGTCATTTAACCTTTCTCTGAGGTATGAGGCTCAGTGGAGTCAGGAAGACCTGAGTTTAAATCCAGTCTGAGACATTTACTAACTATATAACCTCGGGCAAATCACTTAACCTATGTTTTCCTTAGTTTCCTCAACTGTAAAAAAGGGGTAATAGCAGCACCTAACTCAGGGTTGTTGTCAAAATCACATGAGATTATATTTGTAAAATGGTTAGCATAGTGCCTGAAATATGGTAGGTGTGACATAAACAGTAGCTTTTATTATTAGTATCAATTATTATTATTATACTAAAGCTTATATAACTTTGACATTGTCAGTCAGACTCAGGTTTTGATCTGTAGAAATGACAGAATGTGGTGAAAGTTCTCACATGGTCAAAATCATTGATTTCTTGATGTTGACATTTCAAAATCCTTTCTTTTTTTCTATATTAGATTATTTTAAATTCTTAAAGTTTGTAGACAGACACTGGTATTTTAAATGCTCTATAAGAAAAATCAGGCTTATTTTTCCATGAAGAAAACACAGGATACTTTAATTTAGGAGTTCTTAGCCTAGGGTCTGTGAACATTATATATCTCTATCTCTACCTCCATTTCTATTCCCATCCCCATCCCAACCTCCATCCCCACCCCCATATCCATCCCCATCCCAATCTCAGTCTTTATCCTAATTTGCATCCTCAAGGTAATCTCTATCTCTATCCTAATCTCCAACTCCCCATATCCTTATATCATGTGTCTATATTTATCTCTTTATTTTTATCTCCCTACATCTTTATCTCTCTATATATCTATATCTATAGCTCTTTCTATATCTTCCCATGTGTCTATCTGTACATCATCTATATGTTCCCCTAGCTATATCTCCATATTCCTATATGTCTATATATCTTCTTTCTATATAGCCTTATATCTCAATATGTAATCTATATCTATTTTTCTATCTTTCTATATCTCTACATATCTTTTATCTGTATATCTCCCTATAGCTATATATCTATCTTAGTATTGGGGCAAACATTGATATTGCTATATAATAGTATATCAACAGTATGTAAACATAATAGTATGTAAGTATAATTGGTTTTCTTTTATTCTTATGTATCTGAGCACATTCTTCTGAGAAGGGGCCCATCCATAGCTTTCCCCAGTCAGCCTAAGGGGTCCATGACACAAAGAAAAGTAAAGGACCCCCATCTTCAGACCATGGTGAAAAACCTTTCAGAGTGAATCTCTTGGCTCTATCTTATCCTGAAACAGTATTACAGGCAAATTCCAAGGGCAACAAGAGGATTTTCAGGTGTCGATAAACAGCTTAAAAATTCACAATTACAGTAAACAAACCAACCAGCCCAAAGTGGTTCTAGCAATCCTGGGTGAATGCTCCCCTTTCCTCTCTTCAGAGGCAGAGAATGGAAACCAAGAGCCATCCCCAGTATTAATAACATCATGCACCTTTAAAGTTTCAGAACCCTGCCTGGCTCCTGAGTTTCCCTCTGGTAATAGTGTAGCAAATGCTGCTTTGTGGTTTCCAGGCTGAAAAGAGGCAGACTGGGGGAATTGGGTTTGACCATGTGACACAATCGAGGTTGACCAGAAGGAGAGCTTCTTCACCCCATCCTTGTTGGACTTCCATTTGGTTTTAAGCTTTTCCAGTGTCTTTTCTTTGGAGTCAGCTTTATAGAACACTATTTAGAAACACTCTTTGCTATCTGTTCTGAGCTGCTGTGGTAATGATAGGGCTTCCTGCCTGGTACAGCATTGTGTGCTCACTATGTCCAGAGAGGCTTTCTTCTCTTGGGCTGAAGAAAACATACTTCCTGTGAATTTAATGCTATTATTTTCAAACAATTTGATGCCCAGTAACATCCTTCATACCTCTTTGGGGGAAGCATGTTGGTGCTTAGGCAGGGACTTGGTCTTAGGAAGCCCATTAACCATTGGCAGAAGGTGGCAGACTAAAGAACAGAGGAAGAAAGATTTAGAAAGTGCTGATAGTAGAACCTCCCTTCTTTAACCATCTCCAGAAGTTACTTAATACTTCTTGTAGCTAGTGTGGAAAAGAAAACCAGAACGGGACAAAATAAAAGTTAATTTCATTTCCACTGATCTTCGGTGATTCCTTTTCCCTCCTTATAGCATGCCCTTTTATGGACTTCCTAGTCTTTAATCGGTAGGATTGCTGAGTAGGAAGCAACCTTAGTGACCTTTCTATGCTGGAAAAGTAGCATATTGATTGGTTCATTGGTTCTTCAGGCATGGTCTGGGGAACCCTGGGGGTACTGGAAACTCTTGTGGGCTGTCCATGAGCTCAAAACTATGTCCATAATAGTGCTAAGATATTTTAATTTCTAATATGGTAAATATAGATAGATAGAATCCACTTAAAACAATAGCTCTTTGGGATCTTCAGTAGTTTTTAAGACTCTAAAGGGGTTATGAGAACAAAGTGTTTGAGAACTGTTGGTATAGAGGAAAGGATGATGGCCTTAGAGTCAGGGAGACTTGGATTTTGTTTGGCTTTCAACCCTTCCTAGCCATGTGACACTGGATATTCCCTGAGCCTTGGTTTCCTCATCTTCTAAATGGGAATAATAATACCTACCCCAAAAGGGTAGGGTTACAAGGCTAAAATAAGATATAATTTGGAAAGCATTTTGTAAACCTTAAAACAATGTGTAAGTGGTACAGTGAATAAAGCATCCAACTTGGGGCCAGGAAGACTCATTTTCTGAGTTCAAATCTGTTCTCAGCCTCTTACTAACTGTGTGACCCTGGGCAACTCAGTCCACCTTGTTTGCCTCAGTTTCCTCATCTGTCAAAAGGGCTGGAGAAGGAAATGATAAACCGATCTAGTATCCCTGCCAAGAAAATCCCACAAGGGGTCATGGAGTGTTGGACACCACTGAAATGACTCAACAACAACCATAACCCTACTCTTTTTTTTTTTAAAGTAATTGGGGTTAAATAACTTGCTCAAGGTTACACAGCCAGTCATTATTTATGTGTGGGTGCTCATTTTCTGAGGCCAGATCCGATCTCGGGTCATCCTGACTCCGGGGCCGGTGCTCTTACTGTGCCACATAGCCGCCCCTCCCAACCCTTTTTATTATTGCCATCTCTGAGTCCAAGCTCCTCGATTTTACAGATGAGTCTTCTTAGAGAAATTGCCATATATGTACAGAATAAGGATGAATAGAATAAAAATAAAGTAAATGGCAGTTAAGTAAAAGGTACTTGGGGGAAGGAGTTGATAAGGGATGACAGTTAGAGAGCTGGAGAAATAAAAGAAACCAAACTCAAAGGTTGGGTAATAAACTCGTCAAGTTGGCCAGCACTTATGAAGGATCTACTAAGTGCCTGGTGCTGGGCTAAGAACTAGACGAATCCTTCAGGGGTGGAACCCACCTCCTTGGGCCAAGGGCCAGGTGGGATGTCTAGCAAGCTGGCACTTGAGACATTCACCTGGTACATGTCTATGTATGAGGGACAAATGTGAGATGGCCATGCTTGTGTATTTAAGGAATAAAGCAGCTCCAGAGTATCCAGTCACTCTTGGAAAATGCAGGTTTCATTCTTTAAGTCTCTGTGCCCTCGCACAGGTGCACATTGGTCTCCAGTCTTTGAAATGTGCACCATCTTGGTGTTCTCCCTGTAGAATCCCTAACTTTCTCCTTGGCATAGCTTGTATCTCCTTCTACATAAGACCACTCTTTATCCCCCCACTTTTCTTTTAACATGTCTTTGTTTCCCTTTGTATGGTTTATACAGGGTGTCCCCAAAGTCTTAGTTTATACTTAAAACTGAACTGAGACATTTGAGACACCCAGTTTTTACTTACTGTATGTACAGTATACTCAACAAATGCTGTGGTATCATGGATAGAATGTTGACTTAGAAGCCTGAAATACCTGTGTTCCAATCCAATCCCCCCTGTGACACATAATGGTTGTGTGACCCTGAGCCAGTCCCTTACCTTCTAGTATTCTAAGGCTATAAATTACAGAAAAGGTGCCAATTTGCCTAGATAGAGGGAGTTTTCTCATTCAGATATTCCCTATGCCAAGAAAGTCTCAGGTTCAATCCCTATCTCTGTTCCTATCTGTGTATCCATTGTATCTCTCCAGTAGAATGTAAACTCCTTGAGGCTAGAAAGTAGTGGGTGTTTGTTTCCCCAAGGACTAGGTGCCTTCACAGAGTAGGTACTTGATGAATATTTGTTGGAATGTTTTTTCTTGTTGCTCCTTTCTGTATGGTATTGCATAGTTCTTTAGGCACTTTATCTACCAGATGCAATTCCTTAAATCCATTCATCACCTCCACTTCATATTCATAAGGGATGTTATTTAGGTCACACCTATACAGTTGGATGGGTTTCCTACTTTCTTCAATTTAGTCTAAATTTTGTAATTAGAAGCTCCTGATCTGAGCCACAGTTAGCTCCAGATCTTGTTTTCATCGACTGTACAAAGATTCTCCACCTTTGGCTGTGAAGTATATAATCAGTCTGATTCTATGTTACCCATCTGGTGATGTCCATGTGTGGAATCATCTTTTAAGTTGCTGGAAAAGTGTTTGTTATGACCAGTGAGTTATCTTGACAAAATTCTTATTCTTGACCCTACTTCATTTTGTACTCCAAGGCCAAACTTGCCTGTTACTCCAATTATCTTTTTTGGTTGTTGCTTTTTGCAGTTATGGTTAAGTGACTTGCCCAAAGTCACTCAGCTAGTAAGTTTCTAGTAAGTATCAAGTGTCTGAGGCCAGATTTCCACTTTGCCACCTAGCTGCCCCTTCCAATTATCTTTTGATTTCCTACTTTAGCATTCCAATTCCCTATGATGAATGTGACATTTTTTTTGGTGTTATTTCTAGAAGATTTTGGAGGTCTTCATATAACTGATCATTTTTGGTCTTTCTGGCATTAGTGGTTGAAGCACAGACTTGTTTAACTGTGATATTGAATGGTTTGCCTTGAATTCAACTAAATATTCAGCCATTTTTGATATTCTACCCCACTACTGCTTCTATTGACTATGAGGGTTGCTCTATTTCTTCTTCCTGGAGAATGAAGTCTAGTGGGCCTTAGGAAGCATTGTTAACAATAAGACTAGTGCAGGTGATGGAATTCCAGGTAAGTTATTTAACATCCTAAAAGATGGTGCTGTTAAAGTACTCTGCTCAGTATGCCAGAACATTTGGAAAATTAAACATTGACCACTGGATTGGAAAAGATCAGTTTACATTCCAATCCTAAAGAAGGGCAATGCCAAGGAATGTTCAAATTACGGAACAATTGTACTCATTTCACACACCAGTAAGGTTATGCTTAAGATTCTGAAAGCTAGTCTTCAGCAATATGTGAACTGAGTATTTGCCAGAAGTGCAGGCATTTTGAAGAGGAAAAGGAACCAGAGACCAAATTGCCAACATTTGCTGGATTATAGAGAAAGGGAGGGAGTTTTGGTAAAACATCTACTTCTGCTTCATTGACTATACTAAAGCCTTTGACTGTATGCATCATAACAAAGTGTAGCAGTCATCAAAGAGAAGGGAATGCCAGGTCATCTTACTTGTCTCCCAAGGAACCTGTATGAGGGTCAAGAAGCAACAGTTAGAACTGAACATGAAACAACTGATTGGTTTAAGATTGGGAAAGGCAGTATATTGTCACCTTATTTATTTAACTTATATGCAGAGTACATCAGGCTAAATTCCAGACTGGGTGAATCAAAAGCTGAAATTAAAGTTGCTGGGAGAAATATCAACAACTTCAAATATGCAGACAATACCACCCTGATAGCAGAAAGTGAAGAAGAATTAAGAAGTTTCTTGATGAGGGTGAAAGAGTATTGTGTAAAAAGCTGACTTGAAGCTTAACATTGAAAAAATTAAGATCTCAGCAACTGGTCCCATCACTTCCTGGCAAATAGAAGGAAAAAAATGGAAGCAGTGTCAGATTTTATATTCTTAGGCTTAAAAATCATTGCAGATGGTGATTGTAGCCGTGAAATTAAAAGACACTTGCACCTTGGAAGGAAAGCTCTGGACAGCATATTAAAAAGCAGAGAATCACCTTCATGTCCAAGGTCCATGTAGTCAAAGCTATGGTTTTTTCCAGTAGTAATGTGTGGCAGTGAGAGTTGGGCTATAAAGAAAACTGAGCACTATAGAATCAACATTTTCAAGTTATGGTGCTGGGCTTTTGAGAGTCCCTTGGACAGCAAGGAGATCAAATAAGCCAATACTTAGAGAAATTAATTAAGGTTATTCACTGGAAGTTCAAATACTGAAGCTGGAACTTAAATACTTTGGCCATATAATGAGAAGACAGAACTAATTGGAAAAGACCCTGATATCGGGGAAGATAGAATGCAGAAGGAAAGGGGGATGGCAGAGAATGAGATAGATAGTGTCTTGGAAGCAGTGAATGTGAGCTTGGACAGACTTTGAGAGATAGGGGAGGACAGAAGAACCTGGTATGCTATGGTCCATAGGGTCACAAAGGGTAACTGAACAACAACATCATTTTTATTGAATTACCTTGGAGTCATAATTGTGAAAATCTCAATTCATTCTAATTTAATCAATGGAATTTTAAGATAAGGAGGAATGTTGTTTCCCTAATGGAGGCAGAGCAGTTATGCTAATCACATGGTATATTTAATATGCTCACTTCCTGAGACCCACACCAACTAGTTTTGAGCAACAGTAGAGACTGAATCAAAGAATCCAAAGGAATCTGGTTTCCAAATCTTGAGAAATTTCATATCCCAAATACCTGACCCTTGAAAACACAGATTTAAAGGTAAGACATTTCTTCCTTTGTCTGTCACCTGATTGTCTGTCCATCGATCTGTACATAAGTAACAAAAGGGAGGGGTGCAGCAGACTGTGAAAAGACAAGGAAGGCATTCAGTAGGAAACTAGGAGACAGCTGTCTTTCATCCTCTTGGACCAAAGGCGTTGGAACCTGACACATCAAGCCCACGGTGATTTGTAAAGGTACAAGCAGGATTTCAAGCTGCCTTGTTGACAGGGCTCCAAGGGAAGGCTGGGGCTTGCCTTAGTCCCTTCTGCACCCTGCTGCCTGCCACATCAACATCTTCGAAATGATGTGGGCTCTCAGCAAGAAGCTGATTTTTCTCATTTTCTTAGACATACCTGTGGGAAACCATCAATCTGGAAGCTATAATTTCTGCCCAGTGAGTGAGTTGGTTGGCTTTTCCTTCATTGGTGGTCCCTTTCTGTGGCCTGTCAATAGGGCTTTGGTGCTATTGTCACCTCAGAAATGTGTGTGTGTGTGTGTGTGTGTGTGTGTGTGTGAGAGAGAGAGAGAGAGAGAGAGAGAGAGAGAGAGAGAGAGAGAGAGAGAAGAATGAAGAACCAGATTAGGAATTAGTCAACAAAATTCAACAGGGAAGTGAGAAAACATTGATTATATTAAAAAGCATTTTCATCTTGGTTACAGCTTTCCCTGACAGCTAGAAAATTCTTATTTCATTACAATCTGCAGTCTGTCAGAACAGGAGTATCTATGTGTAACACCAGGTAGGGCCCAGCCAGTGGATAGTGGCAGATGGTATTAATTCATATGGCTGAGGGTCTTTCTCTCCTCAGGTGCATTTCCTTAGTTGCTGTAAACTGGTAATGTTTCTTTTTGCCACCCTGGCTTCCCTAATCGTTTTTATTAAGTCTGATGAGGTTTTCTCAACTTAGTCACTACTCCTTGAGTCTAATATCTAATTGAAAGAGTTAAGAACATATACCTCTTTCTTTACCTTGAAAATTATGTGTGGGGAACTTTGGATGTTGAACATTTCATTTCTGGTTAGAAGGCTCAGTTGATGTGTAGGTTGGTTGTGGTGAACTGGTATTTTTTTCTTTGTTGTTTTAAGGGATGGCTCACTGGGTGTGGGAGTGGGGAGGATATATTAAAAAAAGATGATTTAAAAATAAAAGATAGTAATAAAATGTTTTAAGAGATTGTCTTTCTGAAACTCTCAAAAATAAATTTTGATAAAATGTTTTCCTGTAATATACTATTTTTCCCATCATTGTCATCAATCACAATGGTGCCTAGGTATAGGGACTTGGTGGCCCCCACTTGTTTCATCAATTTATACTCTTTCTGGGGATATGCCCCTAACTGAACCTGCCTTGTATGTTTTTTAATCTTTTTTTTTTTAAAACATTTTCAATATATGTTTATTAAGCACCTACTTTAGGTAAAGTACTGCCAGGGGATTCAAAGACAACAGCAATCAACCTACCTTCAAGAGCTTACATTCTGTTGAGGGGAATGAAATGATAAAAGTAAGGAAATACAAAGTATTTACAAAGGAAATAAATACATAGGTATTTCAGAATAGTGAGAACACTCTACCCTGGGATTAGGGGAGTCATCAAACTCTTCCTGGAGGAGTTAGTACCTGAGCTCTACTTAGAAGGAAGCTAGGGATTTGACAAGGCAAGGGAGGGGAGGGGATGAATTTCCACATAGGGGCTACTGCCTACATAAAGGTAAGAGAGAGTGCATTGTATATGGGAAACAGTAGAGGCAAATATGGGGAGGGGAGAAATATGAAAGAAGACTAGAAAGGTAGGTAAGACCCAGATTATGGAAGGTTTTCTGAAGTTACAAACAAATCACAAAATTCACCTCAAATTGGGCCAGTGTCTTTCCTTCCATAAAGCCCTCCCCGCTTCCTTCCTATCCTCCCAGAGCTCAATGCTTTATAAAGAGAACAATAAATAATCCTGACCATCCATCTGCCATATTTGCAAAAAGGAATACTGGCCTAAGAGGTCCATGAAATGAAAGTGTTAAGGAATTATTTCTCCTTTTCTGAGCTTGTCAAAAGGTCATATGACTATAAGTGCTAGCTGGGTCCTTTTGTGTGTGTATGTGAGTATATGTTATCTTTTATTTCTCATTGGCAATAGCAGCAACAACCTTTTTTGGTTCTATCATTGATGAATGGTGTAACACATAAGTGGTAGCTTTTAATATTTTTATGGCATTTTCTTTCCCAGTATTTTCATAGGTAGGTTCACAATCTTTCAATTTAAATAAGAGTTTTGATCACTTTCTCATCCATGTTATGACATTGGCTTGGGTGCTCCCTATTGGATTCTTCTAGTAGGAATACATCTTTCCTGAGTTGCTGTTAAGCCCTCTAGTAGATCCCAAAAAGGACCATTTGAGATAGGGAGGAAGGAGGAGAGAGAAGAATGAAGAACCAAATTAGGAATTAATCAACAAAATTCAATGGGGAAGTGGGAAAACATTGATTATATTAAAAAGCATTTTCATCTTGGTTACAGCTTTCCTTGACAGCTAGATAATTCTTATTTCATTACAATCTGGAGTCTGAACAGGAGTATCTATGTGAAACACCAGGTAGGGCCCAACCAATGGATAGAGGTAGACTAATTTAGATAGATGACATATGAATCCAGAGAAAGTATATGCTTAAAGGAAGGCTTCTTGTTTCAGTATGGAGATCTAGACAAGATAAATCAGTCACTCAATCAATAAACATTTATTAAGCGCTTGCTACTATGTACTAGAGGGCAGGTAGGTGGTGCTGTGGATAGAGCACTAGACCTGAAGTTGGGAAGACTCATCTTCCTGAGTTCAAATCCAGCCTCAAACACTTACTAGCTGTGTGACCCTGGGCAAGTCACTTAACATTGTTTGCCTCAGTATCCTCATCTGTAAAAAAAAAGTTGGAGAAGGAAATGGCAAACCACTCCAGTATCTTTACCAAGAAAACCCTATATGGAATCACAAAGAGTCAGACATGACTCAAAATGACTAAACAACAACCATATATTAGGCATTATGCTGAACACTGGGGAGATGAAAAGAGGCAGAAGGCAGTCCGGCCTCTCCAGGAGCTCACAATGGAATGGGGGAAAGAAGCAAATATATGCAAACAAGCTACATACAGAATAAATAGAAGATAATTAACTGAGGGAAGGTATGGGAATTAAGAGGGGTTGGGGAAGGCTTCCTGTAATAGGTGAGATTTTAGTTGGGACTTAAAGGAAGCCAGGGAGGGCAGTAGTCAGAGAGGAGGAGGGCGAGCATTCCAGACCTGGGGGAAAGCAAGAGAAAATGCCTGGAGGGGAGAGATGGAGGGTTAACATTTGTCTTCAGGGTGGAAAGAGCATTATAAGAGTGGGAGGAGCCTTAAGATGTTATCTCGCCTTCAGGCTGATGAAACTCTAAACCATCCAGACAGTATGACAACCCTTTCTCTTCCAGAAGACCCCAGGCATAGAAACTCCCCTACATCCTATCTGTCTTTTATGTCAAAGACTAACTCTTTGGTCATTGGAACGCTTCTTTGACAATGTCATTTTCAAAGCTAGGTTTCCTTGGATGAATTAGAGTCAATCTGCAATGAATATTTGCTATGAGAGGAGAATCCTAGAGCATCCCATTTAAAAAACTGCACAACACTTCCAATATGGTCCAATCAAGAATACCTGTCAACTGTTATTTCCTTATTCTTAGAAATGTGTGATATTTCAAGACTTAGCCCATGTCCTCACACCTAGTAACTAGTCAGTAATAACTGTTGAGTGTGACCTTGGGCAAGTCATTTAACCCTTATTGCCTCTCTTTCCCCCTCTAAATATAATAATAATTGTTAAATGGATGGATAAATGAGGGAATGTTGAGAGATGCCTTTGGCCTCTGCTCTGGCCGGTGGCTCTTAGCTTATCGAGCCAGGAGTTTGGGGAGATAATTTCTTCCAAGAAGTTTTCACAGCTGCAAACACACCAAGTGTTATCATTGCCATTATTTTCTTCAGTGACAGATATTAAATAATATAACTGCTGTCACATGGAGGTTCTTGAAAGCTTTTTACATTAAAAAGGAATCCTTGCACTCCAGGCCTTACTTATCTTTTTGATAAACTCCAGTATATTTTTATTTTTTGTTACAAGGGATGGCCTCCTGATTTGTTTCAAAGCTGAGTTATGAGGCAGCAAGCTTCACCCTCCTGAGCAATAGTTGTTCTGTACATGTAGTGATCTCCCTGTTTAGAAAAGTGTGCTAGGGATTGGGAAATGGCTGGATGCAGATTCCTGGTGTGTGGATGCTAAATTCCTGGTGTTTTATCCCTTCACAGTCTGGTTCTGTTGTACTTCTCCCAGATGCTGCTCTCCTTTACAAACTTTTGTCTGTGGCTTCACAGGCCCCTTTATTGTTCCATTCCATCAACCTCAATTTGGAGAGATTTTCCTGCCCACATGAGATGCATCTCTCCCTGTCAGAAGACTCTGCTTAGTCTCTGACTCCTACAGAATGCCTTTCCTGACCCCCTAATCCAGGGATTCTTCACTTGGTGTTTGTGACTTTGCTTTAAAAATTATTTTTAATTAAATTTTTTTAAATTAAATTTTATTTTTAGTTCTGATTCCTTTTTCTCCCACTTTGCCCTTCCCTATTCGTTGAGAAGGCAAGAAAAATGAAAGCCATTACAATAATGTTTAATCAAACAAACCAAATTCCTATGCTAGGCATGTTCTCTCCTTCCCCCCCACCCCAACCACTACCCCTCAAAAGAAAGGAAAGGAAAGAAGAGAAAATATGCTTCATTTTTCTCTCTGAGTCCATCTTCTTTCCGTTCGGAGGAGGTTAGCATATTACATCAGGAGGGTGACCTTGCTTTTTAAAAAGACTTTTTAGAACTGTTTTTCAGTAGAAGTCATTCCTTTTGTAATCCATGTGGTTTTTTTATGCCTTTAAAAGCATCATCCTGTGAAGGGGTCCACAAGCTGCATTTGGCTGCCTGAGGGATCCAGGACATACACAAACCCCCAATTATAATGTTCACTCCCTCCTCAAATGATCTCACATATTCTTTTCCCTCAATATTGAGCTTTTCATGTATAATCAGAATTTCTGAGTTATGTCCCCAGACTCCAGGCTCCATAGGCCAGGAGCCATTGACCAGCACAGAGGTCAAATACATCTCTCATTAATCCTTCATTTATCCATGCATTCAACAACTATTATTATTTTGGAGGGGGGAGGTGAGGCAATTAGGGTTAAATGACTTGCCCAAGGTCACACTCAACCCCCCCTGCCCTTTTTAATAGCAATTAACTTTGATGAAGTACAAATCATCTAGCATTTATTAAACATTGGCCAAAATGGAATGGCCCCTGCCCTCAAGGGGAGCATATTCTACTGGGGAAAACCAAATATATAGATAGAGATAAAATGTATGCAAAGTAAATATGTTTTGGGGTTAGGAGGGACTAATAACTGTTGGGGATAGGCACCCCCTCTCATCCCCTTCCTGAGTCAAATGCTTCATTTCATCTGTGTCTTCAGTGCCTGGGACGGTGCCTTACACAGGCACCATAAATGCTGACTGAATGGAATTAATTCTGCTAGGATTTCATGGTGACGAGTGGAAACCTTGGGCCTTTGGGACCTTGGATAGCTTTTTCGAGGGACTGTTACATGATACATGCAAGTAACTGATTCCCCCATCTTTGTGACTAGGCACTGGTTAAGAGAAGTGGTGGGAGTGGGGAGGAGGGGTATGTGTGCCCAGGGGAGACCCCAGAGGGGAGCTGTAAAGTGTCTCTTCTGCTTGGGCCAGCGATGCTTGTTATGATCACAGTTGGGCATTCCCCGAACCCTTTTGTCCTGTCCAGTACCTCTCCTTCAGTGGCTCAGCTGGCTTCCAGCCAAGAATGCCCAGGAATGCCTCTCTGAGGCAGTGGCAGCTGGCCAGGAATTGACCAAGATCTTTTGTGTATGTTTTGTTGTTGCTTACTTTTGCCTAGAGCCATGCAGTGTTTTAGGGGCAATTCTGCAGGCCTTGGCTGGCTAGCTCTGCCAGACCTGAATGCTTTTGTGACCTGCAAAAAGTCCACTGGGGCTGGGGGAAACAAGCCCTATGTATGACAAGGAAAGCACCAGCCTCCTCTAAAGGCAAGGTTAAAGTGGATTCCTTTGGATGACGTAGTTCCTAGAAATAGGACTGCTTTGGACATCCTGGCAGGGAATAAGGCCAATGGTTTTTTATAGGAAGAGATTACAAAGGAAGGTTGTGAAATCTCTTTCCTTGAGAGAGTCTTAAAATAGAATTCTTACTCATGGGTCTCTTACGATGGTTCCTTACCTCAACTAGGAGATAAGGAAACAGATGAGATGACTGTTAGGACACCTTTGAGCCCTTTGATGAGGTCAGAAATGTTTACATTATGTTTTCTCACATTACCATTCTATGCCTCAAAAAGATACAAAAAACCAAAATGGGATTTTGGCTTAATTTTTTTACATGCATGCACGCATACAAACACACACAATACATATATGTAGATGTATATATATGCATATACACATATACTTATACATATATACACATGTATATGCATATATGTGTTTTATTTGTTCATTTTTTGCTGGTGTTTTTGCTGTTTAAGGCAATACATTAGTTCTCATTGGGGTGCTAACATTAATCAGGGAATACACCATCTTGAGGTCTTATATTTGGAACAGAACTCCCTGATCTTAACAAAGTCTTTTATTTTTAGCCAGTGTGGTGACAAGCCTCTATGGTCTACCATATCATTTTAATCACTTTTATCACAAAGTCCTACTGAGATGATGGCTCATCTCTGTGACCTTGATTTTCCAAGGTTATACCTGTGGAGTGCAGGCTCTGCCAGGTCCTTTCTAACTGGAAAGATTGGACCATTGGAGGACTGTCAACATTTGTCTAGAAAACTGCCTTTTTTGAATGAATTCTGGGCTTAGATATTTATGTCATTGCTCTCTCTATTTTGGATAGACGAACTTTATCAGTGATGTCTGTTGCAAATCTACCTTTTTCCCTATTCTATCTTTTCTCTTGATTGTTTTCATTGATTTTATTCGTACAAAATTCATACAAATTTTTATCTAGGCAATTTAATTTAATTTTTGTAATTTTTATTTCTTAGCACTTCTCATCATGATCACTTAACTTTTTCCTCCCATCCCACTGGTCAGAGTAGGATAAGTATCTCTATTCCTTAATAAGGATGGTCCTATTAGTGCCATTCCTTCCTTCCTTCCTTCCTTCCTTCCTTCCTTCCTTCCTTCCTTCCTTCCTTCCTTCCTTCCTTCTTTCTTTCCTTCCTTCCTTCTTTCTTTCCTTCCTTCCTTCTTTCCCTCCCTCTTTTTCCTCTCTCTCTCTCTCCTCTCTCTCTCTTTCCCTGTCTCTTCTCTCTTTTTTCTTTCCCTCTTTCTTCCTGTCTCTTGTTTCTCTCTCCTCTCTCTCTGTGTTCTCTTCTCTCTGCCATGCATCTCATTCATTAACAAGACTAGAACCATTCTCTCTGTGCTGATCTTTCTTACATAGGCAGCTCCTGATCTCTCTTCTGAGCTCAAGTAGACATCTGGACCCAGAATCAAATTCTGCTATTTCTTCCCTGTGTTGTGTGACCTTGGGTAAATCATTTAACTCTGCTGTACCTCAGTTTCCTTCTCTGTAAAATAAGGGAGTTGAACTCGACTTTCTAGGCAGTCTGTTCAGGCTCCTTTGCCCTTTCTCGTTCTTATTGCCCAATGCAGTATCGCCAGCTCAGCATGCCCCATGGGAGTTTGGGTCATGGCCTTTTCCGTTTCTGTCTGTGGCACCACCCTTGGCTCTTGTGTCAGCTCTCATATCTTTGTTAGATGATCAGTAACCAAGGCTGGTCATCACTTCCTTTGCCACATTTCTCCTACATCTGCAGTCAGAAGGCAAACCTAGACCATCCCTCCCAGCTGATATCAGATTTCACATTTTAACTCTGTGACCTGCTCCCCTAGGAATTGCTAATAATTAATAATGACAATAGTAATCTTAACAATAACATAATTTAAAGGGCCCTTTAACATTTGCAAAGCATTTTTACAAATTTGTTGTTGTTATTCAGTCATTTCAGTTATGTCTGTCTCTTTGTGAACTCTTTTGGGGTTTTCTTGGCAAAGACACTGGAGCGATTCACCATTTCCTTCTCCAGCTCATTTTACAGATGAGGAAACTGAGGCAAACAAGGTTATGTGACTTACTCAGAGTCACACAGCTAGTAAGTGTCTGAGGTCAGATTTGAACTCAGGTCCTCCTGACTCCAGACCCGGCACTCTGTCCACTATGTCACCTAGCTGCCCCATTTTACAAATATCAACTAAGAAGTGTCTGAGTCAGGATTTGAATTCAGGTCTTCCTGATTCCTGAGCCAGTGCTCTATCTACCGTGCCACCCACAGATAGATCACAAAATAATCTTAGGCTTATGGGAACATAGATTTAGAGATGGAAGGGGGGGAGTTATAGGACAATCTCATCCAATACCTCCACCCCTCATTTTACAGAAAGAAAACCAAAGTCTGGAGAGATTAAGTGATTTATCCAAAGACACATGTAGTGTCAGAGGTAAGATTTTGAAGAGAGGACTTCTAACTTTAGGACTAGGGTTCTTCCACTGCACCCCACTGACTGTTTCCTCAGACTCCAATTCCAGAGCTTTGCTTAGTCCACCATAATGCCTTTGGGTTTTGATGTATCATTCCAAAGCTTTGCTATATTCTCAAATGGAGTTCTCCTTTCTAGGATACACAACTCTTTCCATGGAGCTCTAACTCGTGGTGCTAATCAGTACAGAAAAGACCCAATCTCCAGAAATCTTTTTAAAAGACACTGCTTCCAAAGAGTGTCTCTTTTTCTAAATTAGGGTGCACTTCCTTTCCCGTTACTCCAGGGCACAAAGTTGGGGTGAGGAGGAGGCTCACTCTTGGCATTGCTTGATTGTCTTATTGGCACTGCTGTGGGCTGGCATTGAGATGGCACCGGGGGCTGGAGGCAGGGTAGTATTCCTTCCCTTCCTTGGGTTTTGCTGCTCTGGTCCACATCGTTCTCCACTGAAGGGCACTGCTCCAGACTGGATCATCACTTTTTTATATATGGAAATCATCAGAGCCCACACAGACCATTTAATTCTGTTCATTAGTCCTTGAGTGGCTCACTAAAGCTAAAACACTGAATTGTTGGGTAATGGGAATCTTTTCTATTCTGTGGTGAGGTTTTTCTTCTTCTTCTATTTTTTTTTTTTTTTTGCTTTTTGGAGGGCAATTGGGGTTAAGTAACTTGCCCAAGGTCGCATGGCTAGGTTTTTGTTTGTGTGTATTAAGTGTTAAGACCAGATCCGAACTCAGGTCCTTCTGACTCCAGGGCTGGCACTCTACTCACTGCGCCACCTAGCCGCCCCAAGGTTTTTCTTCTTTATTGAGTTCTGAATGTACAGTAGTACATACTGTCATTCTGCTGGGATCCTTTTTCCACATTGCTAGCCATTTTTATTCTTCTCCTGCTGGGAGCTTCAGGATGCTTCTCTTTCCCCTAAAAATCCCCCCAAAGAAGAGAAAACTGATGTGTCACTTGTCATTGCCAATGACCAAGTTTGTGTGCCTTGTTAACAGGCATGCAGGCACTTACCCAAAGATGGGTGGTTTCTGTGTTCAGATTCAGTGTATGCAGTTACGTTAGAGAGCAGTTTTCTCTGGGTGATTTCTTTTCTTTTCTTTCTTTTTTTTTTTTTATAAGCAATTGGGGCTAAGTAACTTGCTCAGGGTTACATGGCCAGTCATTATTTATGTGTGGGTGCTCATTTTCTGAGGCCGGATCCGATCTCGGGTTATCCCAACTCCTAAGCCGGTGCTCTTACTCACTGCGCCACCTAGCCGCCCTGTGATTTCTCTTTTTATTCCAGTAGTCTGCTGGGCAATCAGAAGCAGAGATATCTTTTCCACATTTTCTCTAGTGGATTTCCCATTGGGCTTTTGCGACAGAGTCTACTGATTGGTGAGTTCTGTTGACAAAAATTCTTGGAGAAACCATTGATCTGTTGCCATAGAAGTTAATTCTGATAGCATGGAAATGGGATCTTTCCATCTGGAGGGCAGGGCCAGGTCTCTGACAAATGGACTGGATGCTCCCATGTATCTGTAAGGTAGGGACAGCTAGGTGGCACATTACATATAGCATTGGACCTATAGTCAGGAGAACCTGAGTTCATATCCAGATTCAGACACTTACTAGTTGTGTGACCCTGGGCAAGTCATTAACCTTGTTTGCCTCACTTTCCTCATCTGTAAAATGAGCTGGAGAAGGAAATGGCAAAACACTCCAGTGTCTTTGCCAAGAAAACCCTAAATGGAGTTATGAAGAGTTAGACAAAACTAATCAATAAACAACAGCAATAACCTGGTAGGCAGAGGGGAAAACATTGAAATTATGCTTTTGCCTTGCTCAAACTGATTCTTACAGTCTCAACTCCAAGCTTTACTGCTTATGAGCACCATACTGCATTTTTTTGTAACTTCTGATTTTGAAAAAGATACTGACCATCTAACCACTGGTCCTCCAGTTTCCTGACTTGTCTGCCCAGTTCTGGGAATAATTTTGGTTTTGGTTTGGTACCTTTAGAGTCCAGTACAGTACCTGATAAACAGTAAGTACTTAATAAAAGCTTGTTGTAATAGAATAGAATTGTATTCCTTTACCCCGGGTTCTAGACTTGTTGCCTCTTGTCCAATAAATTTCTCTGATATTTAAAGGGCTCCTTTGAACAGGTAGGAAAGCACCTTTGAAAATGAAGGATTTTAACATGGAGGGAGGAAGCCTGGGCTGAGAAAGGCAAGTGGCCCTGCTTCTCTCAAGGACAGAGTTCCCAATTAGCAAATGCCAATCAGGAAAGCATTGTCTAGATGAATAATTCATCATGGACAATCCATAAATCAGATCAATTATACTTTACCATCCCACAAAGTCCTCCTACCTATGCACCATTGAGTGGCTGCTTAACTTAGGTCTGATGGAAGATTATCTTGTCTTTGGCCTAGGAATTTATTGATGGAAAATATGGTGCTATTAGAATCAGGCATTAAGGGGGAAGGATTTTAGTTCAAGTGAGGCCACTTAATTAGCCACATTACCTTAGGCAAGTCATTTAGCCTCTGCATGTCATTTAAAAATGAAACTGATATTATTTCATGTACTTATAGACCAGGAAAGTGAACCAGATGATCTTCTTAAAGCCCTTTCCACCTCTCAGATCTGTGCTTTTATGAAAAAAAATAATTCAACAAACATTACTTACTAGACATATTATTCTTTTGGGGTTGGTCAGTATTTTGGTAATGGAGTACGGAGGACACTATGAATAGATCATTGACTGAAAGTTGTCTAAAAAAGTTTAGATGCATTCGAAATGTTTCACCTTTGTTTTTTTCTTTTTAAATATTTTATTGATTTTTTAAAAAATCCCCATATCTTTTAGAATCTCTCCCAATAGAATCCTTTTCTGATTGCCCCCAACACCCCTTTTACAGTTTCTTAAAACAAAAATAATAAATTGTCCCTGTCTCAGAAGGTATGCTCCATCCCACACCCAGGGGCCATCACCTCATGCTGAAATACTCTACCTACCTACAGTTCTCTGAAGCCAAGATTGAACACTGTATTGCTCAGTTTTGAAGTTCAAATGTTTCCTCTAGGAATCACTCTAGGAGACTATTAAAAATATTTTTTGTTTAAAAACAATAAGCTGTCTCTCTTTTTTAGTTACCGTAATTTCCTTCACTGTCCTCCTTCCCAAAGAGCCTCCATATTATAAATATTATTTTTTAGGCAAAAAATGAAAAAGAAGAGGAAATTGGCATAATTGATTAACATACCAAATAGTTTCAAAATATGTGCAATACACAACCCCTGTGTCTTCCTGCAAATCATACTTTTGTTGTAGTTACTGTGTATGTTGTTTTCTCAGTTCTGCTTACTTCACTCTGCATCAGTTCATGTAGATCTTTGCATGCTTCTCTATATTCTTCACAGTCATCATTTCTTCCAATCCAGGAATATTCCATTCCATGTCTGTCCCGAAACTTATTTAGCCCTTTCCCAGTTGATGGGCATCAACTTTGGTTGCAGTTTTTTGCTATCACAAAAGGTACTGCTCTAAAAATTTTAGTGTCCATGGGGACCTTCTTATCCGTGAACTAAGAAACCATTTTAAATTATTGTCTTTTGGTTCAGCTGGAGGTTTGATTTCCCTGACAAAACTCCTTTGACTAATGCAGTTCGGCAACCTTATCATTGTCTGGGATCCTGCAGGTTAAACCCTTACCCAGCAAGTGAGATTATTTTTAGCAATCTCTCAAATGATTAAATGATGATAATTAAAGGTGATAAGATATGAAATTTAGGGGAAGTTCCCTTGTATTCTATTTCTTAGACTCTTTGATTCTTAGTGATGTTAATAGCCATCTACTAAATACTAAGAATCCTTTAAAGTTCTAATGACAACTCATTTTAGCAAGAAAAAAGGCTCTGGTTTCTTAAAGTCTTTGCCAACAGGGCATAGATTCTGCTGGGTCTAGTTTAGCAGTGGAAGTTTGCAGTATAGGCCTTAGGTGGGGGTTGAGGGGAGGCTAGACTATTTGTCCTTTGAAGACCAGTCCAGCTGAATCCAGAAAGGCAATCTGATTGCCCCAACTCCCCATATTTGATGGTTGGGGGGAACATAGTAACCCTGAAAGGCCATCTCCTCAGTCACAGAAGGGTTGAAACTGTGGATAGCTACTTGCATCAGCAGAAGGTTTGCTCCTACTATGGAAATCCTGACTCCACGAAGAGTTTAGTGAGGGCAATGATAATAAAGGTGTCAATAAAAATGTGACTGGCTGGATCACAAAAATTGGTTTGAGATTCTCATTTCTCTGCATGAGTTTCTACAATTAAAAAAAATAATGGAACAAAAACCCAGGACATGGAATCATGGAGAGAGGTTGTTTTCATGAGTTCCAAAGTTGCTTACACTTGAGCTTTTATGCTTCTTTTCATAGTCTGGATCTAATCAAGTTGTTTGGATCTCAATTTGATAGTAAATAGACTTGGATAGATTCATGTCCTTTCAATGGGACTTTGAATCTGCTCTTAATAAAAGTCCCTTTATCTCTTTCCATGTAACCAAATATTTTAAAATAGAACAATGACTTCTTTGAGTCACCTCTAATGGTGTAGATCTCAATCCCTCCCTGCCTATGCATTCTATATTACTTTTCCTCATTTCTTCCCATAATATGCTGAGGGATTTCCTCATTTTCTCTGGATGTTGTGAGGATACCTGCCACTGAGACACATGGGCCACTCATGTTATCCCTCACTGTTGGCGTGTGACCAGCCAATTCAAAACCAAGAGTTTAAATCTTTAAAAAAATTTAAAAAATTGTTTCACTAAATGTTTCCCATATTCTTCTATCATGGACTTATCTTGTGAAAATATTGCCAGTTTCCACATTCTTAGCAGAGAAGGAGAGGGCAGATCTGAGTTAGAGATGGGAGAAGTCTATGACACCTTCTAATTCAGCATCTGGATTATCAGTCTTTCCCTGTTTTGTCAGGCCAGAATGTCATGATGAACAAAGGCATTTGGAGCCCAGTAGTGGGGGCTGGTTAAAATATTCTTGGCATTATTATTTTAAGGGAATCCATAAATGGCTTTTTATCCAGTGCTCTGAACTGGTTCAGCATATGGGCAGCTAGGTGACACAGTGGGTGGGGTATTGGGCTTGGAATCAAAAAGACTCATTTTCATGAGTTCAAACCCAGCCGCAAACACTTATTAGTTGTGTGACTCTGGACAAGTCACCTCATTCTGTTTGCTTCAGTTTCCTCATCTGTCAAATGAGCTGGAGAGGGAAATGACGGATCTCTTCAGTATCTTTGCCAAGAAAATCCAAAATGGGGTCATGAAAAGCCAGACACAGCTGAAATGACTCAACAGCAAATATTGGTTCATTTGAGGGTTCCAATATCTCCTTGATATGTTATTGCCTCATCAAACTTAATTTCCAGGTTGGAATTTGGAAATGGAGATGTTGGGTTGGATGGGAGCTTGGAAGATCCCTGAAAGCTCTCCCCTACCATCTCCTGAACAATTGCAGAAATGCTTTGAAGTAGAGGCCATTTAGACAGATGGGGATCTATTCTTTGACGTATCTGGAAAGCAGAGAATCTGAGTTGAACCCCACCACTGACCACTTATTATCTCTGTGTCCTTGGTCAGATCACTTACCCTCCATGGCACTCAGCTTCCTGATCTACAAAGTAAAAGACCTGGACGTGATGGCCTTTCAGGTTCCTTCTGTCTCTTGATCCATGAAGATCCTTCTACTTCTGGCTTCATATCTGGGTTCTCCTCCTTATTAGCTGTGTGACCTTGGGCAAACTCTTGGAATTCTCTGATTCTTATATTTCTCACTGAGGGGACTTGGATAGGTGATCTCTAAGCCCCCTCCTCTCTCTAAATCTATGCGTTCAATTCAACAGCATTTATTAAGTTCCTACAATATGTCAGGAACTGGAGATATAGATACAAAAGTGAAAAAGTCCTCCCGGGTCCTGTTAGCTTGCACTACTACCTTCCTTTCTCAGATTACCTTCCATCCACTCTTTTCTATCTCATGTGTACCCAGTAATTTTACATGTTCTATCTACTGTTTGAATGTGAGTTCCTTGAGGGCAGAGAATCTTTTTTTTTTTTTTTGCCTTTCTTTGTATCTTCATTGCTTAGCAGAAAGCCTACAGAGAGCAGGTTTTTAATAAATGCTTTTTGATAAATTTGAAATAGTCTCTACCCTCAATGAGTCAACATTATTTTTCTTTTTTTCTCCCTCCTCCTTTCTTACCTTCCTTTCTCCTTCTCTTCCCCTGCTTCCTCTTCCTCCTCTTCCTCCTTTTTTTCTTCCTCCTCATTCTCACCTGTACCATTTTCTTCTGGGTTGTGGTAATAGCTTGGTTGTATATACTATAGAAATCCACTTCCTTTTTCAGTGGTTTATAGAATTATAGTATTTAAATGGGGGTAGCCAGGTGCCTCTGGGCAAAGAACTTGAGGCCTGGAGTCATCTCCCTGAGCTCAAATCTAGTCTCAGACACTTATTAACTGTGTGACCCTGGGAAAGTCATTAAACCCTATTTGTCTCAGTTTTCTTATCTGTCAAATAAGCTAGAGAAGGAAATGGCAAACTACTCCAGTATCTTTTCCAAGAAAACCCCAAATGGGGTCATGAAGAGTCTGATGTGACTAAAAACAACTGAACAACAAGTTTTAAAGTGGTGCTGTCCCTCTTGTGAGTGAGTTTCTAGTTATTCTCTTTACTGAGAATGAGAAACCTGTAAAAAACAGTTACACCATAGCAGAAACTTTAGAGTGAGGATTAGGAGAATGAGTGAAGACAGGTAGCATTTGCTGATCCCAATTGACTCCAGCATACCCTGCCCTTAGGGGTGAGGTAGCTTGGATGTTCAAAGGGTCCTGAGGCTGCCTTTTTCTGTTGGTGCTTGATGCAAATTCTGGGAATACCACAAGGACACCTTTGGGGAGTCCCATGTCTTCCGACCTTACAAAATTCACAAGGTCTAGTGTGGAGGAGGTAGAAGCATCTCTCCTTCCCCTTTCCAGTTGATTTCTTCTCTGGAGCTTGTCAGCCATCTCTCCTCTGGACTTGGCCAACACTCAAATGCCGAGGTTCAGAACTTACTGGATAGTCTGTATCCTTGACCCATAGAATGTGACTCACTCCTTCAGCCAATCCCAATACACTTTCTATGTAGTATTACTCAATTTCATCCAATACCTTTGACTCCTTCCCAATGGTTTCAGGACTTTTCACACCTAGTTCACTGCTTTGATTTGAATGATTGATTCAATAGAAGTGATCTCATCTGATTAAGGTGGTTACTTTGGGGAGAGTGGGACATTGGGTGCTTGATTCATTCCACCTCATTCTTAATCCTAATTCTTTTTTTTTATTTTTTCTTTATTAATTTGTTTGCTTACTTTGAGTTTACAAGATTCAGTTCCCGCTTCTTTGAGTTTCAAATTTTCTCCCCCTCCTTCCCATTCTCTCCTCCCACCCCCTCCCACCCTATGGCAGCATACAATCAGGTATAGGATCTGCAAATACTTTCACATTAGACATTGGTCAGGTTAAAAAGAAGAATTGTAAAGGATGCAATGAACAATGGGAAAGAGGAAACCAAACCAAACATGAAAGAGAAAGAGAGCAGGTAATTTGCTTCAATCTGCATTCAAACTCTGTTCTTTCTGCTTCTTTCTCTGAATGTAGACAGTTCTCTCTTTAATCCTAATTCTTAATGACTCTAAATGTCCAATAATAGTTCTGGCTTCTTTTGATCTTAAAGTTTCTGCTATGGTATAGGCATGTTTTATTTTTTTTCCAGATTTCTCATTCTCAATAAAAAGAATGAATAACTAGAAACTCTCCTTGTTCTCCTTTTGTATACTCCAAGTTACCTAGGAGAATGGAAATATAATGGAACTCTAGTGATATTGAAAACAATAGATCATAAAATAAAAAGCTTGCTTCCTCTTCCTCCTTTTTCTCCTCCTCCTCTCTGTTCATCTCTTCTTCCTCCTTGTTCTTACCTGTGCCATTTTCTCCTGGGTTGTGGTGATAGCTTGGTTGTATAGAAACCCACTTGCCTTTTTCAATGGTTTTCAGAACTGTAGTGTTAACAATGGGTGTAGCTAGGTGGCTCAGTGGATAGAGTGACAGCCCTGGAGTCAAGAAGATTCATCTTCTTAAAACCAAATCTTACTAGCTTACAAGCTAGTGACTCTGGCCAAGTCATTTAACCCTGTTTGCCTCAGTTTCCTCATCTGTGAGATGAGCTGAAGAAGGAAATAACAAATCATTCCAGTATCTTTGCCAAGAAAAAGGGGGTCATGAAGAGTCTGCCATGACTAAACGCAACTGAACAAAACCAAGTTTTGAAATGATGCTGTCTCACTTGTCTTTGAGTGGTATTTGAAGAGGGTAGAGGTATAGCTTCCAACCCATGTTCTAGAAAACCTGTTGTTTCTGGGAGAAGGCACATAATTGTGCTACATGCATTTTCAAGAAGGTTCCTGTTTTTAAGGGGTTGATTCTTTTTGGCCTAAGTGGCCTGCCATCTGCTCCCTTCTAATCCCAATTGTTCTTATCATTAAAGATCCAGTTCAAGGCTTGCACGCCCCCCCCCCCCCCATGGAGCTCTCTGTGACTAGTCCAACTGTCCATGAAGTCTCCTCTGATGTTTAAGAGCCTCTCTTAAACTCACCAGTGTGCACCAAGCATGATGTAATGCAAAGAGCCTTGGACTGGGAACCAGGACATTTGGAGGCAGGATAATAATTAGAAAGAATTCTGGCTCTGGAATTTAGGACCTGAGTTCTAATCCCACCTACCTCTGCCACTTCACTGTGTGATCTTGGGAAAACTCATTGACCCCCTCTGGGCCTCCATTGTCTTATCTATCAAGGGCTGTCCTGGGTGGTCACGATAGGCTTTTCCATCTCTAGATTTGTGTGACCTTGTTAGAGACCCCTCTGGCTCTGCTGCTAAATGGCCCTGTGACCTCAAGCCAGTATCTCTCAGCCTCAGTTTCTCTAGCTACAAAATGGGATGTTGGACTGGATTAGCCCTCAGGCCCCTTCAAATAATTAAAAAATTATGGCTATCTTTTATTTTTATGCCCCTTGTTTCTCAGTATGTCCTCCCCTCCCCTTCCCAGAGTGCCTTCTCTTGGAATGAAGACTAAAGGAGGGAAAAGCCAGTATGTAGTGCTCCACACCCACAGATCCCACCTCTGCAAAAAAGGGGAGAGCACTCTCTTTATTTCTCTTTTTTGGAGGCTCCTTTGCGTTCTAATCAGTGTTCTATGATTTGGTGGCCATGATAGACTAAAGTCATAGAATTCTAGAGCTGAGAGGGCTCCTAGCATCTAGTCCGAATGAGGAAGCCCAGGTCTGGAGAGATTAATAGACCTTTTCCCAAAGGCACACTCTGTTGGTGGCAAAGCTAGGGTTTGAAGTCCTAGCACCTGGGCCAGAGGTCATTCTGTAGTATTTTCTGTGTGTTTGGCTTGCTTTCTCAAGGGCAAGGGTCCCATCCAAGACTTCTCAGGTTTTTCTCCCTTCCTTCTTATCTTCCCTTCATTGTGTTGAGTGTATAATGGACTGTCATCCACAAAGGGGTGGTCAGTAATGAGAAGGCATTGTGGTGGAGTGAGTGAGCAAGGGTTCAAGTCCCTACCACTGACACTTAATAGATATGAAATAATAATTAATGTTACTAGCTAACATCTCTATGGCACTGACAATGTGCCAGGCACTGTGCTAAGAGCTTCACAATTATTGCTTCATTTGATCCTTATAACAGCCCTGGGATGTATGTGCTGTTATTATTTGCATTTGATAGAGGAGGAAACTTCAGCTAAGTGACTTGTCCAGGGTCACACATCTAGGAAGTATCTGAAGCTGGATTTGAACTTGTGTCTTCCTGATTCCAAGCCTGGCACTTTATCCATTCTGACACCTCACTGACCTGTGACCAAATCACCCTCTCTGGACTCAATTTCCTCATCTGTCAAATGGGGGAAAGGATACCTGCAGGGTGTACCTTAGAGGTTTGTTTTGAAGCTCAAATGAGATCATCTATGTAGACAGTTTTGCAAACTTTGAAACTCTAGATAAATGTCAGTTGTGATAACAATAAACGGCTCCTACCAGCACCACAACTGCTGTTGTCATTGTTTGTCCTTCATTTCTGAAGAGGACCGGTGACATCCCAGGTGATGCCGTGGCTCCTGTGTCAACTGAATTTAAGTCAGCCAGAGTCACCCAAGGTCATTCCCCTCACTCTCACTTCTGCAATCACTGAAGTCCAGTGGCAAGGCAGAGGTCTGGATGGCTGGTGCTGGCTCAGCAGTGGGTGACCTTGGTGTCTTCCACGTCTGACCGGCTCTAAGTGCTCCGCAGCGCCCCTTCAGCGGCCTTCATGGCCATTGGAACAATTTATTTCTATCCCCCCATTCTGCCTTGGGGGGAGTCTTCACATGCATGGGGGAGACATTGCCCGGACTCATTCACCCTTAACCTGGTTTAACCAGTTTGCCAACATGGTTTATTGGGATGTGGCTGTAGCACATGCCACAGCTTCTTGAAGCCACAGGTGAGAGTTGAGTGCCAGGTAGACGCCAAAGGTGGTTGAGCATCCTTCACACCAGAGATCTAGTCCCCTTGGAACACCCAATACGTTACTGCTGCTGCTGCTGCTGCTGCTGCTGCTACTACTACTACTACTACTACTACTACTACTACTACTACTACTACTACTGTTACTTATTATTAGTCCTTTGCTGTAACAAGATTTTTCAGCTGTTATTCATGTACATTCCCACAGCCCAGCTATTATGCTGACCCCATTGGCTTTCCAGATGACACATAATACAGACATGTGTTTTAATAAAGTCTCCATAAAGCATGAAGGTGATAAGGGAAATGATTTGTTTTCATTCCCGCTTTCCATGCTTTCCAGGCAGCAGAAATACTGATTTTGTGCATACAAATACTGAAAATCCTCTTTAAAAGTAGCCTTATTTTGGGGCGGCTAGGTGGCACAGTGAGTAGAGTGTTGGCCCTGGAGTCAGAAGGACCTGAGTTCGGATTCGGCCTCAGACACTTAACGCACACACAAACAAAAACCTAGCTGTGTGGCCTTGGGCAAGTTACTTAATCCCAATTGCCCTCCAAAAACAACAACAACAAAAAAGTAGCCTTATTTCAAGTAGCCTTATTTCAAGTAGCCTTATTTCTTCAACTTCTACTCAAAGTGGGAAATGTAGAGCTGGGGAAAGGATCTCATTTTTGCCTGAATCGTGACGGCTTCATCTCAGCACCCAATTCCAGACCTGTTGACTTTGCCCATCAGCTGGAGAATGCTGCCCAATTAGTCATTCTGAATAGTCAGGTTACCTTGACAAGGGTGGGGAAAGTAGATATTAAGTTCAAAGGAAATGGTCCTAAAATAAGGAAGAAGATAAAAAGTGTTTCTCTGAAAATGAGCAATCAGCCCATTGAGTTCTCCTTAAAGATCTCAAGTGACTTTGGTTCCAGGAAACAATGGTGGGGATCAGGGATGGCTTGAGTTTGGGCCTTCTCTTTAGGCTGTGTGGCCTTATTGAAGGAGAGGTTGGTTCTTCCTCCTGGGATTCTAAGTCACTATTCCATAACTAGCATTGTGTGTGTGTGTGTGTGTGTGTGTGTGTGTGTGTGTATGTGTGTGTGTGTACAGCACAAAATCACTCTTAAATAAAATTTTTATGACCACTCCAACTGAGGGGAGAACAAATCTCCATGATACAGCAAAAAGCCCAAGGTGATGAGAAAAACCTGCTAGCTTCCCATTTTGACTGAATCGTCTTGCCAGATGGGTCCCAAACCATTGTTTCTCTACATCAGGAGTAGAAATGATTGCAGCATCCTCCAAATGTTCTTATCCCGGGGCAGAGCACTAGTTACCGGTTCTTCTGGGGGGTTTAGACCCTACCCACTTGTTGGAAGGATTGAAGAGGAGGATTTAGAGAGAGAAGGGGATGGAAAGAGGGAGAAATGGGACTGGTATTCCAGTATCATGCTGCTGTACCTAACACCTGCTCTGCCTTGAATCAGACTCTCACACCCCTGAGCCTGCCCTCTGATCGATAAATGCTCGTTTCACCTCATCCTGGTCTCCTACAACTTTGCTGGTTGAAGGTTTTGCCTTAGATCAACACTGCTTGGGGCTGTAGCAAGCATCCCACAGCTATTCCACATGTGAGGCAAGATTTGACTTCTGACTCCAAGCCAAGTCCTCTACCTTTTGTGGGTCCAAATCTGTGTTTTAGTTGGTGTAGAGAATTCCTGTAGAGGTAGTCAGTTCCTTCTCCCCAAGTAGGTTGCTCCCTGTTCTAAGTAATCTTAGGCACTTGCCTGGGGGAAGGAGGGAGAACGGGGACTCAGGTTAAATGACTTGCTTAGGGTCACACAGCCAGTATGTGTCAGAGTAAGGCCTAACTTGAATCCAGGTTTTGACTCCGAAGCCAATCTAATAACAATGGTGACATATTATTAGAGTGCCTAATGTGTTAAGGCACTATGTTAAGTGCTTTATAATTATTCTCTCATTTGATCCTTGGCCAACCCTGGGAGGAAGGTACTGTTATTATCCCCATTTTATAGATGAGAAAACTGAGGAAAACAACAGTTCAATGGCTGGCTTAGGGCCACAGAACTAGTACGTATCTGAAACCAGATTTGAACTCAGGTCTTCTTGACTCCAGACTTGGCACTCTAGCTTTCTCTCTTGTCGCCAGGACGTCTCTCTCTAGTGCATTTATCATCACTCCACACTCTGGAGAGATTCAGGACGTGAATGTGGGTGTAAATTTAAGAAAAAAGATAGATCCAGATTGGGTTTGGAGAACATTCAAGGTAAATTATGTTGTAAGGGGAATAATTTTATTCCTTGGACTTACGGTAATTTGTCAAAGTGACTTGGGTTCATTGTAGATAGTATAAATCATCACAGCTTAAGAAATATCTGCTTTGTAAATAAATAAGCCAGGTAACCTCCTGCATGTTAATTCAGTCTAGCCCAAGACTTCTTGGGACTGTGGTCCTTGGAGGGACCTGTGATGCTATGGATGGGGAGTTCTTTGCTGTGAGGCAATTGCAGCCTCTCTCTGCCTTCCTACCCTATGGAAGTGACTCTTGGATGTCCATGTTACCTTCAGCCTTTTATGACAAGTCCCTGTAGCCCAGTGACTGTTCCCCTGGTCTTTATAAATCCCTAGGGCAGCACTTCACTCTTCTCTAGCTGTACTCTGGCCTCACCTCCCTCATCCTGGGTCTTGGGGTCTTTACATTTGCCTGAAAATAACTGGTCTTTGGGGTTCACCATGTGGAAGTTGAGGGGCAGTTGAGCAAAGGGGAAAGTAGCAGTAGTTGGCTAAGCAGGAAGTTTGGATTCAGTCAAAGGGCCACACTTGAGGACCTAGAGGGCCGTATGTGGCCTTGAGGCCCCAGGTTCTCCACCCCTGCCCTAGGATCTGGGAAAAGGAAGATCTCAGGGGTCTTCATTTTACAAGTCCAGCTGTTGTGCTCAGGGCTGAGGATAAATGAGGATCACCAGGTGGAGTGCTGGGTCCCTGGGAAGGCATCAGAAGGAATGGTTGCCAGGTAGGGACTTCCAGATTTGGGATCAGAGTATCTTAGACAGAGGGCTGGAAGACACCTCAGAGGCCTTGGAGGCCAATCCTCTCATTTAATAGATGAAGAAATGAAGCCTGGGAAATTTAAAAACTTTCTATTTTAAAGCAGGATAAATGCTTGCCTGAAAGGATGCTAACAGTCAATAATGAGCTAGAACAGGGCCCAGTACTTGCATGGGTTTACATATTCTACAAGGTGCCTTTAGGTACACGATTTCAGTTTAAAACAAGAAGTGAAACGTAAGATGGGGTTAAATCAGCTCCACCTGATTTTACTCTGAAACCTTAACTAGAAGAAAGTACATCTTGATCATTCAAAAGGCCTTCCGGATAGGATGAAGAAAAGCTTCCTTTGTGAATTTGGCCCCCTTAACTCAGACTAACATATACTGCCCACTATTCATTTCCAAACCTTGTGTACCAGTGACATAGGAAACCAGAAAAAAAAATCCCAAAATGTAGTTCTTATCCAGCCTAGATATGGAAAGTTGAAAAGCATTTGTTGTGTTATTTCAATTGTGTCTGACTCTTCATGTCCCCATTTGGGGTTTCTTGGCAAAGATATTGGAGTGTTTGGCCATTTCTTGATTCAGCTCATTTTACAGATGAAGAAACAGGCAAACAAGGATCAAGTGACTTGCCCAGGATCACATGGCTAGTAAGTGTCTGAGGCTGGATTTGAACTCATGAAGATAAGTTTTCCTGACTCCATGCCCAGTGCTCTATCCACTGTGCCACTAGACGAGAAGTCTGGTGGCTGGAGGGTTTTCCTAAAGCCTCTGATTCCTCTATAAAGTGTTGAGTTAGCTGGAATGGGAATGAATTCCAGAAATTGTAAGATGGGGCTTTCCAGCATGCTTCTGACTGAGCTGTAAGAGAGGAAAGAGGACCATCAGCTCTATAATGATTAATACTAACAATAATAGTAATTCCACTTATCATTTTTAATACATTAAATTTGTAAAGTCCTTTATGAATATTATTTCATTCTGTCTACACAACAACCTTAGGAGATGGAGGCTAAGATGCCCCAGGCTTCTTGGAGTAGAAACCACAGGCTGGTTGAAATCCTGAGAAAATCTCATCTGTTTTCTTAACATTCTCTCCTACTGTTTGTTTATCCACAGTAACTATAATACAACCTGCTATTTCATTACCTATATATAAAGTGAAATTTTTCCTCAACCACAAAAGAGACCGGGGGATGAATCTGAGAAAGATAGAAATGTAAAGTTAGGCAGGGAGCTTATCTCCTCCCTAAAAGTCAGGCACTGTCTGAAGTGGGGGCTTGGATCAGTCATATCTGAACTTATACATTTCTGCTTAAAGTAGACTCCCTAAGGAATGAACCTTAGAGGACTGGAAGTGCCTCCTTGCCCCCAAACTTTAAACAAGTCAATAATTGTGACAGGTTGTTTCAGAAGTAAGGAGAACCACAACTAGAATTTGTTACCATTGTCCAGGAATTTAAACTTTCTCCTGGCTCTTCTTAACTGGAGTGTTAGGTAGGCTTTTTAACTGGTTACCACTCTCATTGAGGGGGCTCTGTAGCAGACTGGGGCTTGGATGGTCACTACCATGGCATCTGTGGATTCTGTGAAACCTCACAATCTCTAGGAATCCATCTTCTATTCAGACCCTGAACAGGATGTTCTCCATGAAAATATGACAAAGACCAACCCTTTGTTTGGGTGAACTTAAATACATCCCTCACCTCAAGCCTGTCCTTCCATTGCCCCACTTTTTGCCTCGATTGAAATAGATGATCAGAGGATTATTGAACAAATTTATCTTTTTGGTTGCAATTTCAAGATTCTTACTGTGTATATGAGATAAACCTTGGCATTTTCCTCTACAGAGAAAAATATGCCTTTTTTGTTTTTATCAATATTCCCAGCAGGATCTCAGTTTTTGGGTATCATTTTCTCCCACAACTAAATATACATATTCTCCTGATTGAAGGAGAGTGATTATGTTTTGTGTAGCTTAATTTTTCTTTCTTGGTGCATAGTAGTCTGGCTCTTAGCCCATGTCTAATTAATGTGCAAAGATTTTTCAGCATAAAGAGGAATTTAATATTTTAAAGGCTCTGGATTTATCTCCTCTCTTGGCACAGGATTTCTTTTCCATCTAAACCACCAATATGATTGTCCCTGCCAAGATCCGGTGTAGAGTAAGGTTATGGCACATGTCAAGGCATTTACTGCTACAAATCAAAAAATGAAATCCTGAATCTGTACAACTGAGGGCAAAGCTCAACCACACATTGGGTTGGCCAGGCTTCATTTTCTACTCAGTCTAAGACTACTTCTGGAACCAGATGTGAACATTCCAGAAGCATTGGTAGAGGTGGTACTAGATGGCTCAATTGATCATGTTCTAAGCACCGATCTGGGTGCCAAGAACACAGACCTGGGACTTCATTGGCATAGGGAACTCCCTGTGTGGAAAGGCTCACTACCAATGCAAGGCACCAACTCATCTGTTACATATTATCTGAGTGATTTAATTGGGGACCTTAATCTAACCCTAATTTCTAGGAGTGAGGTGACTTGGTCATGTGTTACCAGTTGTGTGACTCACGGGTAAATTACTTCAATCTCCCTTAATGCTCCCCAGTCAATTCTCCCTGAGATACATAATAGATGAATTGCTCACTGCATTGGTAGTAAAAGCAAAAGCAGTACCTGACCTCAGGTTTTCCTGTTTCCAAGGCCATTTCTCTATTGACTATAATATAATGATTTGTTTAGTAGTTACTTAATTGTGATAGCATCATGTCTCTTTCTCTGGCTGCCCATAGACTGTAGTTGTTGAGGTTTCATTTTCATTCTCAAAGAGGACCATCACATCAGGAAGATGATGCCATGACTTGGATTTAAGTGAGGGAGGGCTGGGCAAAGTCACCAGCCTCACTTTCTCCTCCAGAACCATTTGGGTCCAGTGGCCAGATATAGATCAAGGCAAGTGGAGATGACCTAGCCCATAGACTGTAAATTCAATGAAGCTAGAAACTGTGTCTTATCTAAATTTTTCATCCTCCTCTCCTGTGTTTACCATGGAGATGACTCTGTGCTCTTATACCTGGGAAGACTATAGAGATGCTGGTAGCTTTTGTTTCATACATCAGAAATTTCATTGGTGAGTTAGGACCAGTGGTTTTTCTCTCCCTTCTTTCCTCTCTCTTTCCTCCATCTTTATTATTTTCATCTTTCCTTTTTTCCCTCCATCTCCTCCACCTGCACTCTAGGTATCAACTATAGAAAGCATTTTAGCCAGTACATTTAGAAGGTCAAGTTTTTGAAATTACACACCAATAAATTGGACCCAGTAATGCTTACATTGGATTCACCTATCCACTGATTTCCAATCTGATAAACATTTTATATAATATAAATCCATATATTCAAGGTACCATGCCTTCAGAAATAAAGACATAAGAGATAGAGACAGAACAAAGTTCCTGCCCTCCATGAGCTTTAATTCTGCTGAAAGGCTACAATGTGTAAACTGATAATTAGACACATAATCATATGAGGGGCCAGAGATCATTAATAATTGGGATGAATAGGAAAATCTTTTCACAACCTATGAAAAAGCAGGGAAGTGGGATTGAAAGGCATTGCTCCCTTTAATTTGGTTTATTTTCTCCTGGGGAAGTTCAGAGAAATTGCTTCCAATGGGAAGGATTCAAGTGGGCATTTATGTTGTTTCTTCCAGGGGGGCGGATGGCAGGAGCAGCAGCATGGGGCAGGGCTGGGGGGAGTAGTGGAGAAGATGGGATGGTGGGTAGGTATACTTGACTGGCACCTCCAGAAGTCATAATTATTGTCATAATCTTTGTAACTTTGTACTGCGGCCTGACCAAGCAGAGTAAGAAAAGACTGAAGGATATTCATTACCCAAAGCCAGCATGATGTGAGACAACACAAGCCTCAAGTGTATTAAGGATGTAGATCTCAATGAGGAAGGATGCAAATTAAGGAAGGACCAACCAGCAGGGGATTACAATATCCCAGGCAGGAGATGGAGGATCTTGGTGGCTGTGTCAGAGGAGAAAAAGGATATATACACATATTATATATATGTATGTATGTGTATATATATGTATGTGTATATATGTATGTATGTATATATATGAGAGTTAATGAAAATGAAAATGATTTTTCCCCCATCCAAGTGTGTAGATCCCCTGAAATTTATCTGCGGACCATTGGGCATCTCTTGGTCCCAGATTAAGAATCTCAGTTTTAGGAGAGACCTTTGGTATTCCCTTTCAAAGCAAGTCAGCCAGAGTCAACAAGCATTAGGAAGCACTGTGCTAAGCTTAGAAGATACAAGGAAAGGAAAAACAGTCTGCCTTTAAGGAGCTTAGATTCTAATGAGGGAGACAGTATATAAATCATGAGGCACATGCAAGGTATATACAGTCATGGTAGGTAATCTGAGAGGGAAAGGGATTAGCAGGGTGGATGCGAAGGAGAAACCCAGCCTGTCAAAAGTTGAGTCTTGAAAGAAGCTTTTGGTTGGATTTTGCATCATGGCAATTAGTACACTTATGTAGGTTACCTCATTGGATCCTCTTTAAAAGCCCCCAAAGTAGATCAGGCAAACATTATTACTGGGAGTTTACAAATTGGGAAACCCCAAATTTTGAGAAGTGAAATGACTTGCTTATAGTTGCATGGTTATCAGAGGGAGGCAGGGTCATGACGTAAAAGTTAGGGCTTGAGATGCTAAGTGTATCCCTCCTCCCATCATCAATCATTCAGGTCTTTCTTCAACCAATGCATTATGGGTACAGTTTAGCCACTAGAGTTAATGTGCCTGACCAGTCTCTCTCTGAGACGTGTAGACTGGCAAAGACCACCCTCTCTGTTCTGTTCTGTTCTGGAGCAAGGAGCACAGGACACTCTCCAGGCACAGAGCAAAGCCTGATTTGACATTCCTAGACCTCAGATCCACCACATGAAGGAGAAGGTAAGAAATTGGCAGTAACTTTAAAATGTTTCTGGGGACTTTAAATATTTAAAGCTCTTTCCTACCTTGCAAAAGCTGGGAATGCAGCATGGACCTGTGCCCAGGAGGTGCTGAGTCAGCCTAGCCATGTGAGGGCTCCTGGACACTGATGGTGCTGAAGAGGCATGACTGCTCAAGACAAATACGGAGACGTCTCCTTGTGTTACTGTTGTCTCTGTCCTATCTGGCTTTCACAAGCATATGCTTGTCAGTTTGTCTGAAAATTGGGATATTTCAGCTGCAAAATATGGCTCGAGGAGGAATAGCAGTTGCAGTCTTTGGGAACCCCTTCTTTTCCTCAGTTTGGCCATTTCAATAGCCCAGACAATGATGCTGGGAGGGAGATCAGATTACTTACTTTGTTCTCTTTCAGCTCTTCAAGGGGACTGCTTATGAAAAGTGGAGACTTCTCAGTTGGAGAATGTTTTGCTATTTAGAGTCATTGGATTAGAGTTTAGGGTCTGTGTTCCAGTCTTATTTGACACATTTTTCACCATCTTCTTGGACTTTCTATCTCCACATGGTTTTTAATAAATAGAGCAGAACTGTGATAAAATGGAAAGGGGCCTTCAGGAGAGACCTGGGTCCTCCCTCTAACACTCCCTCCCTCCCAACTCGGTCCTTTTTGAGAACAAAGGACAAACATAGACTATCTGTGTGACGTGGAACCTCTTCATCTGTTAAATGAGAATGCAGTAACTGCAATGGGTGGGTAGGCAGCACAGTGGATGGAGTGCCAGCCCTGGAGTCAGGAAGACTTGAGTTCAAATTCAGTCTCAGATACTAGCTGTGTGACCCTGGGCAAATCACCTCACCCTGTTTGCCTCAGTTTCCTCATCTGTAAAATGAACTAGAGAAGGGAATGGCAAACCACTCCAGTATCTCTGCCAAGAAAATCCTAAATGGGGTCACAGAGAGTTGGGCATGACTGAAAAGACTGAATGAACAGTAATTATAATGCCTACTTCATCAGATTGCTTTGAGACTTGAGATAATGTATGTAAAAGTGCTTTGAAAACCTTAAAGTTCAGCATAAATGTTGGCTAGGATGAGTCTTTTAATTCATTTCAGTTCAATGAATTCTTTGTATGTCAGAAGCAAAATGGGGAACAAAACCCAAAACCCAGCATGTTATCATCAAAATAAACCAAATGCTATCTGTGGATGGTAGAAGCCTTAGCAAAGATATGAATATTTGACTGTGCTGAGGTACTAGTAACTTGGAGATTATTTAGTACAGAATCAGAGGACCTGTGTTCAAATCTCATCAGTGCTACTTATTACCTTTCCTGGACAATATGCTGTATTTCTCTGTGCTTCATCTGTAAAAGGGAGGTGATGGGCTAGAACAGTGATGGCAGACTCATATAGAGATGGACCACCGGTCCATACAGAAGGATCCCTGCATGCCTCAGAGTGACTAAGTTTTAATTTGTTTATTTGTATTTCTTTTGTTAAATGTTTCCCATTTTAATCTGGTTTTGACCCACTCGGAGATGTTGTGGTCTACATGTGGCCTGTTATGTTCAATACCTTCTGAAGCTCTTCCCTGCTCTAAATCTGAGAGAGAGAGAGAGAGAGAGAGAGAGAGAGAGAGAGAGAGAGAGAGAGAGAGAGAGAAAGGAAGGAAGTAGGGAGGGGGAAAGAGATAAGGAGGGAAGGAAGGAGGGGAGACCGAGAGAGATAGACAGACAGAGGAAAAGATCATGAAACAATGCAAATGAACTGTAGCTTGGCCCTGGACATATTTCCCCGACTACCACCAAAGGTTAAGATTTGAATAAAGTAATGTGTGGCCAGGGGGGATTTCTGGACTTGGTAAATGTCATCGATTTACTCATTCCTTTTAGGTGTCTATAACCTTCCCAGCCTCCCATCTTGGTTTTATGAGAAGCTCAGCAAACAGCAGAAATCCCGAATTAAGTCGGTGCTTGTCACTCAGTTTTCATATTCTCTGACTTAATTATTGTGTGACTACATGAAGTATCTGCCCTCTTGCCAGCATGTGCCTTTCAATTCCATTTACTTCACTGAGCATTTATTAACTGCCTCCTGTGTGTGTCAGGCACTATTCCAGGCACTGGAAATACAGTGACAGAAATGTGATAGTTCCTGCCCTCAGGGAGCTTACATTCTCTTGGGAGAAAGCAACATGTTCATAGAGTGTTGCTGTTGAGTTGTTTCAGTCATGTCTGATTTTCTTGGCAAAGATACTGGAGTGGTTTGTCATTGCTCTTGCTCATTTTACAGAAGAGGAAACTGAAGCAAACAGATTGAAGTGACTTGCCCAGGGTCACACAGCTAGTAAGTATTCAAGGCTGGATTTGCACTCAGGAATAGTCTTCCTGGCTTCAGTCCCTGTACTCTACCCACTGCACCGCTTAGCTGCCCTCATGGACATAGACACACAAAAGCAAATTGTATAAAAATAAAGTAATTTGAGGGGTGACAGAACTACCAATGGCAGGAATCAGAAAAGGCCTTTTGTGAGATTCTGAGGATCCAAAGGATGAATCCAGTCAAAGGAGACAGCTTGGGTGAAAGCATGGAAATGACAGGTAGACTGTCATTTGGGGGCAATATTGAGTTTATATCTTAGCAGATAAATCTCATGGATTTGTTTGAAGTACATGAAGACTCCAAAGTTTTCCCAGAATCCCAGAGCTAGTGAGGATGTGTTAGAAACCAGCTCTGCCTGATTCCAGCTCAGCACTGTGTCCATTATGGCAAAATGACCCACAGGGAACATAATTAGGAAATTCAACGTTTCCCTCTGTTGCGTTACATGGTGACAGCCTCTCAATGCCTAGAATCTGATGCACAGACTCCCCAAGATATTTCATGGAATGTTTGTATATGGAAGCACCCAGAAAGCAGTTGTGTGTTCTATGGCCCTCACTTTGCAATGACTTGCCTAGGAGGCAGGATGTCTATCAGACTGATATTGATAAAAATAACACTAAGACCATGCCCATATAGTTTCCTTCCTTTTTGGAGAACTTCATCCCTTAGCGATCTGGGAGAGAGAAATCTCCTTGCCTGTGTTCTCCCACCTCTGTACCTTTGCCCAGGCTGTGCCTCATGCCTGGACTTCTTTTTCTCTCACTACTATAATACTTCTTGGAATGACTAACTTCTTTCCAGGATCAGCTTGTATGATGTCTCCTACACGAGGCTTATCTTGAGATGGCCAAGTTCTAGTGCCCTCCTGACCACTCCCATTACCTTTAAAAACACCTTTATACTTTGTTTCTGTTTTTTATTTACTTCCACCTAGGTTCTAGTGTCCTCCCCACATTTCCCCTATGCATCTTATATTTCTGTTGACTTATTTGTGTCTACATTGGTCTCTCCTGGCCCTTCTCACTCTGCTGCACTGAAGTTCATACATGTTTTCCTCAGTGTTCCTGTTTTTTGTCATAGTGTAATCTATCCCATCACACTCATATACCATAATTCATTCAGTTCTTTCTCAATTGACAAACACGTTCTTGCTGTCCACTTTTTTGCTGCCACAAAAAGATCTGCCATCCATGTTTCTGTACCAATGACTCTATCCACTCTTCCCTTTATCTCTCTGGGATACAAGCCTAGTAGAGGGCACCATGGTATAAAGGACAGAGGCAGTATAGTGGCTTAGGGGGAGTTCCGGATTGCTCTCCAGGATGACCGGAACAATTCAGAGCTCTACCAATAGGGTCTTAGTGGCGCAGCTTCAGGAACATTGGCCATTTTCCATTTTTGCCATTTTTTTGTCAATCCAATCAGTATAAAATAGAGTCTCACACCAATCTCTTATTTTCCATAGGGGAACCCTTACGTCTTGACATGATTTTCCCCCCAGGGTCCTACAGATAGAAAATGGTGCATATTGGATTTTTTTCTTCCCCTTTTTATTTATTCTACTTTTAAATTGGGGTTTTTCTGCAGATTTAGGGGCCACCCCTGCTTGGCTGGTAAGAGATAGGGCATCCACCCACTTCTCCCAGGTCCTGACTCCAAATTTGATGTATTTTCCACTCAAGCACCATAAGAGAGGTTTTAGAAATTTTTTTTTTTTTTTGCAGGGCAATTGGGGTTAAGTAACTTGCCCAAGGTCACATGGCTAGGTTTTTGTTTGTGTGTTAAGTGTCTGGGGTTGGATCCAAACTCAGGTCCTTCTGACTCCAGGGCCAGCGCTCTACTCACTGCACCGCCTAGCCACCCAGTTTTAGAAAAGTTTTGTCAGCATTCTGAAGAGTCAGGTAGAGGAGACGTTGGAACAGCTGTGGTCTCTTGCTAAGCCTCTCCTCTTCCTGACCTACTAAACCAACTTAAAGGGCTGGAGGGGTTGGCGGTCCTCTGGAAGCTCTTGCCCCAGGAAAGGGGAGCTGGCCGGGCCTGCTTTTCCGGACATGGATGTCTCAACCTTGAATTGAAGGTAGTAGACAGACAAGGCCTTCTCAGAGTGGTTTTTGGTTCTTCACTCTTTTCCCTTCTTCATGTTCTTCAGGAACCTTGAGCAAATGTAATTCATGCTCATGCTTCTCCTTCCTCCTAATTTTTGAGTCAAAATGTTGAAAGTAAAATTGGGATATTTCAGGCAAATGGAGAGCCTAGCTCCAAATTTGTTGCTGAAGCATTGCTGAGGAAATGAACTCCTAGGAAGCTTAAGTTGGGGGAAAAAGCAGCTGCCACCATGGTTTGTTGTCTCCCCTTATTTTTATTTATTTTATTTTAAAAGTTGGATCCTTCTGCTCTAAGTAAAATCTATAGATTTAGAGCCATCCATGCTTGGCCCAGAGGGCATCTACCCATTGCTTCCAGGGCTGAGCTTGCCCAGGGCTAGGCTTCCCTGATGCCCCTCTCCAAAGGGTATCCCTAACCCTGGGAAACCCTCACTTGGCTTGGTGCCCCCTTGCTACTATTACTTCTGAAAGCTTGGTTCTGTCATTTACTACCTACAAATGTAGTGATACTTTGGGCAAACAAATCTCCCCACACCTGGCTTTCTTTCTCTGTAAAATGGGAGGATTGGACCAGGTTGGCTTTTGGAGTTTGTTCTAGGCTCAAATCTCTGAGCCTACGATCATTCTGGGTTTCAGTTTCTCCATCTGTAATATGAGTGGGTTGTACTAGATGGCCTTAGAGATCACTCCCTACTCTCAATCCATGATTCTAATCTTTCTAGTCACTGTAGCTCTAAATCTATGTTGCTCTGGCATAGAGCTATCTTTCCCTCTGCTTTTCCTTCTTGAGAAAAAAGATTATGAAAAATTCTAACTTGCCTTTTTCTGAGTCCACATGGGATAGTAGAGAAATAAGTGGAGCTGGTTTCAGGAGAGACCTTCTTTTGGTGCTAACTGTACTAAATACATCTAGGAACAAGTCTGTGAGTTAAGGTCATGGAAAGATGACTAAGGCTTATTTCAGATTTCCCTATGAATACCCAGAGAGTAAGGATATGGTCATATTTACAGCAGCACATAGTTCTTGGAAATCTGATTAAAGATGGTGTGTCATAGCCTTAGTAGGTTGGAGAAAGAAAAGAGACCTGAGGATGGAAAAGCCAACAGTACGGGGTCAGGGAGAAAGAAGAGAGATTCTCCAGAAAAGGAGACAGAGAAAGGGGTGAGAAGAATAGGGTGGGACCTCTAAAGTCAGAGACTAGAGAGAGAATATCTTGTAGGAGAGGGTGACCTCTAGAGCTGCAAAGAAACAAAGGAGGAGGAAGCCTGAGAAAAAGCCACTGGGTTTTTGTGGTAAGGTGTGTTGATGACCTTTTAAGAGTACAGATGCAGTTGAGTGGTAGGGATGGAAGCCAGATTGCAGAACTGGAGTATGAGTAGCTGCCAAGTATGGGGAATCACTGAATATACACGATCATTTATAGGTGGAAAGAAGAGAAATGGTAGGGAGTGGTGCACGGATGGGATAGAGAGGGACAAGAGAAGGCTTGTAACGCTAATCCTTCTGTTTCCCCTTCCTCTTTCTCCCCAAGGATTAAAGGGGAGCTGAACATCTTTAGAAACATTGAAAGTAGTCACCAGAGTGGGAAAGATTGAGGATATGAGACAGGGAGGGAGGGAGGAAGACAAGGAGAAGAAGAGGGAGGGAAGTGATTGTTATAGCAGGGTTCTGAAGGGAGGAGGAAAAGGAAGGGGAAAGATCAGATTGAGCAGGTAAGGAGTAGGAGTGTCTTTTGCCTAATGTACTCAATTCAGAGATGCCTTTCTTTGTAGTGAAATATAAATGGTGTAAGGAATAGCACCTTTAAATAAAGGTAAATATATGTGAGTACAAGCAAAGTAGGATTTGTTGTTGTTGTTGTTCTTGTTGTTGGAGTTCAGTTTCCTAGGCTCAGGCTAAATTGTAAACATCTGAAGGATTGATCTTCTTTGAATCCTGGTAATTCACAGCTGTGCTGAGTCATGCAGGTTTTGTGCCTACTGTCTCTGAGCCAATCAGGGACTGTTTGTTGATTATGTATTCTGGGAGGTTGGCATTTTTGCTTTGGGGGGTTCACTCATGAGAAGGATCTTTTGATTTCCTGATCAAGACTCTGAGTAGCTGGTTCAGGTGTCTGTGCTCCCTCCATCCAGTGATGTATGTAAAATGTATAGCAATATTGCTTTACTCAGACAGCTGGAGTCCTGTCTGTTGGTCTTTGTGCTAATTTCTCTGTTTGCATTTTCTATACTCACTTCTTTCTCTGTAATTAAAGTAAGATTGTTAATCCCTTTAAAGCTGTCTTTCCTTTATAAAGCAGATCAAAGAACCTGTGCTAGCAGGCCTTCCTGGGTGTGCTAAGGTGCTTGCTACTACAATATATTTATAGAATTGCAGAATATAAGAGCTAGAATGGGTCTTAAAGCACCTCTAGCGGATAGAGTACTGACCCTGGAGTCAGGAAAACCTGAATTCAAATCCATCTGTGTGATCCTGGGCTAGTCACTTGATCATAACTCAGTTTCCTCATCTGTAAAATGAGCTGGAGAAGTAAATGGCAAACCACTTCAGTATCTGTGCCAAGAAAACCCAAAATGGGTCATGAAAAGTCAGTCACAACTGAAAACGACTGAACAACATTCCAAGTACAACATGACCATGAATCCCTTCTGTGATATCCCTAACGAGGCTCTTTTATATAGAGCATTGCTTTTTCTATTTCCATGCCTTGAAATAGGTGGTCTCCAATATCTGGAATATACTCCTTTCCTCTGCTTTGTAGAATCTCCAGTTTCCTTCCAAGCAAAACTTCCTTTCACATGAAACCTTTCCCGATTACATCCTCCCCTCCCCAAGTTCTCAGTGCTCTCTCCTTGACATTGCTCTGTATAACAGGTCCAGACCAGACTTCCTAATTGCTTTGTACCTATGATTGTATGTACATGGTGTAGTCCTTTGTGGAATGTAAGCTCCTTGAGAGCAGGGCCTTTTTGCTCCTGTCTTTCCTAGAACCTGGTACACTAATCAATGTTCGTTGAATTGTCATAGAGCCTTTGCTGGATGTTGATTTCCATTTTTATTGGAAATTGCTAATAGACCACAGGATTGATTCTTCTGCAAGTGTAACTCAGTGGTAACCAGAATAAATAAAATAAAGAGCTCAGGAATTCACAAAGAGCGATATCTAAATAATCAATGCCAACTTCGAGATGCCTTATTTTTCCTACCTACTCCACCTACCCCCACCACAGTTATATTAGAGTTACAGAATGTGAGGCCCATTTTTGAGAAACACCTTAATCCTTGCTCATTAGGTAGAATGTTGAACTTGAAGTTGGGAAGATCTAGGTTTAAATCCTGCCTCAGGGACCAGTTGTGTGATCATGGACCTCAGCCTCAGTTTCCTCATTTGTAAAGTTGGGATGGTGGTAGCACCTCTCAGGATTGTTTGGAGGATCAAAGAGATGATATATGTACTTTCCAAACCTTAAAAGTGCCATATCAGTATTAGTCACTATTGCTATCAACATCATTCTGAATTTCACTTAAAGGTACATCTGATTTCTCTGGATTTGAATTTATATAATTGGAATATAAAATAGAAATAATAAAGTAAATTTAATACCTGCCTCAGTTGATTTAATACAAATTTTTTTATTTAATACCAACATTCATGGGTTCTGCAAATTTCACTTGTTGAGCTGCTACCCCGCCTTGCTTAAAATAGAATGTTTCTTGGATAATAGCAATTCATGAATAACAGATTCCACTTTTGTTGCTTATTTTTTCAGGACCCTGCAGGGATCTTTGAATTGGTGGAACTTGTTGGGAATGGAACCTATGGCCAAGTCTATAAGGTAAGGTCATAGTCCTATGACTAAGGCTTATTTTGTTTCCTTATAGGTGGATATTGACCACTTGGTGGCATTTATATGAGCCAGCATCTGGTTCCAACAGAATTGATTGAAGTTGATAGACATTTGCCTTTATACAGGTGATGATTATTTATGAAAAATAAAAATCTATAAAGTTTGAAGGAAAATGGATCCTTGTGCTCTAACAAAAGGAGATTAAAAACAAGACTCAATGAATGGTTTTTCTACAAGAGCTTGGTTAAAGGAACTGATGATATTTGCCTGGAGAGAAGAAGGAAGGGTCACATAATTGTCTTAAAGGCATTTAAAGGGTTGGAACATAGAAGAAGGATCAGGCTTGTTCTAATAAGTGTCATAGGGCAGGACAAGGAGCAATGGATGAAGACATGATGAAGGGCTTGCTGTCAGGAAATGTAGCCTGAGAGTTAGAATTGTCCCAAAGGGCACACAGGATTCCTGGGGTGTGGCAGATTCCCTCTTATTAGTAAAGGTTGGGTAGCGAAGGTGGAAGGCATCTCTTTTCAGGTTATGGGTCAACCAGATGGATTCTGATGTCCCTTCCATCTCTGAGATTCTGTAAGTGGGGCCATGACTTCTTACATGATGAGGACACTTGGATGGTCCAACTGGAAATCACTTCAGTAGATGTGCAAATCTTGTGGAATCTTTTAGTACCAGAATTGAAGTCCCCCATTTAGAACAGAGGAAGATAGGTTCAGCACCCACTGCAGTTGAACAGGGTCTTCTCACTGGAAGTGACTAGGTACCAATAAATTCCTAATGCCCCATCCTCCAAAAGGACAATTGAGTCAGATGGCAGGATGCCTCTGAGCTCTAGTCTTTGGGGAATCCCTTATTTTCTCATTGTCTAACTTGGATTCTATAATTTGACTATTTCTGTTGTTTGTAAATTACTTATTGTGGTATTTCTTCATGACAAACGAAATCTGATTTTAGGTTTTAAAGCCCTTTGAGGCTTACTCAGCTCTCGTTGACTCTAATTACTGCCAAAGCAGGTTTTCAAGGAGAATGAAGGCTGCCATCTACTACAGAGTTTTAAGCTGTTAAATAATCAAGTCTGGATAAAAGGATTTGGTGATGGCCTGAAGCAGAATCTAAATACATTTTGTAAGCAGTCTCAGCACAAAAACATCCACACCATGGCCTTCTGTTCAGAGAAAGAAATAGAATTTAAACTTGAGATGCTGTCAGAGTTCCCATTGCTTGATTCTTTTTAAGAACTTGAATTCAGAGTGTCCATAATCTGATGAATCTGTGAGTTCACTGATGTTGTCATCTGCTCCATTGAAGCTAATTGCACCCATCGATGGTGCATCCCCATCCTGTGTGACTCTTGTCCATATAATCTTTTAAGTTTGAGATTCTCAGCTTTCATTATTTTCCTTTGAAAAGTGAAAGTCCAACTCATCTAATAGAAAATGGAGGAAAATATACATCTTCAGGGAAAAATTGGAAGTGATTATGATTGTTGCTCCAATTTACACTTGGTGATTTTCACCTGTGCTGCTAAAAGAAAATGGACTGCCATTACAATAGAAACTTCTGGAAACCACTTTTCCATGGTGATTTTGAGGAATTGCTGTCCTTTTCCTGAATGGGGAAATGAAATGGAATTTCCTATGTAGGTTCTGACATGGTGTTCCATTTTTAAAAAAAAATCTTCTTGAATGACTAGGATTCCATTTGATGCCCCAAATCCTTCTTCTTGTTGATTGAAATGACTGCTGATTGAACCTGGCCTAATTTTAGCATGTGCACTTCAAATGTTCTTCAAAGTACATGAATCTGACACTTTTAAGAACCTAATTTTTTGGAAAACGCTGGAAATGAACCAGCATAAATAGTTATTTTTCTTGTGGGTACAACCAGATGGTGCTGACTTCAAGAAAAATATGTCACCCTTTCTTTAAAAGAAAAAGGCAGCCCAATTCAAGGGCTGTTCAAAGTTAGCCCAATTCAAATTAAGAAACCCAAGGCTTTGAATGAGCATTGTTGTATGAAAGAAAGAGCCAGAGAACTTGGGTTGAAATATAGACTCAACTCTGGGTTGTCGGGTAAGCCACTACACACCTCTGGGCTTCATTTTCTTCACCTTTCAAAATGAGTACTACATGACCTCCATGCCTCTGCCAGATCCTAATCTGATCCTGGGAGACCTTCACAGCATCTGCTGCAAATTCACTTTTCCTCTTGGGTTCCCTCTGTCACCCATCGAAATGCATGCTCCTTGAGGTTGGGGTTGTGTTTCTGCATTTCTCTGTATTGTCAGAATTTAGTGCAGTGTCTGGAACGTGCTAAACACTTATTGAATGGTTGTTAGTTGATATCTTGTGCTACAACTGTGGAAACCCCTGCTATTGCTGAATGGCAATTTATCTGTAAATTGTAGTCATTGGAATTAGCTTAGGGTGCTCAGATGTTAGGTGACTTTCCCAGAGTCATGGTTGTTGCAAGACAGGCCTCCCCCATACAAGGCTGGCCCTCTATCCACTACATCTGCACTCTATTTTATATTGGTACGGTATCCTCAGAGTGGTACCATTTTTGAGCAGTGACTAGAAGCCAGCCTTGTAGGTAGTGGAGTCTGAGTTGGAAGGCATCTTCCAGTCCATTTAATCCATGCTCAAAGTAGAATCCCCTCTCGGCCATTCTGAAGAAGTGATCATCCAGCCTTCGCATGAAGCTCTGTAGGGAGGGGCAGCTGACTAGCTTCCAAGACATTCTATTCCACTCAAAACATCTCTAATTATAAGGCTGTTGTGTCTTATATTATATCAAGTCTCAATCTAACCCATAGTGACTTTGGCCCATTGCTTGGAGTTCCAATCTCAGCAGCTAAATGAATTTAACCTCTCAAAAGCTGGCACGGTACTCTGCACTCACTAGGCATGGATGAATATTGATTGATCGATTGCTGAAGTGGTCCAGTCCTAGAGGGAGTATTTGGCCCTAACTCTGGAGACTTGGGCTCATGATCCACCTCTCCTTCTTGGCTTTGTCTTGATAAGATGGAAATTGGGATATTTGACTGGGCTGATCACAGGGATGTTCTAGGCACTCAGGCTGTGTTCAACCAAGAACTGGAGCTCTTTATCTTATGGCGTTGTCAGAGGTCTTGAACAGTGGTGGTGAGCTTATATAGTGGGTACCCATTTCATGCAATGTCCAGTTGCTAGGTAACCAGTTGTGGCTGGATTCATACTACTCAAGCATGGAGACTCGTTCCTGAGTTATCAGAAGCTGTTGTGCATGGGGTGGCTGGTGTGCTGTGCTGACAATATAGTCCCTGCTGGCCATTTGAATGACAAAGCAGATGAAAGTTTGATTGAGAGGGAGCCAGTTACCTTTAATATATAAATAGCAACTTGGTTTGGCCAAATAAAAAAGGCTGGTGCACAGAGATCTGAGCTACAGAACAGATAAATTAGGAACTAGTTATTTGCACAGCAGGGTATACTTACTGCAAAGAGCAAAATATCTTTCTGGGGGAAAAATGATGTGCATATAGACATTTTGTCATTTGGATTATTTGAAATGTAGCAGATGGGTAGGCTATCTCGATGAATCCTCTGTTGAATCTTCTCCTAAAGCAATAATAACCCCCAGATTTATCTGTAGAAATCCATATTTTCATATGTCAAGTTATCTTAAAATGAAATATAAGTGCCCTGGAGGATTATTGATTTTATAGAAGAATTCCTTGTTAGAAGCTGGTCTAGGATATTTATGGTAGGATTCTGCACTGCATAGGATTACTGCATTTTTGTCTCAGTATCCCCTACAACTAAAATACTCATTGGTGCCCAGTAGGCATTTTAAAATGTTTTCCCTATTTCCCAGCCATTTTCTTGACAGTTTTGCCAATAGATTTACTATCTGGGGCAGCAACCATGCCCTAGAGGTTCTAAGCCCTTTATCTCTAGAACTTCTATCATGGTGTCTGTAGTCCTGAGATTGGTCACCTGGTCTAGTCTTTCTGTCATAGTTCTCCCTCTTCAGGTCAGGAACCATGGTCAAATCAGTTCTATCAAATCAGGAATGATGTTTTTTGTAGACAATATCAAATATTTGGGTAACTATCTCTTAAGACAAACCCAAGAACCATATGAACACAATTGGGAAACACTTTTCACACAAATAAAATTAGATCTAAACATGTGGGAAAATATCAATAGCTCCTGGATAGCCTGAGTTAATATTAAAAAATGACAATTCTGCCTAAATTAATTTACTTATTCAGTGCTATACCAATCAAGCTACCAAAATATTATTTTATAGAGCTGGAAAAAAACAACACAAAATTCATCTGGAAGAAAAAAGGTCAGGAATAAAAAAGGGAATCAATAGAAAAAATGCAAAGGAAGGCTACACTTAGCCATACCAGATCTAAAACTATATTCTAGAGAGGCAATCATCAAAACTATTTGCTACTGACTAAGAAAGAGTGGTCCTACTCTGTGCCAGATACTGTATGCTTAGCCCTTGGGGGAAGGGGATGCACATTTATTACCTACTCTGTGCCAGGTACTAGGCTAAGTGCTTTACAAATATTATCTCAAGAGTGCTAGGAGGTAGGTGCTTTTATGATCCTCATTTTACAGCCAAGGAAGCTGAAACAGACAGGTTAAATAACCTGTGCAGGATTAGTAAGTGTCTGAGGTCAGATTTGAACTCCGGTCTTCCAGGCCCAGTGGTCTATCCCCTAGCTGCCTCTAGGGCTAAAAATACAAAGGATTAGATGCTCTCCAGGAACAGTCTAGAAAAGATAGGTTGAAACCAGATTCCAAACAAAGTACTTTGTATTTTATCCTAGAGGTGGAAAGAAGACAATCTTCTTGTGGCTTGCAATTGAAGAATATTATTTTGGCAGCTCTGTTGACTGGACTGGAGATGAACCAGTCTGGGGGCTAGGAATTCCATTACGGAACTATAGCAATCATCCCAGGGAAGGGAATGAAGGAGAAGATTGTACAGGTACTTTTAAAGCACCTATGTAATGGGAATATGATACAAAGTGAATAGAGGAAGAGTCCAAGGGGCTCTGCAGTAAAGACCAGATGAGATTCTATAATAAAGTTATAGTGAGCCCAGTAGTAACCCACAGAGAGGGTAGATGATGAGGGTACCAGTTTGGCATCTGGACAAGGATGAGTGGTGATAGGATATAAGGGCTAGGTATTCAGGGGCAGGAGCCAAAGAATAGTGATGCTGGTTAGGTGTTGCATCGAGATTTCAAAGGTAGAAAATTGAATCCAGAGCAGGAGTAATGAACTGGGGAGGCCAGGAAGGGTAGCGGCACTACAACTTGTGGTGTCGACAAAAAAATAAGATCAGCAGAATTTAGGCATAGGGACAGAAGGAGCCAGTGGTCATATGAATGTCAATGTGCCAGATTAATGGGATCAAGGGATCACTGTTGACCTCTTTGTGTATAATAATAATAGATAGAATTTCCATAGTGCTTGCTATGTGCCAGGCACTTTATAATTTTTATCTTATTTGATCCTCACAGTGACTCTAGGAGGTAAGTGTTCTTGGTATCCCCATTTTACAGATAAGAAAAATGAAGTAAATTGGGGTTGACTCAACTTAAAATCTCTGTTCTAGATCATGGAAGTCAAGAGGAATGAGTGATGATAAGACCATGAGTGTGAATGTCTGCATGTAGAGCTCAGCTGCAGTGGGGCCGTGGATTCTGGGAGTGGGGGAGGCTGATAGACCAGGAGTTTGGATGGATAAGAGGGGTTGAGTGATTCTGTGGTGGCGAGTGTTTTACTGGAAATGACCAGGATTTATCTGTATGATTGTTTGTATCAAAAGTGAAGACCCTTTATGAATGTAATCTGTAATCAGGGGGCCAGAGAGAAAAGGTCCTGGGCTAAGTCCCCTAGCTTAAAGATGCTGGGTGAGTCACTGAATTTCTCTGGTTTGTGCAAAGAGCTTGGGATTTGAAATGCAGGACCTGAGTTTGCATTCTGACTTTGCTGCTAGGTAGCCTGTGTGACCTGGGCAAGCAAGCTCTTTTTTCTGTCTGGGTCTCAGCTTCCTAATGTGTAAAATGAACAGCATAGATGACACATCTTTCCAGTTCTGAATGCCATCATCTTACAAAGGAGTGTTGGTTCGCTGTATCTGCTCTGCTGACCTCACAGGCTTCTTGTGGGAAGCAAGGAAAGGGCTGACTCAGGCATTCTGGGTAAACTGCAAAGGGCTGTGGTAAGATGGTGAGCTTCCTCATCATCTTAGTGGGCAACTTCTTCTAAAAAGGATCGCCTTAGTGGAGTGTAAGCTCCACGAGGGCAGAGACTGTCTTTTTTTCAAGCTTGTATTTGTATCCCCAGTGGTGAGTACATGGCAAACCTTTAATAAAAGCTTGTTGCCTTGGTTGTGATACAATGGAAAGAATTTGAGTTTGAAATCCAAAGACCTAGGTTCAAATTTCAGCTCTCCATGACCTTAAGTAATTTTACTTTTTCAGGCTTTTATTCCTCATCTATTAACATGTGGGGATTGGAATAGATGATCTCTTAGCACCCATTCCTTCTCCTCCAGCTTTGGTTCTATGATCCTACAAGAAAACCCAAGTCTACTTCCAGCCAATCACCAATTACCTCGTTAACTTCTTCTGGAGAGCCAGCCCTTATGACCTTCCAAATATCTTCTACTCTCTTTGGTCCATTTCATCCAATACATAATGTCTCAGGATTATTTAAATGCAGGAAATATCTTCATTACAATGGGTAAAAAATATCCATTTTACTTCTGCTCCTGGGAGAAGGGAAGCAACTTCATCTTGGCAAACATTCGCTTGGTGGGCTCTTCACTCTAACAGTCCTCAGTACATTGTGCCTCTAATTGTGGCCTGTGCTTATTCTGCTTCGTGCTGTGTTCCTGTCAGCTCTAATAAATTAAAGCTGAGTTAAGCCATGCACCTATGGAGGGGAGACCCTGACAGGGAGAGCACCTGTGTGGGTGGAAGAGCCGCCTTCTCTCTGGCAGGTACTAGTACTTCGAGAGCTGCTGGCAAAACAAACCCTGGGGTGGGGTAGATGATTCCGTGCTGTTAAAGGTGCTGCCAACCTCAACTGTTTCTTCTCAGGTTGGCCACAGTCCAGGGCTTTGGGGGTCAGAGTCACTTTCAGGACTATGAGTATTATGTAGGTTACTCATTTCTGATATTCTGAATTCAACCTAGGAGAATTTTATAAGGATTCTTGTTCATTCTCTCTCTGTTTCTCTCTCTCTCTGTTTCTCTCTCTCTGTGTTTCTCTCTCTCTCTCTCTGTTTCTCTGTCTCTCTGTCTCTCTGTCCCTGTCTCTTTGTCCCTGTCTCTCTGTCCCTGTCTCTGCGTCTCTCTCTGTGTCTCTCTCTCTGTCTCTCTTTCTCTCTCATTCTCTCTCCCTCTCCCCCTGTACCTTCTCCTCTCTCCCATTTTCTTCCTTTCTTCTCTTTTTTCTCTTCCTCTTCCCTCTTCCTCCTTTTCCTCCTCTTCCTTCTCCCTCTTTCTTTTCCCTTCTCCATATTTACATACATGTATATGAAAGATAATTGGCTCATATCAGGAATGAATGAAAGAAAGAAGGAAAAACTTTATTAAGTGCTTACAATGTGCCACCTATTGTGCTAAGTCTTTAGTGGAGATATAAATATGGAAATGAGATAGTCTCTGCCCTTACGGAGCTTACATTCTAATAAAAGGCAACATTGGTAGGGGAGTGATGGCCAGCGAGAGGTGTATTGGTCTTGGAAGTCACAGGATGAGTGGAGTCATGGGTAATTTATTGACTTGTTCTTTCCAGGACTTATATTGTTGATTGATTCCTCTTCCCCCAGCATGAGATGGATTATTTGTACAGTGGCCAAAACCAGGTAGAAAGATGGCTGGGGGTGGGGATGGGGTTGGAGGGGCGCCATCTGGGGCTGGCTGGATATGAGCTCTCCCCAGTCTGGACAGGACGGCCCTAGGGAGGGTGCAGAAAATTTCATCAGGTAATTTTTCAAAGGACCCTTCATGTCTTCACTTGATTTTATTCTTACCTTTCACTCCTACATTTGTAGTATGATTCTACCAGTTGCTTCTTATAAAATTCCTAAGTTTCTTGTAAGTCCAACAGGACCTGGATTCAAGTCCTGATCTGATGATGCTCACTTCCTATGCAACCTTGTACATATCACCTAGGTCCTCTGGACCTTGGTTTTCTAGTTTCTAAAATAAGGCAAGGGTTGGAGAGGGGAGGTTGGATAAGATATTTTCTGATGACCTTTCTAGCTCCACAACTAGGATCCCACAGCTGTTCAGCATCTCAAGTACTTCTTTCTAGAGGTCTTTCCTGGACCCTCCTCCCCTTCACTGATATTTTCACCCCCCTTATATCGTGTTTACTCTGTAGATTTTTCTATATATTTTTACTGATCTAGAGAGAACACTGCAAGAAATTCATTCGTCCAAATTGAGAATTGAGGAGGCATTATTTTCCATGTCCATGAAACTACTGGCTAGTGTTGGGAACCTTTAAAACCCCTTTCTACTCTTTCATTCTGTGATTCTTTTCTTATGTTACAGATTCAATATTTCTTTCATTAAAATTCTTCTCAGATGACAAATGTCACCTAGAAATAGGATCATGGAAAGTGATTTATCTTGGACTTTCAACTGCATGAGGGAAGGGATTATTAGTCACTAACACACTGCCTAGCTTGGTGCCTAACACAGAGAAGGAGCTCCATCAATGTTTGGTAGCTAAATCAATGAATGAATGAATTCTAGCCCTCTCCTTGCCCTTCCTTTAAAACTTCTATGGAAAAGGCTATTTTAAGGGGAGCATCCCACCCTTGGAGAAGCTTCACTTGCATTTCCACTGACTCAAAACCTTCACACATTTCAGCTTTGTCTCTTAATTCTTCCTTGTAAACTTAACTTAAAATAGGCATATTTCCTGGATATTTTTCTGACAACAGTGAAATCACATACCAGCCACATACTCTGCACATCTGCCTCTCCATATGTTGGAAATCTCCTTAGATTACTCATTCAAGACCTGCCTCTGTATATATCAAGTGACTGTTCCAGAGCTATGATTCTGTAACTCAGCCAAGATCATGGGAAGCTTCCACAGTCTTCAATTTTTCTGTCTTTGATGACTTTTTCTTCCTCCTCTATGACCAAAATGGTGACCAATGGCAATGTAGTTTGAGACTTAAAGGGCCATCTTATGACAGGTATGAATTATATGAGAAAGTAGTGGTAAGACCGCTAGCTCTGGAGTTGGTTGGAAGACCTTCAAATACACATCTGAAATTTTATTACCTGCATGAGTTTAGGCAGATCCCTTAACCTCCCTGGGCTTTGTTGTTTCAGTTTCCCCATCTAAAAAATGAGGAAGGTGGTGAACTAGGTGGTTTCTAAGGCCTCCTTCTGTCTTTAGCACCGATTTATCAGTAGGGAAACACTTGTATGAGATGATGGAAGGAGGGAGAAAGACTGAAGGAACAAGAAACTGTGGAACTGCAAATGAATTTTTTTTTTCTAAAAAGAACCAAGCCCCCTGCTCTGGTACCTTCTTCTCTGAAATTGCTTTCCTCTGACTCTGTGTGTGTGTGTGTGTGTGTGTGTGTGTGTGTGTGTATACATATTCATCCCATTTGGGTTTTTCTTGGGCAAAGATACTGGAGTGGTTTGTCATTTCCTTCTCCAGTTCATTTTATAGATGAAGAAACTGAGGAAAACAGGGTAAAGTGGCTTGCCCAGCGCCATAGAAGTCTTAAAAACAATAATAACAAAACAAAAGAAAAAAACCCAGGAGAGTACTGAGAATCTTGAATCAAGTACTGAGAGTACTTGAATTCTGGTCCCCACCTCTGTGTAGAGATGTGTTAAGATCAAAGCTAGAGAGGTATGAAAGCCAATTAAAGATGCTAAGAAAAAAAAATCTACCAAGTGAATACTACCTGTGCTTTTGGGACAGAGGAAGTATAATTTAAATTCTTGCCTTGGGGACAAAATTAGGAAGATCAGCTGCCAGCTTTGGTCCTGACTGGATGGGAGACTTTGTTGTCTTTCCAGGCCTCCGTTTCCTACTCTGTCCAGTGAGGACCTTGGATGAGATGATCAAAGTTCCCTTCTAGCTATAACTTTCTGGGACTCGGTAATTTTAGAATCTTGTTGTTAGGAGGCCCATGGGAACCTAGACTAGTAATAATGCAGCGTAGTCATGACACTAATTGTTTTACTAAATGGTTCTTTTTAGTTGTAATCTACAAAAGATAGAACTAGGGATGACAGTTCGGTAATTAGTCACTGATTTCTTAGCCAAGTGGAGAAAAGTTATTATACAACACACCAAATCATCATTTCCCAGGAGGATCATTTCCACCCATAGCAGGACTACCAAATGTAGAAATCTTTGCTTTCTAAAAATGAACAGCAGCAGCAGAAGAAGGAGCGTAGGATGGGTAGGCCAGAGATCTGGCCTTCAGGCTCATACCTCCACATTCTTCTGGGCCATGACTTCTTCCTGACCTCCTTTAAAAACCAACGAAAATCCCACTTTATAAGGAAGCCTTGCCCACCACCTCTTAATTCCAGTACTTTCCCCTGTTAGTTATTTCCTGTGTAGCCTGCTTTGTATATATTTGTTTACATGTTTTCTCCTGCACTAGACTGTAAGCTCCTTGAGGGCAGGGACTGTGTTTTCCCTCTTTTTGTACCCACAGGGCCTGGCACATAGATGTTTGTTGTTGTTCAGCCATGTCTGACTCTTTTTGACCCTATTTAGAGTTTTCTAGGCCAAGATACTGGAGTAGCTTCCCATTCATTCTCCAGCTCATTCTACAACAAGGAAACAGAGGCAAAAAGGGTGAAGTGATTTGCCCAGGGTCACAGAGCTAACAAGTGTCTGAAACCAGATTTGAACCAGTCTTCTGGACTCCAGGCCCACTGTTTTATCTACTACGCCGCTTCCTTGCCCCTAGAAGATGATTAATAAATGTTTATTGATTAATTCCTTAAATACTATTACTATACACCCTGAAATGTTATCACCACTGCTGTTGATTTGCTTTGCAAACCTTTCTTTGCCTCTTTTCCCATATTTAAATTCAACCCCAGTTAAGGCTAGATGATTACAAATTCAGAGGGGAAAAGGGTCTTCAAATAAGGGCACAAGACCAAGGGATCTGTCTCCAAGGTCCCTTCCAGCTCTTCTGAGTTCTAAATGTAATTTTAACCTAGTCACATATCCCACAGGCTGATGTGGGTGGGAGCTGAGTGGAGAGACTCTGTTTCTTTTTATGTCATGGTTTTTGAAAGAAAAAAAAAATTAAAAATGTGTCATAAATCTCCAAAAGTCAGTCCCATCCAGCTGTGCTCTGCTCAGTCAGCCCACCATCACTTTAGTGAGAGATGCCTACAGCCTGAGAGGTTAGTAGAGAGTAACAGTGTAACAGGAAGCTCTGTTGTCTCAACCAGCAGAGCCTTGCCTCTCAGATTTGCAGCCTGACTCTCACAGTTATGGCCTTGGGCAAATCTCAGTTTCTTCATTTCTAAAATGGGGACAGAAATACTTGTAGTTCCTGCCTCACAGGGTTGTGATTAGGACCAGCTGAGAGGATGTGGTAAGCACCTTAAGTGTGATCCAGCATTATTCAGGCTTTCCTCCCTATTTTGTACTGCAGGTAAGGTAGCTAGAGTTGTACCTGGTGCACAGGGAGAAGTGCTGGATGTGGAATCAGAGAGCCTGTGTTTGAATCTTGGCTCTGTACCTTTCTGTTTGACCTTGTCCCAGTTATTTTCCTTTACAGATCCTCATCTGTAAAATGAGTGCTTAGTGCCATCCCTGGTACATAGTAGGCGTTTGATAAAGGCTCGTTGGCTGACTGACTAGATGACCTCTCAGGTCCCTTCTGGCCTGAGATCTAGAGAGAACCCAGAATTGGCTAGCTGGATGAATGTATTGTTTTTGTCTCATGATAATGGAGGAACCTACTGGCTCCCAATGGAAGTATCTGTCTCATAGGGTTGTTGTGAAATTGAGTGATACCATGTATGAAACGAGATTTGTCAGCTGCCGTTAATATTATCGAAAAACGCAATTCTTACTGTGGTTAGTGCTGGGGTTCTTAAGTTGGAGACTACATGTCCCCTTGCCCTCAGTCTGTGGATAGAACTTGGGTTGGGAAAAAATGCATCTTTATTTCAAGTTAATTGGTTTCTTTGGTGATCCTACAAATTTTAAGCATTTGAAAATGTGATTCTGGCTAAGATGACAAAACAGGAAAGTGACAAATGCTGGAGAGGATGTGGGCAAATTGGAACACTAATGCATTGCTTGTGGAGTTGTGAACTGATCCAACCACTCTGGAGAGCAATTTGGAATTATGCCCAAAGGGCTATAAATAATTTCATATCCTTTGACCACTTCTAATGTTATATACCAAAGAGATCATAAAAGTGGGAGGAAAACCCATATGTACAAAAATATTTATAGCAGCTCTTTTTGTGGTGGCAAAGAATTGGAAATTAAGGGGATGTCCATCCATTGGGGAATGGCTGAACAAGTTGTGGTATATGCATGTAATGGAATACTATTGTGCTATAAGAAACGGGGAGCAGATGGACTTCATATTTACCTTGAGAGCTTATACGAACTGATGATGAGTGAGAAGAGCAGAACCAGGAGAAATTTGTACACAATTACAGACACAACATACGTGTGATGACCAACTTTGATAGACTGGACTCTTCTCAGCAATGCAGTGATATAGGTCAATCCCAAAAGACTTGTGATGGAGAGAGATGTCTACATCCAGAGAAAGAACTAGAAAGAACTGAGTTTGAATCCAGATTGAAGCAAACTACCTGATCTTTTTTTTTCTTGTTTGGTTTTGTTTCCTCTTTCCCATTTTTCATTCCATCTGATAAAATCTGTCTTTATAACCTGACTAATGGCTAATGTGAAAGTACTTGCAGATCCTATACTTGATTGTATGCCGTCATGGGGGGGGGGGCGGGGAGAGGGAAGGGAGGGAGAGAATTTGAAACTCAAGGAATTGTGGAATTGAATCTTGTAAACTAAAAGTAAACAAACAAATTAATAAAGACAAAAAAAAAAAAAGCATGATTCTGGGAAGGGCTCTCTAGGCTTTGCCAGAGGGGTCCATGCCAGAAAAAAAGTGAGGAATCCTTGGCTTAGAGCATAGATAGTCGCAAAGGGTTGGGCTCTTGCATCTAACCTAGCTTGGATATATAAAATCCCTTTTCAGTGCCCCAGAAAATCTTCTATGACTATAAGCTTCAGGCTTATCTGCATTGATGGAGTTTCCTTCTAATGAGTTCCCTACAACAACAAGAACAAAGGTTGGGACAAAAAGAAATATTAGCATTATTGTTATTATTATCTGTTGTTTTATTTGGTCCCAGTTGTAGGGATTTTCCTGGTCTGGTTGATGAGGGGGCATCACCTTATGTCATAAAGGACAATGATATAGGAGACTCCAGTTCCAGATCACCAGACTTCTCCATACACAAATGATATAATAGATCTTAGACCATTAATGTCAACAAGAGTTACCTGCATTCATCATTTCCATTACCAGCAGGTCTTAGAAGACATACCTTGGTTTCTATAGATTATAGATGCATAGCACTGTGAACACCAGGTATCAATATGGGTCTAAGAAAGGTAATGACAAGTTTTACCCAGGTTTTTGTTTTTTAAAATCTCATTATACATGCTAGGTGTAGGGGATAGAGCACCGGATTTGGAGTCAGGAAGACTTGAGTTCAAATCTAGCCTCTGACACTTATTTGTGTGACGCTGGACAAATCACTTAACTTCTCTCTGCCTTGGTTTCCTCAACTGTAAAACAGACATAATAAAAACACCTATTTCCCCAGATTTCTGTGAGGATCAAATGAAATGCTCCTTGTACAGCTCTCAACACAGTGCCTGGCACATATCAGGTGCTGTAGAAATGCTTACTCCCCTCCCTATCCTTCAACGTCCCTAAGATTTCCTAGACCAAAGCATCCTTCTTTGGCCACCACTTTTCTATATGTATTTTCAACCTTGTTAGAATGTTTTTAAATGCCTTCAGATCAGGGAATGTCTCATTTTTGTATCTCTAGGGATTAGCCCAGTACTTGGCAGGTAACAAGGACTCAATAAATGCTATTCATTCATTCATTTTTCTGTGCCTTGTCCAAGCCCACGGACACTGTAAGCAGCAGAGACTGACTTTGAATCTTGGTCCTTTAATTCCCATCCCCAAGGGTTTAACTTGTCCACTATTATTACCCTCCTGTAGGGCTTTCTGAACCTTGGAAGACTCTGCTGCCTTAGAAAAGAATGTTATTACTCAAGCAACTGGTACATCTAATTCTGTTCTACTTAATCTCTTTTTTAAATACACAGAGGCATCCAGCCCACCACCTAAGGGGGGCAGCCCACGCTCCTCTCTCCCTGCCCTCCATGACAGTCATGGGGGAGAAGTGTTACAGGAAGGTTTAGTTGCCTGAGTTCCTAGAGGGGCAGGTGTGATCCAGCTTTTTGTAACCTGAGACTGATGGCTGTGTAGTAGAACAGGGAGAAGAGATGAGGGAAAGAGGAGCCTGAAGCAGGGCAGACCTGCTTAAGCAATGATTGATGAGGCAGAAGGAGAGGGTTTTTGCTGTAGCCCTCCATTTTATCTTTTGCTTAGGACACAAAAGACAGATGAATGCCTGCTGTTAATCATCTAAGTGCATGTGACATGAATTCAAGGTGGGATCCAGTGGCCAGTGTTGATTGAGGTGGTAGAAAAAATATCCTCTGCCTGCAAATTGGTTTTTAGTTCAGAAACACAATAGGCTTATGAGTGCCCAGTCATGTTGATGACTAATTCCCTCGTCCTTCCCTGTGTTTTCTGACATGCTGATTGAACAATGTGAAAGGAAAGCCAAATTTCCGTTCAAAGCCACTGCTTTGTGAAGATTTAAAAGAATGATGGCAAGCTGGATTCAAGAAAGGGGCAGAGAAGAGTCTTCTCTTGTCCCTCCACTTAGTAGCTGTGTGACCTTGAGAAGTCACTTAACTGCTGTCTGCCCAAGTTGCCTCATCTGTGAAATGGAGGGAATGATAGCACCTTCCTCACCAGACTCTTGGGTAGATCAAAGGAGGTAATATGAGGAAAGAACTTGGCAAACCTCAGAGCTCTTCAAAGCGAATAAACATTTGCGACTATCTGTTGGGGTCCCCCTTCCTCACCATTGCAAAGAAGGAGGGATGGCACCTTCCTATATCCCTTCTTTGGGACCAGACTTGGGCATTTTCAATATGGTTGTGGTCAGTCACTTACTTGCATGATGTTTTCCTGGTTCTGTGTTTTCCTTGGTTCTTCATCAATGCATGAGTTTTCAAATGATTATATTCATTGTTATCATTTCTTAGAGTACAATAATATTCCATTACATTTGTGTGCCCCGAATTGTTTGGCTATTCCCACATTGATGGGCATCAACTTCATTTAGAGTTCTTTGCTACTACCAGAGAAGTAGGACGTAATAAGAACCTGATCAATTCTTATTGATTGACCAGTTGATTATGGTCTCAATGGCATCTTTCTTTTTCTCATTGACCTTTCAGGATATGGCACACAGTAGGATCTCTGTGTCAAAGTACATCCTTCAATTCTTTTTTGCTGTCTATTTTTAATTTTAAAAATAATTTTTCCAAATGAACAAAACCCTATTTTCTCCCATACTCCTCCCCCTTTCATTTAAAAGAAAACAAAACCCTTGTAACAAAAACACATAGTCAAGTAAAACAAATTCTTGTACTGCCCATGTCCAAAATTAAATAGACCTCCTTCTGGACCTTGAGTACTTGCCTCTTTCTCAAGAGATGGATAACATATTTCACCCTCAGTTTTCTGGAATTGTGGGTCAGTTATTACATTGATCAGAATTCTGAAGTCTTTCAAAGTTGTGTTTATTATGTTGGTATTATTGTATAAATTGTTTTCCAGGTTCTATTCCTTCCCCTTCACTCTTAAAGGAAATTTATTTTCTCTGAGCTCTAATGTCATGATATAATTCTAAGCTTAAAACAATCAGCTAAATTGGTTTTTCATTCACTCATTTCAGGAAACTTAGAATTTTGAAATAAAATTCTAAAATGTTAAAAAAAAAAGCAGTTTTGCTGTGAGAGCCAATCCTCATTCAGGATATACTTACTTGTGACAGTCTATGGGTAGCCATCTGACATTTTCTGTTTTTGTATATTTACTTTCAAAAATTCATCATTTATTTTTAATATTAATTTTTTAAAGAAATTTGAGTTCTGAATTCTCTCCCTCCTTCCACCCTTCCTCCACTCATCAAGAAGGCAAGAGATATGATAGCAATCTTGCAAAACATATTTCCATTTTAGCCATGCTGCAAAAAAGTGAAAAAATTATGCTTCAGTCCATATTCAGACTCCATCAGTTCTTTCTCTGAAAGTAGATAGCATTTATCATCATGAATCTTTTAGAATTGTCTTGGATCATTGTTTTGATCGTAATAATCAACATCTTTCACAAATAATCATTGTACAAAATTGCTATTACTATGTATAATGTTATCCTGGTTCTGCTCACTTCACTTTACATCAGTTCACATAAGTCTTCCCAGGCAATCTGATATTTCAAGTCTGCAGACATTATCATATGATTCCTGACAATGAAACCACAAGCTAAGTTGAAATTACTTGGTCATTCTACTGACTGATAAACTGAATCACAGAGAAACTTTATTTTCTGTGAACCAGCTTTTGTATAATGCAAAGAACCCCAGAATGAAAAGGACTTGGGTTCAGATCCTGGCTCTGTTATTTATTACTTATATAACTTAGACATTGTCCTTCTTATTGAAGACTCTATGAAAGTCAGGTCTTCAAACATTTATTAAGCACTATGTACCAGGCACTGAGGATAAAAAAATGTAAAAACATGGTCCATGCCCTCAAGGACCTTACAATCTAAGGAGGGAAATGATATATAAACATGAACTTGCAAGATACGAACAAGCAAGATCTTTGTCTCTCTTCTATCTACACACATCCATAGACATATATCTGCCTGTATATGTGTATACACACACACACACACACACACACACACATAAGCCTTGTGTGGTAGGTGCTAATATTATCCCCTTTTCACAGATGAGAAAGGTAAGGCTGAGCAAGGTTAAACAATTTGTCCCTGAGGGGCGGCTAGGTGGTGCATTGAATAAAGCACCAGCCCTGGAGTCAGGAGGACCTGGGTTCAAGTTTGGCCTCAGACACTTAACACCCACACACATACACACACAAAACTAGTGACCTTGGGCAAGTCACTTAACCCCAAGTGCCCTCCAAAAAGCAAAAACAAAAAAAAGACAAAAAAAAAAACCCAACTTGTCCCGGGCCTCATAGCTCATCAGTGTCTTCCTACTCTAAGTCCTCTGTGCCATATAAGTAGCTGTTAATAGTAGAATAATGATAATGATGAAAGCCACTGAATTCAAGGACCTGTGATTTCATCAATATGGCTGCTCTCTATCAACTCAGATTATAACTCTGACTATGACACACTGTTAGTGAGTCTCTGGGAGATCTCTCAGTAGCTGGGCCAGTCCTTGGGTGCTAGGTTTACATTCCATCACTGGCCCTGTCTAGCAAGCCCTTGGAGCTCTATGAGACCAGTCAGGGCTTAGGCTCTGTTTATTCACTTTCAGGAAACCAGGGGCTGTCTCCATAACATGGCCTGGGATTGTGAGTTTGAACCCAGCCTAGGAGACTTTGACTCAACCAATCAAAAAGCATTTAGAATTGATTTGGCATAGTCAACAAATAAATCCAGGGCTACGCTCTGGGGATAGGCACCCAGGTAGACATGGAACTGGCCTTCTCTCAGAAAGTTTACATTCTATCAAGGGACCCAACATGGACCTATATAGGTATTTTCAAAATCGATAGAAGGTGCTATGTGGGAAGAGGGTATTATCAGCTGGGGTAGGGAGAGGAATGAGGAAAAGATTCACTTAGGAAGGAGCAGTTAAGTAATTCTTGAAGGAATGAGGCATTCTGAGAGATGGCGGTGTGGAGGGAAGTGCTTTCCAGAAATAGAGGATAGCCAGGCTGCAGGCTGTATCCTCTGTGTGACCTGGGGGAAACTCATTTACTCTCTCTGGGCCTCAATTTAGGGCCCCCCTAAACCTGTCTTTTGAATTGCTATATTTTCCTTATTCATTACTTGTAAAATGGTTTAGATTGTCTCTAAGGTAAGGACCCCTTTAATTCTGCATCTTGTGAATGTTCATAATACACTAGTATAGCAATTTCAAGTTTACTAAACACTTTCTTTTTAACAATCCATTGAGCTAATATTCAGAAAGGGAATGTGGTCAGTTAATTTTGCCTGCTTTTAAATAAATGTCATTGTGCTGTTTAAAAATGAGATAAAGAAAATGGAATATCTGCTCAAGATTTCTCAGAAAATAACCCTGAATTGAGGGGCCATCTTTTATAACTGCCCACAATTGTTCCCATTTCATGTAATAGCTCCTGTCTATCACTAATGGAATTTTCCCTACTCCTAATTCAAATCTTTGAATGTACTTCTGTCCTTAGTGGATGCTTCTAACAAATGACTCATCTTCAGTCCATGGCTTCTTCTCAAACAGACTAGGGGGAGAAAGTTCTCCTATTTATAGCCATTTCTCTTTCCATCTGTTCATTTCTTCTCAGGCTTTCTACCCTTTCAAACTCATAGAATTTGAGAGTTGGAAGGGACCCTGGTGGCCATTTGGTCCATTCTGTACAGAAAAGGAATTCCCTCAGTAACAGCCAATTGTCCAGTGTCTGCTTGAAAACCTTCAAGGAAGGAGAAACCATCATAAATTAGTTCAATTCAATTCAGTTTAGTTCAGTTGAATAAATACTTATTGATCATGTGTTAGTTGCAGGGAGCTATACTAAGCATTGGGATTCACAGACAAAAACCAGCACAAAGTTAGCTTGGTCTCAAGAAGCTGACACTCTTCTAGGGGAAAAAGCATGTCAACAGATGAGTAAATATGAAGGATAAACAGTAAGTAGAAATTATTTTCTAGAGAGGGAGAAAAACCACTCTAACAGCATACACTTGGAAATAATAAAAGCCTATTTTCCACTTGAATTCAGACTTTTCACTAATTCCCACTGGTGTTTTCCTAAGTTAGACTGAAATGATGAGTTTACTGTGTTTTAAAGACTCATGTGCCAAGGATAGGGCATCCTGGAGATGATGAAATCACCAACTGTCCATCTGATAAACAAGAGCCCACATGTAGTTTATAAATAGAACCTCCATCTTTTCAGGCAGCTTCTATGAAGAAGGTACTAAAGAGATTTTAATTGTAGACCTGAGAGAGCTTCCCCCTGGCTCTTGGCTGGCTTTCTGAACCAAAAAAAGACAAGTACAAATTATCATTGTCTTTTCTAGAAGTAAGTTAAAGCTTCTAGGACTTTCCCAACTCTTTCAGGCCCCATGTAGAGATCAAACATAGTCATTGATCATCCTGAAGCCTTCAAAGATTATTAGAGATTTCCTTTCATTGAAAAAAAGGCAACTCAAAAAGAAATCTTAAAAATAGAAGGGGAGGAAAGTAAATAAAATCTAATATTACCATATCAAAGAGGAAGTGTGGTGTAATGGAAAAACCACTGAGTTTGTAGTTCTAGGAGCTTGGTCTGTATTCCTGGTTCTGCCTTTTATAAACTGTGTAACCATTGTGAGTCGGTCACCTAGGAGCTTCACTTTTGCTATCTATAAAGTGAGGGAGCTGGTGCTAGTGATTTCTAAGGTGTCTTCCAGTGCTCTCTGATTAAAGCTGCTTTGTTAACAGTCAGTTGTTAAATGTTTACCATTGTGCTAAGTACTGTAGATACAAGGAAGGGATAAAAAGTCCCTGCCCTCATGAACCTTACATTCTAATAGGATGGAAGATAATTTCTTAGAGAAAGGCACTCACAGCTGAGGGGATGATTTCTTCAAGATGGTGGGGTTTGAGATGAGACTTAAAGGATGTCAGGAGAGCCACAAGGCAGTTGAGAATGGAGAGCATCCCATGTGTAGGGTGTAGCCAGTGTGAAGGAACACAGACAGGAGCTGGGCTCTTGCATGATTGGAGTAGGAAGCAGGGTGGTGCAGCTGGATTGTTGAATGCATGGAGGGGAGTTGAGAAGGGGCCAGGTTGTGAAGGACTTTAAATGCCAATCAAGGACTTTGTATTTGATCCTGGAGCTAGTAGAAGGCCACTGGATTGGGGTAGGATCTAATGGAGTCAAACATAAGTAGCTTAGGAGGATGGATTGGAGTGTCGAAAAGAGTTGAGTCAGAGCACCCAAGGAAGATCTAGGTGGGTTCAGATTTCACCTTTGACCATGTGACCTTGGGCAAGTCTGTGCCCCAAACAAGCTTAAAAACTGTAGACTATACTCTTAAGACTGCAAGAATCTTACAGATGTATAACACCCTTAGAGAATGTGATGTCCCACATTGGAAAAGGGAGTTTTCTATTCTGGGTGTTTCTCTTTACAAAGGAAGTTACAGATCCATTCATATATACAGGGTGTGCCAGAAGTCTTAGTAACTTAAATTGAACTTGCCCTTTTGGGATTCTGTGTGTGAATTCATATGTGCCTACATACATGAACACATACATACATGTGTGTATATATGTGTATAGAGATTTCTTTTAGTTATCAGTCTTGTTCTGAGATGGATCACTGGGTCAGAAGGGAGAAAGCATGGTTTCCTTTGAAGCAGTATGTTAGAACTACTCAACTCTTCAGCAGTTGCTTAATTACCAAACTACTTCCTTGACTGGAAAACTGGAGACTGATTCAAAAAGGTGTTTCTTAGGGATCAAGAAGGCATGTATTAGAGGTGCGAGGGGGTGTTCAGATTGGGAAAATTGCCCAAAACATGCTGTTGGACACTCCTGAGCTTTGCTAGTTTCTGGGGGAATATGCCAGGTACAAAGTTACAGCTGATTTGCATGCTGTGTTTCCAAGGCAATAAATTTAAGAGGCAATCATAAAACACCTACTGTGTGCAGTTTTGTGCTAGGCTCTGGAGAGTACAAAAGTGAGAAACAGCAGAGTCCCTGCTTCTCATAGCATTTGCAATTGAATGGAACCAAAACTGTACTCACAGGAGAGGGACAGATGAATGCACAGTGCTAAGTGCAAATAGGGTCGTAGAGTTTGTGGGGTCTAACAGCAGTCTGTGTGCTTGGATAAGAAAACAGAGGATAGCATCAGCCTTGACACCTGGTGTAGAGTCTGAAGGCTGGCTTGAGTGGAGATTGTATTTGAAACTTCATTGAGCTGGCCCATTTTCTTTTCCATGTCATGATTTGGATCTTCTTCCCTTATCCACCCCCTCCTTTTGAATTATGGACATGCAGAAACCTTATTATTATTTTTTTCTAAACTGCTTTCCTTAAAAATCTTGAATCTTAAAAAAACCTTTTTCTTTGAAGAGAAGAACTCAGGTAGATAGATGAATTATGTCTGTTTCAAGGGCAGAGGTCCAATCAAAATACTTGATGGAAATCTGGGAAGAAGAATTCGCCCAGTGATATACAACCTGGACCCATTCTTTTGATCTTCCAGATGTACATGGAACCTATCATTCGCAGTGCCCCAAATGCATGGTGTAGAAGAGTGATAGACTTGGAGTCGATGGAATTGGGTTCAAGTTCTACACTAGAACCTGAGTGACCCCAGACCAGTCACTTCTTTCTGAACCTCAGTTTCCCCATCTGTCAAACTAGGCCATTTCTCATGGTCCTGTGAATTCTGAATGTTGGGACCCTTTTCACAATGGAGATCATTCCTGTGTCTTTTGGAGGAAATAGCACAAATTATTCATAGACTATATATGCATAAGAGTATACATATCTAAAGGCACATGTAGCTACAGTAGAACCTCAGCCAGACAGTTGCTCAGGAGAACCTGTAGCAAGTTTGCACATGGCCTAGACTTGACTACCTTTAGTATCATCCTTTTATTTATTTTAGATGAAAATTAATTTTAGATTTTTTAAATGTTATTGTTCAGTCATTTCCAGTCACATCTGATTCTTTGTGACCCCATTTGGGGTTTGCTTGGCCAAGATACTGGAGTGGTTAGCCATTCTCTTCTCCAGCTCATTTTACAGAAAAGGAAACTGAGGAAACAGGGGAGGTGACTTGCCCAGGGTCACACAGCTAGTAAGTGAGGCCAGATTTGAACTCAGGAAGGTGACTCTTGCTGATTCTAAGCCCAGCACACTAACCACAGTGCCACCAAGCTACTCTGTTTCACACATTAGAGTTCTGCTAAAATAGATTATACATAATGCTACTACTTAATCTGTCCGGGGCCTTAGTTTTCTCCTTTGTGAAATGACAGCTTTAGAATCTGTTTTCCTCTGAGCTGTAGATCTTTAACCCGGTGAGCCTGTGGTCTCCACCTGGACGTCCCATTGGCACCTCAAACTCCACAGGTGCTGGGTGAAATTCACTGTCTCTTCTTAATAAGGTGCCATTATCTCACCAGTCACCCAGGATGGCAACTACAGAGTCTCCTCTGACTCTTTTACCCTCCCGTCCTCTGCCATGTCTAATGAGTTGCCACATTTTTGTTGATTCTACCACATTTCTTGTATCTCTCCTCTTCTCTCCACTCACATGCCTGACCCTAATTCAGGCCCTCATCATCTCTCACCTGGATGATTGCAGTAGTCTCCTGGTTATCCTCCCTGTTTACCTCCTTCCCTTCTAACATCTATCCTTTGAGTGACTGCCAGACTCATCTTCCTAAAGCATAGGTCTGACCATGACATTCTCCAGCTCAGGTCGCCTCAGTGGCTCCCTATTGCCTTTAGAATAAAGAATAAACTCCTTTCCTGGTATTTAGAGCCCTTTACAGTCAGACTCCAGCAGACCTTGCCTTTAGCTCCCTTCACATGAGAATGCAGTCACATCCCACAAACTTTCCATTTATATTTGTTTAAATGCACTGTACCTTGACTCCAACATGGCGGTCATTTTGGTCCTCTTGGAGAATGAAGAACAATGACCAACTAGAAGAGAGACCAAGATGTCAATAGTGTAAGCAGTTTTACATGCCAGATCAATGAGTCCCTGGCCCGGAGTGAAAGCAAGGTGGGAGAAATGAGCCTGCTCTTCCCTCCTCTGGCCTCATGCCTTTCATAGTGTGATCCTCCTTCTGGCTGGTGGTCCTTCCATTGTCCTTTTCATCAAAACCCACAGAAATTCTATTCACTTTCCTTAGGCCAGTGGGATTAATGAGAACAGCCTTTTTTGGTCCCCCTTCCCTTCTGCTAAGCTTAGAAGGGCCCTGCTATTCCCTCTGACTTCCATGGGTCCTCTCCATAAAGCAAAAAGAAAACTGCCTGTGTGGAGGTGTGATCACCCTCCAATCCAGTCACACTGTGGGAAGCTCCTCCAAGAGGGTCTTCCCCCTAAAAAGTTTTGACCTGCTTGCATTTTCTTGTAGAACTCCCAATTTCACCTCTTTTGAGCAATAATTTAGCTGGATGTTATTTGCATTCAGTTGTTTCCCCTCATAGTCAGCTCGGACACATCTCCTTTCTGATACAGATTGACATTTTTAAATAATAACACTAATGGTATTTACATACACTAGTACTTTTGAGGTTTGCAAGACATAATATTTAATCCTCACACCCACTCTGTGAGGTGGGTGCTAGAATTTCCCTTCTTTTGTGAGGCTGAGAGAGTGACTTGTCCAGGATCACACAGCTAGTGAGTGTTGAAGCAGAATTTGAGCCTGGGTCTTCCTGAATCTAAAGCTAGCTCCTTATCTGCTGAGCTACCTAGATGCTGGCATTTTAAAGGAGCCCTAGCCTAATTCCAGCTACATCTGTCACTGACCAAAAAAGCAACATCTATTAAGCATTTACTGTACGCCAGGTACTAGTCTAACTTCTGGGAATAGAAATAAAAGTAGAAAGGTGGCATTTACCCTCAGGGAGCTTATGTTCTAGTGGGGGGAAGCAACCACATAAAAGGAAGCTGAAAAGAAGGAGGAGGATGGAAAAAGTCCAGGAGAGTCAGGAGGGCAGCCCAGAGAGGAATAAAAGCACCATTGACCCAGGCCGCCTCCTTAGAAATGAAGAGTCTGGGTTGGACGAACCGGCCAATGAGAGGAAGAGAGTGGGGGCAGAGGGTACTTCCAGTATGTGAAATCCAGGGCTGGAGTGAGCTTGGAGAGGTTTCTATGGCCCAGGGAGGTCTGGAGAGTAGGAGGACAGTCTGGAAAGGAAGGTCGAGAGACCCCATAATTGATGGGCAATTGACTTACTCCTCTAGGTAGTTTGGACTATTTTCAATTGTTGCTTTATCCCTTGACTTGAGTACCTAAACCCCTGGGAAAATGCGATTTCATGGCACATTCCAGCAAGATGGGTTTATTTGCTGTTTCCCAAATGCACAGACCATCTCTCATGTCTGTGTCTTTGCCAAGGTTGTCCCTGTCCCCTAAGGGGGCACAGGCTCCATCCTCCCCTTACATGCTTAGAATCTTTAAGGTATTGCTTCTTACAGGCAGCCTGTCCTAAATCTTTGTGGTTCTTGGTGCTATTTCCCTCTGGAAATTCCTTTGTATCTTTGTACATAGGTTATGTAAATATTTAAATTATGTTTTAAAAAAAATTCTAGCAGCCAGTCTTGTATTTAGTAGGTGCTTAATAAATGCATGTTGAATAAATTGGGACAATTTCCAAGCATGGAGACATATAATTAGTTTTGGAGCAACATTGCTAGCAGAGCCTTCCCTTTGAAGTGTATTTAGAAAGAAAGCACCAGTTCTTCTGCCCACCTGGTGGAAGTGGGCTCATCCCATTCCTTCTGAGTCCCACCTTGAGCTGGGGTGACAGATACAACACAAATATTTAGTCTGTGTGAGCCGGTGATTTTTCCCCCCTCTTTGTGGTCCTGAGCCTCAAGATTTAAAAGAAAACCCTAACAACTAAACAAAAATCTTCCAGTGCAAATTTTCCTCCTCTTCCCAATATAGAATTCTTCCAAGAGGTAAAAACACAGATTTTCAGGCACCCGTTTGCAGAAGTTCCCAGAGGTCTGGGAACTTTCATTGTCTGGAAATGAATTAGGGGCCTTCATGGGGACCCTCCACCCCCTACCATGCTACAGCCCAGATCAACAGAGCCCAGAGCTTCTCATGGGGCTCATACCCTTGGGGAGCCCAGAACTGACTCCCAGACCAACAACAAGCAGACTAGCTAGTATTCTTCATGTGAGTTGACCCGAGAGAAGATAATAGTAATAAGTGAAATGATGTGATACTTTAAAATTTGCAAAGCATTTCACAAACATAAGAGAGGGAGTGCACATAGCGGGTAGAGAACTTGGCCTGGAGTCTAAAAGATCTGAGTTCAAAGCCAGCCTCAGGCCCTAGCTGTGTGACCTCTGCTCCCCTCAGTTTCCTCAACTGTAGAATGGGAATAACCATGGTACCTACCTCCCAGGGTTCTTGTGAAAACCACATGGAATGATGGTTGTAAAGCACTTAGCACAGTGTCTGCTATCTATTGAGTGCTATGCCATATAAATGTTAGATGTTATTATAAAGAGCTGTCCATGAAGCCCAGGGCTCAAGTCCTCCCTCTTGCCCATCCTGGCTGTGTGACTGACAACCACATGGCAACTCTCACTTTCACAGAAAGTACCCATCTGCCTTGGTCAGGACAGTTTCCTATGCCACTGAAATTACAGTCTCTTTCCCTTGTTTGGCCCTCATAACAACATTGGGAGGTAGCTCCTGCAGGCATGTTTAACATCATTTTAACAAAGACCCAGAGACTTATGCCTCAATTAACACAAGGAGTGAGAGGCAGAGGTGAGATTTTCTTTGCTACACCAACATAAGCCCTTAGCACAGGCCGTTGCATACAGTAAGAGCTCAATAAATGCTTGTTGCCTAACTTACCAGGAGCCAAGGGTTGTGGTAGGTTCTGGGGATACCAAGACAAAACCACATCAACAGCAAGAAACCCCAGTCCTTCAAAGGGGACCCATGCAGGATATTATGTCATAGCTGTTAACAGCCATTGAAAGGTATTAAGGGGCATAAAGCACCCTGGGTATATCTGATCTCTTTTTTCTTTTAAAAGTCTTTTAAAATAACTTTCCTCCTCATGAATTGTTTGTTAAGAGTCCTGAGTTTCCGTTGGCTGTGTGAGATGTATTCTGGGCAAGGTTTCAATGGATATGGGACGGGATGTTAGGCAGAACTTTCATTCAAAATCCACTGCCAAGGCTCAGTAGAGCCTGGAGAATGTGCCCATGGAGGCCCTTCTTGAGCACCATTTTTCCTGTGGTTTCCAGCACAAATGTAAAGTGAGACCCAGGGCAATGAGATAAAAATAATGGTTCCAGGCGTGCGTATTCACTTTACTTGGTAAATGATGCTGCCATCGGGGCCCCTTCTTTGATTGAGCTGTGAAGTTATTAGGGAAGAGCAGAAATATCAAAGTATGAAAAACGAGATGGTTAAGAGAGGAGAATTGTTGCAAAATCTTCTTTGGCCAGTGCTTCAGGAAATAAGTCAAGGAAAGGTGCTTTTTCAAGAGGTGGAAGAATTCCTCTTAACAATGAAACCAAATCTCATTTTGCTTCATAAGGCATCTTAGAATTGGAAAGTGTCCCATCCTATCCTCCTTTCCTTCTCTTGTGTGTGTGTGTGTGTGTGTGTGTGTGTGTGTGTGTGTGTGTGTGTGTTGTCTCTCCCTAGTAGATTTAAGCTTCTCTAGGTTAAGGGCTGTTTTTCTTTTTATTAATTATATACTCAGTGCTTAGCATAGTGCTTGGAACATAGTAGTGCTTAATAAATGTTTATTGGATTGGATTAATTGTAAGGCATCAAAGTGGCCATCTAGTCTAATCTAGTCCATTATAATGTACAAGTGATCATTCACTGTTTCCTTGGTGATTTTCTATGAGGAGGAACTATCTACCTCCCAAGGTAGCCGCTCCTCTTTGGGACAGCTCTAATAATTTGGAAGTGTTGGGGGTTATTTCCCTTAGTTGAGCATAAAATGTATATGAAGAGTCTCTAAGGTCACTTTTCAGCTCTAAAAATCTTACTATGAATAAATGTGTACCATATTCAATAGACAATAGTGAGCCACTGAAGATTTTAAAGCACTTTTAGTGACTGGGTTATTCCTAGCAAGGTCAATCTGGCAATGGTTTGTAGCTGGGATTGGAGGTAGGGCTCAGACTGGTGGCATTACCAGTTTGGAGATTGTTCTATTAGTCTAACTAAGTTAAAGAGACCCCATATTAGGAAAGCAGAAATGAGAATAGAATTGGGATCTCAGAGCTGATAGGGCCTCAGTACCAACCAGTCCAACTTGGAATTGAGTAATTATATAGAATTAGACAATATTAGTATGTGGCCTTATAGAAGCTATGTGACTTTCTAACACTACAGAGTCAATTCACATATTCTAATATTATTCTAGTTCCAAATCCTAACCCTAAATATACATGTTACAGTAAAGCAGCCATACAATCTCCCTTTGAAGGTGTCTGATGAAGCAGATATAAAGCCTGAGGCACAATGGGAATAAGACTATATGCTACTGAACATGTACTGATCAGCATTGGGAGATAGAGTTTCTTCCAGGGGAGTTTTCTTCTCCAACATAATCACAGGTTGGGGTTAAAAAAATCTGTTAATTCAGTTGAAGTACAGTCATGCTCTATCTAGGCAATGAGTTCAATATCCTTGTCTCAGCACCAACTATTCCTGACCTTTGGTCATCTTGTAGAAATCCCTGAGACAGGCAGGTGGCAAACAGATTCAGCTCGATCCATAAAAACTCATCTTATTGTTTCAGTCCTTGAGAGGCTAGAGGTTTGTGGTCCCAGGTGGTTACCCTTGTAACATATGTCCTGGAGTGGAGCATTATTACCCCTTTAATTTCTGCCCCAGCTGTCTCTGATCTCATTGATTCCCTTTGTGGGGAAATTTTATCAATTATCTGCCTTCCCTGCAATCCACACCAGGAAATTGTTACCTAGGTTAGCTTCAACTTGAATAAAAAAAGGGGAGGGGAGAGGAAGTTTCTGCTCCAGCTGGTAAATGATTTATCTTCTTCAGTGTTAGGAAGCCATCCTCTGTCAGTGAAATATTACAGTATGATTACGTAAATAAAGTGACTACCAGGTTTATACCCATTGGCCCAGAGATTCCACTAAGAGTTTGACATTCCGAGGAGGTTCCCCAAAATATCTAAATTTATTTAAATATTTAAAGTAACATTTTATAATAGTGAAGTAGATGTTCTTTAATGGAAGAAAGGCTAAACAAATTGTGACACATGGGTATAATGGACTGTTACTGTGCTGTAACAAGTGGTAACTAGTATGAGGCCAGGGAAGCTTGGAAAGACTCACATGAACTGATGCAGAATGAAGTCGACAGAGCCAGCAAAAAGAATGTGCTCACTGGCTGTTAGAGTGTCAATGGAAAGAACCATAAGACAATCCTAAGGGAATGTTGAAAAATTAAAAAGAAAGAGCTTGTGGTCCCAAAGAAGAGATAGGAGAAGACAATTCCACCTACTCTTTTGCAGAGGAAAGAGGTCTGCAGGGTTGGAACTTTGCATATATTATCATATTTTTAAAATGTTAATTACTTTTGCTGATTGTTTTCTCTTTTCTTTAAAAATACACTATTATGTGGGATGTCTTTATGAGAATGGGTAGGGAGAGAGGATGAAATTTAAGTGACATGAAAATGAGATATCAGTAAAGGTTATTTTAAAAAATTAAAATATTATGGTATGACCTGATGGAAAATGGGAAGAAAGAGATCAGATTACCACTTAAAATAGTTGCATATTTCCACCAAGGCAGTGGAGAAAATGAGAGTAGCCTTTAATTGTTTGGCTTACAAGACAGTGGGGCCCCTGAGGAGGATGTCTACATCTCTGTCATACTTTACAGCCAAAAACAAGATGATTATGGATAGGTAGTGGTTCAGGGGAAGAAGCATGGCTTCTGGAGGCATGGGACCTGAGTTCCAGTCCTACTTTTTGACCTTTCCTACCTGTTTAACCTTGGGCTAGTCACTTAACTCTCCTGAGTTTTGGTTCTCATCTGCACAATTAGGGGAGTGGCCTCAGACACCTCCTAGCTGTGTGACCCTGGGCCAGACATTTAAAACTGCTACTTGCCTCAGTTTCCTCATCTATAAAATGGGAACAATATGAGATAATATTTGTAAAAATCACTTAGCACAGTGCTTGGCACAAAGCAGATGCTATATAAGTGCTGGTACTTTCCTCCCTTCCCTTGTGACTATCTGTGGGACCTTAAGATAAATCACTTCTCCTCCCTGGGTCTCAGTTTCCTCCTCTGACTTTATGAAGTCTGACTTTTAGCTCTGGGTCTATGATCCCAAGAGTCTCTTCTTTACAAGGATTATGCAGTAGATCTTTCTGCCAGAATATTCAGGGCATTCAAAGGTGAAGGTTATGGGAAGGTATGTCCTTATGTTTCAAGGACATACGAGTGCTTACAGGACCGTTTGGGATTGTAGGGACTTTGTAGCTATAGGAGATTCCCCCAAGCAGGGTTTATCTCGGCTAGCCCTCCTGTTTTACAGATGTGATAATAAAAGTCCAGAGAGATTATAGCATCAACCCAATGGCTCCCAACGAGTAATTCCTAGAGTCAGAAGTATATAGTCATTAGGATCATGGGGTTTACAGATGGAAGGAAGCTTACAGTGATTTCATCCAACACCCTCATATGACAGGTGAAGAAATAGAGAAATGATTTAGAATCGTAGAATTATAGGTTCATAGTTGTAAGAAGTTTCAGGTCATTCAGCCCAAATCCCTCATATTACAGAGAAGGAAACTGAAGCCCAGAGTTTTCAACATACTTCCCTTGAGTCACATAATTAGGAAGTGGTTGTCAGAATTTGAACTCAAGTCCCCTGACTTTCAAGCCAGACCTCTTTCCTCTGCCCTTGCATGTTGCACATGTGGGAATTCTAAGAATCAGGGCCCATGAAATACCAGTGCTTAGCACAGTACCTGGCATACAGTAGGTACTTAATAATTATGCATTGACTTAATTGGCTTGATTTGCCTTGCTCAAGGTCACAAAGTTTGTAACTTATCAGACCAAGACTTGAAGTTGATTTTCTTTTGACCGCTTATTCCAAATGAGCTGCTGGGATGCAGGAGCACTGGTGTCAGTGAGTTTGCTGAAAGAGGGTATTTGGGGACAGAGCCGAGGGAAAAGTGATGGTACCATAGCTGTGGTGACTGGTTTCTCATCTCACTAGTAGCGGCTTATGCTTTCTCCAAGGACTTTGAGATTTATAGCTGCCTTAGCTCTTCCAACAGTGGTAGGTCCATTATTTTGGTTTTAAATGACAACTAGCAAATTCTTGGAATCTCTCTGATCCCATTTAAGCCACCATCCACCTCATCAAACCCCTTCTTCAGCTTTCCTTTGTCTTGGCAGTGACAGCCCAGCTATTGTCTCTACCCATGGCAGGGCCTGATTTGTCCACACTATATTGTTATAAAAAGCTTTGAGTATGTGAGATCAGCCAGCTGATTTTCAGCTCATCCCCTTGAAATCTGAAATGTCTCATTCCAGGTTTGACCAGATTTTCTGTTTGCCCCTGCTCAGATGACTCCTGACTTTTGTACCCTCAAACATGAGGGTCTTTATTTAGACTTTTTTTCCCCTTCTTTATGATTTAAAAAAAATGAGTCACCCAGCTTTCAGCTTCCTTGGTAGGTGTGACATCTTAAATGCTCCTAATAGTGAAGCTGAAACAAAAGGAACCCTTTGTACCAGCAGCTCATTTGCTAAGACTAAAGAGGCTGATTCTTCCTTTTCTTTTCATCCATGCTAGCTGAGGACAAGCTGGGCAAGGCTTCTGTATCCAATAGGAATAACTGCACCTTGGAAGAGGGCTCTGGCTGGGAAGGATGGTGTATGCTTGCAGAAAATAAGACCCTTGCTTACATTTTTTTGAGACCTAATCAAGTTACAGAAATCTCTCTGTTTTGTTTTCTTTCCTCATCCCAATTGAAGAATGAGAGAACATTACTTCTATGGCCAAGAGCTTCATTAGCATCGTGGGGCCATAGATTTAGAGCTAGAAAAAGACCTTAGAGGACATGTCCAGCTTTCTCATTTTACATATGAGGAAACAGAAGAACAGAGTAATTTTGTGGCTTTCCAAAGGGTCACAAAAGCCTCGAACCCAGGCCTTCTGGGTTCCAAGTCTCTGCTACACCATCGCTACTTTCCCATCTAGTCTCACTCTCTATTTACGTGTATGGTTCACAGAGCCCAAGATCCCTCTGCCTTTTTCTAGTTCAAGGGAAGCGTGTGAGTTAAGTGCATTCTTCAAATAGCTCGCCAAATTAGGAATAGAGTTCTAAACTCAAGCATGTGAACTTGGCCAAGATATGAAAACTTCTTGGGCTCTTGTTCCCTGTCTCCTAAAGGGAGGGAGTTTGATTTTGGGGTCTCAGATCCAGAGCTGGGAAAGTGCCTTAGAGTTCTTCTAGTCCAGTCCCCATAATTTCTTACAAATGAGGAAGCTGATTCTCAAGAGATTAAGTAACTTGCCAAGGACCAAGGTAGCAAACAAGAGAGCTGCCAATTTGAACCCAGGTCCTCAGATTCCAAATGTATGTTCTTTCCATTTTCTGAAGCCATTTCAGCTTTAAAAAGCTGCCTCCTGAACCTTTGACCTATAAAATGATGGTGTTGATCCTTCCTAGCTCCAAATTTATGGTCCTGTCCTGCTCAGGAACATACAAGATCCTTCCTTATATGCTTTAGGATTTGAAATTCTAAGTGAAACATCATTGACAAGCTGAACTGGACCTGGGAGTTATCCCAGGAAGACATGTTTTGAGAGAGGATCAAGTCAGCTCCAATGAATAATGTCTTATGTAACTTAGGAGGCTAATTCAAGATTTTAGGTCTTGTTTGAAGTCATCTGCCAATGGGTTTTCCTTTCTTTGGATCTCTACCTTTGGATCCTCAGAATGAGTAGGATTTAATTAAGGTGCAGTTATCAGCTCAAAGGAAAGTCTTGGGAGAAGAGACAGGAAAGACAGGAAAATCAATTCCCCAGGTTTAGGAAATAAATCTTGGTGATGTTTGGAAGGTTTTATTTGCAGACACCTTCACTTGACCAATATGCATGTACATGTAGAGGTATGGAAGGGTGGCCACATCCACTCCTACCTGTCAAGCATGTACTTTGTACAAATAGGAATGTGATGGACAACTGGTTTCTGAAGAAAAAAAATCCAGTTGTATTTTAGCAAGTTTCTTATAAAAAGTCTCAGGGAGTTATGCTCAAACAGAATGTAAACTCCTTGAAGCCAGGGTTGTTTCCAGTTTTTTGGTCCTTTTATTCCTAGTTCTTAGCACATAGTAGGTGATTAGAAATGATTATTGAATTTACCTGGAGAGGCTTATACAAACTGATGCTGAGCGAGAAGAGTAGAATCAGAAGAAATTTGTATACAATCACAGATACTTCATATGTGTGATCACCAACTATGACAGACTGGACTCATCTCAGCAATGCAGTGATATAAGTCAATCCCAAAAGACTTATGAAAGAGAGAAATGTGACATCCAGAGAAATAACTAGAAAGAACTGAGCTTGAATCCTGATGGAAGCAAACTAATTGATCTTTTTCTTTACATTGTTTGGTTTTATTTCTTCTTTACCGATTTTCATCCCACCTAGTACAATACGCCTTTGTAATTGGAGTAATGTCTAATATGAATGTATTTGCAGATTCTGTACTGGACTATATGCTGTCGTGGGGGGTGGGGGGAGGGAGGTAAAGGAAATTTGAAAATCAAGGAACTATGGAATTGAATCTTGTTAACTGAAACTAAACTAATAAATTAATTTAAAAAAGAAATGATTATTGATTGACTAATATGTAATCATGGGATCATAGCTTTATCTGGAAGGGACCTCATAGGACCTTGGGTCATCTTACAATGAGACACCTTGGAGGGCTGGGGGTAGAGAGGGTTTGACTTGCTGAAGATCTCACAGATGGGAAGTAGCACAGCACAGATTCACACCCTAATATTCTTACTCCAAATCCATGCACCCTCTTTTGCAAATGAGGAAACTGAAGCAGAAGGAGATGTGTCCAGGGTCACATACACACATCTAGTAAGTGTCTGAGATCAAAGATGAGCCTTCCTGCCTGCAGTTCTGGGACTCTACCCACTGCACCATCTATCTGTCTTGTTGTGGGGGTCCTAGCAAGAGGCTAATCCTGAAAGTTCTATAGGAGGTGATACCGAAGGTGAACCTTGGAGGAAGGTAGGGATCCTGGAAGTAAGGAGAATGTGTTCTCAGCTTGAGGGGCATGGACAAAGAATGGATATTAAATGTTCAAGGGGAAGAAGCAAGGAAGTCATACATATTGGAATACAGAATGTATCAAGGGGAAAAATGTACAATAAAATTATAATTTTTTTCCTTCCTCTCCACCTTTCACCCTCAACCCCAATGTTTGTGTTTTTGTTTCTTATAAATATCTGATCTACTTAGGATGATTGAATTTTTTTTACTCTCTTGCCTTAGGTCTAGTTATAGTGAGTCCTAAAGGCAAATTGAGGTTTCCTGGGATTATTCTCTAAAAAAAAGGGAAATTCTGCATTGTGGAGTCTAGAGTCATCTGATAACATTTCAACAAATTTTCGTACTTCTCAGCCCTATTATGACCTGAGGAATTAATCTAGCAAGACAATTAACATAGCAAGGAATTAATATAGCATGACCAGGGTAGGGAAACCGGGGTAAGTAAGCCCAAGGTCGCACAGGTCATTGGGAGTAGCACTGAGATTGGAGCCCCAGTCTCCTGATGCTTTGGCTGATTGCTTACTAGTTCAAATCTAGGCTCTGCCCTTTCTGGCATATGGCCTATTCCCAGGAGGACATAGGCCCTTTGAGGCCAGAGGCCAAATTTTGGTTTTATTTCAGTGTCCCTGATACTTAAAATGTAGTTGCTGGATTTCATTGTTGGGATTGCTGTGGCCTAGCAAAAATAAAGCCATTTTGTCAAGTTTTGTTAGACCAGAGGGGGAAGTCCTCCTTCCACCATTCTAGACTAATCTGGTTGGGACTTTCGATGACAATAAGGTCACAAGACAAGCTATTGTCTTGAAAGGTGAGTGGGCTGAAGTCAGACTTCCAGACCAAGGGAGGCTGTGTGCTCTCTTATTGGTCAGTTGCTGACCAAGGTGAGTATGAATTTCATTTGACTAACCAACTGGGGGATATTAGATGTAAGTCTGGAATTTTGTGATAAGGTAAGCACGTGATTAGAACCCACACCCCAACTCTTTTTAGTTCCCATGAATATAAATCACCCTCTTTCTCTTCCAAGCACATGAGATGAGTTAATTAGCTCTAATAAAAGGGTTGAGAGCACCAATTTGAAGCAACTGTTCATATAGCTGGAGCTGGGGCCAAGGAACATGATGTGTGTAGTAAATGAGATATTAATCTTAACATCCCTTAAGAGCCCTGGTTACTTGGAGAGGTGCTTGTGATAGTTTTATAAGCACTGAATTCGGCTGGGGTCTCCACTCCAGCATAGTGAAGAATCTGAAAATCACATTGTGAATGATATAATCAGTAAGGTCTTGTCAATCAATAAGCATTTATTAAGTGCCTATCCTATGCCAGGCCCTGGGTTTCATCATGGGAACCAAACACAAAAGTGAAACCCATTACCTTCAAGGCATTCACATTAAGAGGAGGCTATTAATGATGAAAAAATAAATATTTCTTACTGATGACATGACGGGAAATTATTTAGGAGAAGTACACCCAGTAATGTGTGTATGCACATTTGACTACACACAAAGCTTACTTATGATTTACTTGGACAGGATTTTCCTTGCAGAGAGAGGACAGCTTTCAACCCCCATACTGATCAGAATGCCACAGGGCATAGAAGAGCTTGATAAGAGGGAGGCCATCCTTTTGCCAAGTGTGATTTACAGTTTTCAGCATCCAGAAAAAGCCTGTAACATGTCTTTGCCTAGAAAACTGCTGCATTTTGGGGGATGTTTCTTTCTTTCTTTTTTTTTAATTTCAAAGAAAGGGGATGTATTCGTGGATGTCCAGAAGCCCTGACTCCTTAAATAGTGACTTCATTTCATATCCTGGGTAAGAGGAACTTTTCACTTGTGGCTTCTTCCAGTGGACACTGAAGGCCCCCAAGACCTTTCTCAGGGTCAGGCAAAGTCCTATAATGGGTGATGCTGGTATCTAATACTATGGATCAGATGTCTGATAAGTGTCTCTAAACCAAATCCAAAGATAAAGGGAGAATAAAAGACTTTCCCCCTTCCACTAACACACACACATACACACTCATTTTCTGTGATTGATAAACTGTAGCTCTTTCTAGGGGAAGATTCAAACTTTCAGGATGGATCTTAGGAAAGGGAGGAGATGGATTAAGAAAGCCCATTCAGTTTGAATTTTCTTCCCCCCTCCTCCGTCCAGGCTTGTTGAAGGCAGAACTTTAAAATTGGTTGAGCTAAACCATGTGAAAAGGCCTGTGGCCCTTTTATTATGCTGTGGCAAAAAGCTTAGATTTTTGAATTCATCTGTACTGCTCTTCACGCCATCCATAACTCTTCAGCATTCTCCTTGGCTGGGATGATAGAGCATGCGTCAGATCTGATCTTAAGAGGCTATCGGAAGGAAGAAATAGAAAATCATCTTGTTATCTGTAGTCCAACCCCAATTACTATTATGTGTTGTAGACAGATACATAACTTAGGAAGCCACCTACACAGACCATGAAAAGATTAGAACCATTATAAGTAATCACTCTACAGAGAACTGAGCAGGCGGGCCTAGCTTCAGCACACCAGTCGGCTGTCCGAGCCAGTGGAATCCTGGGGACTGGCTTCAGACGACAAAGCTTCAGCTCTGAGAGGATGGATTGCCAGTGGCCATGAGGGCAGAGGCACCACCTGATGTGGGGGATCTGTGTATTTTTCTGAGGTTAATGCAGTACATCATTTCAAACTCGAAAGCCTCACAGAAGAGTGAACATGATAATATAGAACCCAGATAGAGTCTTTGCTGGAGAATGGAAAAGTCATGAGTGATGAAAATATTGACGAAGGGAAAAAAATGTGTTTTTCAATGGCAAGGTAATTTTGTATTAGGCCAACATGCTGGGCTGTGTGGCATGGGTGTGGTTGCTTTCTTCTCTCACACTGCTGGCTTGTATTTTTTAATCTCTATGGTTTTGTAGCAGAATTGAGGTTTTTTGCCATCTGGTTTTCAGGCATTTGAAATGGTGAATTAAAATGTAAATCCTTTCGAGGGGGAGGGGTTGCTACAGAATGGAATTAGACTGCCATTCACTGGGTGGTCATTAGCCTTGGTAAAGGCCATGCTGCTGCTAATATTTTATTTAAGAAAATTTGCTGTGTGAAAATAATATGAGAGGGAAGGAGACTTAATGGAAAAATGGCTGGACTCAGAGTCAGGCGGACCTGCATTCAGATCTGATCTTTGATACAGTCGGCATGATTTTAGAGAGATGAATTAACCTCTCTGATCTCAGTCTCCCAATCAGTAAAATGATGGGGAATTAATGAAATGATCAGTAATGTCCCTTCCAGCACTAAATTTTCCAGGCATGGAATTAACAGCCAGAAGGAGTGCCTGGAACTGAGGGAAGCAGGGTCTTGCTAGAGGAACCATCAGGAGGTCAGTTATTGAATATCACTTTCCATGGTGGGGCTTGGGAGGAATAAGTGTGAGAAGACTGGAAAGGTAAGAGGGGGCCAGGTAGTAAAGGACCTTAAATGTCAAACAGATGTTTGATCCGGGAGGTAATGAGAAGACACTAAGTTTACTGACTAAGAGGATGGTGTGGTCAGACTCATCTTTTCAGAAGATAACTGATTTCCTTGCTATTCTCACATAAGACACTTCATCTCCAGACTCCTGACATTCTCTCTGGCTGTTCCCCATGCCTGGAATGCTCTCCCTCTTCCTCTCTACCTCCTGACTTCCCTGGCTTCCTTCAAGTCCCAGCTAAAATCTCACTTCCTATAATAAACCTTCTCTTATTCTCATTAATGCTAGTGCCTTACACTTATTAAGGGCACCTAGGTGAGGCAATGGGTAGAGTGCTGAGCTTGGAGTCAGGAAGACTCCTTTTGGTCTCAGACACTTACTGTGTGACCCTGGACAAGTCACTGAACCTTGTTTCCTTGATTTCCTCACCTGTAAAATGAGCTGAAGAAGGAAATGGTAAACCACTGCAGTGTCTCTGCCAAGAAAACCCCAAATGAGGTCACAGAGAGTTGGACACAACTGAAAGCAACTCAACAACAACAATTTGATTATCTCCAATTTAACCTTTGTATCTTTGTTTGTACAGTTATTTCTCCCATTCATTTCCCCTTTAGACTGTGAGCTTTTTGAGGGCAGGGACTGTCTTTTGCCTTTCTTTGTATCCCTGGTGCTTAGCAGAGTAACTGGCGCATTAATAGGCACCTAATAAATGTCTGTTGGCTGACTGGTAGTTCAACATTTCTCATAAAGAATATTTGTAAATTTTATGACCAAAGCAATACTTGCTCAATCGACCAACTCGTTTTCTGATCTTTAGTGATAAACTCCTGGAGCAGGAGAGAATGAGTTGGCCTTTCCCAATAGACTGGACAACAAATGTTTTAATTTTTCCCTTTATTCCCAACCCCTTGCATGTAGTAGGCGCCTAATAAATGCTTGTAATTTTGGTTGTTAACCCTGTTAGATCGACACACATCATACTGAGTGTAATCACTGACAATTGATGCTTCCAAACATATTTTGAATGAATGAATAATGTGTAATTGATATAGGAATTAGTGTTTTAGGTTTGGTTCAAGCTGTATAGCTCATCAAATCTCCAGGCATTTCCTTTCGGGAAGGAGGAACGTGTTAAGCCCAGACATTTACCATAGACCCTAGAAACAGTTGCTGATGCCAGACTTCAGTGAATAAACAGAAACACCTGCTCAAGACTTCTGGAACCTGTTTTTTCCTCTTTTTCCTTTGGCCCAGCCTTGGAGGGGGGACAGTTAATTTTTTTTCCTGGATAGATAGATACTTGGATGGATAGATAGATAGATACATAGATAGATGAAAAAGTGGGAAGGGTTGCTCAACCCTAGGCCCCCTGGGGCTTGTCCTGGACCATGCATGACTGCTGTCAAGTGACGTGGAGGTTCTGTGTTCTCCTTTTGGGGTCAAAGCAGGACATGGCCTGTCATGGGATGATGAAACCCGAGGGACTCCAGCAACCCCTCGTTAACTGCATTGAGCACTCCCATGACATCAGTCACAGGCACAGTAATTTCTGGTGACTCAGGCCAGATCCCTGGATGACTGTTTTCTCACCCAGTCTACATGAATTTACATGGTGTGGTCCATGGAGGCCCTACCAACTCTTTGGTACTTCTCCACTTAAAGCAGAAAATTGTAGGACTGAGTTGTATCCTGAAATGACCTTCCTTTTGGAAGCTTGGGGCTGTTCCAGAGAGGACTTCATCACAGTTCCTCAGTAGTGGATAAGGAGGAAATCAGAGCCTTCAAGTCAGAAAGGACCATTGACATCTACTAGTCTAAGGCCTTAATTTTAAAGGGGACACTGGAGCCATAAAGGGGAAGTGATGGCCCAGGTCACAGAGCAGAGATTTGAACTTGGGTTGTCTGTCTCCAAATCCCACGTACTTCCCAATAGTCACACATGACCACCGTTCAGAAGGGGATGGATCTGTACCACGCTTCCTCCTCTGATACGCCAAGGTTTTCTTCTCCAGGAGTATCTAATGGAGAAAGGCAGCAATTTCCAGCCACCTGGAAAATACAGTTTCCTTTCCTTCTGTTCTCCTCCACACCTCTCTCATCCCTTGTCCCAGTTTCATTCATGGGAATCTTCCTCATCCTTAAAGGGGCATCTGTTCTTTATTGTTTCGCTGATGTGGAAAGCAGTTGCTAGGCTGGCAACAGCACCTGGACAGACCTGGGCAGCTCACGTGTTTCTTTGGAAAGCCAGTCTGGGACCCAGTGTAGATGTGTGTACATACGTGCATACATATGAATATATACACATATACATGTATGCATGTATGTATGTATGCATTTATATAAATTGAATATTTATTAAAAGTGGTGTGCTTGGTTGAGAATCCAAGCTCTTGCAATCCACTTGACCCCAAACAAAAGGACATTTGGAAATGATTGCAAGATCTATCCTCTCTCTCTTTCTCTCTTCTCTCATTCTCTCTTCCTTTATCCACCATCACCCCACCCTTTCATTTTGTGAGAATTATTAACTCTCACTAGCATATTACTGCTTTTTCTTTAGAATAGTTTCTACGAAGCCTTCATGTTTTTCTTTGCTTCTTAGGAATTCCTAGGATCATGGATTTGGATCTGGATGGAACTTTAGACTTCTAGTCCAACCCTCTCATTTTCCCAATATGGAAGCTGAGACCCAGAGAAGTATGTATGTGGTCGTGTGTATCAGAGCCAAGATCTGAACCTGGGTCCTTGGAGTTTCAGTTCTACATTTAAGTAACTATTATATTCTAGGTTCTCTGGTAGGCTCTATAAATAATAGAGACCAAAGCAAAACTGCCCTGTCCTCTAGAAGCTTACATTCTGCTAGAAAGGGGAAAGAACATTTACACAGAGATTTTCAGAATATTGAGAAAGTAAATAAAAATGGGTTATAGAGAGTTAGGGTGGGGAGAACACTAGCAATGAGGAGGACAAGGAAGTGTGTGGGAGAGTTGGCATTCTAAGAAATAGGAGGGCACTCTAGGAGCTTGCAAAGGCATGGTTTCTAAATGTTGTGTAGTGGGAAGAGCAAGGAAATGAATTTGGCTGGAAAGGGGAAGAATGTGTAATTAGCCTTGGAAGGTAGGCAGGAGTCCGAATGCAAAAGGAGGGGTGTGTGTGTGTCTGTGTGTGTATGTGTGTGTGTGTGTGTGTGTGTGTGTGTGGGTGGGTGGGTGTGCCCGTGTGCGCATGCGTGCATGTGTGCAAAAACACACAAATACACCCATATAATATACACACATAGATACACAAACATTTGTGTGTGTGTATACATATAAAATATTTAGCTCGAGTGCAGCTGTGTGTATATATCTGTATATATGCATGTGTTTATATTCTGTAGATAGAGAGATTTCAGACTTGTGATCCCAGTAAAGATGTTCCTCTACCAAGGCAAGGTCTTCCTGACTCCCAAGGTCAGCTCTTTGTCTGCTCTCCCATGGTGTAGCCAAGGCCCGCGCTCTGCCACTTGTGGCTGTGTGTCTCAAGGCAAATCATTTCACTTTTTGGTGCTCTGGGCAACTCTCTCATAAATGGCAAAAAAGGTATCAACCTGCCCTGGGGCAGAGCGTTTCCTCCCCAGAGTATTCTCCATACTAGTGAAATCCCTAGTCTAGTTCCTATCTATCTAATCTGCCTGTCTGCCTTCTTTCTGTCTCCTTCCTTCCTTCTTTCCTTCCTTCCTTCCTTCCTTCCTTCCTTCCTTCTTTCCTTCCTTCCTTCCTTCCTTCCTTCCTTCCTTCCTTCCTTCCTTCCTTCCTTCCTTCCTTCCTTCCTTCCTGTATATATCTATTACCTCTTTCTTCTATCTACTCTGATACATCTATATCTCTACTAAATCTATCTTCTATCCATCTACCTATCTGTCCATCTCTCTCTCTCTCTCTCTCTCTCTCTCTCTCTCTCTCCATCTATCTATCTATCCATCATAGTACATAGAAACCTTGCCTATAATCAGGAAGACCTGAGTGCAAGTCATGTCTCTGAAGTACATTGACTGTGTAAACTTGAATAATTTACCTAACTTCTGTTATTCTACCTACCCACACACATATACCAACATACATATTCATACATCTGCATACACAAGCCAATAATGTATGTGTAATAGATATACACACATCAACACACAGCATATCAATATATATAAACAAACATACCTACATGTACTCACATGTGTGTGTTTCTCTCTCTGTATACACGTGTGTGTATATATCAAATAATGGCACACAGCAGCTACTGTTTTATGCATCTACTGTGAGGGTTCAGAGCTCTTTGGTCATCATCATGGTCTCATGGATAGAACATTGACTTTGGAATCCAAGAATAAGTGTTTGGACTCTAGCTCTTCCACTTGTTACTTGTGTGACTTGGTGCACATCATCCAGGCTTTCTATTCCTCAGCTTCCTTATCTATAAAATGAGGACTTGGAAAAGCGGAAGGTTGAGGCTTCTTTCAGCCTAAATGAAAAGAAAAAAATGGCACATTCTTAAAGCCCCCCATTCCTCAACTTTAAGAAAGGTAGGGTTGCCCATTAAAATGTGGGCTGGATTTGGAATCAGAGGCCTCAGGTTCGAAAAATAATCCTATTGATCATTTCCTCACTACAAACACAATATATCCTTGTGGACTCAGTCATAAATTACATTGGAATCAAACCAAACCATTGCCCACAGTTACCCAAGCCTAACATTGTTCCCTAAAAACTTAAAAATGAAATTTTACCAGATTGCCCTATTTAAAAGCCTTAATATTATTTCCTAGACAAAAAGAACAAAAATCTTTCAAAATGAAGAGCCCTAGTGGAGGGCTCAGAATTACCCCGGAGCAGAAGGAGGTCCTTTGTCCTTACGGCTGTTGCAGTTGTATAAATATCATTTCTGTGAGCACCTGTAGAGGAGGAACTTACACCCTAATAGTGTCCTTTAACTACCAAACGCTGTGATTTAATTCACCTGTATAATTGCACAAGAACAGGATAGCAACATGTCCCAGGACCAGTCCTGTTTGAACACCATTGAATTAAATGAGCAAAAGGAGAGAATGATAATTCTCCAATGTGTCCTGAAGGTCTTAGTTCAACTTTGTTAACTTCAGAACTGCACTAAGACTTTTGGGACACCCTATCAATAATGAACAACTCACACCTATATTGTGCTTTCAGGTTTGCAAAGTGCTATGCAGACATTATCTCACTTGATCCACCCAACAACCCTGTAAAGCAGGCGCTGTTATTATCCCCATTTTATAGATAAGGAAGCTGAGACTCAGATTGTTGAACTGACTTTCCCTGGGTCTTACAGCAAGTGATTGAGCCAGGATTCAGTCTTCTTCTTTTTTTTTTCTGAGTAGCCTATGGGCTTCTTTTATTTGTTCATTGCTTTTCACAGACATTGTTTAGTATTTACTAGATGATTTACTAGTTCCTCTTCCTAACCTATCTAGTGACTAGCCTACAAGCACTCTGCTTTTTTTTTCTTTTTAATTAAACAAATGCTTTATTAACTTCTGGTTTGCATCATTCATTTCCACCAGGTTATGAGTTACATTTTCCCCCCATTTTTCCCTACCCACCACCCCAGAATAGCAGTCCCACTAGATGTCCCCTCACCCAATCTGCTCTCTCCCATATCTTCTCCCATATCCCCTTCGACTTTGCCATTAGGGCAAGGTGAATCTCTGAGCCCCACTGCCTGGACATCTTATGAAACATTTAATTTTAAAACTTCAATTTTCAGATCCATTCCCTTTCTCCCTTGTCACCTACTCCCTCTGAGAAGATAAGCAATTCAGTATGTGTTGTACATGTATATCTATGCAAAACATTACCATAGTAGATATATTGTAAAAGACTGCTTATATTTCCCTCCCACCCGTCTCACCTCCCACCTGGTCCATTCCCTACTTTGATCCTGTCCCTCTTTGATAGTGGGTACTTCCAACCTCCCCTCCCCCCAGAATGCCCTATCCTCCATCATCCCCCCTCTCATCCCCCTTTCCCCTACTCAGGAGAGTGAGTGAGGGTAAGATAATCCATTTAGTCTGTATGTGATTCTCTCCTTGAGCCAACTTCAATGAGAATATGCTTTTGCCTTTTTGCCTTCCTGTTCTTCCCCTCCCCTGCAACTACTTCCCTTGCCTCTTCTACATGAGATAGTTTGCCCTACCCTGTCTCTCTCCATCTCCTCTTGCCACTTTCCTCTCTCACCTCTTGACTTCACCCCTTAAGAATCATCCCTTCCTTGGGGCGGCTAGGTGGCGCAGCGAGCAGAGCACTGGCCCCGGAGCCAGAAGGACCCAAAATCGGATCCAGCCCCAGACACCCAACACAAACAAAAACCCAGCCAAGTGACCCCGGGCAAGTCACCCAACCCCAATTGCCCTCCAAAAAAAAAAAAAAGAATCATCCTTTCCCATCAAATTCAACCTGTGCGCTCTATCCATGTATACCTGTGGACATATGCCATGTGCCCCTCTTCAATTATTTTCATAATGAGAAAGGTTTCATCAGACACAGTTATTGTTTTTCCATGTAGGAATGTAAATAGTTCAACTTTGATAAGTTCCTTTTGATTTCTTTTCCTTGATTACCTTCTCAAGCATCTCTTGCTTCTTGTGTCTGAATGTCAAATTTTCTATTCAACTCTGGTTTTTTTCTCAAGAATGCTTGAAAGTCCTCTATTCCACTGAATGACCATATTTTCCCCTGAAACAAAATACTCAGTTTTGCTGGGTAGGTGACCCTTGGGTTCATTCCCAGTTCTTTTGCCCTCTGGAATATCATATTCCATGCCCTTGATCCCTCAGTGTAGAAGCTGCCAGGTCCTGGGCTATTCTGATTGTGTTTCCACAATATTGAAATTGTTTCTTCCTGGCTGCTTGTAGTATTTTCTCCTTGATCTGGGGATTCTGGAACCTGGCTATAATATTCCTGGGAGTTTTCTTTTTGGGATCTTTTTTCAGGAGGTGATCTGTGGATTCTTTCAACCTCTATTTCCCCCACTGGGTCTAAAACATCAGGGCAATTTTCCTTGAGAATTTCTTTAAGGATGATTTCTAGGTTCTTTCTTTGATCATGGCTTTCAGGTAGTCCAACAATTTTTAAATTATCTCTCCTGGATCTATTTTCCAGGTCAATGGTTTTCCCCATGAGATATTTCACATTGCCTTCTATTCTTTCATTTGTTTGGATCTGTTTAATAGTATCTTGATTTCTCATAAAGTCACTAGCTTCCATATGCTCCAGTCTAACTCTGAAGGAATGAATCTCCTCAGTGAGCTTTTGAGATTCTTTTTCCATCTGGCAAATTCGACTTTTTAAGGCATTCTTTTCCTCATTGCCTTTCTGAGCCTCTTTTGCCATTTGCGTTAGTCTATTTTTTAAGGTGTTGTTTTCCTTAGTCAGGCTGTTGACTGTCATTTCATACTTTTCTTGCATCTTTTTCATTTCTCTTCCCAAATTTTCCCCCACTTCTCTTATCTGCTTCTTAAGGTCCTCTAAGGCCTGTAGCCAGCTTGTATTTTCATTTGGGGCTTTTGGTGCAGGAGTTCTGACCTCACAGTCCTTCTCCATGCTTTGAGCCTCTTTGCCCCTAAAATAGGAGTCCAATGTTGAACTTTTCTGTTTATTTTGTTTCATTTGCCTAGGCATGTTGCCACATAATTACTTGATTTGGGGGCTTGTTCCCACAGTAGGGCTCTGCCACCAGACAGGGGAGCTTCCGCCCAAACGTGGGGTCTTCACAACTTCCGCCAGTTGGGTGGCCTCTGTAAAGCCTCCACCCACACTGGCAAATTGGATACCCACCCCAAACTTCCCCCCCAGACCACAATCCAGATCCAGGCAGTTTAAAGCAAGAGCAATTAACACCCAGACTGATTGCTGGATCTTCCTACAGTTTGCAGACCAGGAGCTAGAGCCACTACTGACACTGCAAAATGGCTTCTGTGCTGCTGTTTCTTCAGCAGCTTTTCACCCCCAGGGGAGGAAGCCACGTGTTCCCCAAATACTGGTCCCAAAGTCCACAGGGCACTAACCTCTCACTTTGTCCTAGGCATATCTGTGCTGATAATTCTGGAATCGCCACAATTGCTGGTGTTCTGGGGTCCCTTCAGCCAGCTGAAGGCCCGGCCACCCTGGGGCTAAAACCGCGGACCTGGGCTCAGCTCTGCGCGCTGTGCTGTTGGTTCCCAGTGCACTGTGCTGCCTGCTCTCAGAACGCTGCACTGCCTGCTCTCAGAGCGCTGTACTGGCCGCTCCCTGCAGGGCTGCTGGGCTGTCCTCAGCAGGAGGTTAGCTTCTCTGTGCTGTTCTGTGGGTGCTAGGGCTCCAGAAGTTGTTCGGAGTCCCCTTTCACATTGTTTGAAATTTGTGTGGGGCAGAGCACATTGGAAATGCTGTTTCTACTCTGCCATCTTGATTCAGTCTTCTTAACTCCATACCCCACCTTATTATTTGTTATGTTCTAAATGTTGCTATGTCAGCCAACAGATATAATTTGCTATTTTCTCTACTGCTGAAGAACTGTAGATACTTGGAGATGCCCTCTAAATTTTGGCGCCCTGAGACAAAGCTCCAATTACTTCATCCTAGTTTCTGCTCTCTCACTTACTATCTTTAGGACAGTTTCCACATCTGTAATAGATGAGGAATTTTAAAGCTGAGAACTTCTAATTTTTAAGAATATTTTGATAACTATTTCAATAGAATTGGCTTCCTTTATTGTATTATGCATTTTAAATAATGCATTTAAAAGCATTATTCTGAGGAATCCATAGATTTCACCACATTGTTATAGAGGTCTGTCAGTCCACCAAAGGTTAAGAAGCCCTAGGCTAGATGGGATCTAAGCTCTCTATTACGCAGAAGTGTATGAGTCCCACTGGGCCATCCAATGTCTCCTACACTACACACAGTTCATGTTTGCTTTTAATACTGTTAGACAAAGCCATCGTTGCTGCTCCATTCCTATACCTTGAACAGAGCTCCAACTTGTACTATCCATCCAAACATCCTTTTCTCCACTTCCATGAGAGATCCATGGGGTTACTCACTTAACCATGGGCACAGTGTGGCTGGGTTATGAGGTAAGCAGCGCTTGTGAGTTCATGTAACTTCATTTTATTTCATGTTGGTAACTGGGCACAAGACTGGGGAAGTTATTTTTGTTGACTTTTGGTGCAAACAAATAGAATTCTTGTGATGTAGAACTATATGCCACAAATTTTTGTAGCTAGCTGGCTTCTCAGAATGCATCTGCCCTCTGCATATTTATTGTTTGTTAAAGGAAAATCTATATGCTCTATCTAGAGAAGTCTCGCCAGATAAGAGGAAGAAAGGGAAAATTAAGAGGCAGTGTAGCTGGCTTTCATTCATGTTGGTTGTCTCTGCCACGTGGGAAAAGTGGCCCTCTTTCCTCTCTATCAGGTAGACTGCATGAACAAAGGAATTCTCTAATCTCTGAAAGAATTAGGGAGACCACTTTAACAGAATTCCCCCTTCCTCCCCCAAAAAGGGCATCTAAGAATGTTTTTCTTTCATTGTCTCATAGTCTAAGATCCAGTAACCCTTAACTAATTCAGGATTGATAGATATCTAGAGTGTCTGAAAGCTAAGTGGAACCAGTTGTTAAATATTCCTTTGTGTCTGCAAAGGTCTGGAAGCATACCCAGGCTTTACACAGTGCTGTGTCTAGACAAAACCACCAGGGCACCTTAGGACAGAGAGACTGACAGCAAGGGGCCTTAGGAAGAGGAGACATATTTTAATATTTTAATTTTATAGATGCTTAATGAGTAATAGTCAATTGATTATTGAGTACCTACTGTGTGCTTGAGGATGATGATGATGACAAATCACAAAACCTTTTACATATATTAGAGCCTCCCACCAATCTTGTATGTAGCTAGCTATAAAACCACATTTCTATTTTATAAATGAGAAAACTGCAGCTCAGAGGTTAAGTGATTTGCCCATAGTCATACAACTAGAAAGGGCTAGAGTTGGGGTAGGAACCCAGGTATTTCTGACCCCACACCCAACACTCTACTGTCTTTATTAACCTATAAAATTTTGTCTCACAGAAATTTTTTTTTAGGTCTGGAAGGGACCTTAAAAACAACTTAATCCAATCCCTTCATTTTACAAATGAGGAAACTAAGGTCTTGAGAGGTTAGATGATGGATACAGCACCACATAAATAAATGGAAAAGCTGGTATTGGAAACCAGGTCTTTGAACTCTAGAAACAGGACTCTTTCTGTTATATCCTAGATGACTCTTTAGGGCAGAGTAAGTACCCTTTACCAGAAAAGTCATGTTGGGAAGTGGAATGATGGTAGCTTTCATTCAGTCTTTTTCCATCTATAACAACCTTTGACTTTTGTGTAGATTTTATTTGCGTTTAGTCACCAGGCGAGATTAATTCCAGGGGCCTTTCACAGATTGCCCACAGTGGGAAATCTGTTTTCTTATCCTTCAGTGCTGAAAGCCATAAAGCAAAGAGAGTGATTTTAATGAACAGACCTTGCCGAATAAAGCTTCTTAAAGTTTCAGTTGTCTATATGAATTCTAGCCAGCAAAAAGTAGGTCATATTTTAAAAATGAATTAGGCTTCCCTTGCATGTTACTGGCTTTGCTGGCTGATTCCTAGTGATTCATCCTTTGCAAAGTCCACTATCTTTTCATTGATGGGCTTCAATAAAAGTGATGCTGGAACACATGCCATTCATTGCCTTATACTCATTTATTTGGCAAGGTCCACTGTGCAGGAAGATTTGTGTTTTTACAGTTTCTTCTTGGAACAGAGTGGTGGCACAGTAGAAGGATAGCTTCGAACTTGATGTTATGGGTCCCAAGTTCAAATCCCAGCTATGCCATTTATTATATTTGAATCACTTAAACTCTTTGAGACTCAGTTTCTTCATTAGTAAAATGACATTAGATTACCTCTGAGCTACCTTTTAGGTCTATGGAACTGTATCATTGAACCCTTCTATGTATGAGATAATATTGATGATGAATCTTATAATACTATGTTAGTAATGAATGCCACAAGCAGAAATCCATGATCAGTTTGTCAGGAAATAGAACAAGCCAGTGGAATCCAGTTGTATTGACAGGAACTTGCACCCCTATAACTCACATAAATGGCTTTGAGTTTAGTGAAACTTGAGTTGAATCTTTATATAGTTGTGCTCTTCTACTTAGAACCTGTGTGACACTGGGCCTCTGTTCACTCACCAGAGTAAAAGAGGGATATAGCAGATGACCTTTGAGGTCACTTCCTTCTATAATTTGATGAATACATAAAGAGACAGTTTGATGGAGCTAAAAGAAGGTTCATGAAAAACTAGACTCAAGTCCCATATACAATTTGAACAAGTCACTTACCCAAGTCACCTCTTCTCTGCCTCATTTTCTTTATCTGAAAAGTCAAAGAGGTGAACTCGATCATGTTTGAGGTTCCTTTAGGCCTAAAAATATAACCTATGATCCTATGTAAAGCATTATTAGCTTTCTCTTCCTTTAAAAGAAAATTCCCCATGCCATTTATATATATGGAAAGAGAGAGAGAGAGAGAGAGAGAGAGAGAGAGAGAGAGAGAGAGAGAGAAAGTGAGTGTTATCCTTAATAGCTTCAAACTACATGAAGACTTTTGGGGGATGCTATACTTGTCTGTATAGATTATCAGTAGACTGTAAAATCCATGAGACCTGCTATCTTAAATTTTGTTTTAAATTTTTTTCTCTTTGTGTCCCTGGCACTTACCACAGTACCTAGAACTGTACAGATCCTTAGCAAATGTGAACTGCATTGAATAAAATATCTCTGCACAAGTACTAATGTTTGATATTAAGAAATCATAGGAGAATTAAAAAAGCCTTTAGGGGCAGCTAGGTGGCGCAGTGAGTAGAGCGCTGGCCCTGGAGTCAGGAGAACATGAGCTCAAATTTGACCTCAGACACTTAACACAAAACTAGTCATGTGACCTTGGGCAAGCCCCTTAACCCCAATTGCCCCACCTTCCCCCCTCCAAAAAGAAAAAAAAATAGCCTTTAAATTTGATATTGGAATGTTAGGGTTCTCCAAAACCCCTTGGGTATTCCTTGAGCTAAGGCTTAATAGAGTACCTTTTCATTGCCTAATAACACAAAGTAATCTGACTTATTCAGTTGTTTGAGTAGGAATATGCTTGTTGATGCTTGTTTGCTTTAGTATCCCCCTGAGAGTGGGACATTTGGGTGGTGATTACTTTGAAAAATGTAAATTTGAAGCTTTTCAGTTCAAAATCGTGGGCAAATAAAATACATATCAGATGATTTTTTAAAAACTCATTTTTCTAAATGTGTTAGTTAGGAAAAGAATGAGTAACAATGTCCATGGCCTCCACTTCTAATTCTGAAGGAATGTGTGACTCAAGCAACAGTTCACCTAGGGAAATGTTAAAAAGAGAATTACAAACATCACTCAGTTGACAACTTGGAAGGGACCTCAGTGGTCATTTGGTGCAACCCAGATGTGAGCAAGAATCCCCCTTGACTCCTCTAGCTAATGATCATTCAACCTTTTCTTGAAGACCTCCCATGAAGGGGAGCCTACTTCCTTCCAAGGCAGCTGATTCTAGGTAGTGTGAATTGTTGGAAAGTTTCGTCTTCTTACATTAGATCTAAACGTAACTCTCTGTAATGTCATCTCATTGTTCTTAGTTTTGCTTTGGCCAATAGAGCAAGTATAAACCCTCTGCCATGTGACAGCCATTGAAGGGCACATGAAGAGAACTTGTCTTTGAAGTGAGTGACCCAACTCCCTTGGTAAAGTTTGAAAAAGTGAAATCCCTACAAAACCAAAGGCTAATTAAAAAATTCAAAACCCCTTCAGCTTAACTGTTTCAATCTAGTTCATAAAAATATCGTCAAACCCACTCATTTATATCTTCATACACATGGCCACCATCATTGCCTCTGAGAACACAAACATCTGTTTGAGGAAAAATTGTAAGCTACTTGAATTGAGTGGAGTCAAGAAGATTTTATTTAATGTCTATTGTGTGCCAGGCACTGTACTAGGCAGGCATTATTTAATTTCTTTTTTTAATTGTGATCCTACCACCTCCATGCCTTTATATATAATCTCATATATTACACGTAATAATTGATTGTTGAATTTGCCATACACCACAAATACAGACTCTGGAGAATTCTCAATTAAAAGAAAGAAGTCCTTGCTGTCTGCCTTGCATCAAGCCCACATTGATTTTCATTAGGCTCTGGTAATATGGACCATTTCTGGTATAATGGAAAGACCGCTGAATTCAGGAGATGTAACATCAGGTTTTGGCTATACCATTGTGTAGATATATGGTACTCAGTTTCCTCATCTGTTAACATGAGCAGGGTAGGATGAGATCAGGATTGGATTTTTTGTTGATGTTGTTGTTTTTTACCCAAGATCTATTGACCCACATGGGGCTGATGGACAGATTTCAGGGACTGTGAACTTGGATGGGAAAAATAACAATTGCATCCATATTTTCACTTCTAATTGAAATCCAGCATTTCTTTTCTTTCAATTATTTAATTCCATTGTTATTATTCTGACGAGGCTTCACCATTGTCTTCCCAAACTTTCACAGGGTTCCATGGCACAAAAAAACCTGATAAATGAAGCCACAGAATAGAGAGTCTCCAAGGGCCCTTTTAGCTCTAACATTCCATGGCTCTGGTTTCAATAACTGCTTAGTGAAAAACTATGAGATCTGACTCTAATACCTGATGGGGGGGGGTAGTGGTGAAGAGACTATGGGTTCTTTTGGTACCCACTGAGGTTGGCTCAAGGGGAAGAACTTTATTGACTGCCATGATGACTACTATGATGATTCTCTGCTAAGGCATGAAGTGAACTGTGATAAGTCACAGTGTTTGCATTATCTGTAAAGCAGGTCTACACTGGCACAGAGACAGTATGACCAGAAGTGGACTGCATGACACTTGACTTGCATTTGACCTTTTTGAGGTGCTCCAACTACCCTTCACCAATGCCAAGAGGGTGGTAAGGGGTTGGAAGTGGGAGTGAGGGAGATTAATTACTTTCAGAGAATCAATGATTCTGAATCAGAGGAAGAAAAGCTTAAGGAGACTGACCTTAAAGATTGTCTCCTTATGGTGATAAATGTTTGTTGAATTGAATTGAAATGGCATTGAACCAGCTTATGTGTTCTCCTCCCTTTCAAAATGTTATATTACATACTTGTACACCCTCTAATTTTCTTCCATAGCCTGGAATTCTACCAATATATTAGGTTCACAGTCATGCCACCTGTCCCACTGGGTTTATGACCTTTGTTGAGTGTCAAAGGAACTGATCAAAATAAATTCATACTAATGTGCAAATGATAGATAGGTTTTTTATCCTACTATTAGTTTTAGATAGATTTCGATCAGTTTTAAATAAAATGGACTAGATTTATCCAACTATCAGGTTTTTCATTTTTAGAAAAGGACACTCATCAACCCAAATGGTAGAATTTCAGATGTGATGACAAGCTAAAGCATTCATAAAATGTGAGAGAAGATATTTTTGTGTTGAGGGGTAAGCCCAGGTCATTAGCTTTTGCTCACCTGGGAGGGTGGGTCTGGGCTCAGCTGTTCTGCTCTTCATTTCCTCCACTTAGGAATTCAAAGATTCTCTAGACCAAGAGTTGTTTTGTTGGAGGTTTTTTTTAACCTTGGGATCCAGAACTTATTTTAAGAAAATACTTTGATAACTGTATTTCAATATATTTGGTTTCCTTCATAACGCTATATATTTTATTTTATGGATTTAAAAAAGATTTTTCTGAGCAGGGAGACACTGGCTTCACTAGATTGCCAAAGACATCTAGAATCCAACAGGTTTCAATAGCAGCAGAGGCAGGGAGTGGAAAGGAGATATATATGGAAGAGAAGACAGAGGTTTAAGGAGGGTATATGTAGATGCTTTGGGACACCCTGTATATGATTTGTTTGTCATTTGAGTTTTTGTAAGGAAATGCTTATTTATTTATTTATTTTTTTGCTTTTTTTGGGGGGGAAGGCAGGGCAATTGGAGTTAAGTGACTTACCCAAGGTCACATGACTAATGTTATATGTCTGAGGTCAGATTTGAGCTTAGGTCCTCCTGACTCCAAGGCCTGTGCTCTATTCATTGTGCCACCTAGTTGCCCTAAAATACTTATTTCAAAGGCTTTGCTAAGATGTTTTCTTTTTTAATAGTATCTTATTTTTTCCAATTGCATGGAAAGACAAATTTTAACATTAATTTTTTTAGAAATTTTGAGCTCCAAATTTTCTTCTTCCCTCACTTCACCCCTCCCTAAGATGATATATAATCTGATGTAGGTTATGTATGTTCAATAAGATATGCTTTCAAAGAAAAGAAAAGTATCAGGTATAGATCTTACCTGGGTAACAGCTTGCTTATCCCCCTTAGCTTAAGATGTAGGTATTAGCCTGCATAGATCCGAAATACTTTCTGAGAGCTTTTATACATTTTGAGCAGGGCCCATATTGCCATTAGCACATAGGTGAGCTCAAAATATATGGGTGGGCACCTTGAAAGAAAAGAAAGGGAAATTTTCAGTGTCTCTCAAGATTTGGGGTTTTGTGCACCACCACCCCCAAACCCTTTCTTTCTGATTAGATTTTTTGCTTAGGTGTCAGAACACTGGGCTTGGAGAGGCAGACAGGAAGACTTGAATTCATATCCTGCTTCAGAAACTTACTAGATGTGTGTGGGGAGTGACTTTCCTGCCCCCAGCCTCAGTTTCCTTATCTGTAAGAAGAGGGGGGTGGATGCAGTGGCTTTTAAGATCCCTCCCAGTCCTTGATCTCTGATTCTGGTTATCCTGCTCCCTTCTGCACTGTTGAAAACCATGTTGGTTTCTTTCTGTTATTACAGCAGTTCATTGCTGTGTGGCATTCTATGTCCTTCTTCCCCTAACTGTTATAGTATATGCAGTTTTATTTCTCTTTCCCTGCTTACCTTGTTGGAGGAAAGCCTTTAAGGCAGCATTTTGTTCTCCCAAAGCAAATGCTTTTTTAGAGTCATCAAGCAGTGAGCACAGTGGGATCTTGTATTCTCTACATCTTTCAGTCAATTGTCTGACTGTAGAGATGTGGTTGCTATAGGAAATTATTTGTTGAAGCCTGCTTGTTTCCTTCTCATGCCCTCATCAAAGATGCCCTCAGTGCACTTGAAGATTATTCTCATAAAGAATTTGTTGGCATGGGAGAGTGGACTTATAAGTTGGTACTTATTGTCTCTTCTTGCTATTGTTCAACTAATGATATCTGCTACCTTTTTAAAGCATCTGGTACCCTGCCCCCCATTCAGATATTTTTAGATCTCTTCAAATTGTCTTGCCTCTAGCACAGAATTTCTTTGTGTATGTACTTGGGCTAGTCCAGTTCCTCTTGTCACCTTTTCTACTTGCAGTACAACACATCAGGAACTGCAATTTTAGAGTCTGAATGTGACAGGTGGCTCCATTGTCATGGATGGAGAAAAGAATTATAGAAATCTTGACAAACCTCTTCTATTTTTCAGCTGTTTGTTTTCCTTCTTAAGGTTAAATCCCTGAATGCCCCTGGGATGATTTCACTTGGTTGGGTTTCTTGTCAAGCTTTCTTTAAAGGTGTTTTCCCCCTACTTCTCATGGTTTTACAAGGTGAGACAGCTTGTGATATTTTATTGTAAGAAAATTACAAATAAGTTTATATTCTAAACTGGCATTGCACTTTGTAAAGAGAAACAGGGAAAGGGCAGTTTCTATGTTCTTTGGGTCTTAATATGATGATTAATTTCATTAAATTTCTTGAAAAAAATGGTCATAGTTTTTGTCAATATCTGTCCTTTTATTCATTTCCCTTCTCTGCTACCATCTTATTTAAATAGGTCAGGTTAGAGTTGCAACAATTGTACATTGTATATTCTCATTTTTATTTTTTCTTGCAATTTGCTATATATTGATCTTTGTAACAAAATGCTACTTTGTTTTGTTCAGAAATGACCCTCACATTGGTGACCAGTTATTTCCTAATGTCACTAAGTCAGTACGGTTTTGTTAAGTGCTTAATATGTTCTAGATACTATACTAAGCTCTAGGAATAAAAACAGGTAGAAAGACCAAGAGTCCCTGACCTCAAGGAACTTACCTTATAATGGAGAAAGACCCCAAATAAAAGAGAGCTGACAAAGGAGTAGGGAGAAGGTAATCCTTGAGGGAGCATGGGAGAGAACGTCCTGTGGAGATGAGTCAGTAGTACAGCCTGAAGAAGAATGAAGACATTTTTGATCTGGACTTCTTCCTTAAATTGGAGGTTCTAAGAACTAACCAATCAGAAGATGCTGCCTCAGGGGTAGAGAGTATTTTCATTATGAGTCCAGGGTTGGGATAACCTTCCTGGGTGAAGAAGATTCTATAGAACGGTAAAAGAATTCTTGTGGAAATGAGTCAACAATGCAGTCTGTTGAAAAGGAGAGGAATGAAGATTATTGGTTAGGATATAGTCAGCTTCATTTTTTTATTGAGTTTAATATGACACCATGTATAGCATCTACTGACTCTTGCATTTAAGTGCCTGTGTTGTTCTGGCCACTGTGCTGGTAATTGCTGACATGAAGATAAAAACAGAAATAATCTCTGCCCTCAGGAAGCTTACACTCTGTCAGGGGAGGCAGCTAGGCTTCTACATAATAAGCATATATAAAATATATGCATGTTACAATAAATAAAAATTAAAGATAAGGTTTATAAGTGCAAGGTAGTTAATGAGGGAGAATGCCAGTAGCTAGAGGTACAGGGTAGAAGGGAGAAGGAGATGGGGGTGTGTGTGTCAGGAAAGGCAGACAGATGCTTCAATTATATCTTAAACGAAGAGGTCAAAATGAGGATATTCATTGTATACATTTCCACACACATATTTATCTATCATGTCCAGTTTTGGTCATATCAACTAGTGCCCTTCCATTCATTGGTTAGGTTATAATCTTGCATTAGAACATCCAGTGCAGATGGAGATGTCCAAGTCAACTGGTGGCTCATTATACATTCAGGGAGGGGAACTTCAATTGGATCCTCCCCACTGCTCTGGAGTCCTTTTATGCCATCTCTCTTACACAGGAGCGACATAGTGCAGTGAGAAAAACACTTTGAAAGCTTGGAAATCAGAGGATCTGGGTTCAGGTTCTAATTCCGACACTTATCTATGCAGTCTGGATAAGGAAGTTAAATCTCACTGTGACTCAGTGTCTTCCTCTGTTAAATGAGAAGGTTGGACAAGATGGCCTCTGAGGTCCCTTTCAATGCTAGGTCTCTGATCCTATGGATCTGTGGGTCATAGCTCAAGTACTGCCTGGTCTTTTCTGGTTCAACAGAACCCTTCATCTCTCTGCAGTGGTAGGACCCCAAAGCAGTGTGACACAGTCATCTTTCTGCAAAATTAATTAGAGAATCAAGAACTATAATACCCTTTTCCTGGGTGATTTTTTTTTTAATTTCCTGAAACTGGTTCTTTCAGATTGTAATTTGGACTGAAAAAAATTCGTATTGTCTCTACCTACATTTCTCAGTACTACTCTCTTTCCCTTTCTAATCTTTTCCCTTTCTATTTTGTCCCTCTCCCTTTCCTATCCCTTCCTTCTTCTTTTTTCCCATCTTTTTTTTTCTTTTTCCTTTTCCTTCTTTATGAAGCAGCTAAGTGAATAGAGTGCTGGACTAGTGTTAGTCAGGTATGAATTCAAATCCAACTTTAGACAATATCTGAGTAACCTGTCTGGGCAAGTCAAGTAAGATGAAAGATGAGATGAGATGAGATAATATTTGTATAATACTTTGCAAACCTTAAAGCATGGTATAAATGATTATGATTATTATTGGCTCTCCTGTTCCCTTTTCCCTTTTCCATCTCTTCCCTTTCCTGTTTCTCATTTCTTCTTCCATTTCACATCTTGCTTTTCTCATCTTCTCTTTCTTTCATATTTCTCTTTTCTTTCCTTTTGCTTTCTCTATGGCTTCCTCTTCCTTCCTCCTTTTCCTTGCCTTTCCCCCTTTCCCATTTTGTCCCTGTTGTTGTTCCTTCTTTATGGGACTACAGACTGTCAGCATTGGAAAAGGCCTTAGGATTGTCTTACCAATGAGAAATCTGAGGCCCAGGAAAGGGGAAGTGATTGGCAGTAAGTCCCCAAACAAGGATTCAGAGTTCTTCTGACTCCACATATAGCAGTCTTACCACTAATCTCTGGGCACTGAACAATAGTCTAGTCCCTGCCTTCTAGAACCTGACAGTCTAGAAGCAAGGTTAAGACTTCTGCCTCCCTGCAGCCCTGTGAGGTAGGTGCTAAAGGGGTCATTATCCCCATTATACAGACGAGGAAGCTAGAGGTCACAGAGGGAATGTGAATACTTGGCAGTAGCATAGGTGCCCTGATCCTACTGACACCAAGGTCAGCTCTCCATCCTCTAGAGCTGACTGTCGATTCTAAAGCAGAATTTGTCTTAGTATTTATGTATGTCTACCACAAACTGTGAGAACTGCCTAACTACATGGTTCTTTGTGCCTTTAGCATGGATAATTTGGTAGCCTATCCAGTTAGCATCAATTAGAAGAATAAAATTGGATCCCCTACATTCTGTAATGGGAAAGGAGGCCATATACAAACCAACCAAATAACATTAGCCCCATCTTCCGTGTACCTTGAACAGAGCCATTATTCCAGGAGGAGAAAAATAATTTTGTCCTCTTGCTGCCCCAGATTTCATTTGTTGTCCTCTCCCTGGAGATCTTTTATGTTTGCTTAGTTTCTTTGAAGTCAACAGGAACATAGTACACCAAGGGAGCCTTTTGGAGGGAGAGAACTCTGTCCTAATTGAATATATCTGTGCTGGAACTAGTTAAATGAATCCAGGACTTCAAGGGGCAGAAGGCTTTTTCAGCCTCAATACTAGGACTTCCTAAATTTCTCAATGTGTGCAGGTTTCACTGCTACAAGGTTCTTTTTTATCCCTATCACCAGAGTGAGATGTGTATGAACAAGGTATTCTGGAAGTGTTTGCTATCACAAATGAAGTCTCATATCGGGATGAAGCTATAATTGACCCAGAAATAATTACCATTCAATGATAGTTGGCTGGCCACCAGGTTTAGTGGAAAGAGTGATGCACTGTCTTTAGGACTTGCTAGCAAAGTTGCCATGAGCTAGTCACCTAACTTCTATGAGACTCAGTATCCTCCTATGTAAAACAGCACTTACTCTACAGGGTTGTTGTTGATACCCAAACAAGAAAATATATATTTTAGCAGCATTTTATATACCTTAAAGTGTTCTACAAATGTCAGCTATTACTATTATTGACATTAGCATTAGTAAAATGGGAATAGTTTTATTGTGAGAGGCAACACAGTAAAATGAATAAAGAGTCAGCCTCAGTATCAGGAAGACGTGGATGCAGTTCAAACTAAAACATTGACTGATTTGTGATCCCAGGTAAATCATTTCATCTCTCAGTGTTACACGTAACTATGCCAGTGTCTTAAGTTTCAGAGCACTTGCTGATGTGTCTTAGTAAAGGGAATTTCCTCCAGCAGTTTAATCCCAGGACTTATCATCTGTATACATATGTGCACGTGTATACATGCTTGTATGTATGTGTGTGTGTGTATAACATGTATATATGTAGACACAAATATTTGTGATACCTCAGGAACTACATGTGTATAATATCTTAACACCTATGTGTCCTTACACCTCATTACCCTTCCCTGGCCCTCCATTTCCTCATTTAAGGTTCAAATGAAATAATATGTGGGTAGTCCTTTGCAAAACTTACCTTATAATTTAAATGTTATTTTCCCCTTTTCTAAAAAGCAATTGATTTGGGAATGGTTTCATTTTTGGTGAATGGTTCTTTTGCTCCAGATTGCCTGGGTAGCCATAGATAATGCCCATCATGGACAGTCAACTCTTTCCCTACCTCTCCAGTCCATTTTTAAGGTGGTGTGATCTTCCATTGACCTAAGTCACAAGTTAGCCACACGTTCTTTCCCCGGAAGAGGGTGAAATATTCCTCTTGGAAAGGAATTGGAGTAAATTTGGCGAGATGTGGAGGGAGTAAGGTAGTCTGGGAAAGAAGGCAGAGCATGGTTTGAACATAAAATAAAATTAGATAAAAAAAACTAGGAAGGAATTTGTGTGTCAAGGGAGGAAATGTGGTTACTGCTACTTCAAAAGGTATATTGAAATACTGGATCAAATTCAGCGGGGAATTTATGCCAGACTTAATGTGAACTTGCCATTCTGACTTCTCATTCAGATCCCTTCTCACTAAATCTTGTGACTTACTTAAATGGTGCCATACATTTAGAACTGGACGGCATCTGAATGGTTGTCTTCCAACCCTCTCACTTTATATATGAGGAATTGAGACCCAGTGATTTGGGCAGTGTCACCCAGACCAAGGGAGGATGTGAACCCAAGTACTGTGACACCCCTTCCCAATTTAGCACTCTTTCTATTGTATAACTGGTAATGGAGAATGAAACGCAACAATAGTTTTCTAACATGAATTGTTAATCATGACACATTGCATTACATCTCCCATATCTGTATCTTCCAGTGTCCTATTGAGAGCCCACCAAGCAGGTGTTATCCTTGTCCCTAGGCACTGGCCTAATAATGAGATTCCACTGTATTTTTGTAGCCTTTGAGGTTAAATTGGAAATAGAGCTCATGCTAATCAGATAGGGAAAAGAGAATGAAAGGGACATCTGATTACAAGGGGTCTTAAATTGTGTTTTCTTACAAAATTGTGGCTCTGAAAAAAATAATATTTTGGTGGATTCACTGATTCCTTTAGATGCCAGCTTTAATTCATTGTTCTTTCTCTAGACACACCCCTCCCTCCTTCACCCCACCCCTCCCCCATCTGGTAATCTGAAATCCATTTGTCTGCTTGTAACTTGATAGATGATTCTCCTGCCATCCATCTGTCTCTACCAGTAGGTGAAAGTACTTTTTCTCAAATGACTTGGGATGATATTATTAGTGCTCGCACCCAGAGAACTTTGAATAATTTAATAGCCAAGTGACAGGAGGGAAACTTGGTATGAACATGAGTTTCCCTCTAAATGATGACAATCAGCGCTCAGGAATGACTTTAATCCATGTGGTGTCAGTAACTAGGACAAAAGATGTTTATACTCTTTTTATGAAGGTTTCCTAAATTTTGTGCCACCTCAGGAGGTGAAGAAATATTCAGTAAATTGGTGGGGTTTTTTTGGATGTAAAAAACCCACAACATAAATAAACAAGCAAAATAAAAAATGGAACAAACAAACAAACCCAACACTTGTTCTGTGAACCCACAAATCAAATCCACTGTTTGACCTTGGGACTTATGAATGAATCTTCCTTGTTGTCTGCATCATAAGGGTTTGGGATTTACTAGGGTGAAGGCAGCAGTGGGGAACCAGCATCTTTGAATATGCATGAGTGATTTAAAGAAAATCAATCTGAATAACATCTGTTGAGAAACCTTTGCTGTCTTTATTCTTTCCCCACTCTAGTCATCACAGGAGTGTGCATGTGTCTGATTGTGAGTGTACATGTGTATATGTGTGTGGACATGTGCACAATGCATATATGTTTATTTTTCCACTTTTAATTGGAATTAGCCTGGTTACAGATGTCACAGTCTCTGGGTGTCTGGCCTCCCATCTGACTCCTGGCTTCCTTGTTCAGGCGTATAGTGGGATTATGACGCATTGAACTTGTGATATCCCATTGTTCCCTTAACACTGTGATGGGGAGATACAACCAATTCCTCGGATGGCAGGCGGGCAAGAAGGTGAGCCAGCTGGAATGGGAATATTAATAAGCAAGCCCTCTTTCTTCCTTCCTAGCTTTCATGATCTCACAATGCTTCCTCTTTTCCCTTGCTTATGGAAGCCAGTTCTAAAGATGAAAGAAAAAAAATGAAACCACTCCAATAAATTCTGCCCTCGCTGAATTATTTTTTTGTAAGCAAACCCCATCTTTATAAGATTGGGGAGGGGAGGGGTATATGTCTATATCTGTGAGACTGGGAGGGAGAAATCAATCAATTGGCTTTGTTCTATTTCTCCCAAATATTGTAACTGTAGAGTAAACCTTAAACTTTTACAGTAAGGAAACAAGGGAGGGAAAGGAATTTTCTTCTCTGGGCTTCTGATAGAGATAGAAATGTCTCTATTCTTCATTAAATGTGAATTGTCCATGTGTCTTAGAAGGCCAAGATATTTTTTTATGGATGTTTTTTTAAATATCTTTTTTTAAACAAATGCTTTATTAACTTCTATTTTACATCATTCATTTCCACCAGATTTTGAGTTACAATTTTTTCCCCCATTTTTCCCCTACCCACTATCCCAGAATAGCAGTCCCACAAGATATCGCTTCCTCCAATCTGCTCTCTCCCATGTCTTCTCCCATACCCCCTTAGACTTTTTCATTAGAGCAAGGTGAATCTCTGTGCCCCAATGCCTACACATCTTATCTCCCAATTACATGGAAAAGAGTATTAATAAAAGTATTTATATATATTTGAAACATTTAATTTAAAGACCTCGAATTTCAGATCCATTCCCTTCCTCCCTTGTCACCCATTCCCTCTGGGCAGATAAGTAATTCAGTATATGTTGTATATGTCTATCTATGCAAAACATTACCATAGTAGATATATTGTACAAGGCTACTTATAATTCCCTCTCACCCATCCCACCCCCCACCTGGTCCATTCCCTACTTGACCCTGTCCATCTTCTATAGTGGGTACTTCCAACCTCCCCTCCCCCCAAGAATGCCCTCCAATCCATCATCCCTCCTCTCATCCCCCTTCCCCCTATTCTGCTGCAGGTTGAGATATCCCATTTAGTATGTATGTCATTCTCTCCCAGAACCAAATTCAGTGAGAATGTGGTTTTGCCTTTTTGCTTTCCTATTCTCCCCCTCCCTTGTAACCACTTCCCCTTGCTTCTTCTACATGCGATAGTTTTACTCTACCCTGTCTCTCCCCGTCTCCTCTTGCCACTTCTCTCACCTCATAATTTCACACCTTAAGTATCATCCCTTCCCAACAAATTCAACCTATGCCCTCTATCCATGTATAACTGTAAACATATATACACACATTCACATATATATTCAACTGACCATACACCCTTCTTCCATTATTTTCATACTGAGAAAGGTTTCATCAGTCACAGTTATTGTTTTTCCATGTAGGAATGTAAATAGGTCAACTTTGATAAGTTCCTTTTGATTTCTTTTCCTTGATTACCTTCTCAGGCATCTCTTGCTTCTTGTGTCTGGATGTCAAATTTTCTACTCAATTCTGGTTGTTTCCTCAAGAATGCTTGAAAGTCCTCTATTCCACTGAATGACCATATTTTCCCCTGAAACAAAATACTCAGTTTTGCTGGGTAGGTGACCCTTGGGTTCATTCCCAGCTCTTTTGCCCTCTGGAATATCATATTCCATGCCCTTTGATCCCTCAGTGTAGAAGCTGCCAGGTCCTGGGCTATTCTGATTGTGTTTCCACAATATTGAAATTGTTTCTTCCTGACTGCTTGTAGTATTTTCTCCTTGATCTGGGGATTCTGGAACCTGGCTATAATATTCCTGGCAGTTTTCTTTTTGGAATCTTTTTCAGGAGGTGATCAGTGGATTCTTTCAACCTCTGTTTTGCCCTCAGGATCTAAAACATCAGGGCAATTTTCCTTGAGAATTTCTTGAAGGGTGATTTCTAGGTTCTTTCTTTGATCATGGTTTTCGGGTAGTCCAATAATTTTTAAATTGTCTCTCCTGGATCTATTTTCCAGGTCAGTGGTTTTTCCCATGAAATATTTCACATTGCCTTCTAATCTTTCATTTGTTTGGATCTGCTTGACAGTATCTTGATTTCTCATAAAGTCATTAGCTTCCATTTGCTCCAGTCTAACTCTGAAGGAATGAATCTCCTCAGTGAACTTTTGAGATTTTTTTTCCATCTGGCAAATTCGACTTTTTAAGGCATTCTTCTCCTCATTGCCCTTTTGGGCCTCCTTTGCCATTTGAGTTAGTCTATTTTTTAAGGTGTTGTTTTCCTCAGTCAGGCTGTTGACCCTCATTTCATACTTTTCCTGCATCCTTTTCATTTCTCTTCCCAATTTTTCCTCCACTTCTCTTATTTGATTTTTAAAGTCCTTCTTAAGGTCCTCTATGACCTGCAACCTGCTCGTGTTTTCCCCTGGGGCTTTTGGAGCAGGACTTCTGACCTCACAGCCCTCCTCTTGCTCTATGTTTCAATCGTCTTTGCCCCCAAAGTAGGAGTCTAAGGTTGCATTTTTCTGTTTAATTTGTTTCCTTTGCCTTGGCATGTTACCACTTAATTACTTGACTTTTGTGCTTGTTGCCACAGTAGGACTCTGCCACCAGACAGGGGAGCTTCTGTCCCGAATGTGTGGGGTCTTCACAACTTTCTGGAAAGCTGAATACCCACCCCATGACCTCCACCCTAGATCACAATCCAGATCCAGGGAGGTTAAAGCAAGAGCGATTACCCCCCCAAGACTGATCACTGGATTGCCCTACAGTTCACAGACCAGGAGCTGGAGCTGCCACTGAAAACTACAAAATGGCGTGTCTCCTCAGTGGCTTCTAGCCCCCAGGGGAGGAAGCCGACGCATTCCCCAAATACTGGTCCCAAAGTCCATAGGGCACTAACCTCTCACTTTATCCTAGACATGTCTGTGTTGATAATTATGGAATCGCCACAGCAGCTGGTGTTCTGGGGTCCCTCCAGCCAGCTGCTGGCCCAGATGCCCTGGGCTAAAACCGTGGCTCAGGAGGACCTGGGCTCAGCTCTCCGCCCTCTGCATGCTGGGCTGCCAGCTCCCAGAACACTGCACTGGTCCTTCCTGCAGGGCTGCTGGGCTGTCCTTAGCAGGAGGTTAGCTTCTCTGTGTTGTTCTGTGGGCGCTGGGGCTCCAGAAGTTGTTCAGAGTCCCCTTTTACATAGTTTGGAGGTGATCTGGGGGGAGAGTGCCTTGGAAGTGCTGTTTCTAGTCTGCCATCTTGGCTCCGCCCCGCCCAAGATACTTTTAACAGAAAGACTTTGTCCAGGCAGGGGCTAGATTGGCCATGGTGGCTGCTTCCCTCTCCCTTCCTCATTTCACAAGGGACATCTTTCCACCTGGTTTTACGATGATGGGCCATTTCCAGATCAGTTCATGGCACCTGCTGAAGTTGCCTTTGTCTGCCAAGTTAACTGATGTATAAGACAAGGATTGTTGACTGGGCACTTGCCTGAGTTGTGTGGATTTTAAAAAGGGATTTTAAATTGACTTCATAATATCCTTGCTGGCGTTCATTAAATCCCCCGAGGCATTGTGGGTTCATAGGGTCAGAGACTGAGAGCTGGAAAGGACCTGAAATGTAATCAAGTCATAGAGTTAGAGCTAGAAGGAATTTGAGAAGTCTAGTTCAACTGCCTTCTTCATTTTATAGCTGGGGAAACCAAGGATCAGAGATTTGAAGTGAATTACTGAAGGTCACATAGATGGCACTCCTTCATTTTATAGGCAAGACTATTAAAGTTTGGAGAAATGTAATGACCTGTCTGATTGATGTCACATAAAGTGACATATGTAGAATTATCAAAAAGTTGATAAGGGATTTAAGTTTTTAAATAAGAAGGAAATAATTTCATTTTATAAACAGAAAAAATCACTTTAGCTGCCTCCCTGACTTAGCTACATGCTAGATCCTCCCCCAATCGTGAGGGTATAACATCATAACATCAGAAGATCCTATAGAATCCTATCGATCCTTTGGAATTGGAAGGGACCTTGGCTTTCACCTCGCTTATTTCCCCCTCATTTTGCAGATGAGGAAGCTGGCTTGGCCAAGGTGGTGAGTGGGAACAGCAAGAGTCCAGCTCTGTTTCTGTGACTACAACTCCAACACTTTCTGCTCTACCACATTGGTCCCCAAGTAGCCCAATGGTAACATTTTCTTCAAAATGATGAAAATTGACTGTCCTTGAAAATTCTACCAAAGAGAGTGAAAGTTATGGCATACAGGTAGAACTGGATGAAATGCTTTCCAGTTTAAAAGGAGGAAAATCTAGATTAGATATAAGGATATAGGAAAATAAAAACTTCCTAATAGTTAGAATAATCCCCAAATTGGATAGATTGCATTTTTCAGCAGTGGGTTCTTCCTTATGAAAGTCTCTAAGTAAAGACTGGATTACCATTTGTCAGAAATATTGTGGTTTACATTTGTTTCTTTTTTTAATTTTTAAAACAAACATTATTTTATTCATATTTATGCAGATCTAAATTTTCTATACCTTACTTTAGCAAGCAGTTATCTAAATGTATCTCAGCAAAGGAGGACCAGGCAAAGATCTGGGGGGAAACTAGCTTTAATTTTAACAGGGAATCTTTGAGTATCTTCCCCTTGAGGTCCCTTCCAACTATGATAGTCCGAATTTAAAACAAAAGACTTGCCTTGTTGTTTGATTTTGTCATCAGAATGTGTTCACTATCAGACATTCTCATGACAGCTGGAAAAATGTATTTATGTGCCTGTTTTAGAGATAGATAAGTGGTCTAGTATTTTTCAAATGACCTCAGGGTGCATGATACTTTTTAATGTCTTTTTTTCCCCCAAGTGGTTCAATTCCATTTCACAGAAGCTTCATTCCTAATCCTGTCAGCATCCTTCTAACCTGGGTGGATACAGATATTTCAAACTACACTTTTAATAATGGGAAAATGGAGGAAGAAAAATAGTTTCAGAGATGACCATCCTTTGGAAGAGCCAGTTAAGTTAGCCTGACTTCCCATTTGAATGGAAAGTGCTGATTAACTATATTTCATTGGTGGGTTTTATTCTATTATGATCTTCTTAGATGATAAATTATTGTCCAACGGCATTTTAAGCCATTGGGCCATTAAGTCTTGTTTACTTTAATTTATCTTGCCTTTGAATTCTTCCAAGAAGCTTGAGAATAAAGAATGTGTGTGTGATTTTTTTTTTCAACTGCTGCCCTATTCAATATTCCTTCAGGAGAAATGTCTTTGCACATTTTCTTTGATTCAGCAACCAAATGTAGAATCAAATTTGTGATTTTTTTTATTCATTCAACTTGACAAATGCCTACTATGTGTAAAGCACTGTATTAGTCACTGGAGATACAAAATATTGAAAAAGTTGTTGCTGTGAAGTAATTTATGTTCTATATTACCATAGGGATTAAGATGTAGAGAAAATAGTCAATACAAAATAGCTAATAATACAAAATAATTTTAAAATAAAAATAATACAAAGTCATTTCAAGACAACAAGAATGTAATGAGTGTAAAGTTATTTGGAAGAATTGTGTAGGACATAGTGCTACCTTTGCTTGAAGGAAGTCAGAGAATTTGAGATGGAGCTAAGGAAAGAGACCATTATGGACATTGGGACAACCCCTACTGAGTGCCTGCTCCCTAGACTAAGGACTGGATTTATTTCTCAATATCTCACCATGTGAAGGGGGTGTAGGCTTCATTTTGCTTAAGTACACACATTGTTAATTTCTGATTTTATCCTTTGGGAAATCTTACTCTCTTGTCAACCAGTGTCCAAAGAGAATTTCTTTTACTTAGTAGGAAGTGTGTAGAAAAGCAGGAAAGATTTAACTTGTGGGTATATTTTAAAGAGGGATAGCAAGATGGTGCATTGAATAGAGTACCAGACCTGGAGTCTTGACTCTAGAAGACTCATCTTCCTGAGTTCAGTCTGACTTCTGACTCTTACTAACTGTGTCACCCTGGGTAAGTCACTTCACCCTGTTTGCCTCGGTTTCCTCATATTTAAAATAAGCTGGAGAAAGAAATGGCAAACCACTCTAGTATCTCTGCCAAAGAAACCCTAAATGGGGTCATGAAGAGTCAGTTATAACTGAAATGACTGAACAGCAAAAATATTCTAATGAAAGGGGAGTTTGTCACACGAGTTCAAATCTGGCCTTAGACAATTACTAGCTGTGTGTCTTTCAACAAGTCACCTAATCTCTATCTCTTTCAGTATCCTCAACTGTAAAATTGGAATGATAATACTAAGAGTAGGGCCTACTTTCCAGGGTTGTCATGAGGATCAATTGAAATAATATTTGTTAGCACAGCACATAGTATATTCTTGGAAAATGCTTGTTCCCTTTCCTACCCCCTTCCTTCCCTTCACATACACAATGCATCTCGGTTGTCACCCTTAAGGAATCGTGAGGAATTACAGTTCAGAAAGGCCTATCTCCCCCAAAGTCCATTTTTCCCACCCTAATCTTTAAGGTAGATTCTTTATTGGCAGTGTAGGAGAATGAACTTTGACAAAGTTCAGTGTTTTCTTGGTGGGGCTAGTTCATCCATAACTAAAGAATGGGCCTAATCACAGGATTTTTCCTTCTGTCCCTAGTTGTAATATACCCATTAAAATATTCCCAGCTCTATTCACAACCATTATACCTTACCCACTATAGGTTGTTTTGAAATTTGATTGTATTCGTTATATAATACCGATTCATCTACATTTACAGAGAAGATTAAAGAGACTGAGAGAGATGGCTGGTCGCTCAGTGTTCAGGGGTTCTACACAACTTTTCCTATACTATGATAAAAATGTAGGCATTGTAATATTTAAACACATAAGTAGAGTTATAGTAATTGTGTTCTTAGATGATAATCTATTCTTCATGGTCAAGCTCACTCTCTGTTTATATATGCGTGTTTAAATATTATGATGAACAAGTTGCAGTTATCTTGCAGCAAATCATTGGGTAGATTATCTCTTGCCCAGCTCAGGAAGCTTAACAAGACTTAATAAGCCTCCAAAGGTGTAGGGATCTATAAACAATATGGACCTTAGGGGTGATGAGGGTGTTCCTGAGCCTGGCCCTCACCTACTACATTGGGCCCTTTGTATAGAGAGAAGTATAGACTTCTATCTGCATCTTCTGCCCCCACAATTCCCCTCCAAAGTCTTAGAGTGGGGCAGGGAGAAGCTTATGGAATAACTCCAGGTAATTGTGTTCCATTTTAGGTGCCTGAGATATAGCCCACCGTATAGGCTTATTAAAAATGTATCTGATAGAATCTTGTGCTAATTATAAAGTGGAATCACTTTGTCTTCATGATTTCATTACCCAGCTTTATCCTGTTTCCCAGGGGGCTGTTTATGGGAGTCTTACGTATTTATGTAAGATATCTTTGAAGTGTGATTATTCCGTACATATTCTTATCATATTGGAATGTGAGATCCTTGAGGGCAGGAACTACCCACTTGTATTATCTTTTTATTCACACTCACTAGATACCATATAGGTCATCTTGATGACTCAGTGAATAGAGCTCTGGGACTTAAGTTAGGAAGACTTAAGTTCAAATGTGACTTACTAGCTGTGTGACCCTGGGCAAGTCACTTAACCTCTTTTTGCCTTAATTTACTGGAGAAGGGTTTCTGATGTTGATGAAATCAGAGGTCCAGACTCAGTGCCATTCAAGGTACTTGTGACTTTCAAAAGAGCACTGAGATTGTTTCCCTGCCCACCCTCCCTCTTCTCCCCCCCAAAAAACTCAATGAAAATATGTTAAACTGCAAAATACTGATAAATTCCTCTAAATCTCTTTCCATTTTCAATCCATTCACGCAAATATATATAACTTTTTGTTATGTAATTATGGTCTCTCTCTCTCTCTCTATATATATATATATACATATGTACATATGCATATATGTATGTGTATACATGTATATATAGGATTCTTCTATTTCTGATAATTTTTTACTTTGTGTATTTTGTCTGACTTACCAAAGCGTGTTGGCAAGATGAGTGAAGGATGAGAGGCTGTGGGTGAGTCATTATCTGCACATTAATGAAGTGTATTCATGTAATGAAGATCCAAGTTTCTTTTTATTTCTCACTCATTATTCAGAAGGTGAAATAATATCGTACCCTTTCCTCTTTATTTGGCTTTCCTCTTGCTGAAGCCATTGGGCAAAGGCCTAGTGCTTGCCTACATCTCTCCTTCACTGAGGTGCTTTTCAATACTCTTGCTGAATTATTGTCCCAAATCTAAGATAACTCATTCAATGTAGCTGCTCTGTTTATTCCATGCCAACAAGGAGAAATTAATCACACTGCTATCTTGAAGGTCAGAACCACTTCTAATTCCACTGAGTCTAATCCTTCAGACTTTAGACAAAAGTAATGACTACTGATCCCAAGGGAGAGGACCCCATCCCCACCCAGCACAAACTTGGGAGCTTCAAGATTAGGTCTCTCCACCAGGATGTATGAATGGGCATCTTTTGAAAGCACTAGTGCTTAGGTGGGCATCTCCATTCAGGTTACTGGGGGCATTGAGCAGCTCAGGCTGAGACCATGGAGACACTGTGTTGGTGAAGACATTGATATTCACTATACGGTGGAAGATCTATTCCAAAAGAGAAACAGACAGTAGCAGTTGGTGGCCTAGACCCCAATTAAGGCATGAGGCAAGAGTTGTGTCAATGTGATATGATAGGTTAGAAAGTAGAAAAGAAATATATCACAATGATTGTTTGCCTCTTGAGGGCAGGGTAGGGACACCCACCGCTTCTGAATTTGAGTCTTTGTATGAACATGTACATTCTTTACTTTCTGTGTGATCAGCTGATCACAGTGTCTTAGATGTAAGCTTCCATTATCGGCCCCTCTCAGCTCTGTTCATGTCATTGGGTCCTTACAGACTGGCTTGTCTACCAAAGAGGACTCTCTCTGTCTCTCTCTCTCTCTGTGTCTCTCTTTCTCTCTCTCTCTCTCTCTCTCTCTCTCTCTCTCTCTCTCTCTCTCTCTCTCTTTTTAGCTCTGGTTACTCTTGGGGTGTGGAACCATTTTGAAAGCCTAGAGTTCAGAGACCCAGGATTGTTCCTCCATATACATGAAAGAAAAGTCAAAGATTGTTTAAGTTTTCCTTATTTTGTCCTTCAGTTTGGGTTTTTTGGTTTGTTTTTGGGTTTTTTTTTTTTTTGTATTTTGGTTTTTTTGTAAGGAAAGTACATGGCTTGGTATTGCTTTGCTTTATCCTTGTGTGGATCATAGAGAAAAGATGATATTTCAGTACTACAAGGTTCTCTAATTTCCCCTTCCTCTGACATGGAGGGAGAATCCATCTATCTCTTGGTAGATTATCTTCAAGAATTGTTACAGTTGAAAGATCCTGTGGCCAGCCTGTTAATGAGCCTCTCTGAACTCATATAGGAAGGTCCTTCAATGACAAATGTACAGTTCATTATCAGTCACTTCTTGACACCTTTCCAGCTGGGTAAGAATTTCCATGGCTTGCATTATTTTAGAAGAGCCTTTGAGAACTCAGTGTTGCTGTTATGTAAATGTGAAGCACTGGAGGAGGAATTTAGTGGAGACCTGATACTTAGAAAAATTGTACTGGAAATTCTTAATAATTGGAGAAAATATTTTGGGCTAAGTAGGCAGGGTTCACTGCAACCTCAGAAGCTCTACAGCTGATACTTAAAAGTTTTGGGGCAAGTTCATTGTCTATCTAATATATAGGTACTGACAGACCAGCTCCATGCATTGTCCATCTGGTCATACTCTGGACAATAATTTTTCATCCATTTAGTTTTTCCTGTGTAGTCAAGTCAAACTCCTCCTAAAAAAAAAAACTAAAAAACTAAAAAAAACTCCTAAAAACCTCCTAAATCTCACTTAGGAGACTCCACAGTGTTCTGAGGATTGATACAACCCAATGCATTGTCAAGGTGGACCTCACCATCTTACCAGGCATTCTTCTATTTGGACCCTGTGCTGGCTGTGAAGGGAGAGCAAAAGAAAACCTTTGAATTGACCGCATGCTCCATTGGTATTTTAAAAAAAAGGGGGAGGGCGGCTAGGTGGCGCAGTGAGTAAGAGCGCCGGCCTTGGAGTTGGGATGACCTGAGATCAGATCCGGCCTCAGAAAATGAGCACCCACGCATAAATAATGACTAGCCGTGTAACCTTGAGCAAGTTACTTAGCCCCAATTGCTTTAAAAAAAAACATGAAGAGATCTAGAAAAAAAGACATTCAATGTCTTGAAAATTTATGAGAGTGCGTGGACATGAATTACATGAAATAAGGCAAAGCATCAAACATTTATTAAGTATCTACTGTATACCAAGAGCTGTGCTCAGTTCTGGACACCCCATCTCAGGGTCTTTTTTTTCCCATTTTGTTTACTAGAGAGAGTACCCACATGGATCCCTGGAATGATCAAATTATTCAGAAGTTGCTTGATAATGTGACCTTTCTGGTTGTTGTTGTTTTTTTTGTTTTGTTTTGTTTTGGAGGGCAATTGGGATTAAGTGACTTGCCCGAGGTCACAGGCTAGTTTTTGTGTTAAGTGTCTGAGGCCAGATTTGAACTCAGGTCCTCCTGACTCCAGGGCCAGTGCTCTATTCACTGCATGACCTAGCTGCCCCAGATAATGTGACCTTTCTTAAAATATTCTAGGGAATCCTGAGGAGCATCTCAAAGGGCAATGAGGTTTAGCTATGAGTCATGATAATTCTATGTTAATATTTACCCCTAAGAACATCTTGCATGAAACTTTGTCTCATATTCAATCATCAAGAAAGTCTCTCCTTACAAGTTATCATTGGCTCACATGTCTTTGGCCTTTTTGGAAGCTCGAGAAGAAAGAACCACTTAATAGCAACCTTTCTGTTAACTTTCTGATTTACTACTTTTATCTCTGGTTTATTCATGGAGATACATTTTAAAATCACATCTCTTTCTAGCCATTACCCCCCTCTCTTCTTCCTGCTTCCCTCTCTAAGGAATACTAATGGGTCAGAGTGCCGGGTGCTAATGGGGCTTCTGGGGTCCCTGGGTGGTAGGCCTCCATTGTTTCTAAGCATTCAGGAGGTAGCATCTCCCATGTATGAAACTCTTAACAAGAAAACATGGAGAGGGTATGCAAGTGAGTTTTAAGTGTATCCTAATATTCATAGAAGGAAAGAGAAAGCAATATGTCATGTGATTCCCAGTGGCAGCTTTTGCAAGAAGAGTGAGGTAATTTCTTTCCTCCGCACTATTGAGAGACTGAGAACAGGGGTCCATGCATCATTCCACTGATGGGAGGAGGGGAGAGATAGATTTTAGCAGGTCCAGAAACTAGAATGAGGAAAAATTATATGTTGATTTTCACTAACCTCTCACTGAGACTTAGCTTTCCTTTCAATGATTTAACACCATTCTGAGAAGGGGTCCAGAGCTTTCCTCAGACTGCTAGAAGTGTCCTTAAGAAATCCTGACCTAGAGGATTTCTGTGCTCACAATTTCCCATACTGGGTTAAGTTCCCCAAATATATGCATGTTAGTAACCCAGATGCTTTATTTACATCTGAAATAAGGTTTTGCCTTGTTTGAAAGCTTGCTTAACAAAAAGAACATGCCATCATAATTATACTAACCTTTATATAGCTCTTCAGGAATGCAAAGAAATTCCTTATTTATGTCATTACAAAGTACAATTCCAGTCCCTTTTCCCCACCTCTATATCCCCTTCCCCCATTTATACATTAGTTTCCTGATTTCCTAAAGTTCTTGTTAGGATTCCTGAAAAAGCCTTAGCCCGAAAGGGCCAATGTCTCCCATTGCATCCTGGGCCATCTCCAACCTGGCCACTGGACCCAGATGGCTCTGGAGGAGAAACTGAGGCTGGTGATCTTGCACAGCCCTCCCTCCCTCAAATCAAAATCAACTGCAAGTCATGTCATCATTTCCCTAATGACATGTCCCCCTTCAAGAACGAAGGACAAACACAACAAAAACAACCATTAGGATACTAAGTTCCTTTACTTTATCATATTCCTACAGTGGTTACGAGCTTAGTCCTAAAAAAAGAAAATAGAAATTCATTTGCAATAAATCAATCAATAAACATTTATTTAGTGCACCCTCTGTTTCAGGGATTACACAAGAATCTGGGACTACAAAAACCCAAAATGGAGCAGTCCCTGTCCTCAGGGAGTTTCTACTCCATCGGGCTTTGCAGAGCCCAAGATGTTGGGATTGGCTGGTCCTGAAGGCGATTTCCAGAGCTAGCCCCAATTGTGGGCAGCAGAGCATTGTTTCTCCCCTTCCTTCCTCTCCCTACCCCCATCCATATATGTTGAGGAAGTTATAGCTGCAGTGCACCCCAGAGGTCACCTCATCTAGCCTCCTGGTTAGGAGAGACAGTGGGACGCAGCAGAAAGGGTGCTCAGCTTGGAAGACAGGAGAGGCCTGTATTCAAATTACTTTAATGGACCTAGTTGTTGGGGATCAGGAATCAGTGTTGAAGTCTTTATTGATTACCTGTAAGTCAATTCAAGATAATAATTAATAATAATAATATTACTGGGCACTGCTATGATCTCGCCCGTTTCTTACAACAACCCTGTGAGCTATGCTGTTAGTATTCCCATTTTAGAGATGAAGAAACAGGTCAATATTAAATGACTTGTCCAGGGCCACACAACTACTAAAAATCTGAGGTCAGATCTTGCTTACTCTAAATCCAGTGCTCTGTTCACTGCACTCCCTAGTTCCCTTTGAGTAAGCTTTCATTACATGACCAGCAAGCAGGTCTGTGGTAGAGTAGATAGAGCTCTGGGACTGGAGTCAGTAAGACATGGATTTAAATCTGACCTCAGATACTTACTAGCTGTGTGACCCTGGGTAAGTCACTTAACCCTATTTGCCTCAGTTTCCTCATCCATAAAATGAACTGTTGAAGGAAACTACTACTACTGTTGTCACCACCACCACCACCACCACCACTACAACTACTACTACTACTACTACCACAACCACTACTACTGCTGCTGCTGCTGTTGCTGCTGTTATTAAGGCTACTTCTAAGTAGGGCAGCTGACATTTGAACTCAGCTCTTCTGATTCCAGATCCATCATCCTTTCCTTTGTACCACTTTGGTTTAAGTTTTCCTGACTCCAGATCTAGCCTTCTATCCACTGTGATGAGCTGATCTCCACGGGTTGGAAAGTGTATGCTCTGCAAACCCCTCAAGGGCAGGAGGCCGCACCCTCTTATCAGGCGTTTGCCCTGTTAAAACTCCAGTTTTTTTTAGAACTAAGGATCAAGAGTGAAGGTGAGAGTGGGTGGACATAGAAAAGGGGAAAAAAGGCAATTAGAAAAGAGAGGGGGAGGAAAGGAGAGGGGGGGAAGAGTGGTGAGAGGGAGGGAGGGAGGGAGAGAGTGGTGAGAGGGAGAGAGGGAGGGGAAGGAAGGAGGGAGAGGTGAAGGGAAGGAGGGAGGGAGACAATATCAATGAAGATTTTCCATAGAAATCTATCATAAGGAACCAGGTGGGGTGGGAAGAGCCTGGTATTGGGAATCCTGGTACCTGTGTGACCTTGGGACGTTATTTAAGCACTCTCTGCTTCATTTCCCTCCTATGTAAATTGCCAATGTTGGAGTAGTTCAATGTCAGAGTGAAATCTGTGATCCTGTCCCTCCAGCCCCATTTACTCAGAGGTCAGGAAAGACATCTGTTCCATGGCCACAAATCTGCTGGTTTTAATCTTGCTTCTGAAGAAGCATGAAGCATAAACCTGCCTCATCCCTGAAGCCACCCATAGAGTCCAGCCCCTAGACTTGGGCCCCTGCCAGCTCTGACTCCAGCCATCCTTGTCTCTGGGCTGCCTGGGATTCTTTTATATCCCCATGACAGCTGAGTCCACACCTCTTCTTTAGGGAAATTTGTTATCTAGAGACAAATTGGAGAAGGAAGGACTTCTGACCAGCAGAGAAGCTTCTTTCCAGGGGCTCAGCCAGCTCTTCCCTCTGGTAATCACTGAATAATTTTCCATCTACAGGCAGCCTCCAGGTTGTTATATTATAAAAACTTGTCTAGAAGAACTTGAGTAGAAATACTGTGACTTTTTGTTAAAAAATGTGCCCAGACTCTCTAGTTGCATCACTGGGCACATCTGAGACTGAGTGTTTTTTCTACCGTCTTCTGTGCTGCTCTTTTTTCTCTGATTTGATAGCTGTTATGTGAAGCTGCCTTGCTCTACTTGGGTTTTAAGCAAAACAGGATGAACGGAACTTCCTGCCTTATGTAACTTTTCACCTTCTCCTCTCTGCTGCCAGAGTTGGGCTGCAAAAGCACAGAGTTGTTTTTAACACCTGTGGGAAAGGTGCCTTTAGCAGGAGGAAATGCCCTGGTTTGGGGCATCTGGCATTGGTGTCAACAACATCGACACCATCATCATCCACATTTACATAATGCTACGTGCCAGTCACTGTACTAAGCCATCTACAGATATCTCATTTTATCCTTACAGTGCTATTACTACCATCCCCAGAAGAAACTGAGCCAGACAGTGGTTAGTTAACTGCCCAGGGTCAAGTAGTGAGTAAGTGTCCAAGGCTGGGTTTGAACTCAGGTCATCTTGACTCCTGGCCCAGAGATCTATCCACTGCCCCATCTAGTTCCCTGATAACCTGATAGGCATCTCAAAGAGCTGTTTCCAGTTCAGTGGTTTCATTAAGGTCTGAGCCACCAAAGCACCTGGGGTCATGAGCCACATTCTTTAGTTCAGATACCTGTGAGTGAAGTGGGTTTTTTGCCTTAAATGTTTGATATCTATGACTTCCTGCTTTCTCTTCCTGTTTAAATTCTGTAAGATTTTAAGTTGTAAAGGACCTTATGAGTCAATCATTCCATTGTGTTCATACCACAAAGGAGGAAACTTGGGACCCAGGACGGTCAAGGGTCTTGTCAAAGGTCACATAGATAATGGGTCAAAGGTCACATAGATAAATGTCAAATTCAATGCTCTTTCCACTGGCCCAACACTGTCAGATTAATCTTAAAACACTACTTTTTTAAAATTAAAAAAAATCTTTTTTTTGTTGTTTTCATATCACTTCAATGTACCTCCATTCTTGCCAGAAAAATACCACTTTTGTCATGTATTTCTCCTATTTATATTCTTTCATTGGCTACCTATTTATTAAGAGTAAGTCTAGCTTCTCTGACAGGCCCCCAAGTCTTTCTATAGCATAGCCTTACCCTCCCTACCCAACCATGTTTCCCATGCCAGCTGTGCATTATGTACCAGCAACCCATTGTCCATTTCCTCCAGCTGGCCTAAAAGCCTACAGTATAGTCTTACTCTCTTACTTGCCTCTCCTTTCTTTGTTCTTTACTTATGTTTTCTCTATATTCCTTCCCACTCCTATTATTAAATTGCTACATAGCTGAATATCTCCTTGGGTTGTGCTCATTTTCTTCCTAAACTGTACGTGCTGAACATGGTATAGCTTCTAATTTCTGAATTCCCATCTTTAGCTATATCCTACCAAGCCTCAGGAATCCCTTAAAGTTCATACTGACCAAGCTATGTTAAAATCTGTACTTATATCACATGCATTGGTATCTTAGATATTTATGCTCTTTTCCATCTTTTCTGTCCCTCATCTCTCTTATTGTTTCCTATGAATTCCATGGGATCCAAAGGCAGCTAGGTGGTGCAATGGATAGAGTGCAGGGTCTGGAATCAGGAAGACTCATCTTCCTAAGTTCAAATCTGACCTCAGACACTTACTAGCTGTGTAACCCTGCACAAGTCACTTAACCCTGTTTGCCTCAGTTTCTCATCTGTAAAATGAGGCAGAGAAGGAAATGGCCAACCACTCCAGTATCTTTGCCAAGAAAATGATAAATGGGGTCACAAAGACTTAGACATGATTGATAAATGACTGAATGAATTCATGAATACCTCAATACTTCTGCCCACTGTGGCATCTGGTTTAGCATCTGTATTTTGATGGGTCTCTTATTTCTCTTCCCTCTTTAATTGTGATGGAGGACTCCTACCATCCAGACATCTGTTACAGCTCTTTCTCTGCTAACATCAGAGATAAATTCTTAACTTGCCTTATTGATAATTTAACTTTTTAATAGTTGGATACAGCAACAAAAGGTAACCCATGTATTATTATCTGGATTGTGAATAATAAAAATGAATTATTTCTTTGAACTCAAGTGTAGGACTTTACATAAATCTGTATTACATTTGATCTTGTTAGACTTGGCCCAGTGTTTTAGATTGTTGTGATTTTTTTTTTTAATTCTGACTTAGCCTGTTAGCTGTCCCTCTCTGTTTCTTGTCATTCACAGATTTGATAAGCATGTTCTCTGTATATACATCCAAATTGCTGATAAGAATATTAAATATAGTATCAGAAGAATAGGCTTGGGGTTGTTTACCATCATTATTGTATCAAAAGAACAGACTTGTAGCTGTTTGACGCATTTCATTACTTTGCCAAAGTATTTTATAAAGATTTAATCCTATCTGGAATGTTCTGAGTACCTGTATCAGTGTCTAGAGAAGGTTTCTAATAGTAGGAAAGGCTCGGACAAATATAAAAGAGTTAACCATGAAAGAAACCAATGATCTGTCTCCATCTTAAGGGAATATTCAATAAATACATTTTATCTTAATAAATTTGTTTTTCTATTAAATGATTGTTTTATTAATACTTTAAAAATTATATTATTTTGGAATTATTCACACACATGATAGATCCTTCATAACTAACAAATATAGCTAAGCAAAACAAACATATTGGTCATGTCTGCCAATGAATGCCTCCAGACTACCCCTTTTTTGCTGAGAAGAGGCAGACCTGTTTCAGTATCCATCTTCTGAAGTGGAGATTGATCAAGGTTCTAATGACTTTCCATCTTGCCATTGAAATCTTGGCTCTGATTATTTCTCTCTGGATGAATTTGGCTAATTCTTCTTGTACTTCTCTGAATTCTTATGTTTCTTGAGGTTGTTTTTTTGTTTTTTTTTTTATGGAGGGAAGTTGGGGTTAAGTGACTTGCCCAAGGTCACACAGCTAGTTTTGTGTTAAGTGTCTGAGGCCGGATTTGAACTCAGGTCCTCCTGACTCCAGGGCTAGTGCTCTATTCACCATGCCACCTAGCCACCCATTCTTGTTTTTTAGAGTATAGTAATATTCCATTCCATTTATGTATCACAATTCATTCAGCCATTCCCTAATCAATGGGGAGTCACTTTGTTTCCAAGTGTTTTGCATTGGCATTTTTACTACCATGAAAATTGATGCTTTAAAGAATTGTGTTCATTTCTAACTCCCCCCTCTCTTCCATCTTAACTCTTTGGTATATAGAATCATTGAGTCAAAGAACTCCTTCAGAAAGTAGAGGTTTTCCCTCCACAGAGGTCTTCCAGGAAAAGCTGGAGAATTGCTTGTGTTGTGTGTAATAACAGGAAAGTGTCAGGAATATTGGAGAGAGAATTTTGGGGTTCATCTAGCTGACCTTCCAGATCAGAGATCGTCTGAGTTTCCTAGCCTTTATATTAAAGTTTAATGATATTACTTACATAGTTCCAAATTATTTGCTATCATTGTCAGACCAACTAAATATCCCCCTCCTGTGTCTCAATGCATTTCTCCAAACATTTACATCTTTTGCTGTTATTTTAGGTGTGAGGAGAAACTCAGTTTGTTTTAATGAGCATTTCTCTTATTATTAGAGCTAATGTATTTGTTGAGTATGTGGAGTAGACAGAGATCTGGTCTCAAATCTAGAAAGATCTGGGTTCCAGTCCTGCCTTTTTATACATCCTTCCTGTATCAGAAACTTAACCCTTCAGCATTCCAGGCAATTCCCTAAAACAATAGTTGCCAACAGTATGCCAACCTGCATCAGGAGGGATTTGGCTCACCAGGGACTTCTCAATATCATGGACTCACAGGTCCAACTCTGTCATAATATATTTCAGTGCTTTCATATCAGTAGGCAAGAAGTGTTTAATATGATCTTGTCTTTGGATGTCATTAGAGAGAGGCCCACTTGAAAAAGTGCATCAGAAAGACCATTTCAAGATAATCACGGCTCTTTCTGTTTTGATTCTGTATTTCTGGGAACAGGGACTAGAGTAGGTTTTACATCTGCTTCTCGGGTGGGAGGAGCACGTTTTACTGAGCAGGAAGGAAGGGGCATAGATAGGAATCTTTCCTTCTTGGATGAGGGGAGTGGGTGGGTAGATAGTTTCCAGGCAGGCTGAAAGAGGAAAAGGACCACCAAGGAAACAAAAAAAAAAGGTAAAAAAAAAAGAGAGAAAATATTGTTTTTAAACAATTTCACTGACTTCGCTGTTTTCCATAGCATCAACTGTGATTACCATCATCTATCCACGGACAAAAGCTGTCTAAGGAGGTATTTTGGTCTACAGTAACTACAAACATAGTTGCAGGATGAGGAAGGGGAAGAAGAGGAATGGCTGCCCCACTGAGCTGTGAGATGATCACTATCCATGACTACTTCCCATGAATTATGAATGAACAGTCAAGTTCAGTATAAGGTGGTTCATTCCCAGAGTTTTTGTCAATTGAGTTGTTACTGTAGGAATTTGTTTTTGACCCTCTTTACACTGTTAATTCAAGGATCTCATATCAATGTTGCAGGTACCCATTCCACTGATGCATATCAATCAGTAAGCATTTATTAAGCACCTACTATTTGCCATATCATGTTTTTAGCCCCCATTTACACTATATATTTTGTGTGTTCGTAGTTGTTTTTTCATTGTCTCCTACATAATATCATAAGCTGTATTGTTGTCTTTCTGTCTTTAGTTTTTCACACAGTGCCTGGAACATAATAAGTGCTTAATCAATTCTTGTTTACTGACTGTTAGTGTTTGTGGTCTTTGCAAGTTGTTGCCGCTGATAAAACTGCCCACCAAGCCAGCCACTAAGTTTCTGTAGGTGAATCCATCCAGTGTAGGGTAACAAAGGAATGTGGGTCTTCCCTGGACAGTCGCAGCCATTTTCGCAAGTTGTACTCAAGAACTACTCAGGTTGGTAGGCATTGGAGATCTTACCTTTTGGACATAGACTTCCCTTTCTTATCACAGAGTTAGAACAGAATGTGTCTTTAGAAGTCAGAAAATCCTACCCTCTGGTTATACAGAGAAGAAAACTGAGGCAGAGAGATGTTAAGGGAGACTCTAAGAAAGGCTAATGGATGAGATGGCATTTGAACCATGCTGACTTACAATGAAACATCAGAATGAAAAAGACAAACAAAATTCTTAGTTGCTTAGTTTAGCAAATGTATGAAGTGACAATGGGGGAACTGGCTGGGTAGGGATCACACAGACTGGGTAGGGCTGGAGGTGCATGAGAAAAATACATGCTTTTGCCTTCTGCTTCTTAAAAGGACAGTTTTACTTTTAAAAGACTTAGCTAAGGTGGTACTCTTAGGTGCACTGTTTGGCTTTATGTATTTCTTCTTGATGCAACATCTTTTCGTTTTCCCTTCACTTGCTAAAAGAATATTTTACACAGAACACAAGCCTTCCTTTCCCACCATACTACTCACTCATCCATATTGGCTTCTGCCAAAGATATATTTTCTATACATTTATATAAATGCTCTTGGCCTTACAAGAACAAACTCCTAATTCAAAAGCAATGGGATGCTTGTATCCTCACTCACATCAGAGCCCCAAGGGCTACAGCTTGGCTTTAATTTAAAAGGACTATTATTGTTTCCTCCACTGTGCACACATCCACACTCAGGACACTTACTGTTTGGATGAATAAGGGTGGCAAAGGATAAAAATGGTCCTTTGGGATGTTAAAAGTCTCAAGGTGCCTTCCTTGGCCCATAATAGTATTTGCCTCAGCCCCAGATTATGGCTGGTAATTCTTGCCCAGTTTGGTTGTTAAACAATCTTTGTTTTGTCTTTTTTTTTTTTGACCCAGATATCAGGGGAAACTAGTCTTTCTTTGGAAGAATAGGGATATTCTGAGTTGTTAGTGATTTTAAAACATTGGCTGAACTGAGAAGAGGAAAACTGGGGAGATGAAGTCTCTGGAATCATTGTAATGTCATCTTTATATGTGGTACTCCTGGTGTGGAAATTCCCTCTACTGATTGTAGTTTGACAGTCTTCTGGAATTCATTATTTAGGAGAGTTACTTGGGGCACTAGTTTTTATCTGAGGCAACTGTTCTGCTATCCCTCTATCTACAATGCCATGAAACCTTCCAAGACACTCTTTTAGGATGGTTTGCTTTTGTTTTGTTTTTATAACAAACAATAGAATAATGTCTGGTTAATTTTTTTGCCCTTCAGGCTTGGCCCAAGGTCATGCAGGTGATTGGTGATTCACCTGGGATTCCAGTCTAGGTTCTCTGACTACAAATCTTCCACTTAGGACAGGTTGGTAGGAACTTAGGATTTGTTAAATACTAAAGATAAATATATAAATTTTATAAATAGAGAAGTTTCCGTTCATGTCTCCCTGTCTTGTCTACATGCTAGATTCCTGTCAGATCTAGGACCAGACCTTGGCTGCCATAGTTATACTTTCACATGATTAGAAGTTGCCCACCTGGGCAAACTCCGTACTAAAACATATGAATCAGGTATAATGTTGAGGCAGGAGTAGCAGAAATAGTGATCACTTTGGAAAGCCAAATTTAGACTTGCCATAAAGACCAGTTTCCTTATGATGCGAGCTCTCCCAAGATGTAGCGCACCAGTGCTATGCCTCACAGTTCTGGAGGTCTTCCAGTGGGAGCTGGATGGCCACTTTGGGGAAGAGATTTTTGGTCATGCCCATTTAGAAGTTAATTGAGAGCAGGGATTGTTTCATTCTTTGTATTGGTTATCCTCATATATCCTGGCATATAGGAAGTGCTTTAAATGTTTGCAAGTTAATTGATTAACTCAAGTATGGATTTAGACTAGTTTGCCTCAGAAGTCCCTCCCAGCTCTGAAATTCTGTGATTCTGTGACAAGATGACCTCAGATCCTTCCTGCCTCCTACTCTTAGATCCTCAGAGCCTTCAATTTCTTTTTTCTTTGATGTTTTTGCTCCAAAGCTTCGGTTTGTAATGATGAGGACATATGCAAGTGTCATCAAGATAGATTTCAATAAGCCCCTAGCATCTCAAGCTCCCTCAATAACTGTCACTTACTTTTCGTAAGCACAGATTTCTAAACTCACCATCTTTCTCCCAGAATTACATTTAAGACAACATTTTTTGTCTTGTAAGGAAATGTTGCTTCTTCCTTCCAAAAATAATGTCACGTGGATTTTTTTTTCACTCTGAGAAAAATCTCGTTCCTGCAACTGTCACTTTAATACCCCCCCCCCCAGAACCCCCCATGAGATATTTTTAAACTTGCTTGAGAGAAACAACACTCGGCTAACATTTCTTTCGTCACTATAGGGCATTGCAGCTCTGTGGGTTTACTGGTAGAGCTAACTTTTTAATGGAGTTGCCGCTCCATTTTGATGGAGAAGATGAATTCACCAGGCAGAGGGTGACCAGGTAATACCCTTACATCAAAGCTACATTCTACCTCAAGGCTAAGGTACTCTGGTAGAAAAGTCCTGGTGATGGCCAGGACAACAAACAGAGTGCCAGGTCCTGCTCTAAAACTTCCTAGCTGTCTGATGGTGGAAAAGTACCTCAAGGTCCTTCTCTGTAAACATGAGGGGGCTGGAATCAATGATCTTTCATATCCTTCCAAATCTATGATTTTAAGCCTTATAGCTTGATTCTTGTCTCTGTGACTTTGCTCTAACTTAAAGGGAAAATTAGGCCATCCCCTCATTCTACAAATCAGGAAACTGAGCCTCTGAGAAGCTTAACTGACATACCTCAGCGTCACAAAGCTATAAATAACTTTCTACCATCCCTTCCACTATCCAAAATCTGCCACCAAATCCTGGATTCTTTCTCATAAATCTTGCTGCCATTTTAGGGGGTCAATCCCTTAAAAGCTAAGAATAAAACTCAAATTCTGTCACAATCAGTGGTTAGAAAATAATTACTTTCAGTTCTAGGTGATGATTCAGTCAGGCTGGAAGCAGGGGAGTGTTGGTAAATGTTTTACCATTAGCTCTCTGCATTATTATTTTTTTTAAAGCAATTGGGTTAAGTAACTTGCTCAAGGTTACACGGCTAGGTTTTTTTTTTGTTTGTTTGTTTGGATTAAGTGTCGGAGGCCGGCTCCGAACTCAGGTCCTTCTGACTCCAGGGCCAGCGCTCTATTCACTGCGCCACCTAGCCGCCCCAGCTCTCTGCATTATTAACATTTTCTCCATCACTTTCTTAAGTCTAGAAATCAACAAAGCAATAAATGAATCCCCGATTTGTAGCCTTTGCCTGTTTTTGAGGTGTAAATGTTCACACAGAAAATTTAACAGTGGACTCTCAGAAGCATGTTTGAGCTGGCTCCAGCACCCCTCTGGCTGTAAGCCCACTGATTCTCACTCAGTAGTAGAGACTCCTTAATATTCAACTCCTTAATATTGACAAGTGTTTCAATGGGCCATAGATTTAGAATGGGAAATTGAAAGGGAATTTTAAAGGGCATCAGATTCAAACCCTCATTTTACAGGCAACTAAACTGAGACCCAGAAAGGTAACATAATTATTGTAAGATCACACAGATAATAAGTGGCAAAGCAATGATTCAGTATGAACTTGTCTGTCTCTACTACTATGCTGGGAATTTGTCTTAGTCTAACTTCTTAAAAAATCGAATATCTTTATCGTATAAACTATGCAATCTTCAGATGGAATGGTTTGTGTTCTCTTAGTGGCTAATTCCCCTTGTTATCTTGAATATTTTATGCTGTGGAACACAAATTCACAAGTCTTTTAATGGGTAGGAAGGAGAGAGAGAGAGAGAGAGAGAGAGAGAGTATTGGGTTAGGAAATGCATTTAATTTTGGTTTTTACCATAACAGGAGAAAAGGTGACCCTGGGAACTTGGCTCATTTGAGCCAGTATTCTGCCTTCCTGTGAAGCTATTGGGTCTTTGACCCAAGTCTGGCTACTGGAGGAAATGGACCCTCCAGGCATTTGAGGAGATGAATCGGTGTAAGGATAGCAGGTGCAGAACGTTTTATTTTACTTTGCACATGAGTCTAAGTAGAGAGATTTAATTGCTGCTCTTCAGAAGTGGAAAACAAGAGAATGTAATAATTAGAGCTGTCATTAAATAGTCTTTCTTACTCGGGTGCTGACATGAGCTGCTTTTTGCTCTATTTTTAAGTTTGCTGCAGTGGTAACCACTTGTGAGTTTTTCAACATAAAATTCAAACTAGTTTTATTAGTTGGAATTAATATATATGTACATATATATATATATGTATAATTTAAATTAACCTAAATTGAAACTAATCAAACTGATAAATAGGGGGAATTTAAGTAAGGTCCAATAAATGGTTTGAATTTTTTAAAAGGTAGAAAGTCTGTAATGGGAGGGATACAAATAGTTCTTGCTGAGATATTTTGTTTAAATAGTTAAGAAAGTTCAGAATGATGGTTATATCTCCTGACAGGTTTGGTATTGTTTTTTGCAGAGATTTTATGGCCTTTTTCCCCTTTCACCTAAAAAATTCTGGCATTATCTAAATTTCAGCCCTGGAGGGAATGGGCAGTTAATCAGCTATACTAACGATGGAAAGAAAACTGGCACCTACAGATAGGTTGCTCTTGCAGAAGATTTCTGTGTATATCTGGAGCCAAATGCGGAAGAGGAATTGGCAGAACTTGGTAAATGATTAGTTGAGATGGGTTGTAGTCTACAGCTAGAAGTAATCCTAGAGATCATCTCATCCAAACCTTCATTTTACAGATGGGGGAACTGAGAAGGGGAAGTGATGAAGAGAGGAAAGTAAGAGGCAGAGTCAGGAATGGACCCCAGGTTCTCCGACAACAAGTGCATTACTACATCACCTGGTGTGTTAGAGGAAGAGACAAAACAAATCATAAGGTTTTAAAAGTGGGAGATTGGGTGAGAGGTGGAATTATGGTGAAAGACAGCGGCTCAGAAGGAGGAGAAAGTTGTGCAAGTGACTGAATATGAGAAGTGAGAGAGAGAAGGTGATGAGTCAAGAGAAAATCCTTCTTCCTAATGAATCAGGAGGCTAAGTCATCTGCTCTAAGTGATAGGATTTGGAGATACAATTGGGGACCTGAGGGGGGTTGGGGATGATGGGAATGGTTCCTATGGAGAATGAGAGAGAGAGACTTCATAAGAGGACTCACTGTCCAGAAAGAAAACCATGGGGCCTTAGAAACAATTCTGTGCCTTCCCATGACCCTTCTGATCCTCCCACTGCTCCTATCTCCGTTACTGGTACCAGTTCCAGTCAGATCAGCTTCTCCCAACCTTCTCACAAACACTTTCGTAACCATCTTTTGAATACTGTCTGACTTCTTCCAGATTCTTCATGTTCTAATGACGTAAGAAACCTCTAAGAATTGAATTGTGTAAAAGACCCTCATCAGAGAAATGGTCACATTTGAAACATGTCCCAAGAGTAAGATTAAAGCATCACTAGGTTTGGATTTTCCTGCTTTTCTGCGTCAGAATAGAGAATAATTTTTTTTTTATTTTCATAGTTGTTGGGTAGAATGGGAAGGTGGAGAAAATCTTAGCATTGTTGTCCTTATGAGGCCAGGTGGTGTTAATTGGTTCAGTGAAACTCAGTGTTGAGAGAAACATCCCTTCCTTTTCGTGTCAAGGTATTCTTGGAGACTTTATTTAAAGTGTGGGAACAAAGCATAATAGGAAAAGCAATAGATCTGCAATCAGAAGACCTGGGTTCCAACCCTACTTCTTCCACTTACTGGGTGACATTGGGTAGGTGACTTAACTTCTCCAGGACTTAGTTTTCTAATTTTTTAAAGTCAAAGCGTTGGACTAGATGACCTCTGAGGTCACCAGCTAATTCTCAATGTATGATCCTATGATCCTAGCTCATTGCCTAGAATATAGCAATTGCTATGTAATTGCTAGCTATAACAACAACAATACTTTTATCTTAATAATATAAATAATATAGAGATGTATAATATAATATTTAATAATATTATGTTACATTTCTGTAGAAAATTATTGTTACAATAATATAATTATATTAATATAATAATTGTAATAATAATTATTAAGCAGGTATCCTCCTTTTATAGGAAATGAGAACTTTATGCCTTAAGAACTTGGCACCAAATAGCTTATTATCAGCAATATGTAAGAAAAACAAGACTGCTAGGGTAGAGGCAATGTCTGCCAGCTCACTTGTTTATTAAAAAGTATTGAAAGCATCTTTGGTACTTAATTGGCTCAGGCTAAGGTTTGGGCAGTTCATAGAGTTTCTCAGTGACCTTAGTGCATCCAAAATTCAGCCCACAAGAAAGCAAGAGTAGTTCTTCCCTCAGTCTTCTACCCAAAGGACCATCATGGCCAATACAGCAGCAGGGAGGCTATGCCCAAAGAAATCAGTGCATTATCCTTGCCGAATATTCTTTCAGTGCTCTGGTTCCATAATCTTCCTTTGGCTGTTAGATGGCCTACATAGGACTCACTGTGTGCCAGTCTCAGACCTGAAGTGCCAGACCAGCCAGAATCATCTCTGGACTTTAACTGAAGAAATAAGTGTAAATAAGCATCTCATCCTGACACTTCAATGGAATTGCAATCTTCTTATACTTGGTACTCTACCTGTATCATTTGCAATTTGTACCCTCTCAAATTTTATGAAATTTCTGTCCTTGACCTCCCTTAAATTCTGTATATTGGTCCTCCCTGAAACAGACTATTAGTCATCTGTTAAGTCTTTTAATGTTCCATGAGGACCATTGCAGCAAAGTAAAATTGGAGGAGTGTTATCCTGGGATAGATGTGAGAGATGGAGGCACTGATGGGCACAGGGAGAATGAAGAATAGGCATAGAATACGGCACGTGGCTGAATGGACAGTACACTAAGTCAGCCCATCAGGGCATGTATGGAGACAGGTCTTATGACTGGACAATAAGTAGAATTGAATATGAGAAAAAAATGGGAATAGATCACATTTGGAAAACTGTGCATAGCTTTCAGTAATCCCACACTGACCCATTGTTTAAGCATCAAGATTGTCCCAGAGATGCTATATACCTATGGATTCAAGTCACATAAATAAACCTTTAGGCAATATATCAAAAATCCCTGTCTTTGAAGAATTGAAATTTTTGCAGGAACAAAGGGCCACAGGGAGATCTACAGTGGACTAAAGTAATTTGCTAAGACCGTATTGGCAGTGGTGGGGGAGGTACATCCATCTCTCACAGCTATCCCAGGATAACACTCCTTCTCCAATTTTACTTTCTTTTTTTCCTAGTCTCAACCATGTCATTGAACAGTTTGACACCACACTACTATCTCTTCTCAGATTCCTTACCTCTTATCCTATTAATGCTCATGCTCTGCCTTTCCCCAAATCTCTGTTCTTTCCACCATCCTTCCTCCTGACTTATACTCAGATGCTTTTGAATGGAGGTGTAAGGGAACATACAAATAGGCCCTCCCTATAGCAAGGCAATTCTCTCACTCCTCCCTAATAGATTGTCTCATATTCTCTACACGAAGGCTGTTCTGAACTTTCTTTTTTCTCCTCAAACATTCCAGACTCTTTACCAGTGGCACAGTAGACTGTTAGAATCAGGAAGACTGAATTCAAATCCTGCTTTATGCTAGCTGTGTGACCCTGTACAAGTCATTTAACTTTTCTGCCCCTTATTTTTCTTTTTTTTGTTGTTGTTGTTGTTTTTTTGTTTTTGTTTTTGCTTTTTGGAGGCAAGAAGGCAAGGCTATTGGGGTTAAGTGACTTGCCCAAAGTCATACAGCTAGTTTTTTGTGTTAAGTGTCTGAGGCCAGGTTTGAACTCAGATCCTCCTGACTCCAGGAGGCTGGTGCTCTATTCACTGTACCACCTAGCCTCCCCTCCTTATTTTTCTTATATATAAAGAGGGCATAAAATATTGGAGATAGTAACCTACCTCCTTTTTTATAAGCATCAAATGAGATAACATCTATAAAGCATTTATCAAACCTAAAGATGTTATATAAATATTAGCAATTATCATTATTACCTCATTAGGAAACTAGAGAGCACTGATCCTGACCTTCCTCTTATCTAGATAGAGCCTTGTCTACATTTAAAAACCTCATTATATTATCCTTCAGTCTCTCCTCCACTCAGCCCTGAAGTGATGGTCTGTATACTCACAAAGACCTACTCCTCTGTTTCCCTTCATTCGTATTATCTCCCTTCTTCTCTGGCACATTTCTCCCATATTTATTGCCCCTTTCTAACCTTCAACACCTCCCTATGTTTCTTGATGACCTTATTGTCTCCCATGGGTTCACTTCATAACTACACAGAAGACTCATAGATCTGTATCTCTAGCCCCAGTCTCCCAAGCTCCAGGTGCACATCGCCAGCTGCCTTTTGGACATCTTGAACAGGATGTCATGTTGTCAACAGAGGACTCATTGTCTTCCTACCTGCCCCTAACAATCCATTCTACCCAACTTTCCTGTTTCTCCTAAAGGCTCTACCATTTTCCCAATCACTTAGGTTCAGAACATTGATATTATTCTTGATTCTTCACTCTCTCACCTCATATATCTAATTTATCTCTACAATATGCCACGTTTCCATTGTCCTCCTTGAAATCACATGATTACCTCTATATGACTTCCCTCTTCACCAGATTGTTATGATAGCACCCTGATCTCTTCACTCCAATTCATCCTCCATATTCCAGCCAAAATGATTTTCCTAAAGCATTAATCAACCACATCATCTCCCCATAGGCTTGATAAACTTCCAATATCTTCATTTTGCTTTTAAGAACAAACATAAATAATTTAAATATTAACCAATGCCATGGGCTGCTCAGTGTCCAGCACTTAGCATGATTCAGAGACGTGAATAAGAAACGACCAGGCCATGTGGGTAGCTCAAGGAAGAACCATGAACTCCATTTATTGATACTCAGGGAAAGGTTTTTATGGAGCAAAGAGACAAAGGACAGGAAGGAAGAGAAATCATTATCTTAGTCTGTAGTATCCTGGAAGTAGCATGGTAATAAGGCCTATTGTTTCCTAGGTGCCATAGAGTCTTGGGCAGTTATCTCTTATCTCAGTCAGTTACATCAGAAAGGATGCTCTTGAGAGCTGGCCTCAAAGCCTAATGGCCAAGGCCGCATCATCAAGAACATCTGCATAAGAACTGACTTCCTGCAAATGTTTTGGACAACTAAAGTTTTGGGGCAGAGCCTCTTAGCCTCAGAACTCAAATACCATCCTTATAAGTGTAACCCATATCAAAAGAACTCCAGAGCTGACTTAGTGAAAAGTCGCATCTCGAAGAGGTCTTTGTTGTTCAGGTCCACTGATATCAGGGTAATTATCTGAAGTCCTGGCTCAGGCCTCTTTGGCTCACCACAAACCAAAATTAATTTAAATATTTAATAAATTTACATATGTAATAAATTTAATAAATATTAGATAAAATAAATATTTAATAAATGCAAAACCAAGAAATCCCTTATTTATTAAAGCCCTTCAGAACCTCATCCCAATCTACCTTTACAGCTTTGATATTACTCCCCTTCCTCTACTCTGCAGTGCAGCCTGAGTGATGTCCCTCACCCATGGTTCTTTTCTCTCAGTTTTGTGCTAGAATGCCCTCCCTCTTCACCTTTGCCTCTTAGCATTTCTTGGTTCCTTTAAAATTCATATTAAGGGCTACCTTCAACTACATGAAGCATCTCCTATCTTCCTCTAATTGCTGCCTGCCTTCCTTCCTGGAAATCAGCATTTATTTGTTTATTTGTTTTGTTTTGAACATGTTTTAGATGTTGAACATGTTGTTTCCCTTAATAGAATGTAAACTCCTTGTGGGCAAGGACTAAGTTTCTCGTTTGCCTTCATATATCTAGTATTTAGCAGACTCTCAGTGGACCTTAAATTCTTGTTCATTTAATTAATTAAACAGTATAAATCTCTTTAAAATAGAAAAATTATTCTCTAATACTATACTGTTAGTTCCTAGACTATATAACATATTTACTATCCTGGTAATCATAAGCATTAGGAAACTAATTAAAAATAAATTTGTTTACTTTCTTAGAATTAGGAATGTTTGAAATGGTATAAATTGGATGTCCCAAGTCTATTTTCCTCACCCCCTCTCCTGGTTTAATTGTATCTGATTGAGGCAGATGGTACCCTGTACCTACTCCCCCTGCATCCCAACCAAATTGAATCCAAGTACCAGAGTAATTGGTTATAATTTTGTGGTTTTTCTTTTTTCCCATTGGCCGTTGAGATTCTGGATTACCAGAAAGCTGCAGTTGATTTGATGAATGTTTGGGAGTTTTATGAATGAAGATCCTGGTAACCTGAGCACTCAGAGATACTAGTGACCTGGCTCTCAAGACCTTTTTAATTGATCAGACAAAGCTTAGTGTATTCAGTGGGTCTGAGTTTCCTGAATGCTGTCCAATCATGGAGCATATATCACATAAAGCAAGCTTATTCTGAGCTGAGTTTCTAAAGGAAGGCTTGCAAAATCATCATTTTTCTCTCTGATTCCTCTCTTATGCCATACATTTATGGCAGTGCCTGGGTAGTTCTTTTGGATACCCTTTCTGCCTTTCAACAGATGTAGTCAGTTCCCATTTTTATCTGCATGGGTCATTTTCCTTCCTGGGGTCTAATCTACAGGAAGCCAGACTCCACTCGTCCATGCTCCTGCCTCCTAGAATTACTTATTACCCGGTTATTCTCTTTCAGCTAATGTTTATGAAGCATCTGTTGCAGTCTGGGTAAAGGCAAGATTATGTAAAAGACAGGTTCTGTCATGTGAAATTTGGTGAGAGGCAGGGAAGCATATTTTTAGATTCCTTCCTTGAGGGAGAACTCATTGGTAGTGGTTTGGGGCCATTTCAACAAGAATGGAAGAGTATTTAAAAGTGCTTATAAAAAAATCAATCCCAGTCTTTTAAACAAAATCATTGGAGGGTTCTAAATAGAATATGTTTTCCAATGATAATGATGATGATGAAAGGATAATTTTTTTCATAATTGTTATTCGGCCAATAGGAACTAGACCTATGCTTTTATAGGTATAGAAATTCTTGGTTGAGGAAATCCCTCTATCAAGTGATTGTTATTATATTATAATTGGCAAAATAGGTAAAGTGGTACACCCAGGAAGACATGAGTTCAAATTCTGTCTCAGACATCTATTAGCTGTATGATCCTAGCCTCAGTATCTCTGTCTCTAAAATAAGAGGATCGGGCTTGACACCTTCAAGGCCCCTTCTAGCTTTGATATTATACAGAATGCCATTTGAATCAGCAAACCATTTTCATTGGTGTGATTTTCAGTAGACATGGCCTCAGTATCTTTCAAGACTTTAGATGCCTGCAAAGTACATGAATGCCAACATCCCCTTTGTCTTCAGATTTTGTTGCTTCAAGTGAGAGAGATGAGCTCTAAGGGGCAGAAAACCAGAGACCCTGGCTAGTTTGGGATAAGACCAGGTCTGGTCTAAATTCAGTTCAACAGACATGGATCATATGCCTACCTTCTTTGTAGACAAAAGAATCCTGCCCTCCAGGGACTTACGTACTTTAGAGAGAGAAAGTGAACACAGATATGTATATACCAAGTTATTTCAGGAGGGAAAAAAGATGTCCTCCTGAGATTACATGCAAACTTCACTGAGTAGGCTAAAATTGTCGTTTTCATAGTAGCTTTTTTTTCCTAATTTAAATTCCCACTTAAGGCAAACTCAGAAACTACTCTAAAGATTTATAATTTAGGCTGAGAGCCGGGAGGGATTTTAGACATCATGCATCCCAACCCCCTCAACTAATAGATAAGGAAAATGAAGTTTCAAGTAGTTAAGTGACTTGACTCTTGTTGCCTAGCCAGTAACAAGCCTTCTTTTGAGTCATTTATACAGGTTTTCAGCTGCTGCTCCTGGTGGTGTAAATAAAAGTCTAGCCATCTCACCCCTTGACCAGCTCCCAGTCTGGGTTGGGGGCCATAGGTTGGAATCCAGTGATCTGGATCTGCATATTCACTGACGATGCCTAGCTGGGTTCTACCAATTTAGAGAACTATTTTATCCCATTCAAACCACTGTTGACATTAGCCTTGATGTCAATGCTCAGATATGGCTAGAAAGCAAAGCTTTCTTGGTACCAAGGGAAAATGGTGGTTATTTCTAGATCAATCAGTCAAACAAGTAGTCAACAAGGGATCATGAGCTCCTTAAGAGCAGAGGGATTGCCTTTTGTCTCTTTCTGTATCCCCAGGGCTTAGCATGATACCTGACACGTATTAGGTACTTAATAAATGTTTATTGACTGACTGAATTAAATGCCTACAGTGTCTACATGAACAAAAGCTCATGAGGAGTTATTTTAGTAGATACAGAGGCAGAAACAAACACTAAGGGAGTCCTCAATGGACAAACCAGGTGGCTTCATTTTATAGATTAAGAAACTGAGACCCTTAAAGGTGAATCAGTTTGCTTAAAATCACACCGGGAGTGTCTGAGGTAGGATCTGAACCCATCTCCCCTGCCTCTAGAGTCAGTATGCTTTGCACTGTACGACACTTCTCTCATAATGTTTGCCCTCATCTCCCTGGCTTTGGCATTCTACTACCAACCTCTTCCTGAATGTTGCTTAGCCCTTTGAGTTTGCAAATCATATTAACTCACCCTGGGTCCAGTACAGTGTCCAGTTTGCCCTATCCAGATACCATATCCTTTGGCCTCAGATGCATGGAGGCATCTAGATGGTTAGGGGTTAGAGTGCTGGACCTGGAGTCAGAAAGACCTGAGCTCAAATCCAGCCTCAGTCACTTACTAGTGGGGTGATCCTGGGCAAGTCACTTAACTCCTGTCTGCCTTAGTTTAATCATCTATAACATGAAGATAACAATAGCACCTACTTCCCAGCATTGTTGAGAGGATTAAGTGAAATAATATTGGTAAAGTGTTGCATAATGCCTGACACACAGTAACTGTTATGTAAATGTTAGTTACTATTATTATTATTATAGTGCTTTGTTTACCTTAAAATGCTATCTAAATACTAGTTATTATTATTAATACTCTGAGTCTCCTTCATTATCCCCAGCACATCTGGGGTGGGTGGGGTGGGGGCTTTATTGCATGGGAGTAGAAATCTGATAGAACCTTTGTTCTGAGTGAACTATGCATGGATAGATGTGCCTATAGATGTGAGGATTTCCACACAGAAACCATAGTGCCACTATTCATCTCAAAGCTAGGATTTATTCGTTATTCTAGGAAAATGGGACTCAAGGTCAGAGGAGAAAAGTGATCCTCCTGTCTCTAACATTTGTCCTTTTGATGGTGAAGTAGGTGTGATTGTAAATGACTTTTTAAAATCCAGGAATGTGGATAATCACTGAATTTCCACCCCAGAGAGAAGCAAGTCCAGATATAGATAGCCAGCCCTTGTCACTTAGGAGGAAAATGACTTGTTTTTGATTTCTTAACAAAATATTAACTCCTTTCCATTAAGTGATATCTTTGCCTTTGGATAACTTTCAAATGTTGGCAGGATTGAGACCAGCCATAAAGGTCATTCCACTTGTGGTATCTTATTTTTACAGGGATTTCTTCTCTGTTTGCTAATGGCCAGTTGGTAAGTTCTGTGTGATTTGGAATGGAGTTTTACAAATTGAGAACTAATATCCAAAGAATAAGCAACTAGAAATTAATTTTTATTTGAGTGGGTTCAACAGGCTTTCTTCCAACAGGTAATATATACTGTGGGTGGCAATGAAAATCCAAGGCCTGGCTTCTTGCCATCATCTGAAAGGTCAAGAGAATTACAACGTGTTGATAGAATCATTCCATCATTCTAGAATGGAAATAGGGATGACACATCCTGCCTGTTGCCAGCCCCAAAGGAGCCAATGTTAGCCACTGAATCATGTGACATATCCATTCCCAAAGGCTCAGTTACTTTCATAAGTAGACAGGATCCCTAACTAACAAATAGGTTGTGCTCTAAGACTTCTTTAATAAACACACTACTCTCAACTAGAAATGTATTTTCTCAACAAAAGAATATTTCTGTATATATAGTGTATATATAAGCATATGCATTATAAATCTGTAAGGTAGTACTACTATGTGCTTGGCACATAGTAAATGAACTTGATATTTATTATTATTGCTTAAATACTTATCCTTTCATTTGTTTTTTCACTTCTTCATCCCCAGGGAAGTGTATATCTCTGGTGAAACAATAGTATTAGATGGTAAAATAATGATATAGTGACGTCATTTTGATCTTCTTTGAGAACGAAGGAAACAATAAGAACAGTAACAACTAGTATTACATACTGTTGTCGAGTTACTTAAGTGATATACTATTTTCTACATTATTTGGTGTTTTAAGGTTTGCAGAGCATTTTATATCTTCTATCTTAATTTGATCCCCACATCAACTATGGGAGGTAGTGCTCTTCTTCTTTCTTTCCTCCTTCCTCTTCTCTTTCCTCTTCCTCTTCTTCTCCTCCTTTTTCTCTTTCTTCTCCTTCTTTTCATCTTCTTTCTTCTTCTTCTTCTTCATTTTATTATTATTGTTTTATAAATGAGGAAAAGGAGGCAAATAGAAATTAAGTTTCTTTCTCAATGTCATCCTGCTACTAAATGTCTGAGGTAGGATATGAACTTGGCTCTTCCTGACTCCAAGTACAATAACCTAGTAATTAAAAGATCTTGTTCAAACCTCACCTCTGCTCTAAATACAGAGAGTAATGTAAGTATAGACAGCTAGCTAGTTTATGAAGTAGAGAAAGATTATTGTCCTTGGGAGCCAAGAAACCCGAGTTTGGCTCTTACTTCATGACCTGACTGTCACCTGAAGCATATCACTAGATCTCAGCTGCATTTTCCTCTTCTATAAAATGGGGAAAATAATAGCACCCTCTTGACAGAGAACTCATCAGAATCAAATCGTACAATATATGTAAAGAACTTTTATAAATATTAAAGGGCTCTAGAAAGTCTGGCTATTATTCTTCTGGTGGAATCAATCAGGGAAGACCTGGAAACCAGCCAGAGGCACGAGGATGCTTCTCCTACCTCAAGTAGTCTCCATCATTCCAAGAATCCTTTGTGCTAAGGAGCCACCCCTTTGGAAGGCAAGTATCCCCTGTAGCTTCTAGGCCATTGGTCATTTGCATTTCCTGGCATTTTTAGTTAAATCTCCTAGAGCTAAGACAGAGCTGATATCCTCTGAAGAAATGGGAGTTAGGGAGGAATCATTTTGTTTTGTTTTTTGATTTTACAAATGCTTTATTAACTTCTGGTTTACATCATTCATTTCCACCAGATTTTGAGTTACAATTTTTCCCCATTTTTTCCCTACCCACCACACCAGAATAGCAGTCCCACTAGATATCTGCTCATCCAATCTCCTCTCTCCCATATCTTCTCCCATACCCCCTTTGACTTTGCCATTAGGGCAAGGTGAATCTCTGAGCCCCAATGCCTGGACATCTTATGAAACATTTAATTTAAAGACCTCGAATTTCAGATCCATTCCCTTCCTCCCTTGTCACCCACTCCTTCTGAGAAAATAAGCAATTCAGTATGTGTTGTACATAATTACAAAACATTACCATAGTAGATATATTGTAAAAGACTACTTATATTTCTCTCCCACCCATCTCACCTCCCACTTGGTCCATTCCCTACTTTGATCCTGTCCCTCTTTGATAGTGGGTACTTCCAACCTCCCCTCCCCCCAGAATGCCCTCTCCTCCATCATCCCCCCTCTCATCCCCCTTTCCCCTACTCAGGAGAGTGAGTGAGGGTAAGATAATCCATTTAGTCTGTATGTGATTCTCTCCTTGAGCCAACTTCAATGAGAATATAGTTTTGCCTTTTTGCCTTCCTGTTCTTCCCCTCCCCTGCAACTACTTCCCCTTGCTTCTTCTACATGAGATAGTTTGCCCTACCCTGTTTCTCCCCATCTCTTCTTGCCACTTTCCTCTCTCACCTCTTAACTTCACCCCTTAAGTATCATCCCTTCCCATCAAATTCAAGCTGTGCCCTCTATCCATGTATACCTGTAAACATATGCCCATATGCCCTTCTTCAATTATTTTCATAATGAGAAAGGTTTCATCAGACACAGATATTGCTTTTCCATGTAGGAATGTAAATAGTTCAACTTTGATAAGTTCCTTTTGATTTCTTTTCCTTGATTACTTTCTCAAGCATCTCTTGCTTCTTGTGTCTGAATGTCAAATTTTCTATTCAACTCTGGTTTTTTCCTCAAGAATGCTGGAAAGTCCTCTATTCCACTGAATGACCATATTTTCCCCTGAAACAAGATACTCAGTTTTGCTGGGTAGGTGACCCTTGGCTTCAATCCCAGCTCTTTTGCCCTCTGGAATATCATAGTCCATGCCCTTTGATCCCTCAGTGTAGAAGCTGCCAGGTCCTGGGCTATTCTGATTGTGTTTCCACAATACTGAAATTGTTTCTTCCTGGCTGGTTGGAGTATTTTCTCTTTGATCTGAGAATTCTGGAACCTGGCTACAATATTCCTAGGAGTTTTCTTTTTGGGATCTTTTTCAGGAGGCAATCGGTGGATTCTTTCAACCTCTATTTCCCCCTCTGGGTCTAAAACATCAGGGCAATTTTCCTTGAGAATTTCTTGAAGGATGATTTCTAGGTTCTTTCTTTGATCATGGCTTTCAGGTAGTCCAGTGATTTTTAAATTATTTCTCCTGTATCTATTTTCCAGGTCAGTGGTTTTTCCCATGAGATATTTCACATTGCCTTCTAATCTTTCATTTGTTTGGATCTGCTTAACAGCATCTTGATTTCTCATAAAGTCTTTAGCCTCCATTTGCTCCAGTCTAACTCTGAAGGAATGAATCCCCTCAGTGAGCTTTTGAGATTCTTTTTCCATCTGGCAAATTCGACTTTTTAAGGCATTCTTCTCCTCATTGCCTTTCTGAGCCTCCTTTGCCATTTGAGTTAGTCTATTTTTAAGGTGTTATTTTCCTCACTCAGGCTGTTGACTGTCATTTCATATTTTTTGCATCTTTATCATTTCTCTTCCCAATTTTTCCCCCACTTCTCTTATCTGCTTCTTAAGGTCCTCCATGGCCTGTAGCCAGCTTGTATTTTCATTTGGGGCTTTTGGTGCAGGAGTTCTGACCTCACAGTCCTCCTCCATGCTTTGATCCTCTTTGCCCCTAAAATAGGAGTCCAATGTTGAATTTTTCTATTTATTTTGTTTCTTTTGCCTAGGCATGTTGCCACTTAATTACTTGATTTTTGGGCTTGTTGCCACAGTAGGACTCTGCCACCAGACAGGAGAGCTTCCACCCAAATGTGGGGTTTTCACAGCTTCTGCAGATTAGGTGGCCTCTGTAAAGCCTCCACATGCTCTGGCAAGCTGGATATCCACCCCAAACTTCCCCCCCAGACCACAATCCAGATCCAGGCAGTTTAAAGCAAGAGCGATTAACCCCCAGACTGATTGCTGGATCTCCCTACAGTTCACAGACCAGGAGCTAGAGCTGCCACTAACGTTGCAAAATGGCTTCTGTGCAGTGTTTCTTTAGCAGCTTTTTGCCTCCAGGGGAGGAAGCCGACACGTTCCCCAAATACTGGTCCCAAAGTCCATAGGGCACTAACCTCTCACTTTGTCCTAGGCATATCTGGGCTGATAATTCTGGAATCACCACAGCTGCTGGTGTTCTGGGGTCCCTCCAGCTGGCTGCTGGCCCACTCGCCCTAGGGCTAAAACCTCGGCTCATGCGAGCCTGGGCTCAGCTCCCAGAGTGCTGTGCTGCCTGCTCTCAGAGCGCTGTGCTGGCTGCTCCCTGCAGGGCTGCTGGGCTGTCATCAGCAGGAGGTTAGCTTCTCTGTGCCGTTCTGTGGGTGTTGGAGCTCCAGAAGTTGTTCAGAGTCCGCTTTTACATGTTTTGGAGGTAATCTGGGGGCAGAGCACCTTGGAAGTGCTGTTTCTACTCTGTCATCTTGGCTCCGCCCCCGAGGAATCATTTTGTAATTAGGGAGAGGGAAGACTTGGGTGGAAGGTAGTAAAGGATATATATGAAGAAAGGGCATCCAAACCCATTGCCCCAAGTTGAAGCAATGAATAGTCAAGCTTCGTTGGTACCATCTTGTTCCTGAAAGCATGTGAGACTGTTCAAGGCCCCCTTAAATAACTTATGAGGAAAAGGCCTAGCCGATGGAGAGATTTGTGTATTTTGGCAGTGAGAAGGTGTATGTATGGAGGAAAATATGCAGCTATATTTTTTCCTATCAATCAAACAACAGTGTAATTCCAGTAATAATAGCTGTAGTTTATTGAAACTACAGGGTACCAATGTAATGCAGATACATATATTAAACCTCCTTTTATCTTGTTTCAACTAAAAGTAAATAAATAAATAGATAGACCAATCCAGATGCTTTTGTTTAAAGAAAACCAGGGAGATGCCTCTGTTGGCTGTGCGAGCTTGCATTGGCATTGTAGCAGATAAAATTGACAAAGAACCCAATTAATCAAGTGGCTACAAAATAACCCTATGAATTATTTATGCCAATAATATTTGTGACCATGCAAATTGCATATTGATGTTCTGTTGGAAGATCATACACTTCAGTCGGCAGACATCACACAGCCTTTTTCCCGTGTTGAATTTCCCTAGGTTACTTTAATTCAGGGGAAATAGGGAAGTGGGGAGAACCACACAGCCATGAGTGTGCATGTACACAAACACACATGCAACACACACACACACACACACACACACACACACACACACATATATAGAGGAAGCTTGAAGGCAAAGACCCATCCCTTATTGGCCTCCTTTAATAGACTCATCAATCTCGGCTCCTGGGATAAGCAAGAAATACAACAGGACAAACTACACACATTACATTGAGGGAGAGGCAATAAAAATCTCTCCTTCAACTCACCTTTCCAATTCATATTATGAAAAAATACAAGAAAGAATTAAGACATTCACTTGTGAGAAAAGGAAAAACAGCTACAATAGTTACTTCTAGTTTAGATTAATTTTTCCCCCATGAAATTTCACTGCCCTGGCACAAGACTGGATTTAGGGATGGAGAATCTGGGTTCAGATATCAGCTTTGTCACTCACCACCTTTAGGAAAATCATTTCATCTCTGAGAGCCTCAGTTTCCTCATCTGTAAAAATGAGAATTTTGGGCTAGGTGGCCTCTGATGTCTTCATGATCAGGTGGTCCCATGATCAGGAAGATCAGACCAAAAGATCTCCCTTCCTCTGCCTGAGATATGGTATTCAAAGCCTAAAGTTCCTATATTTTGAATTTTGAATCTGAAACTAGGTGATGGACCCTGGTCAGTGCCTGACCAGTATCACCCAGTCCTTGGTGTGCAAAAACAACATCAAATCTTCATGCTTCTAAACCCCCATTGTAGGCCCTGCTCAGCTGCTTGGTGCTGCTTTTCTCCATTAAATGTCTGACCCTGCTTTAGTCTTGGAAGGTCTTGGGTCTTCCTATGTTCTGTTGATGCTGCTGAGCTATGAATCAGGTGTCAGGTGCAGTACTGGGGGGAGCCAGGTGTGGAAGGAAGCACCGTCAGGCTAAGCAGCTCTACCTCCTTTCTCTGGACCCCAAAGACTCACAAATCCAGAGCTGGAAGGGATCTGAAACACCTTCTAGTCTAGCCCCCTTGTTCTCCATATGAAGAAACTAATGCCCAGAGAGGTTATATAATTTTCCCAAGGTCACAGAGACAGAATTGGAATCTATAGTGCCTGGCATATAGTAGGTGTTTAATAACTGTTATGATGGATTGAGTCCAAAGCCACTTTCCTCTGGGTCTGTACTTCTGGCTTCTCTCTCCCAAATTTCATCTATATTTGGCCAGGTTCAGTTATTAAACACCACATTAGAATATTATTATTATTATTAGCAATAGTATCTTTCATTTATATCATTCTTTAAAGTTTATAAAGTACATACATTTGTACTTTACACATGTTTGATCATCATATAATATGTACCATACTTATTTTTTATCCTTATAATTCTTTGAGATGCTATTATTGTCTCCATCTTACAGATGGGAAAAATAAGGGAGAGAGCTATGAAATGCCTTGACCAGGATCACACAACTAGTCTGAGGCAGAATTTGAAACCAGATATTCCTGAATTTACATCCAGTATTCTCTCCACAATAACACATTGCCTGTAAGAGGTACCATTGCAGAAAATGAACATGCCTTTCATTCAAACCCAAACTCCTTTTATTGCTGTCTTTGTTGTCCTCCCTTTTTGTCTCCTGTCATGTAAAAGTGGGGTGGGGGTGGGCAGAAAGAATGTACATTCATCCATGCCAGCTTTGGGCAAAGAATCTTAGGAGAGCAGAAAGTACGATGTGCCTTGGCTTAGCTGAACATTTCCTGTGACAAATGATGTGTTGTTGATGGCAAACTGAGAGTGGATTGTCTGGGGGTTTTAATCAGGTCAGACTGTTCTGCAGGCTTGGAGTTCAAGGGGTCCCAAGTGATCATCAACTGGCCTTTTGGCAGAAACTTTCCCATTCCCCCAACCTCGTTTATGTGAGATGAGGTTCAAGTTAAAAGGATGGGCAAGAGAAAAGAAATGATTCGAATGGGATCCAGTCACTGCTTTTCTAATTTTCTGCCCTGTCCACCCCACCCCAGCCTCTCAAATAGTATTGCCTTCTTAGCAGTAAGCTACAGATTTCTCCAGGTAAGCATCCAGATTTCCTGCCCAGTTGGAGAAGGCATTTGGCAGCCTCACAGAGATGAGGGGAGAGTACGGTAGCATCTTCAGACATCAGGGCAGCAGACCAATGAGAAAGAAGAGACTTCTGCAGAGGGAGAATGCAAACAGAGCTCTCTCTCCTACCCTGTGTACAGAATGGAAAGAGTAGCTAGGGCATTGCCCTAGGAGAATCAGACTTCCTTGTTCTGGAATTGACCTGGAGAAGAAAGAAGAGGCTTCAAAAATGATTTTTGGAAATTATATAGGAGAATGGATAAAATGACTACATTTTATAATTGAATAAGAGAATCATTTTCACTACATGAAGTAGTAATTTAATGCATTTTTTTTTCGGTTGAGCCATGCACCTCCATGTCCTTCACATGTGTGGGTTTAATACAGAATTTTGGTGTCGACTCCCTCTCCTACCTGAATGCCTATTCAGGAAGGAAGATAATATAAGGCCAGGCAGAAATGGAGCTGGCCAAAGCTGACTCCCTGAAAGATGCAATGATTTATAGCAATTATTCTTGACCTTAGTGTGTTAGTGGCATGTTTTAAATATAGAACATTTTCCATGTGGCCATCGAATACTCCAGCATTCAAACTCTGCTTGGATTTCACTTACATATTTGCGGTTATGGAACTAAGCCATGAGTATGAAACTGAGTCAAAGGATTTGTAGTATAATAAAGTTCATCTAAATGTTGTGGGACTTTGAGGGGCTTGTTTTGGAATCATCAGTTGATGACTCCAATTGATGATGAGTTGTTCTTTATGCTCCCCAGGAGCATAAAGTTGGCCCAACTTTTTTGCTCCTTGGCTTATATGTATATTATATTATATGTATATGTACACACATAGATATAGATACACATATGAATGTATGCGTGTATTACATATTAAATATATTTGCAAGTGTTTCTAGATTGTAAAAAGCAACATAAATTGTAAATGCTTTGCATGAAGTACATAGTCTTCTCATCTTTTAGCAACAAATTTGAGACATTTTTTATTAAGAAAGAAATCAGCCTGTTGTTATTGCTGCTGTTATCTTATTCTCAAAATATTTTTATGGGATTCAGATAGAAATGATTCTGGGACAAGTTGGTATAATGCTATTCCATTACGTTTAATGTTCTGTGGACCAATGAATAAAATTACTGATTTTGTAGTTATTTAAGAGTATGCAGATTTAATTACATCTTTTTGTAATTATAAAAATCTGTAAAGTTGACATACTGGTATTATTATTTTACATAATATTCTGTGGACCAGTGGATAAAATTACTGATTTTCTAATTTCATAAGAGTATAACAATGTAATTTCATCTTCCCTAGACTCACCTAAAACATGTTTAGGATAATGCTGGTATTGGATGGAATTGTAAGGATGATGTGCACTTATTCTTTTCCCATTAGATGTTTACTTCTTCTACTAGGTATTGGCAATTTGAAAGCTTTCAGTCCACATGACCTTGAGATTAAGAGTATTTGGCAAGATGAAATATATTAAAAGCATTGTTTATAGGTTTTTGGAGCCCAAGTTTCTGCCTGAATAATTTTGAACAATTTAGTTTGGTCTGTGATAACATCCTAGTTCCATTTCAGCTTATCGATGATTTTTTCAAATATATTTTAAGATCTGTCTGTAGTATGGGGATTTGTTCTAATGAAAAACAGGGCCTCTGATATGAATAATTGTAGCTGCCTAGTGATGTTTTACTATGTCCTCAGTAAACGCTAAATTTTTGCAGCATGCTCTGATGTGTCTTACAATTTTTCTTTCATAATCTGCATCAATCATTTTCTTATTATGAAATTCAATAGGAATAGGGGCAGCTAGGTGGCGCAGTGAGTAGAGCGTCAACCCTGGAGTCAGAAGGATCTGAGTTCAGATCTGGCCTCAGACACTTAACGCACATAAACAAAAACCTAGCAGTGTGACCTTGGGCAAGTTACTTAACCCCAATCGCCCTCCAAAAAAAAAAAAAGAAATTCAATAGGAATGAATTAAGTCATTGGGCTAGAAACTGGGGATTGGAAGATAAAAATGAAAACATAACAGCCCTGGGAGGAAGATACTATTATTATTCTCATTTGACAGATGAGGAAACTGAGGCAGTGACTTTACAAAAGTCACCTGCTAGTAAGTGTCTGAGTCTGGATTTGAACTCAGGTCTTCCAGATTCCTGGTCCAGTGCTTTATCCGATGTACCACCTAGCTTAACCTTGCCACAGTGAGGTGAGAAGGTGCCCAGTGATTTTCTTTTTCAGACTGTGAGAATACCAGTAAAGTACTCAGGCTGTGCATTGGTTGTGATCAGCCCATCCTTTTTTTCATCTTTGGTTCTTCTTCATAATTTCTTCTCTTTTCCATGGGCCAGCCTGATCAACCATTATTCTTCTCTGCTGACCTCTGGGTGACAGCCATTTTTAATTTTTGGGAAGGCCAGTGTTCTGTGACATTGACCCATACTGCCACACTAGCAGAATGGTGGTCATCTCCTAGATGATTTTAATCACTATTTCTCATGCCCTTTAACATTCTTGCAAATGTGCCATTTGGGAACATCCGTGTGAAATGCAAATGACCAAAATTTAGTATTACAGAGTGGACTTAGTCCAAAATTTTGAAAGAGTGATTTTGAAAACTGAGCTAACCCCAGTTCAGGTCAGCAGAGTCTTCTATTTTCTGATACTCCTGCAGTCTTAGCTTTCTGAGCTACTTGCTAATGACTTTCCTAAAAGAAAACCTTAGTGTGGGTTGTAAAAATGAGCATTGAGAAGTCTTTTATAAGCTGAACAATTCTCTGCTCAGAAATTCCACCCAAATTGGTTCTAAGTCACAATTTTCTCCAGATTTTCTTTCATTGTTTGAAGTATTTTCAGGATTTGATGCTTGAAATGGCAAACAGCGGCTCTAGTGTTCTTTAATCTCATCATTTGCCAATTTCCACGGATGAAAATACACCATGTTAACCAGTCTTTGTGCCTATATTTGGAAAGTTCTATTGGGAAAAGAAGGGATTTGGGAGATCACACTTCCCTTTTCTGGAAATGTGTAAGAAACAGTGACAGAATTCTGCCTTAGGACTTAGACAGATATGGCTGCCCTTCTCCAGGGTAGGAAGTTAGCATGGCCTACTGGATATAATGTTGGAGTCGAAAGCAGCAGGAGCTGGCTGCAGATCTTGCCATTGATACTCACTAACTAGGTGACCGTAGGCAAGTCACTTAACCTTAGAGGGCCTCAGTTTCCTCATTTATAAAATGGAGATGACAATATTGGCTGCATCTACCTTCCAGGGTTTGCTTTGATGCTCAAGTGAGATAATGCATGAGAAGAGCCTGTTGCATTAATCAGTTATTTTTCTTTTCTCTACTATTATTGCTATTAAAGACAACAGGAAGATTTCCAGCCAAAAGCAATTGTGTAGTTGCTAATATCTGAAATTCTAACATTTTATCTGGGTCCCAGATCTACTACTTACTCTGTGTGACTTTGGGAAAGTCATTTCCTTTCTCCAACTATTGGGTTTTTCCCCTGTAGATGAGCAGGGGAGATTCAATGTCCTCTATGCCTCCCTCCAACTCTGAATTTATAATCCTAGTATTCAAAAGTGGTCAACCATTGTTCTCTACTAAAATACAAATAACCATGAGAGGAGGAGTATATTCAAGCATTATAATTCATGTATGCTAAAATGTGAACTCTTGCATTGGATCCTGAAGAGTCTGAGGAACCAGATTCAAATCCCAACATATATTTGACCTTAGGCAAATTGTTTAATGTTTCTGTGCCTCAGTTTCCTTGTCTGAAAACTGAATATATTGAAGTAGATGACCACTAAATGTTCCCTTCAACTCCAAATGTGTGATCTTCAGATGGCTAGCTGAGAGCTGGATTTGATGGAGGAGAAAGAAAGAGGAGGGTACATTGGACCTGGAGAGAAGGGGTGGGTATAGTACCAATGGCCTACTTTCCAACATATGCCATCCTTGTCTTCCAGCAATAATTGTCCTCTTCCCCTAGCCCCTAATGGATTTACCCTTTCATTCATTCATTCACTAACTTATTGTCAGAACCTGGCCAACCACATATAACAAGGTGATAACCTAGTAGATTACAAAAAAAGGGTAAATAGAAATGGACCAAGTAATGGAAGCACGTGGGGTGAATCTTTATAATCTGGCACTCACAAATGCAATGAAAGATTAAAAAAAGGTCTACCTTTGCACAAATCAAAAATGGTGAAGCTTGTTTTTATTTGTTTAACTCTCTCATTCCCATTGCTTGGAGACATTGATTTAGTTATTCAGGTTGTTTTCATAATCAATCAATAATCATTAAACAGCTACTATATATCAGGTCATTACTATATGCTAAGGTCATTAACCCTAATGGTCTTGTCAGGGCACAGAAACCTCATGTAAGGTCTTTGGAATGCCTGAATGATTTCATTTTCATGTTATCGACCTGCCTCCAGCTCAGATCAGCTTCAGCCTCCATTTCTTCTTGTCCTTGGATATTATTTCCTCATTAATTAATATTCAGGATGCACTCATCTAGGATATGGATCTTTCATTGAGTCAGCTTGCTATCTGACTGGACAGAGCCCTCAGTATAGAGTAAAAGGACCAGGGATCTGATTCCTAGCTCTGCTTCTTAGCAATCATGTGACCATGGGCAAGTCAGTTACTGTCCAAAGGTTTCAGTTTCCCCATCTGTAAAATAGGTAGAGGGAAGACATGAGTTTCTCTCCTTGAATTTGAAAAAAGTTCATCTCTTCAGATTAGGACATTTAGAATTAATTTCCGTACCCAGCTCCTGGGATGATGTCATTCCCTGTGCTGAGACATTTATTTTTTCATTTGAGTTACTTCCCAATCAATCAATCAATCAATAATCATTTATTAAGCATTTACTATATGTCAGGCACAATGCTAAGTGAGTAGAGATAAAATACAATAATGGACCAGTCTCTGTCCTCAAGGACTACTAATAGTCTATTCAGAGCAATAACATATATTCATTATTACAAGTTAATTTTTTATTTTATAATGTGTCATATTTATATGCTATCTCAGATCTTGTTTGAACGTAATAGTATTTATTAAGTACCTACTGTTTGTCAGACAGTATGCTAGATGTCAAGACAAAAATGAAACCATTCCTACTGTCGTGGACCTTATAGTCTACTGGGGGAGAATATGTAAATATAGATGCATAAAGATACATCCTATCTATACGTAGACAATTTCAGCATGAGGGGGGCATTAGTAGAAGAAGGGATTAGGAAAGGCTTCACATATAAAGAGGTGCTTGAGCTCAAAGTTAAAATGGAAGTAAGAGATTTAGTAAAGTGGAGAGTTAGAAGAAAGGAATTCCAGGCATTGGGATCGACCAATGCAAAGGCATAGAGATGGAGTGTATGAGGAAGACACAAGGACCATATTGGCCAGATGATAATGTTTGGGAAGGGAAGTAATGTTTGATGAGACTGGACAGATAGTTGGAGTCAGTTTATAGGTGACAGAATGCCAGTTCCTTTTAGGGCATTTTGTTTCATTTCTTTTCATTTTGATCTGTGCCTTTCTTGTACCAAGCACAATATCTGGCACTGAGTAGGTACTAAATAAATGCTCATTGAGTTACAGTAGGCAGAATATAAATCCCAGATAAATGAAATAACAAATTTCACTGTCATTTGGTGGTGAAACTAGCTTGGGAGTTTTGCCCTCTTGCCTCTTAAGCTACTGTATTTTGCAAAGTAGAGGCAATGTGGTCCTTTGTGTATGGTAACCACAGGAGAATTGTTTGGAAGCAGCTAAGATTTGAAAAAAAAAATTCTGTTCTCTTGGCCAGGACCTCACAGAAGGCTCAGCAAGCCATAGCGACAGGCTTGGTTAGTGATCTTTGGTTTCATGAGGCTTAAGGTTAAACTTCGGCTGTAGCCACATGTTTGTCCATATATCACAGTGAGTTGGAAGAAACTGACAAGCACCCAGGCAATGCTGGGAAGCCAGTCTGCCAGGAGATTCCGAAACTCTGAGTCACTGAAAAATTCCAAGTAGAATCACTAAAAAATGCTAAATAGGATTCACTTTTCTGCTTAATTCTTCAAATTTTCCTAATAGTGTTTTCTGTTTACCTTCCATAATTTTTTTCAAGATGCTTTTTCTCATTTTTCAGAGAATAAACTCAGAGATCATTTGGTTGATAGGAAAGGAGCACTCTCTCTCTCTCTGTCTCTCTCTGTCTCTCTGTCTCTCTGTGTGTGTCTGTGTGTGAGTGTGTGTGTGTCTGTGGAGGGGGGTGGTGATGGTTGTAATTTGAGTGTGGTTATCTGTCCTAGGCAACACTGAAAGTCTGCTGTATTCTTTTGGTGACTTAGTTACTTCAAAATATTTATTAAACATCACCTCCATTCAACCTATTCAGAGCAGCTGGACATAGCTAACTTTCTTTACATTTAATGGAAACAGGATAGCCATATTGAGTTAGCCTTAGAATGTAATCTGAAGATCAATAGAACTTTGATCACATTCTATTTCATATAATCTCAGTACTCCTGGTGTCAGTAATATAGAAGCCTATCATCTGAGCAGAAGTTAGGCTGGGCTGTCTTGACCCACAGATACTGTATCTGACTCTCCCTATTATCAGTGATGATGATGATGATGATGATGATGAAAACAACAATGAGTCTATAGAAGATGAGCTTGTATCCCAGCATTATTATTCAATTATAGAAAGCTATTATTTTTCACCTATAATCCAAAAAGAATAAATACACAAATAAAAAATCAGGACTTCTAAATGTCACAGGGATATTACTAACCCCATAGAAAATGATGATAATGAATAGTAGTAAAAGTTCCAGTTCACATGGGAAGTTTAAAATTTACAAAGCACTTTATATCCATTGTCCCATTTGATTTAAACCCCCCCACCCCCACCCAGAGACTCAGAACACTTTACTTGACAAGGATGTCAGAAGCTGTCATAGTAATTAGAACCAAGAACTTCTGGGTTCCAGCTCTGTCTCTGCTTCAACAGTGATCAAACAGAAACTGGTGCTCAGTTTCTGGTTACAACTGCCCTTTGCCACCTCTTACTACTTCAGCCAGGATGATATGGTGTTGAAAAACCTCACCAGCCATTTTCTACACCAATCCCCAGAGAGGGAACATGCTGAGAAGCTAATGAACCTTCAAGACCAATCTCCGTCTTCCTCTATCTTTCTCTCTCCTTTTTACTCTAGCTCTTCTCTCTCACTCTTTCTCTTCCATCCTCCCCCCTATCTCTCTTCCCTCCCTTTGCTCATCTCTTCTTATACTCTGTTTTATTTTCCTCACCCCTTTTTTTCTCCTTCCATCTTTCCTGTCTCCTCCCTGGTCCTCTCCCTTCATTTCCCTGTCCCCTTATCTTCTCTCTCTCTCGCTTTCTCTCTCTCTCTCTCTCTCTCTCTCTCTCTCTCTCTCTCTCTCTCTCTCTCGTTTCATCAGGATAATGAACCCCTCCTGCTGAGGAGTTCTTGTCCCTGATGCCCCTCAGCACCTGACTTAGAGATTTGCCTGAGACACTGAGAGTTGAAGTACATGTCTCACTGTGGAATGATGCCCTCATTGAGGTTGTCCAGTTCTACCCCAGGGGATTCTCCCATAAAGCTAGCTTGACCTTGTGCTTTTGCACACATCCCTGTTGGAGCTAGGAGGGCTCTGAGAAACCATCAAGTCTAAGTAACATTTCACAAATAAAGAAACAGGCACAGAGAAATCAAGTGATTGCTTGAGGTCAGACAGCTACAAAAGAGGCTGAGGCAGAATTGAACACAGACCACCCTAACTCTTAGTGTGTCGCTCTGTCTACTCCACCTCCTTCTTTGTCAGTGGGATGTTAGCCAGAGCTATTTCTATCTCTCTGTCTCTCAAATTGACAGGAAGTTACTGGAAATAAGAGAATAGAGTAAGGGTTATAATGCTGCTGGAAGGAGCTTAATCACCCATCCCCAGGGTCTCTATTACTCACTCACATTTTCTCTCATACTATTACTTCAAATCTGAAAGAAACTCCTTCTTGGGGAGTGGGGAGGGAGAGAGGGCGGGGAATGACTTTGAGATTTTGTCTTCCTTGGTGTTGGGGAAGTCCATTTGTGGAGTATTCATTTACGGAGTCCTGCCCTTCCATAATGGTAAGAGTTGTAGATAAATTATTAATCTCTGAACCTTTTTGATCATGGTGAATTTCACAGTGGTATTAAGAGTTATGGCCCCAAAGTCTTGATGCTGCTCTATTTTTAATGTTGATGTGTCTTCCCAGCGATGATATATATGCTTTTCATTTTGTTGCCAGTATTCTTTGTAAGTGCCTTGGGCATCAATCACTGCTCTAATGGAGTGACAGAGACAAAGAAGTTGGGTCTCTTAAGAGTTAGGCAATGGGTCTATCTGCAGAAGGGTGGCAGCCTGGGCTATGCCAGGTCAAACAGGGCTTGGAGTCAATCCCCTCTCCAATAGGAGATCCATTGGCAAGGAAATCAGAACCCCATAGCAGGCAGATGGCATTGCAGAGGTGTTGCAATCATCTGTGCTCCTGTCAGCATGTTTAGAATCTAGTCCCCAAAGACAGCGTGTGTAAGTCAGGGGTCTGTAAGGCAGCCATAATGTCAGGGCCATCATGAGACGCCTGTTGTTTTGAATTTCCAATAAGCACTGCATATTTTATGGCAAAGATAAATGGGATGCTAAGCATGATAAGAAATGGTGATGTGATGCTTTAGGAGAAAGAACAGGGCTTGAAGTCAGAAGAAGAGAGAATTCTAATCCTTTCGTTAGCTGTGTGACCATGGGTGAGTTAATTTGACTCCCTGTGCCTCAGATCAGTTCTACAAGCTTTTATTAAATACATGGTTAGCCCTGGGAACACAAGGGACAAAAATGAAGATAGCTCCTTGCCCACAAGATACTTACATTCCCCTGGGAGAATGTAAATTGTGTTAAGTGCAAAATATACCCCAAGAATTGTAAAATATTGTATAGCCATGGACAAATCACTTAAAATCTTTGGGCCATATCCATAAGGATTCTATAGAGGGACCCAAGGATCATTTAGTGAAACACCCCTCATTTTTCTAGAGGAAAAATTAAGGACCAGAGAAGTGAAGAGACCTGGTTAGGTAGGATCCTCTAGAATAATTCTGATACACTTAACCCAGTACATCACTAGCCCTTCCCTTCTTTCTCCTCTTTTTCCTTCTTCTCTTCATCCCCTTCATCCCCTTGCTTCTCTTTCTTTTCCTCCATGTTCTCTTTCCTGCTTAGCCCTCTCACTATCCCCATTTCCCCATTTCTAGTGCCAGGAGAGGTGTATTATGGAGCATGACCAGGATACCCACCACTTATAGGTAGAGCACCTGTTGTAAATGGGGAGCAGACTCCAAGGAATCCTCCTGGTTGCTTCAATAGGATTCTGTTAGCTTCTTTCTTGCCTTCTTTCTTCCTTTTCTTCTCACTTCGTTCACAGTGGCCTAGACCCTCAGGAATAGTTTCAGGATCGTACGGTCATAAAACCATAGATTTCAAGATAGAAGCGATCTTAGATGCCTTCAAACGGATACCTCCTCTCCTTTAAAAAAAATTCCAGATGAGAAAATGGAGGTTAATTTGCTCATAGTTACACAGTAAGTCTTTGACCTGGGGTCTTCCTGACTCCAGGCCTAGCACCTGATCTACTGTGCCATGCTGCCTCTCCATCTCTTAGAATATTGTGATGCCTGACAATTCTTATGATGCTGAGGAAATCTATTCTGTTAATATCAAGGAAATCACCCAATACAAGCACAAGAATAGACCCCACGAAAGTTTGTCTTTCTGAGTGAGTCATTGTGGTTTTGGAGGCTTTGGGTGACTTCTGCAGAAAGTGGTCATTGATTTTTAAAACTGCATGGAGGGGGCGGCTAGGTGGCACAGTGAGTAGAGCGTTGGCCCTGGAGTCAGAAGGACCTGAGTTCGGATCTGGCCTCAGACACCTAATGCACACACAAATAAAAACCTAGCCGTGTGGCCTTGGGCAAGTTACTTAACCCCAATTACCCTCCAAAAAGTAAAAAAAAAAACTGCATGGAGGAGGGAGTAAGGGAGTCAGAATCACAAGTTCTGATCTTGTTCTTTAGAAACAAAGTTTTGGAACAAAAGAAGTGCCTTCTTTTGGAGATAACAGTAGTGAAGTTATGTGTCTTACTATTAAGTGTTAGAACTGATATTAAGTGATTTCTATGCACCATGCACTCACATTGCCTTCCTTTCCATGCCCCAAACAGGTCAGAAACAAATCTAAGTCAATGGGTCTCATATTGAGGCTCACCAGTAACAATAATAATATTGTATTTTGTATCACTTTACATCATTATTTCATTTGAACTTCACAACTGCCTTTTCGAGGTGTGTGCTACCTTTAATTTTTTTTCTGTTTCTTACATCACTATAATTATTCCAAGTTGCTTCCCTTCCTCCTCAGAGAGAGCCCATCCCATATGACAATAAGTACTTTTTAAAGGGGAAAAAAGTCAGAACAATTGATGGACACATTGAAAAGTCTGAAAATGCATGCATTTTGTAAAACTTGTGGACCTCCCACCTCCACCAAAAATATATCTCCATTCAAATCTTTTTTATTCTATATAACTTCTGTTACATTTACTTCGAATTTTTTTGGTGTATAGTTGTTCTTTCCATTGCAGTTGCTGTGTGTATTGTTTCCTTGGCTCTGTTTACTTCACTGTGCAGCAGTTCATGTAAATCTTTCTATGTTTCTTTATACTCATCACATATATTATTTCTTACAGCACAGTAATCTTCAATTATATTCATGTAACACAATTTGTTTAGCCTTTCCCCAATTGATGGTCATTGACTTTGTTTCCATCTCTTAACTATCATAGAAAGTGTTTCCGTGAATGGGTGTTACATTTATTATTATTTCTCATTTACAGATGAGGAGACCAAGGCTCAGAAAGATTTTTGCTTATCGTCAGATAGCTAGTGTTACAGGTAGGGTTTGAATCTAGGCTTTCCTAATTTCAAGTTCAGCTATTATATCAAGTTTCCTCTCCAAGTTAGGCAGACCCATTGTCCAAACCTCTTACCCATTATTGGGAAAGAAAGAGAATTTTTTTATATCTTCTCAATAAATGGACATCTCTTGAAATCAAGGCAACAGTGGCATATCTGTCCTCCCTACTCTAATATAAGATTCTCTAGAATTCAAATTACAAGTCTCCAGAATGATAGATGGGGCTACTTTGCATCCTCAGTAATACAATATATCTTGTTTATAAAAACTCCCACTTTTATACCCTTCGAGGGACAAAATTCTCATATGTTTCTATGTTCTTAAGCAATTGGACCATTTCAAGGTGACTTAGAGAACTTTCTCTTTTAAAAAATTGAGATTTTATAGGTTTGCCCTATTAATATATGACTGAACTGCATTGTAAAAGTCTGAGAAGAGATTCTATTCAATGATGCCCAAAATGGTTCTCATTGAATTCTCTTTGACAGTCTGTGTGTGGGCTCCCATGTTTTATGGCCCTACTGTGTGGCTCTGTCCCATGTTTGTCAGCACAATTAGATTTTTACAGCAATGGGACTTAACTTGGATTTTCAGAAGATAGTTTAATAAGGTGATAAAATCCTAATTTATGGTAGTCTCCTGCACAAATTGTCTACTTTTTCAGTAGCATCCCTTAAAAGCCCTTTCCTTTTTTAATGACCACATGTCTATGAAACAAATGGATTAGTTCTATGCCAGTCAGCTAAATCCACTTAGTTCTTTCTTTATCTTCTGGAAGGCTGTGATGTAAAGTCTAGATTAACAGTCAACAAATTATTTTTCAAGGGCATTAAGAAGAATAATTTATATTTACAGAACATTTTAACATTTACAAAGTGCTTTTCATTAATTGTTGCATTTGAACTTTACAACAAACCTATGAGGTCAATTCTTTATTCTTTTATAAGGTGTTTTTATCCTCATTTTATAACTGAAAAAACATGAGGCACAGAGAGGTTCAGGGATGTATTTACCTGGGATCAGGTGAACCTTAAATCCAGTTCTTCCAGCCTCCGAATATGTGATTCTTCCCATTACATCACCTTGCCTCAGTCCTACAGGCCATCAAATCAGGCTACTGACAAACTAATTATTCAGTCACTAATCTTTATTAGCACTTTAGAAATAGTGCTTCTAGAGAAATACTCAAATGTGAATTGGGAGCATTGGTACTGTATTGGTGCGACCATATACCATAGGATTTCCCCCAGATTTTGATCATACAAAACCTAAGTGCAGCCTATGATTACATTCTTAGTTTGACAATAGGTGTATCAGGGTGGCACAGTGGATAGAACCCCAGGGTTAGAGATAAGAAGAACTGAGTTCAAATCTGACCTCAGATGCTTACTAGCTGTGTGACCTGGGTGAATCACTTAACCTACTTTGCCTCAGTTTCCTCATATATAAAATGAGCTGGAGAAGGAAATGGCAAACTATGACAGTATCTTTGCCAAGAAAACCACAAATGGGGTCATGAAGAGTGGGGCATGACTAAAATGACTGAACAACAAACAATGACAACAGAAGTGATGATGAGAGCAGAGATGATAGAAAAGGATAAAATATGGGACAGTGTGGTCCAGTGGAAAGTGTTCTGGATATGTAATCAGAGGACTTTGATTCTAGGCCTGGCTCTGACTTTTGCTACCTGTGTGACCTTGGACAAGTCCCTTAACTTGTCAAAGGTTCATTTTCCTCATCTATAAAATGAGGGAGATAGATTAGAGATAAGATTCCTTTCTGCTTCAAGGCTATAAACCTGGTATTGTTATAAGACAGCAAGATAGGGAGCCCTAGTGCCCCTCCAGGACTCAAGATGAGCATCCCATAGAGGTCAATGGAGGGGTTCATGATAGGGCTGAGCTGGCTGCCACAAATAGCATCTTGAGTGGTTATCCTAAAGCCATCTTAGACTCACCAGGTCCTACATCAAGCTCAAGATCTGTCCCTCAAACTCTTTCCTGTTCATAGCAAGAATGAGACATGGGGGCGGAGCCAAGATGGCGGAATAGAAACAGCTCATCCAAGCAACTCTGCCCCCAGATTCCCCCCAAACTATGTAAAAGGGGACTCTGAACAACTTCTGGAGCCCCAGCACCCACAGAACGACACAGAGAAGCTAACCTCCCGCTGAGGACAGCCCAGAAACCCTGCAGGAAGGACCAGCGCAGTGCTCTGGGAGCTGGCAGCGCGCAGAGCGCAGGATGGTGAACTGAGCTCAGGTCCACGTGAGCTGAGGTTTTAGCCCCAGGGCGGCAGGGCCAGCAGCCGGCTGGAGAGACCCCAGAACACCAGGAGCTGTGGCGATTCCAGAATTATCAACATAGACTTGCCTAGGACAAAGTAAGAGGTTAGTGTACTATGGACTTTGGGACCAGTATTTGGGAATGCATCAGCTCCCTCCCCTGGGGGCTAGAAGCCGCTGAGGAAACACACCATTTTGTAGTTTTCAGAGGCAGCTCCAGCTCCTGGCCTGCGAACTGTAGGGAAATCCAGTGATCAGTCTTGGGGGGTAATCGCTCTTGCTTTAACCTCCCTGGATCTGGATTGTGATCTAGGGTGGAGGTCGTGGGTGGGTTTACAGCTTGCCAGAAATGGAAGTTGCCCCCCACACGTTCGGGATGAAAATTACTCTATCTGGCCTTAAAGCCATAGTGTGGCAACAAGCCCAAAAGTCAAGTAATTAAGTGGCAACATGCCAAGGCAAAAGAAACAGAAAAATGCAACCCTAGACTCCTATTTTGGGGGCATAGAGTGGGAAAAGGACTGTGAGGTCAAAAGTACTGCTCCAAAAGCCCCAGGGGAAAACATGAGAGGGTTGTAGGCCATAGAGGACCTTAAGAAGGACTTTAAAAATCAAATAAGAGAAGGGTCAACAGCCTGACTGAGGAAAACAACACCTTAAAAAATAGACTAACTCAAATGGCAAAGGAGGCCCAAAAGGGCAATGAGGAGAAGAATGCCTTAACAAGTTGAATTTGCCAGATGGAAAAAGAATCACAAACGTTCACTGAGGAGATTCATTCCTTCAGAGTTAGACTGGAGCAAATGGAAGCTAATGACTTTATGAGAAATCAAGATGCTGTTAAGCAGATCCAAACAACTGAAAGATTAGAAGGCAATGTGAAATATCTCATGGGAAAAACCACTGACCTGAAAAATAGATCCAGGAGAGATAATTTAAAAATTATTGGACTACCCGAAAGCCACGATCAAAGAAAGAACCTAGAAATCACCCTTCAAGAAATTCTCAAGGAAAATTGCCCTGATGTTTTAGATCCAGAGGGCAAAATAGAGGTTGAAAGAATCCACAGATCACCTCCTGAAAAAGATCCCAAAAGAAAACTCCCAGGAATATTATAGCCAGGTTCCAGAATCCCCAGATCAAGGAGAAAATACTCCAAGCAGCCAGGAAGAAACAATTTCAATATTGTGGAAACCCAATCAGAATAGCACAGGACCTGGCAGCTTCTACACTGAGGGATCAAAGGGCATGGAATATGATATTCCAGAGGGAAAAAGAGCTGGGAATGAACCCAAGGGTCACCTACCCAGCAAAACTGAGTATTTTGTTTCAGGGGAAAATATGGTCATTCAGTGGAATAGGGGACTTTCAAGCATTCTTGAGGAAAAAACCAAAATTGAATAGAAAATTTGACATCCAGACACAAGAAGGAAGAGATGCCTGAGAAGGTAATCAGGGAAAAGAAATCAAAAGGAACTTATCAAAGTTGAACTATTTACATTCCTATATGGAAAAAGCAATAACTGGGACTGATGATATCTTTCTCACTATGAAAATAATGGAAGAAGGGTGTGTGGTCATATGAATACATATGTGAATGTGTGTGTATATGGTTACAGTTATATATGGATAGAGGGCATAGGTTGAATTTGTTGGGAAGGGAGAATACTCAGGGGATGAAATTATGAGGTGAGAGAGGAAAGTGTCAAGAGCAGATGGGGAGGGACAGGGTAGGGTAAACTATCTCATGTAGAAGAAGCAAGGGGAGGGGCGGCTAGGTGGCGCAGTGAACAGAGCGCCGGCCCTGGAGTCAGAAGGACCTGACTCCGACACTTAATCCACACAAACAAAAACCTAGCCATGTAACCTTGGGCAAGTTACTTAACCCCAGTTGCCCTAAAGGGGTGGCTAGGTGGCGCAGTGAGTAAGAGCGCCGGCCTTGGAGTTGGGATGACCCGAGATCAGATCCGGCCTCAGAAAATGAGCACCCACGCATAAATAATGACTAGCCGTGTAACCTTGAGCAAGTTACTTAACCCCAATTGCTTTAAAAAAAAAAAAAGAAGCAAGGGGAAGTGGTTGCAAGCGAGGAGGAGAATAGGAAGGCAAAAAAGGCAAAACCACATTCTCATTGAATTTGGTTCAGGGAGAGAATGACATACATACTAAATGGGATATCTTAACCTGCAGCAGAATAGGGGGAAGGGGGATGAGAGGAGGGATGATGGATGGGACGGCATCCTTGGGGGGAGGGGAGGTTGGAAGTACCCACTATAAAAGAGCGACAGGATCATGTAGGGAATGGACCAGGTGGGGGGTGGGATGAGTGGGAGGGAATTATAAGCAGCCTTGTACAATATATCTACTATGATAATGTTTTGCATAGCTAGACATGTACAACATATACTGAACTACTTATCTCCCCAGAGGGAATGGGTGACAAGAGAGGAAGGAAATGGATCTGAAATTCGAGGTCTTAACATTAAATGTTTCAAATATACATAAATACTATTATTAATACTCTTTTGCTTATAATTGGGAGATAAGATGTGAAGGCATTGGGACACAAAGATTCACCTTCCTCTAATGGAAAAGTCGAAGGGGGTATGGGAGAAGGTATGGGAGAGAGCAGATTGGAGGAAGCGATATCTTGTGGGACTGCTATTCTGGGAGGTTGGGTAGGGGAATAACAGGGGGAAAATGATTGTAACTCAAAATCTGGCAGAAATCAATGATGTAAAACAGAAGTTAATAAAGCATTTGTTTAAAAAAAAAGAAAAAAAAGAATGAGACATGATAAATGATTAGCCAGAGTGATCCACGGATGATGTTGGGACCTAGCAAAGAAGACCTTCAGCACAATGATGACTTTTGTTGAGAACTTTTATGAAAACATGCGCAACAGTCACATAGGAAGAGCTGTCCAGGCTTTAATTTCTGATATTGGAAGGGATTCCTTAATTAGTGATAGAGCACAGATCTGTTTGAGTATTTGAGCTATGGAAATGTGATCAGTATCACTTCCTTGGTCAACAAGCCACCATGGTTCCCAATTGTCCTTATGACAAAATCCAACCCTTGTGTTGGCCAATTAGAATCATTGGTGGTGAAACTCCTTTCCATCCTACCATGGTCTTACAGTCTGTTCTAGTCAAAAGGGCTTACTGATCCTGTTCCCTCTCCACAATATCATTCTTCAAGCTCAAGGCCATTTCCTTTAGCTGGAATACTCTGCTTCATCATTTCTGTCTCCCCCATTCAAAGCTCAACTCAAGTGCTACTTCCTTCAATAGTCCTTTCCCCAAGTTCCTACTGCCATGGCTACCCATCACTGTATAATTATCTTGTATATAATCTGGATGTAGTTGTGCTAACCCCACTCAGTCCTTGTGGAACATAAGCTTCTTGAAAGCAGATATTGTCTTATTTTTATCTTTGCATTTCCAGTTCCTACTAGAGAGCCTGACACGTAGTCAGTGCCTAATAAATGCTTCACATACCCTAGCATCAGGCTTCTCCTTAGAATTTTTCTAGTAAGTCCTAGAGAGAGAGATCTGAGAGCTGATATAGCACAAATCACAGGTGCTTGACATTTTGACATATTGGGAATGTTCAAGAGATGTCCGCATGATATGCTGGGGTTCCTTGAGCATGACTGCAATTGCTTACTAACTGAGCTTTCTCAGTGGTGCCTAACAAAGCAGATGTTTATACCTGGTAAATGTGTTATACAGGGCCCTCAGCTATAAAGAGATTCGGAAATGGTGAAAATTTTCTTCTGTTTCTTTGGGCCACTGTTAGTTTGTTTCCCTCCCATAGGACCTGATTTCATAGAATGTTTTGTCCTGCCTGTTTATTGAAAAAAATAATAACTCTCCACATTTGCATAGATTGGAAGTTTTCATGGATATTGCCATACCTTTCTTAATTTAATGGCAGCTGGATGACTTTAACTGTAATTAGGGTCACATGTTCATGCTTAATTAAAGAAAATGATGATGAATTTATTCACATTTGAATGAATGAGAAAGTCATGTTGGGGTTTATGCCTAAATGCACACTGATGGAAAACATTATTTTTACTCAATGTTGTTTTAGGTTTCTAAATGCAGTATGGCAGTTGATAGCTAATAGTGATTATTTAAATAATAGTAATAGGCCTGTCATGACAAGTTACCATTAGTGTTTTAAAATTTTTTATTAGTTTGATTTTCATTGTTTTGTCTGATTTTATGTGATAACCCCAGAACAACAATAGAGACATCAGAGATACAATATTTTTTTTACCAAAACATCACTTTAGTCAACAGAAAATAAAAATGTCACCTACACATTTTTACGAAAAAAGTATATTTAATTGACTTTTTTTTGGTTCTGTCTTATTTCTGGAGCCCCAGAATGTCATTTACCAAAAAAAGTCCATTTTTTGTTGTCATACATTGAACAAGGATGTCCCACCTTTTAACCTTAGAACAAACCTTGTAACAAAGAAAATCAGTTAACTAAAAGCCAATGATCAAGCCTGACACTATATTCAACCTTCTGTCCTAGTATTCTCCCACATTTCTGCTAAGAGGAAGCAGGTATGCTTCATTATTTTAAGTAAGCATCACCTGATGCTTTGAATCTAGGATTCACTACATTTGATGGAGAAGGAAAATGATTATTTTATTACTTTTTGTTCAAAGAAATAATTTTGATATTTCCCTCTATCATATCCCATATTTTAATGAAGCATTATGCTTTATCATTTTCTCTTGTATTATTCTGTAAGATTTTACAATTATATATTATACTCCAAGATTCCCCATGTCCACTATAGATCTCTCCTTGGCAGTGATGGCAAGTGTTTGTGAGCCAATGTAGTTTTTAGTTTGTTTTGGTGAGTGTTTGGCCTCAGTTAAACTTCTGAAGGAAGGCAAAATTTGTTGCTGATATTTCCAGCCTTTGTCAGACACTGGGGGCTTACCCTGATTGCTGGTGGAAGAACCTCTAAGCCACAAAAAATTCTTCTGTCCATTCTACCAAGGCCACATTTTGATGTTGCATCCAGTGATTATACGTAATGAGTGTCTCTCCTCTTCATGCACTCTTTGTTCTAGTCAAATTGACCTTCTAACTGTTACATATATACATTGTTCTGTCTCTTGCCTTTATGCTTTTGCACAGGCATCCCCCCTTTCCCTGGAATACTAAAATGTACCTATTTCTCACCTCCATCTCATAGAATTCTGGACTTCTTTCAAAGAAGAGTTCAGGGACTATCTTTTACATATAATCTTTTCTAATCACCCCCCCAACTCCCATCTGTAAATGATCTTTTAAAATATCTGTTTGTTTCCATTACCTAAAGCAGTCAATAAAAATTCATCATCAATTATTGTCATTATTATAATTACAAAAAATGAGAAAGCTCGCTCTCCCTCTAGTAATCAAATCTGGAAAGATTTGTCCAGTTCCTACTATGTGCTAGGTGATTGATAATAGGAATGTATGAAGGCAAAAAAGAAAGACAACCTAGGCTCAACAAGCTTACATTCTCCCAGAGCATAGATCGGATACTGACAAGTCAAATCAAGTATATATAAAGTACTCTCAAGAATAGAAAAACATGGACTCCAACCATAAAGATGTCATTCATGTAGAGATCAGCTGAAGGAATTGGGGATAATTATTGTGGAGATGAGAAGACTTAAGGAATCATGATCATTGGCTTATGGTAAAGGGATGTGTAAAATGAGGGAAATGGACCAGATTGCCTCTGAAGTCGCTTTCAGATCTAGCTCTTTTATTCTTTTGGAATGATTAGACTTATTCAGCCTAGTCCCAGATATTAGAGGTAGGAACAATGGGTGGAATTCATAATTCACAAGGAAATTTCAACTTAATGTAAGGAATACCTGTCTAATGGTGAGAGCTCTCTGAAAGTGGAATGTGCTTCTATGGAAGGTGGTGGGTTCCCCTCTTCAGTAAAGGACTTGTTTTTGTTTTTCTTATTCCTCTTTCATTCTCAAAGAGGATCAATGATGTCATGAGGGTGATGCCTTGATTTGCTTCATGTAAAAGCTAGATGACTACTTGTTGAAAGTGTTAGAGAAATAACGAGGGAGTATATTGGGTAAAAGTGTTGGAATTGGAGTCAGGTAGATCTGATTTCAAATCCTCTCAGATGTTTACTAGGTATATCACTCAACCTCTCTGGACCTCAGTTTCCCCATCTGTAAAGTGGGGATGATAATAATAGCTCTTGAGTTACAGGGTTCTTGTGAGAGGATCCAATTCAATAAGATCTGCACAGTATTTTTAAAAATCAAGTTCACTGACCTAAAATCAAGAGGCTCTCTCATGTCATCTCTCTCATTGGATTTTGCATCATAATATTAGGAAAATACATGTGTCATCTGTTTAAAGTTTAGCTCAGTCTTCACGACCTAATGCTGAATGTGATTTTATATTTTATTCGGGCAATATGACCGTTTCCCGAGTTAAAGGTTGTAACTAGGTTGCATTGTGGAGAGAGAAATAACCAACAACAAAAAACAAAACTCTGAAACCCAATTGGAAATGTCTATGAGGGCTAAAAAAATATTACTCCAAAACGAATTGTGTGCTCTCTGTCCTAAATTAGGGTCATTGGTTAGAACAGTCCAAAAGTCCTAACAGAACTTCTTTTTAGCCAAAATACTGGTTTAGTTATTTTTTAATTAAAAGGAAAATTTCTTATTAAAAGGAAAGAGTAGATATATGGTCTCTTGGTTGTTCCACAGACATAGAAACATGCCAGATGGAAAGTGACTTTCTGGTCTAGTGGGCATCAGTCTTGCTAGTGTGACAAATGACCATTGGTGCTTGGGGCTTCAGAAATATGTCCCTCATCAAAAAATGTAATTTCAAATTCCATTAGCAATGAAATGTTGGAGTGATATTCTTCTAAGTGGCAGGATTCAGGCACTCCCAGGGAATAGCTAGCTCTGAAGTAAAGTTCTAGGCCTTCTTAGTAAGAAAGCCTATGTATACAAAGAGACAGACACAAATGTATATCCTTCCTTCTCCCTTTGTGCCTCTCCCCTCACCTCTCCAGCTTTCTGGTTGGATGTTCTCTTTGTGGTCTTCAATCATAAGGAACTACTTTGATGTTTGTGAATCACCCCAACCCCATCATTCTCTTACCTTCTTGCTCAGCTAAAACTAAACTACTGAAAATTATTCAGGTGTTAATATCCAAATAAGATTTCAGTAAGAGCTTCAGATTTTCCTTTCCTTGCCTGACTTTTGAGCCCACATTACTTAAGATTTGGTGGGGCTTAATTATGCTCTAGTTTTTTTCCATGCTGGCATTTTTTGGTTCTAATTAAATCTTCAGGAGGTTGGAAGACATTGTGGAAGAGAGAGAATCAAGGGCCTCATAGGTTTCTCCACTGTCTGGATGCTCCAAGTCCAGTGTACTGGGTGGTGTTTTGGAGAGTTAGCCCTAACAAAGAATCTAGCTGATCTCATTGGTGCCCCCACTGCCCCAAGATTGATATCCCAACCAGTGTCTGGTCTACTGATTTTGTTGCTGTTATTATTGGTAGTGGTGGTTGGTATGTTTCTTTCCATTGGAAGTATTTTATCTTCCTTCAGAGCATCCCCTACCTAGAGAGTGTCGTCTTAAAGTATCATACAAGTTTTCTTAATAAATGACTCAATCAGTTCTTTAATATTCATTTAGTAATGTTATTTATTTATTCACTCTATGCCAGGTGCTCTGTTGGGGGATAAGGTCCAGTGGCTAGATTGTCTTCCTATTGAAAAAAGAAAGTTGTTGGAATGAACAGTACCACTATCTGGGAGGGGAGTGTCAGTTTTTCCTTAATTAATGCACTTTATAAGCTTTTCTTAAGTATCTATTATGTGCCATGAACCATGCTAGGCATTGAAGATGGAAAGAAAAAGGAAAGATGCTGTCTAAAAGAAGGTGACATTTTTCTGGGGGGATCAATCAGTCCATTAAAAAAAAAGTAAGTGCCTACTCTGTTCCAGGCTCTGTGCTGGGTGCGAGAATACAAAAATAGAAGATGAAACAATCCTGCCCTCAAAGATCCTTTATTCCACTGGGAGAAAATTAATAGGATCATAGAGTTGTCAAGTGACTTGCCCAAGTCACAAAGTTCATAAGTGGAAAAACTGGGGTTTGAACCAAGTTCCCAAAGTAATATGGGAGAGAAGACCTGAAAGATTAGGGCAGGGCAGGGTCTGGAAAGGCATCTGAGCTCAACCTTCAGGGATCTGAGGCATTCTAAGAGGGGAAGGTAAGTGTCAAGTGCATTCTAGGAACGGGAATCTCGTGCTAGGGCTGAAGATGGAGTGTTATGCATAGGGAACAGCATATAGGCCAGGTGGGCAAGCACTTGGTATGCATGTAAGGGAGGCCAGAAGAGATCTCAGCCAGGCCGTGCAGGGTTTCCAGTAACATACGAAGGACCTGCTTCTTGATCCTAGATGTGGTGAGGAGTCCCTAGGGTTCTAAAGGGCTCATTGCTGCATTTGGGTCTGAATCCCATGTCTACCCATTACAACCATAGAGGGAAAGGTGGGGACTGAAGCTGTGATGGGTATGGGGAAGTCCCAGGTGAGGCCAGTAGCTTTTGAGTGTGACTTAGACACTTAAAAACTTGCCTATGATATTGAGAGGGCAGCTGGGTGGAACAGTGGCTAGAGTTGGGAAAACCATTGTTCAAATCTAGACTCAGAAACCTATCAGCTGTGTGACCCAGGGCGAATCAACCTCTGTGTGCCTCCATTTCCTCATCTGTGAAATGGGCATAAGGTTGTCACGAGGATCAAAGGAGATAAGATTGACAAAGTACTTAGCACAGGGCTTGGCACATTTGTTGTTTAGTCATTTCAGTCATGTCCAACTCTCTGTGACCCTACTAGAGGTTTTCTTGGCAGAGATAGTAGAGTGGTTTGCCATTTCCTTCTCCAACTCATTTTATAGATAAGGAAACTGAGGCAAACAGGGTTAAGTGACTTGCCCAGGGTCATACAGCAAGAACATGTCTGAGGCCAGATTGGAACTCAGGAAGGTGAGTCTCCCTGACTTTATCCTCTTTGCCATTTAGCTGTCCCATATTTCTTGGCACCTAGCAGCTGCTATATAACACATAAATGTTAAGCTATTGCCATTATCCCAATCACGATGATTGTTTTTCCCAGGGTCGCACAGACTCTGTGTGTATGTGTGTGTGTGTGTGTGTGTGTGTGTGTATGTGTGTGTGTGTGTGTGTGTGTGTGTGTGAAACAAGACTCAAACCCAGGTCTTTTTAGCTCCAAAAGGAGCTGGCTTTCTCTATCCCCACTGCCATGCTGTCTCTCATGTCAAAAGCATGTGCTGCATAATCCCTAACAAAAACTCAGTGTCTGGCTTAGTGTCTGGTCACATTAGTCACACCTGCACTGGGCTGAGGGTGGGGGGAAGGATATAAAAATGTCTCTTTAATCTGCTATTGGGAGGTGGGAAATTGTTGGCAAAGAGCTTGCTTGCCAGAGGCCCAAGGGGGAAAACACAGTTTCTGTGTAAAACACCCCATGATAAAGAATTATTGATCTGAGATCTAAAAAAATGAATGCTTGTCTCCTGCCTCTTCTGAGCATGGCCAGCTCGTGGTTAGTATTCCATCAGGAAAAAGGGAGACAGAGATGGAGAGGCTTTCATTTAGCAGGGCACAGATGAACCATCCTTTTCACTCCAGTAATTCCATCTTCCCTCTGCTTGCCCAGGTTAGCAGATAACAGCTACAGAGGAGGTGCAGAATCCAAATGCCCCTTGTTTGCTGTCTTCTCCCCTCGGGGCCAGAGACAGTGCTCCAGTGACCGAGTTTGGTTTCTATCACTTGTAGAAGCTGTTTGGGGAGCAAATAGTGCTAGTGATTCCATATGGCCATGTGGATTTCATTTCCATTTTTTTCCAGTTGAAGTAAAGTGAGTGAGTCCAAATAACCTGGTTTACTGAGTCGTTAGTGAATGGATCTTAGCTTCTGCAGCAAAAAAGCATATCAGAAGGGAGTCTGCCAAACTGTCATGTCACAGAATTTCTGAGTTGGAAGGGACTTTGATAATTATTCTGTCCAAGCCATTCTTGTCATTGTTTGGTAGATTTGTCTAGTCAGTCATGTCTAGTCAGACTGATTTGGGGTTTTCTTGACAAAGATACAGAAGTGGTTTGCCATTTCCTTCTCCAAATCACTTTACAGATGAAGAAACTTGAAGCCAACAGGCTTAAGTGACTTGCCCAGGGTCACACAGCTAGTGTGTCGGAGGCCATTGAACTCAGGAAAATGAGTTTTCCTGACTCCAGACCCAGTACTGTATTATACCACCTCATTGTCCCATCCAATCCTTACCCCACAATAGAACATATAAATGGTCATCTGCACATGCTTAAAGACTTCCAGTCTCATTTGACCAACCTCTGTGAAACTGATATCATTTCATAGTGGAGTGGAAAAGGGGCCAGGGAGAAATGTTAATAGGCCTGAAAACCATGTTTTCCCATTCCGGATCCCAATAGCCTTATATTCTAGAAAGCAACCTAGAAGACAATGATCAAGATGGAGAAGACCCTAGAGTTTGTGCCATATGAGAATCCATCAAAAGAAATGGGGATATTTGCCTAGAAAAAAGAAGACTGGAGTTAGGGTGTCTGTTAGAAGGAGTGGTTCTATTTGGTGAGTGGTCTCTATATCTGTCCAGACTCAGACCACAGCATACAACATGTAGGCTTCTTTATGCCTTGCCAGTTCGAGCACCTGGAGAGTAGGGACTTTATTGCTTTGGATATTTGGACTCTCAGCTCTTGGAACATGCATTATTTTCATTCATAATAGTCATCCTTCATATTTGAATGCTGTCCTTTGTAAGAAAAATTAGACTTCTGCTGCTTGGCCCCAAAGGGCAGCACTGATCATCGCGTCAGTTAGAGATATAAGACAGATTTCAGCTCATTGTAAAGAAAAATCTTCCTAACAATTAGAGATGTCCAAAAGCAGACCACACTGTCCCAAGAGGTAGTGAGTTCACCTTCAACAGAAATCTACAAGTTTTGATGATCACCTGTTAGCTAGGTTGTAGAGGGTATTCTTGTCCAGGTATGGGCCCATTGCTTATCTGTGAAATGAATGCCTAGGAGAAGACTGCATCAAGGTCCCTCCCAACTCCAAGGCTATGATGTCATTTCAGGGTGTGCTCTTATAAGAGCTGGTTGTTAAGTTCCCAGTGTGAGAATTTACCCCCTTGAGAATCAACAAGTGCTATAATTAGGGCTTGAATTTTTTTTATTATCTAGGCTTTAAAAAGTGATGGAGAAAATATTAATGGTGTAAGTTAAAATTGTGTCATGTGCACGTATTTTTTTCAGAGCTGGTTGTTAAACATTTACCGCGAGTACATTGTAAGTCCTTCCATATATCATTGCTTCCAGGCAGTTTTCACTGGCACATGCAGTGTCATTATAATTCTTCAGGCTTTTGGAAATTATTCTGAAGTGTCAGTCACAGATCAGATTTCATTGCCTTCTTAAGTAGGCTTCCAAATACAATGGAAGCCTGCTTTTGTTTTTCTAATATTTCTCTTATCATTAATTATTCTCTTTTAAGTTTTTTGAGCGTCAGGACTTATCCACAGGATCATCAGGCAGTCCATAAGCCTGGCACTCCTAGGCATTGTGGCATCCTAAATTCATAGGAAGACACCTTGGACATTACCTAGTCCCACCTCATTAGTTTATAAATAGGGAAATGGAGGTCCTCAGAGGTGAATTAGCTTGCTTAAGATCAGGCAGTAATGGAATCAGAGCCCAAATCCTCTGCTGCTTTCCCTAGTACAGGACAAGACAACAGGTCCCTGCCTGAGTTCTTCTCCCTTTCCCCCATTCTCATATGTCTCATGGCTCCTGCTACATCGCTTTGCACATAGTACATAGTTAATAAATGTGTACTGAGTGATTGCATGTAGATATTCACAGTAGCTGGCCATGCCATCCACTAATGCACTGTGCACTGAACAACTCCATCACTTTTCAGCTGTTACTTGTTTGAAGTCAAATCATTGTAATTCCTATTGACAATCTCCATGGGCACTTTAGGGTTAGTCGCAACATCTGAGAATTGGGGTAGTTAGAAGGGGAGTCCCTCTTGGACACGTGGATGCTGCTGATGGAGAGCACTGGTGTTACCGCAAATGGCCCCAGGACTTGGGTCCCTGCATGCTTATCAGACCCTGGCAAACCAAGGGCAGACCTGAACTGTATGTGCTTCTCTGCCTTATATGGTCATGGTTTGATTAGGAAAGCATGAATAGAGCAGCAGGGACGGATTCAGATGTGTGACCTAGAAATAAACATATTCCTTATACCATCACAAGCCCCCAGAGCAAAACTCATGCCTCGGGTTATCTGCTGAAAAGCTCTCTTGACAATTCTAAGGTGGGGGAGGGAAGAGGAAGGGGGAAGCAATATATAGTTCATAAACAGCTGAAGCCTAGATGGCTTCTTCTCCCCTCCCACCTACCCTCCCCCCCAAAAAACCCCAACTTCTCTGATATTTTTTTGTTTGTCTTCATCTGCAGAGAAGGGGATGTGTTGGGGGTGGGAAGGAGGAGGGAGTGGAATATAAACTGCCACCTTATCTGAGAGCAGACTTGATACCCTTTTGATAGAAGGAGGTTTTTTATTTTTTTAATTCTTTTTTTTCTTTAATTTTTTAATTTAGGGAATAAAACAAGCATTTTTATAGCATAGTACAATAAAACATATGGTTGCACATGAAATTATAAATCAGTTATGCACAACTTGATATTCCTTTCAAATATATAACAAAATTATCAAGTAAATTTCTTTTCATTTTCTTTTCTCCCCCTCAAGAGATGGCTGCCATTAGACACAACTGGGTACATATATATACAGTTATTCTTAACATACTTCTATTTATCAGTTCTTTCTCTGGATGCTGATAGCATCTTTCTTCATATGTCCTTTATAGTTAATTTGGGTATTTTGTTAGATATTTCTCTTTTACATATAATTTTTTAACAACCATTTTTTTTAAATTGTGTTCCAATTGCTTCCCTCCCTTCTCCCTCCACTCTCCTTGAGAAGGCAAGAAACTATATGAGGTCATATAAAACATATTTCAATTTTGGTCATGTTGCAAAAGAAAACTCAAACAAAACACTAAAAATAAAGTTTAAAAAGTGTGCATCAGTCTAGCAGGAGTTTTTTGTTTTTAAGAGAAGACTAGCACCCCTCTTTTGTAACTGACCAGAAATATGACAGGGTATCTTCATTGTGAGGCAGGAAATGAGTGACTGGCCAAATGGGAGTTCTTGGAGTGGTGGTTAGTGACAGAGAAGCCATACCACACTGAGTAAGCAAAACCCTTCCATTTCCATTTTCCCAATCCCTGGTGTGGGTGTGTTTCTTTCCATTTTGTTTTTGGGACCCAGGGACATTATCTGTTGACACACTTGGGCTGCCAGTGGCTTTTTGAATCCTGCCTGATAGCAGTTTTTTGCCCCCCCTTGAGATGACCACCACCATGTGGCTTTGTCGGTGGGAGGCTATTTTAGCCCACAGAGCTAGCCTACATAGTAGGCTTATAATTAATACTTGCTTTCCTCCCTTACCTCCTGCCACTGTCACTTGGTCCCTAAATCTCTCCCATGTAACAAAGAAAAACAGTCAAACAAGACAAAGAAAGTGATTGCACCTGACGGTGTCTGCAGTTATCCATAACTGTGGCTCATCACTTGCCTCCTGAGAAGACATGAGTGAGAATCCTCTGAAACCAAGATGAGTCATTGCATTCCGTCTGAATTCTGATGCTTTTAGCTTGGTTTTCATTTGCATTATTGTGGTCACTGGGCACGTCCACTCCTTTTACACAATACCCCAAACTTTCCCTTAAATGCACTTGAAAAAGTATTATACCTGAAACCTAAATTTAGTTTACATGTCTGATCTTCAAGCAGTATGTGTGTTATATTCCCCACTAGAGGGTATGTGCTGTTTTCCATTTTGATCTTTGTAAATTTCCTCAGTGTTTAGTATGGGACCCAACATGCTCCATATATTTCAGAAATGCTTATTTGGTTGAAATATAAATAAGGGATAATTTCTCAATTTTCATTTAAATTTTTAAATGTTAGGACAAAAGATGAAGTTGCTTAGTTTAGAACGTGGAACACAACTGACCACGTCAGTTGTACTCTTCTCACTGAGTAACATATGAGAAAGAGGTTTTATTGGGAAACCATCTTTATTTTTGCTCATCAAAAGCAGTGACACAGGAAATTAAGTGGTTTTATATGAGAACTAGGTGATGGGGAAGAAGGTAGTGTCTTTATTCATTAACTTGACCAGTCTTCCTGTCTATGATTTCTTATTCATCTCTGCATCCTATAAATCCTTGACATTCCCCCTGAAGGGTTTGCCAATAATCTCGATCCTAATATGGCATGATGTCCCCTCAATGTAGGAAGCAACCCCATCTCAGCTCAGCTTCCCAATTCCCTTCTCAGCATCAAAGTCTGACAGCTCGACTCAGGTCAGCTGGATTTCCATGGTGGGGTTGGAGATACCTCACTAGGGACTGAGTTCTGCCTGCTAATTGCCCCACTTCTAAGAGTTCATTGAGGCTCCAGTAGAGATTCCAAGATAGCTAATTCAGTCATTTGGCCGGGCCTAAAGTGAACTTTGACTGTGTATGGAAACAAAGTGAAAATTGAAAGGGACAAATCTGAACTCCCTGGGGACCTCATGGACTTTATTATTTCTATTAGCATTAGAAGTTCAAAACCAAAAACATGGTGCACATTATTTACTTCTCAATATAATCTTGTAGCCTCATTCCTCCCCTCTTCCCCTAAGGAGAGCTCTGGTTTGTTGGATTTTTTTAATTGGGGGGGTGGTGTTGGTCTTTATTTATATCCCCAGTGTCTATCATACAGCCTTGCTGTATGGGGACTTATGTAGGGACTTAATAAATGCTTGAATTGAATTGAATAAAGCTTAATCCATTCAGCACTAATATCTAGGTCAAGTTATAGGTTAAGCTATCTGTCCTTTAAATTAAAAGTTTGAAATCTAGTGGCTTTTATTTAAAAACCAAACATGGTTCCCCTTGAGATCCAGATCCACTATGGGCCCTGGCTCCAAGCCCAGCAATAGTGTTCTGGCTGAGGTCTCTTGCTGGGGGTCACTTCATTCCCTTCTCTGGGCTTTATGTTCCTCGACTTGTAAAATTAGGGGTTTGTACAAGGACTTTTCAAGATCTTAGATCCTCCTCTGTCTTCAATTTCTGTTTTATCCATATTACTATTTGACAGCTGTAGATAATTTATGTGATTTCAAATATTTTATTTTCCCCCAATTACATGTGGAAACAATTTTTAAGATTCATTGTTTTCTTTTTTAAGTTTTGAGTTCAAAATTCTATCCCTTCCCTCCCTCCCCTTTCCCCTCCTTGTATGGTAAACAATCTGATATGGGTTGACAGTTTATAAATCCTCCAATGAAATTGACTGGGGGTGGGAAGGGAGAGGAGGAAGGGGGGGGAGAGAGAGAGAGAGAGAGAGAGAGAGAGAGAGAGAGAGAGAGAGAGAGAGAGAGAGAGAGAGAGAGAGAATATGAAAACAAACACAAACACACTTTGGACAGGAAAAGTAGAAGTCCTTGGCTTTCAAGGAGACATTAGGCTATCTCCCATCACTAGCCTCATTTTGCCCTAGATGATGGCTCAGTTCTCTTTCAATTCTAACTTCTATGATTTTCCAACATTCCATTTGATATAATGTACTCAGGACTAGGGGAAAATGCTAATTGTAGGTTTCCTTTTGTACAGTTTTATCTCCATGAGCTCACATATATTAATGCCCTTACTAGTCTGTTCTGTACACATGAGATATATATATGAATAGCTGTAGGTCATCTGAGAGCAGAAGGATGGTTTGGGAGGCCATGAAGGACCTCTTACAAAAGGTGCTGCTTGAGCTGAGTCTTAAAGGAATACAAAGAAAGAAAAAGCAGAAGGGAGTTGGGGTTGGGACTCTGGAAATTTCAGCTCTAAGTGTACAATGCTATGATCTGCTCTCATCATAGCTGCAGGGAGAGGAAAGTTAGAAAATTGTAGGAAGGCACTAGGGTATTTCTGATTTAGCTTGGTGCCATCAGTGGGGCTGTGCTATGGGGCTTGCGTCATGGAATTGATAATTGATTCATACACATGAAGTCAAAGTCAGTGAATTTTGCACATTTGAAATTTCTGTGAATTTTCAGATAGCTAATTTCCTTCCTTCCAAACTAATGCTCTCCATTTGTTTCTTTTCAGGGTCGTCATGTTAAAACTGGACAGCTTGCTGCTATCAAAGTCATGGATGTTACTGGGGTAATGTATCTGCCTCTTGTACTTTAAAAAAATCTACTTACTAGCTCCCAGAACTCGAAGATGAGAGATGTACTCACTTACCGGCTTTCAAAAGTTTCCTGTTATGGAAGAATATGCTTCTTACCCACTTAAGGCATCCCATCCTTTGGGTTTTCTGTACATAATTCCCAGATTGCAGTAAGAGATGCAGCCTAAGTACCTAACCCATAGATGCCTCAAGCCAATTAAGTACCACCAGGAGGGGTTATGATGAAGGATGTGCACCAGTCATTTACATTTAATATAGTTATCAGCAATTAAATATAAAGAATGAGAAGTTTCAAGGTATTAAAATAATATTAAAATCAAAGAAGACACAGATACACACACCCATACATTTATGTGTATATATATATATATGCACATACACAAATACATATTTGTATGTGTATATATGTGTATATACGGAAGATACATATTATCTTTGGTTGATATATACACACATACATATTAGGTAGGTATATATATAAATGAGTGTGTATGTATATGTATATTTACATATGTTTGTGTGTATTACATGAGTGCATATTTGTATTTACATATACATATACATATACATATATATATATATATATATATACACACACACGTACACATACATATGCACTCTGTTGGGGGGGGTCACCTAGAAAGTAGTAGAATGAGTATGGAAGAAGTCTGAGGATGAGTTACCATGACTATCTGTCTAAGGATCTTTGCAAGAGAAAGTCTTAGTTTTTGTTTGTTTTCTCCAACATGCCAACTAACCTCAAATGTTTATAATAATTAAAGTCCATTGCTCTTTTGTACACTCCCTTGCTTGGATGAACAAAGGCAAGCTGAAGAATGGAGTTCATTCTGTGTTATAAATGCAATTACAATGCTTTCTCCCATTCCTTTTGTTGACTTTATTTAAAATATTTTAATGCCTTTTCCAAGAGTACAGAGAACTCCATAGAAGACCTCAGTGGACATCAAAGGCATGCTAATATGTTTTGTATTGTCTTGGGGACTGTTCAGAGACATCTTTCAGCTACACCCAGATAAACACATGAAAGTGAAGAGAGAAAAGATTTAAGTTGGGCCCGAAAGCAGATTATCCAAGACAAATAGACTTTGAATGGCTCCCACAAAGGAATCAAAAATTATTCTATGTGGAAACAGAAACCAGACCACTGGACTCTCTAGCCTATTTTCAACTCCTTCCAGGGGCCATTTTGTAGAAAACACTGGGACCTAGCTGCCAGGATATCATCCATTATGGGCCATCCCTGAGCCCCCTTAATTACTGCTCCCCCATTCATTTGGACACCTATGTTATATTATATTTATATTTTGTCTTATTCCAATGCCCTGTGTGGAGAAGCTTCTCTTTAGTCTCATTTCCCTATGAAAACTTCAGATGAGCCTGAAGGTGAAGTCCTTGGGAGCCATTTACCATAGATTCAAACAATTCCAGGGCTGCAAGAGATCTCAGAGGTCAAGTAATAGAACCTCATTCCATGATAGATGAAGAAATAGATGCTCAAAAAAGAGAAGTGACTTAGCCAAGATCATTTTCTAATAGGCAGAAAAGCCACGTAATTCTAATGTAAAAAATAATAATTGCAGCTTATAGTTAGATAGCATTTAAACTCTGAAGAACACTTTACATACATTATCTTACTTGAGCCTTAAAATAACCTATCTATCAGGAAGGTGCTATTAGCGTACCCATTAAATAGATGAGGAAACTGAGTCCTAGACAAATTAAATGACTTACAATGTTCACATAACTAATAAGTGTCTGAGGCAGGATTTGAACCAAGGTCCCTCTGATTCACAAGTTCAATACTAAATGATATGTTCATATCTATTCTCATAAGATGATAGAATTATAGCTGGGAGGGGTGTTAAAGGTCATCCAGTCCACCTTTCTCATTTGTCAAAGAAACCCAGTTCACAGGCTTTTTTGCCTATTCCCTAGAGGCAGGCATGTACTGGACACAGTTCCAGCTGATTATTAAATCCTCAGGGTGAGCATCTATGCCTCAAAAATCAGCAAACACTGTGAATCATAGCTTGATTGATTGTTTGGTTGATTATCTAGACTCAAGAAAATGATAGAGAAAATGTTACTAATTTTGCAGATTAAACTTAGAAATGTGTTATGGGTACAGTTATTTTTTGTTTATTTGGAGGGGGATAGAGAGCCAGTTGTTAAGCATCTATCAGCACAACAGGGCCTAGAGGCTACTGAATAAATGCTTATTGGATTGGAATGCATGTAAATGAGAAAATGCGGGACATCAAAATTGGATTCTGCTCCTTTTTCAGTAGACATCCATTTATAAAGGTGTTTCCTGCAAAAAAATTCTAGCCCCAGAGCTAATGTTGTAAATTAATTGGGAAGTTATCTTGAAACATAGCTATAGTGCTTTCCTTGAGTGAGATGAGTACATTATAGAGGGAAAAATACATTTCATATATGTGTGTGTGTGTGTGTGTGTGTGTGATATGTGGAAGTGTGTGTATGTATATGGATACATATACACAAATGCATATATATGTGTGAGTGTGTGTGCATCAAATACATATACACATTTTATACTCACTACCTAGCTCTTCTCACATAGATTCTAAGACCAATAAGCCCTCAGTGTGCTTCTGTTCCATTCCTCCCATAGTTCCATACCATAGGAGCTATTCATTTTCATGCCAGTCTGAGCTGGTGACCCTGAGATCAGTCATAATTCTGACCCTATTTTCTGATGCCATTTGTGGCATATTTAAGTACTTGCAGAGCTGTGAGGTTCTTGCTCTGTCAGCTTTATGGAAATTTAGCAGTTTAATGGTCTGTCCCAAAGTAAATATTTTTAGTTTATGATGGTGTTACAAATAGAAGTTGGTCTTCCTATTGTCCAATGGCAGCCAGAAACACACATATAATGGGCCCTTCCAAGAAAAGCCCAGACAGAAGCCAGGAGGTCCTCCATCTTTGACCTGATACTGTGGAATATCCCAGCCTGACATCCTGGCTCATATGTCTTGCTTCACCCTCTTGGTGAGTGTAGCCAAAGTATATTTCTAGTGGGGAACTCTCATATAACATAATTCCTCCCCCTTTTTTTACAAATACTGTTTTCTCATTGAGTGGGGTGAAACATTGCAAGAGTTTCCCCCACGGACTGTTTTCGTTTAGTGCTCTGAGGGACCCCAGAATCTCAGAGAAGGGAGCATTGAAGCCATCTACTCTAGTCTATACTTGGAAACCCCCCTAAAGCCCTGAAAGAAGGAGCCATCCACTCTTTGCTTGAAGACTTGTAATGATGGGGAAGGCACCACCCCTTTGGTATTGGTAATAAAAATAATATTAATAACAACAACAAGAACAACAAGAACATTTGTTTAATTCTTTAAAGGGCAGCTAGCTGGCTGGGTGGATAGAGTACTGGGCCTGAAGTCAGGAAGACTCCTCTTCCTGAGTTCAGATCTGGCCTCAGACCCTTACTAGCTGTGTGATCCTGGGCAAGTCACTTCACCCCGTTTGCCTCAGTTTCCTCAACTGTAAAATGAGCTGGAAAGGGAAGTGGTAAACAACTCTAGTATCTCTGCCAAGGAAACCCCAAATGGGGTCATAAAGAGTCAGATGGGACTGAAATGACTGAAGAACAAATAGGGCTTTAAGGTGTGTAAACTGCTTAACATATACTGAACTGATCCTCAGCCTTGGGGAGCAGGTGCTATTGTTATCTGCATTTTACAAATGAAGAAACTGAGACTGAGAGAGATTAAGTAAATGGCCTGGAATCACACAGTTAGAAGTGTGCTGGAGGTCAAACGTGGACTTAGATCTCCCTGACATCAAGGCTTGTGCTATGTCTGCTGGGGTGTCTAGCTCCCTTCAAGTAACCCATTACACAGCCCTCCCTCACTCAAATCCAAGTCAACTGAAGTCACGTCATCATTTCCCTGAGTCCATGGTCTTCTTTGAAAACAAAGGACAAACACAATTATGTAGATAATATAATTTAATATAATATGATATGAAATGATATAGTATAGTGTAGTTTAGTATAATATAATATAGTATTAGTATAGTATAACATAACATAACAGTATAGCACAGTATATTATAATATAATATAATGTAATGTAATATAAATTGACATATTATATCAATATATTGCTATATTATATCAAAAGGAAATCTATTGCTTTGTGACCCCCATCCATTGTTCACCTTTCTGCCCTCTAGAGTCATACCAAACCAAATCTTCATGTATATTTTTTGAATGTTTGAACACAACCACCATCCTTTTCCCTCCCTCCCCACCCCAACTCTGCATTGTCTTCTCTAGATTAAGCATGACCAGATCTTCCAAGGCATGATCTAGAAGCACTGCATCCTTTTTGTCACTTTCCTCTGCCCTCTAGCCTATCAGTCCCCTCTTCCATTGTGGTACCCAGAGAACCACTCTCAGTGATGCAGGTGTGGGCCATGTTGCAGAGTGCAGCAGGGCTGTCCCCTCCCTCATTCTTGATGCTATGACTGTCTTCATGCAGTCTAAAACAGTGTTCATTTGGGGGGGCTGTCAGATCTTCTGTTAACAGTAGGAATTTTAAAAAGACTTGATGTTTTTTATCAAGTACTCTTTGACCTCTTTCAGGATATGAAACCATGATTGAAAGTGGTGGAATTGCGAGCTCAAATAATTTCTTAAATATGATTTTCATCATAGGCTGCCTCTCCTTTAGAACAGTGCAGTCCCAGTGTGACCAGTTTCTGTAATTCTTCCTTCTTGCAAATGAAAGCCTCTGAAGGATTGACAGCCATCCTACTGCTCCAGCTCCCCTGGAGTTTTTACGTACTTATCCTCTGGGCTCCAGGCTTTTTTTTTTAGTTGTTAAAAATCCCTGGTTATAAACTTTGTTGGTACTTCAAGGCTTTGTGGTTCATCAGTGTGGAGCTCCTCTACCAATGCAGATAGAACCTCTTTTATAGCTTATCAAATGGCCTTTGGGGGTCATTTTGGACAGAAAATTCATCACATGACTCTCTAAATATGACTAGATTGGCCCTTGGATGACTTCTATTCAGTCCACCAAACATTATTTAAGTGCCTATTATGTGCAAAGCATTGTGATGGGTACTACAGGTATTAAGATAAAATAGTCCTTGCCCTTGGGAAGCTTACTGGAGAGCTAGCTATATCAATTCCCCAAATAAACCCTCTTCCTTGGATACTTATTAGGTATATTGTAGTGGAAATTCCTAGGGCAGCTAGGTGGCATAGTAGATAGAATTTTGAGCCCAGAATTAGGAATACCTGAATTTAAATCTGGTCTCAGATACTAAGGAGCTGTGTGACTTGGGCAAGTCACTTAATCCTGTTTGCCTCAGTTTCCTTATCTGTAAAATAGGCTGGAGAAGGAAAAACAAACCACTCTAGTGTATTGGCCAAGAAAACCCCAAATGGGGTCAGGAAGAGTCAGAAAAAAACAACTGAACAACAAAAGAGGAATTCACCAATAAGAAGAGGGAGTCCCAGGAACTAAGGAATATCTCAGGATGAGACCACTGCTGACATAAGGTGGCAAAGTCCAATGGGTCAGGCACAAAGAGGATCTGTCACTTTGTACCGTGGAACCTTTCCCCTTCTCTTCATGATGATGCTATATGAGCTGCCATAATCTTGAAATAATCACATTTTTGTTTCCAGAGAACAATGGAAAGACCCAAGCTGAGACTACATTGATTGCTGCTTGCTACAAATCCCATATCAAATGCAAGTAGTGGTATAAGAGAATTCATTGAAGAGAAGTGTGACCCAGAAAGGAGGCAGCCACTTGTGTCATGGCACATCTCCCCCAGCACTGTAGAAAGGATCACACGAGATCACATACACTCCTTAAGGTTCTCTACAAATACTGGCTCTTAGCTCTTAGGACAGATCTAAGACAGTAATGGTGTTGGCTCAGCATTTGGCTGCTGTCTGCAGTCCCACAAGGAGCATCTCCCAAAGCATACTGTGTCAGTCCCAGATTCCTGACCTTGGCATGGGATGGGCCATAATCATGGAAAAAGAAATCCCATTAAAACTCTTCCTACATTAGCCCTGCCCTTTTCACCTTTGGACCTGAGTCACACCCAGGACTTCAGAGCCCCACATTTGCTCTCCCTCCCTGCACTCTGATCTGGAGATCAGCAAAGCTATCTTGAGCTCTGATCCCAGCCACCCCTTCACCAGAGACAGAAATAGGTGAATGATGCCATGTCTCCCAGAAGGTGATGACGTGTGTCATGTAACAGCAGGCAGAATCTTACAAGGTGTTCATGAGTATGTCCAGGCTATGCCTCAGGGTTGCAGGAGGGCACAAAGAATAGTAGCAGAGAATCCTGCCTTTAGGGATCATTTCCTTCAGTGGCCTCATCTTGTAAGTGAGGAAACTGAGGCCACAATGAAGAAGTGACTTACCCTGGGTCATACAAGTGACAAGCAGCAGGGCTGTTGTTTAAACTGTTTCCTCGCTCTCAACCCAATGCTCTTTGCAATACTTTCTGTGCCCTCCAATAGTGTGCTCATCCCTAGCCTGCTCCTAACACTTTATTCACTTCAGTTAATTTAACAAACATTAATCAAATGATGATACAAAAACACAAACGACAGTCGCTGTTCTCAAGGAACTTACTTTCTACTGGGTGTGTGCATTAGTGCAGCAGCAACAGGAGCAGGAGCAGTAGTATTAGTAGGAGTAAGAGTAGTATGAGTAGAAGCAGCAGTAGCAGTAGTAGTAGTAATAGTAGCAGCAGCAGTAGTAGTAGCAGTAGCAGCAGTAGTAGCAGCAGTAGTAGTAGTAATAGTAGTAGTAGTAAAAGTAGTGGTAGTAGTAGTAGTAGCAGTGGCAGCAGCAGCAGTAGTAGTAGTAGTAGTGATGGTGGTGGTGGTGACCATGATGATGATGATGATAACAAAGCAATATAATAATATTAATAATAATGATAACTAGTATTTCTGTAGCATTGAACCACCACCACTACTACATTCACCATTTGCCAAGGGGAATACCCAGCTAGTAGAAAGTGTGTGAGATAGAATTTGTCCTTGTGTCTTCCTAGCTCAAATGTGTGCATTGTGTCCCCTTGTTTCCTTATGTGGGTGAACATAGGTAATGTGGTGAAATGAAAACAGCCCTGTCTCAGGAGTTACAGGACCTGGTTTCAAATCCAGCCTCTGACTGAGAGTGAGCATTCCCCCTCAGCCCAAATTTCTAGATCAGAACTTGACTTAGTTTTGTTTATTTCCTACACATAATAAAGGGATAGAGAAAATGTTAAAATGGATATTATACTAAAAAACATGTTGAGTGTACAATTTTTAGAGCATTGACTATTAAACATTTCCTAGCCCACCCTGCTTTTTACCTGTGTTACCTTGGGTAAGACTCCTAACCTCCTAGAGCCTCAGTTTTCTCACCTGTAAAGTAAGGAAGTCAGACCTAGGTCTCTTCAGATCTATCATGTATATAGATAAATAAATAGCAAACATTTTGGTAGGGACAGGAGAAAGCTTATTGGGCGGAACTTGAAAGACAGCCCATAGGAGGCAACTTCTGAGCTTGTGTCAGACTCCTCTCCCCGGCCCATTGTCCCCAGCCCCTGCTCTCCTCCCTGGCTCTTCCCTTCTTTTCTCCTACAGTTTTAGTCTCCCCCATTACCATGTATACCTTCTGATGGGCACCATTTATTGCCCCCCACTTTTTCAAAGAGCAGCACATGAAAGGAGCTAAAGGGGCAGGAGACAGGAGGCAGAAGGGAGGCAGAGTATTCCGGACATGGGCCCAGCCTGTGCATGCAAGTGAAATCAGGTTTCAGATGAGCATCTAGGTCAATGCTGAATGGGAATACAAGTCACCAGAATGCCCTTGAGGGAAGCAGGAGCAGTGGAGGAGGAGGTCTTCATGGGTGTGAGAGTGTGTGTTAACACACATATGCATATTTGTATGGAAGTAGCCCTAGATCTTTCTTGGCACCAGCTGGGAGTCCCATCCTTCCCTTTCCCCTATCCCTACCTCTTCTCTCTCTTTAACCTCCATCTCCCCCTCCCACCCCACCCCACCCAGCACAAGCTAGGACAGAAACACTTGTAATGTGTTGAGGCTGGCCTGTAGAGATGATCTGCTCCATCCCCAACTCTCCCTTCTTCCCTATTTTAGTTGGTTTGTTAGGCCCTGGGATTAGGTTAGGTCTTAACCTTTTATATCATGGTCCCCTTGGGCAGTCCAATGAACCTTCTGCACCCCCTTCTCAGAATCATGTTTTTAGATATTTAAAAAGAATATCATAGGATTTAAAAGAAACAACTAGGTGGCAGAGTGGATATAGCAAGGGCCTGGAGTCAGAATTATGTAAAATTATGGTTAACAATTTATTTAAGAACAATTTGTTCCTGGGACCAGGGAAGGCTTGGGGTTAACATGATCATTGTATTTATTATTCTCCAAAGGTAGCTCTGAATACGCCACATGTCTTCCATTGGGTCTAGTGATTGATGTATCTGGGAAAGCAGAGAAAGACCCTAAGCAGTATAGACTTAAAGTTGTAAAGTCAATCCCTACTCAGGATTATTAAGCGACCTTTGGGAAGTAATGTTAATTATACATGTGGCCCTTGTATTGGAAAGTTGTCTTGCAAGAAAAGCTTTGGGATATTTGGGGTCATTATTGCCTTCTCAACTCATAAGCCCCACCTAGGAAGAAATGGGGAATTGTATGCATGGTAGCCCCAGTATATAGTGATAGTGTGCCCACTCACCAACATATGATTTGCATAAAGGGCAAAATTTCCAGAGCCATACTGTTCTCTTGACCCTTCCCCTCAATCCATTTTCCTCTATTTCCTTCTATCTGGCTCTTTCTCTCCCTTTTTTTCCTCCAGTCTCCACTTGCTACTAGGCACCCCACCCCTTCACCATATACATCTGGCTGAGCTTTTATTCTTCTCACTTATTTAAAAAAGAGAAGAAAGGAGAAATGGAAAATGTCTCAGTACCTGCCACATAGGTATATAGATTTAGAGGTTAACCACCTCTCTTCACTGCCATCTCAGCCTCTTTCCCATCAGCTACCTCCCAAAGATATACTTGAATGAGTGATAACTACCAATGGGCAGCATTGGACTATGACAGTTAAACTCTGGTAGATAAAAAGGAGAAGGAAAGAGTCTGACTGAGTCTAATGAACAAAAAGAACAAAGAAAAGTCAGATGTCAGCACTGGAGTGAATGAAGAAGAGAATTAGAAAAGGGGGTAATCCAGATGAATACCCAGTAGAGTGATTTCCCAGGACATCAGAGTTGAAAAGCACCTTGGAGATTGTTCAGCCTCATATAACCCCTACCTAAGAGGAAACCTCTTTCCAACCCATTTGACAAGAGGATGTATAGCCGTTTCATATAGGACTCTTCCAAGACTGTTTGTTCCACTGTTGAGTAGCTCTATGATTTCACCCTGTTGTCCCTACTTCTGCCTTCTGAGGACAAAGAGAACCCATCTAGGCCTTTTCCCACATGGCAATCCTTCAAGGTCACTATTGTGTCCTCCCTGAGTCTTTTCTTCAACAGACTAATCATTCTTTGTCCAACCAAGCCTCAGATACCATGATCTGAAGGCCTTCAGAAGACTGGTATATGTTCTTTACAAACTAAAAAAGCCTTATAGAATTGCCAATAATTATTCTCATTATTCCTTGGTGCCTGGGAACCTAACAGAGGCAGAGCAGCCAAAGCAAGTAGGATAGACATGTCCAGACCAAGGGAAATTAGTGCGAACTGTTTTCGATGCCAAAGAGCAGCTGTCCTAGGTACCGATGCCTCCTAGTAGTTTGTAGCCATTTCCTTCCTTATGGTCATTAGTAGAAGAAGCTTGCTTGAACATGCCTAAGGGCCTGGGACTGGTGACTGCCAGAGGGGTTCAGAAGTATACACACATGATGCTTTAGCCACAAAAGTCATCTTAAGCCAGGCATGAGGTGAGGGTAGAAGGTTTTGATAGGTGGCATGATGCCACCTAAAGACTTCCCAGAACATCCTAAACCTGGCACAGGCCTTTTGCATCCCTGGGCCTCAGCTTCAATGGGATTAACGTGAGGTGGTTGGCATAAATGGCCTCTGAGGTCCCTTCTTAAGCTCTAAATCTTTGGTCATTATGTTGGTATAGTTCTTGCAGCCTGGGAACCTAAAAAAGATAGACCAAACCACGCCAGCTGTAAAGAAGGAGTATCTTTGTTTTGGAGTTTCATTGACCCGCATTCCCCAGAAGTGGTACTTGTTGCTCATCCTCTGGGTACCATGGATTTCCATATCATTAAAAGAAAGGAAAGCTGTGGGTTTGAAATTTGAAATTTGAAATAAACATTCATTGCATCTGACCTGAGTTTTACTGCCTTTGAATAACAACCTACCTTTCCATCCTTACTATGTAATAGATCAATGGTCCAACTCATGGCCTGTTTTTAAATTTTAAATTGTTTTTTAATTAACAGAGGTCTCCTTTCCATCCCACCCTAAATCCATTTTTAAAAAATCCCTTGTTAAAAATATATATGTATACATTTTATATATTCATACATGCATACATACACACATGTAAGCAAAACAAATTCATGCGTTGGCTATTTCAAAAATCATATATATTTTATTCTTATTTTCATCACTTATTATCAGTCTATTCCTGTCTACTGGCTCACTTCCTACCATGACTCCATCATCCAGGGGGAAAAAACCCAAACCAAAACTCTTCACTTGATCCTTCTGTTTCTACTGTCATCCTTTAGCCCCTTGAAAAGGCCACATATAGGCATGTACTGGTGCCTCTCCTTTGTCTTTTCTCATTCCCTCCTTAACCCTTAACTTTCTTACAGTCTAGCTTCTGGCCTTATTATTCCACTGAAACTACTGTCTTCAAAGTTATCAGTGATCTCTTAATTACCAAATCCAGTAGTCTTATTTTCAAATCTCATTCTCCTCAACCTCCCTGTAGCCATTGACACAGCGGATTATCCTCTCCTTCTTGATACTCTCTTTTATCTAGGTTATTGGGACATCACTCTTTCCTGGCTCTCCTTCTACCTACATGACCACTCCTCCTTTGCTGTATCCTTTTCCAGATTATGCCTTCTATAATTGTCATTGTCTCTCAGGGTTCTGTCCTGCCTCTTCTCCATCCATATTACTGTACTTGGTAATCTCATCAGTACCCATGGATTTAATTACCAACTCTATGCTGACTATTCTCAAATCTACCTTTCTTACCTCAATGTTTTTGCTGATCTCCCATTTTCCATTTCCAACTGCCTTTCAGACATCTTGAATCAGATATCCAGGAGACATTTTAAACTCAACATGTCTAAAATGGAACTTACTGCCTTTCTTCCTAAACCTCTCCTCCCCTCCTTCTTTATTACTGTAGAGAGCATCAGTATCCATCAACTCCTACGGGCTCACAACCTACTTTCTAGTCTTATCATGCACTCTTTGATTCAGTGACACACACCTTCTGGTTGTTCCTCAGACAAGATACTTCTCTTGGCTCTGGGCATTTTCTCCGACCAGCCTCTATTCCTGGAATGCTGTCCCTCCCCATTTCTACCTGCTGACTTCCATGGCCTCCTTTAAGTCTCAACTAAAATCCCACCTTCTACAGGAAGCCCTTCCCAGCCCCTCTTAAGTCCAGTTCCTTCCTTCTTTTAATTGTTTCTTATTTGTCCCTTATATAGCTTCTTAGTATGCATTTGTTTGATTGTCTCCTCCATTAGATTGTGAGATCCTTTAGAGTAGAGACTATATTTTGCCATTTTTTTGTATTCTCAAGACTTAGCACAGTGCCTGGTGCATGTTCATTGTTTAGTTGTTTTTAAGTTATATCCAACTCTTCCTGACCCCATTAAGGGAACATTTATTTGAGTACACATTTTATCCTACCATTTTCAGGGTACACTCATTGTTAGAAAAATTCCTAGATTTAGAAAAAACATTTTTGGTATCAGTGTAAACATTAACACAGAGTGTAGCCTACTCTGAATATCCATATTCAGAATACTTGCAAGCTTAGGGCTGTATGTGTGTGTTTGTGTGTGTGTGTGAGTGTGTGTGTGTGATAGTTGTACTAACACATGCTGATTCAATTAAGTGCAAAAAAAGATTTGTATTTACCATAAAACTAGAACAGATAAATGTCTGCTTATTTTCACCAGCCTGGGCCTAATGTTGTTTGTAATAACTTAGTGTTCTGTAGTGCCTTTCATCTTTGTAACTCAAAGTACATTCCCAAATCCAAATTCTCCCAACAGCATAGTAATATAATAATATATTATTATGGTAATAATGTAGCAAACATGTAAGTATATATGTTTACTATATATAAAATTACATAGAAATATATAAAATATGGTAGAAATAATAAAGTATAATGATTACTGTATTATAGCAATAATATAGTAAGTATAAAGATGAGAAAATTGCTGTTGAATTTGTGTTGCTCTGAGTCTTAAAGCACACTGGCACAATCTTGGATTAGAACCGAATTCCTTGGTTCCTTGACCTCTGGACTTTGGGGCCTCTTTTGATTGGGTCTATTCTTCCTTCATCACTCCAAACACATCTTCTCTCTTATTCTATTCATTCCTTTTTTGGTTTCTCTCATTTTTCTCATTTTCCCCTCTATTGCTCCTACCTCTTTCTTTGTTTTTCTTGTGTCTAATTCTCTAATAGATATTTTCATTTCCCTCTAGCAGGTTTATAACTTTATTTCTCTTTTTTAAAAGAGAAAGTTTTCTTCTTTTCTCATTTAAAATGAAAAAGGCTTTAAATAGTTTGGACAGCATTTCCTCCTATTTATAGCTTTGATTCAAATGATAGAGTCTTACAGTTGGAAGGGGTCTAAGCAGGCATCTAGTTAAAGCCATACCTGAAAAAGAATCTTGTTTACACCACCTCAGAGAAATGGTCAATCCAGCCTTTGCTGGAAGATAACCAGAGAGAGGAAGCCCACTGCCTCCCTGGGCAATCCACTCTATTTCCACATGCATCCTCTTCTCTTCCAATGATATCTTATTTTTCCTTCTTCCACGCTTAGCATTTTAAACATGATGATAAATTCCACTTTTCATATTCTAAATCTGATCTTCCCAACGAGATTTTAATTCCCTTGAGGGCAGGAACTTTACTTCAAAAAAATTTTTTTTTATTCCACATGGTGCTTTTCTCATTAGGGGCTCATTGAATACAAGAATGAATGGCAGATTCACCATCTGTTGGTATACTTGATCCAATCTAATAAATATACAGTCGGTCAGTGAGCATTTATTAATCAATTGCTATAATCCAGATACTGGGGAAAGACAAATGATGGCCCCATCCTCAAGGAGCTTACCTTGTGTTGGAGGAGACAACATGTACTTCTTCAGTTATGTGCAAAGTTCTATTTTAGCTATTAAGAATAGAAAGACAAAAAGTTTAAAAGGCCGCCAGGGAGCTTACATGTTATTTCTGTGGGGGGGCAATATTTTATTTTATTGTTTTTCAATTAACAAGCCTTTATTCTCATTCTCTCTCTCTCTCTCTTCCTTCCTCCCTCCCTCCCTTTTTTCTTCCTTCCCTTCCTTTCTTTCTTTCTCCTCCTTCCCTTTCTTTCTTCCTCCTCCCCCTATTAAAAAAAGAGAAAACTATCCACAGTCAAAGCAAATTCCAACATTGCCCATTAGGAAATAAGAAACATTATTCTTATCTTCATTGTTATCTTAATATTCTCACATGTTTATTTCAAAGCATTTATTAAATCCCTACCACATCATTCACACTAAGATAATGATTCTAGCTCTCTAGAAACTTAGTTATGGTTCCCCTAATTGTGATTAATATTTTAGGAGCTGACTAGCAAGAAGATATCAAGGGAAATTATATCACAACTTAACTAGTTGTCTTGAAATTGGCAACATATATTTCTTTGTGGGGAAATAATATATGCTATATCTGGGGAAATTAATTGCCCTACTCCAAGTGGTTTGAATAGGCTTGTAGGGTCTTTTTTTCCTAAGATAAAAAGAGACAGTCTGTCTTAGCATATAGGGAGAGGCATTGGGGTTAGGAAGGCCTCGGTTCAGGTCCTGTGGCTGGGTGACCTTAGTTGAGTCCATTACCCCCAGCCAGTTCTCTTAAGAAAACAAATTGTAGAGCATCTGATCTGCTTTGGTAGAGGGAGTGTCCTTACCAAGAAGTTTCCTATGCTAATGAAGTCACTCAGGCTCCTCAGAGGGTTGAATAAATGAAGCGTGATCAATCCCAGTGTTTGTAGGGCATGAGACCTACTTCTTCTGCTAGTGGGATCATTGCCTAAGACAGGACAGACATGCCAGCTATTGGAAAAAGGCCAAGGTGTGAAGGTTTGTTCCTCAATGCATCCTTGATTAGAAAAGGCAGGCTTTGAAATGGGTAGAAGTTATTGCAAATATAATGCTAAGAAGAATGTCAGCAGTACTTTGGGGTTTGCAAAGCAGCTAGGTCCCAATTAGTGCAAATAATGAATCCCCTGAAATGGTCACAAAATTTGAATACACATTGCATATCTCCATTTTGCTGGAAACAATTTCCATTTTGCTGTTGTTGTTCAGCCATTTTTCAGTCATGATTCTTTGTCACGACTCTTTGTGACCACTTTTGGGGTTTTCTTGGCACAGATACTGGAGTGGTTTGCCATTCCTTCTCCATCACATTCTTTTACATAGTTTTAACTTCAGTTAGCAAGAATGATATCATTTCAAAGTAAGTGTAAACCAAATAATCAAAGTAAGGCTTGGTTGGTACTGAAGTGTCTACCCAGAGTGCCAAGGGGAGAGTCTTCACAACTGGGGGAATCAGAAAAGGGCCCCTGTTCATCCCACCTAGTACAATACACCTTTGTAATTGGAATAATGTCTAATATGAATGTATTTGCAGATCCTATACTGGACTATATGCTGTTGTGGGGGGAGGGGGGAGGGAAGTAAAGGAAATTTGAAAATCAAAAAAAGAAAAAGAAAAGGGCCTTTGAAGAAAGTCTTTGTGGGAGAGTTGGCATCTATCTAATTTTCTGTCTGTCTCTATATCTATCTTTCTGTCTCTAGGACCTCAGTTTCTCCTCAGGAAAAATGAATGTTTGGACTAGATGCTGTTTGAAGTCTAGTCCAGCTGTAACATTCTCAGAAATAGCTTGTGTCCAATTCAATTACTATGTTTGGTCTACATCAAAAGATCCCTGAGTAATGGAAGATTCACTATGTTATTTCCTAACATTTCAATAGAATAACTGCAATAATAAACAAGAGGGAAAAAGGAGAAAACACAAATATTTTTAGGAGACACTGGTGTCATCCATAGAAAGTGGCCTTTGTCAGTGTAGCCTGAGATTGTCGAATCATTATAAGAATATGACCTTCCAATCACATTCCAAATTCCAGAGAGTTAGTGTGCTTTTGAGGAAAGACAAATATAATGTGATGCTGTGGCCTTGATTTGTATAGGGAAAGTCAGTACAGGAGGGCCCTAAAACTCTGCCATATGAAAATCAGTTGAAAGCATGTTTAGACTTGGGGCAAGGTAGCAGCAAGCACCCTAGCATACCCAGAATGACTGCTAGCACAGGTTCTTAGATCTGATTTTCTAAAGGAAAGCAACTCAAAATGGGTTAACAATCTTATTTTAATCAAACATTTATCATTTACCTAGTTTGGGGAAAAAGTCAGCACCCAAACTTCAGAGAATACAAACAGAAGTTACAAACAGACAAAAAAATACAGAAAGAGAAACAGACCAGCAGACAGGACTTCCAGCTATCTGACCATTACATCCATACCTAGTTAGTTACCAGTGAGGGAAGCACCAACATCTGGGTTTTCAAAGCCCGGGGGCTCAATGGTTGCCCAGAGTCTCATCTGGCCAAATAACTTCCCAAAGTGAGCCCCAAAACAAAACTTTACCCCAAGGTATATATTCCCTTCTCCTGCATCAGAGAATGTCACAATCCCCTTGACCCACTGCCCAATCACAAAGTAACAAGGTGTGGGCATTCCTGAAAAACAAGCCTCCTGCCACAGGCTCCATGTGACCACATTCAGCCTATTAGGGGGCAGAGTATATTTTCAAATCAGGGAAGGTTCTCATATTCACTTAAGCCTATCAAGGGGCCAAGGGTCAGGGAAGATCTTCAGATTCCCATTACCATTCACTTCAAATATTTGAAAGGCTATTTTTGAAGAGGGTTGGGTTGTTTTGTTTGGCCCCAGAAGCCATAACCAGGAGTGATGAGTGGTAGTTGCAAGGACTTTCATTCAGCTCGATCCAATAAAACATCCTATTAATTAAAGCTCTCATTCAATTAATCACCAAGCATTTACTAGATGCCCACTCTGTGCCAGGCACCATGTTAGGCAAGAGTACTACAAAGACAAAAGGAAAGAAGCAATTGATTCCAAGGAATTCATTGTCTATAGGGGATAACAATATGTCTATGAAACAGAGGCATGTCAAGGGCCCCCTGAATGACCTTCTGTATACTCTGTTGTCAGGATGGTTAGGAAAACTCTGAAGTCTGATTCAAGTCTTTTCAAGGGGGTAATCTGGGGGAGGGAGGCAACCTGAGCAGCAGGGACTCATGAAGACAGTCATTCTTATTCTGGGCTTTGAAAGAAGCCATAGATTCTAAGAGGTAGGGCGGACCTGCCAGATAGTCTATGCAAAGACTCTTACATGGAGTGTTGGAGACGTGTGAGGAACTGCAGGAAGACCTCTTTGGCTGGAACCTCAAGTGTTCGAAGGTAAACTAGGGTGGGACAAGCCAGGAGATAAGGATTTGAACCAAATGGTGAAGGACTTTGAATGCCAAACAAAAGAATCCATATTGTTATACAGGAAGTGGTAGGGAGCCACCAACACATCTAGCGTAGGAGAATGATGTCATCAAGCCCATCCTAGCAATCTCACAGGAAGAAATGAAGTACCATATTTATGTAGGATGTTTTATAAAGCACTCTACTTCAACATGATATTATTGTTAAACATTATCAGTTTCCAGGAATAACCATCAATGATTAGGCAGTCTATCAGTAAAGGTGCTTTAAGAGTGCCAGACATTGTGCCAAGTGCTGAGGATAGAAAAAGAGGCAAAAGACAGTCCCTGTCCTCAAGGAGCTTGAAGTCTAATGAGGGAGACAACAATCAAACATATAGAAACAAGTCATGTGCAGAATAAATAGTATATAATTAAGAAAGGAAGGCATTAGAATTAAGGAGGATTGGAAAGGGCTTCAGAAGGAAGATGGGATTTTAGCTGGAACTTGAAGAAGATAGGAAAGTCATGAGGAAAAGATGAGGAGGGAGAGCATTCTGGGGAGGGGGAACAGCCAGAGAAGTTGCCCAGAGCTGAGACATGGAACAGTAAAGAAGCTAGTATCACTGGATCAAAGTATGTGGAGGGGGGCAGTAAGTAAGAAGACTGGAAATATGTGTGTGTGTGGGGGGGGTGCTAGGTTATGAGAAGCTTTGAATACTAAACAGAAGATTTTGTTTATTATAAAATTCATACATTTAAAATATGTTTTTATTTTTTCAATTATTAACTGTTTGTTTTTTCTTTTCACCCATCCCAACCCATTGGGGGAAAAAAAATCTGGTATTATATATCATATAAACCAGCATAGTCAGCTTTCTGCACATATTAAATATGTCATTTATTAGCTTTATAATTCTACCTTCTTAAAAGCACTGATAGCATGTCTTCATATATGAAAGAGGATTGAAAAAATCCATTTTCCCCCTTCATTTTCCAGTACAAACTTTTGAAAGTATTGATATGCAAATATTTAAGGCAATGTGGAATAGTGGACAGAATGCTGGCCTTGGAGTCAAGAAAACCTGGTACAAATCTAGCTCTGAGATTTAGTTTGGCCAAATCATATAACTTCTCTTAGCCTTGGTTGCCTTACTTGAAACACCTGCCTGGTAACTACTAATTATGAAATCATAGAAGTTCTCCTGCTGCTATAATCTGACTCACACCACTTCTACTACTGCCCCATTTCTCTCATTTTCATATTGAATTCCTGGTGTGAGATGCTTCTACTTGGTTCATTGATTTCCTTCTAGCCCGCTGGCTCCTGGATCCTCTCTGATTTGGCTTTGATGTTCAGCACTGAAGTCCCTTCAGTAAAACTTCCTTCTTCAAAAGTGGCATGACCAACATACCTGATATTCATCCCCTCTGTTTTCTTTCTCTGGTCTGTCCTTTGCCTTTCGTGTACCATGTTTGGTCATTGGATGTCCATTGATGTGAATGAGTGGCGTCCCAGTGACCTGGAGCAAATATTACATAAGAGTTTCTTCCTTGTTTCCTTCTAAGTAAGGATATAAAGTGGGTTGGAAGTGCATTCTTTCATTTCCTAGAGCATTAAATAGGGCAGAGTGACCAGGATTTAGAGAGTGCTGAGAGCATATGTACTCATTCAGCAGGGAGGACCAACTGAGTTTAACACTAGTATGAGTGTGTCTGTCTCTCTGTCTATTCATTTTTATCTATCCAGCTTTATTTGTCTATCAGCCATCTTCTCTCTGTTATCTATATCTTCTCTATAATCTAGCTATCTTCTCTTATCTACCTTCTCTATCATTTTCTATCTTCCATCTATATCTTCTCCATCATCTCACTCTTCTCTATCAACAATCTCTATCTTCTCTCTATCATTTATATCTTAAGTTCCCTACAACCTATCTTCTCTATCATTTCTCTATCTCTACCTTCTCTTTTTTTTTTTAACTTTTTGGAGGGGGGAAGGCAGGGCAATTGGGGTTACGTGACTTGTCCAATGTCACATGGCTAGTAAGTGGTAACTGTCTGAGGTTGGATTTGATCTATTTTCTCTTTATCATCTATATCTAAGTTCTCTATAACCTATCTTCTCTATCATCTCTCTCTTCTCTGTCATCTATTAATCTATCTTCTATCACCCATCAATCTATTTTATCTATCCTTTATCCTCCATCTCTTATCTCTATCATCTATCTTCTCTCTGTAACTTCTCTATCATTTCTATCTTCTCTATATATCTTCTCTACCCATTAACTCTCTCTCTTTCTCTCTCATCATTGCCATTTTGCTGTCTTCCGCCATTAGAATGTGTGTGAACTTCTTTTTGAGTTCCTTTCTATCCTGGGACTTAGTAAACACAATAAATGCCTTGGAAGCCACCACAAAAGTTCTTTCCCCCAACCTTGTCCTAAGCCCAGAAGTCACATCCCAAGTTGAGTTCCTCCTTGTCTGGGCTCTGGCCTATTTCTTCCCCTATGGCAGCTTTCCAATGGCCTCAGGCTGTCTCCCTGCCCCCTCCCGTGTATTGTGTATATAACTTGTATGTACCTAGTTATTTACATGTTGGCTTTTGAGGGCCAATGTGTGAGCTCCTTGAGGGCAGGGGCTATTTTTGCTTTTGTTTGCACCCAACAGATTAGCCAGGGCCTGGTGTACATAGCAAGCCCTTAATAAATGTTTGTTTATTGCTCAATTGATTACCATTCTTTGCTCATCCAGCAGTCTTACATTCTCAAACTGAATGTCTTAAAAGGTCAGTTTGAGGCTGCTTGCACCAGGGTCCAGACCTGCTCATTACAGACCTGAGGGGGCCAGTTCTCCATGTGAGCAGAAATACCCTCTCCCTCAACATTCACACTCCCAATGAAGAATCATTCAAAAGTTTGCCTTCTAATGGAACATAATCATTATGCTTGCTTATCTACCCACCAAGAAGTAAAAAAAAGCATGGAGACCTGTTGACCATTCTATTGAGATGATGCTGTAATGCTGAAATCTACTGGGTAGATCCCATGTATTTTAAGGAACTGTTTTCTTTGTCCTGTATAGGATGAAGAGGAGGAAATCAAACAAGAAATTAACATGTTGAAGAAATACTCTCATCACAGAAATATTGCTACTTACTATGGTGCTTTTATCAAAAAGAATCCCCCGGGAATGGATGACCAACTCTGGGTAAGTGTCCTTTCCACATTTTGTTTTTCTTTCCTCTATTTTCTCTTTCATCTAGACATTGATCAATGGACAGCATTTATCCTTGTTCCTATCCTCTCACCTTTAAATTTCTCTCTTCCCTTGAGAACGATAACCCAGCACCCTCCTAACATAGATTTTACCTTCTTCCCAGTCTACTTTTCTCTGTCATCTTCATTCATGTCCTGCTGGCTAACCAATATCCCCCAGTACTCTGTTTTGGGCCCTCTTATTTTCTCCCTCTATACTATTTTGCTTAGTGATCTCATCAGTCCTCATCTCCATGCAGATGATTCTGAGGTCGATTTATCCAGCCCCAACCTATATATATTCTCATTTACTTAGGTGTGAACAGATTGCTTTAGCCCCCCACAATGTAATCCTCTTGAGGCACTGTCATCATTTATGACTTTGTGTCCCCGGTGCCTAGTAAAGTACCTGGTATAGTATTAGTATATAAGAAATTCTTGTTGACTCTGTGACTTTTATACTCAGTACTATTCAGTAGCTACTTTGTCAATGAGAAAAATAGACAAATTGCATTAAAATAAATTCATGGTGATAAGTCTCCCCATACCACCCCTCCTATCCCAGCTTGTTTTTATTGGTGTCTGATGGTAAACAACAATAATAAACTTATGATATTATGTGCTCTCGGGTGTCAATGTCCTTTCTAACATATTGGGAACCAAATTGAACATAGATGTAAATCTAGAAGGCACCTACATTAGAGACCACATCTAGCCCAAATGAGAATTTTACATACTAAGGAATACCCTCAGAGAGGATGTGTTACTTATTCAAGGTCACACTGGCAGAATTGGATTTGAACTTGGGTCCTCCTAAAATCCAACCTTCTTTCTATTGTACCATTCTGGAGTTCATAACATAACTGTATTTTTCATCCACCCAGAACATCCAGAAATCTGTGGGGGTTTGTCCCCTGCCTTCAGACTAAATCATATATCCCCAAGATGATTTTTGGGGTAAAATTAGAGTGTTTCCCATGTCACAGCAACTAAGATGTTTCCACTGTCTGATTGAATTATAACCTCAGAGAATTCTATCAGACTTGTTGCTGAGATAAACACTTGTTTAGCACCAGCTCCTGATAATGGCCAAGTGACTGTCTTTTATCAACTGTTCAGGTCGCAATACGGAAATCAAAAATGGGAGTTCTTTCAATAAAGATTAAGATCTCTCAGAAAGGCAGTGAGCTTCTGACACACAGCATCGCCCTCATGCTTTCCCTGCCTTTCAGTGATGAAGAGGCTCACTTGGGCTATCCTCCATTGGATAACTCTGTCATTGAGAAGTCAGGGATTGTAAAGTGGACTAATTACCTGAAAATTAAAAAGCCACACAATGTGTTAGTGCCTAGAGCTATTGTGTTTTTAAGAGGAATTACAAGTCTGAATCCCTTCTGAAGACCCTGGAGACCAAGCAAGGTACCCTCCTGGTCACACTCTAGATTGAGCAAAACAGGTTTGAGTGTTGATTGTAGCTATTCTCTCTGTATCACAGCTAGAGAAGCCATGTTCTAAACTGAGACATTGGGAACCACACCATTGTTTTATTTAAATGGTGGCCCATCCTTCTCAACAGGTAAGGAAGAGTGAGGAAGGAAAGAAGAAAGAGAGAAAGGAAGGAAGGAAACTTTGAGTCTTCTGTGTCACTAGTAGGTGACTGAGTGTGATGTGTAGAGCAAGAGACATTTATTGAATATTTTATTATAATAATTTATTGCATGAGTGCAGGGCAGGAGACATTTATTGATTACCTATTATATTCAAGCATCTGGACAAGCTATAATCTCTCTATCAAAAGAAAAAAGGAAAAAAATAAATTGGCAAAGATCCTCTAAGAAGCTATTTTAAAAGATTATATTTTAGGGTACTATATTAACAAATGTTGATTGGCTAATCCATTTCTTATGAGACATTTCCTTGTTGACTTAACTCAGTCGCATTTGACAGCTTGATTCTCTTTGCCCATGGAATAAGGTATCTGTAGTAAGAGAAGTTCCCCATCGTGTGGGTTGCATGATAATTATCAGGACTGCTGTGTGACTGGGGTCACCAATCACCAGCAAACAAGGTGTTTTGGATTGTTGGGGTTTTATGGCTATTACATAATTTAATGATCATTTTGTTCCATAGGAAGATGAAAAGAATGCAGACAGCTTTAGCCAGAGCTGAGTGTGGGGGTAGGAAATGTCAGAAATCATGGCATTAGAGCCTGGCCAGAGGGCGATTGCTCCCTACAGTCTGTTGGAGAGTATTTTATCCAATATCATTTTAAAAGATGTGGAGGCCTGGGGTTTCCACTGCTTCCCTTGGGAAACTGTAATCCTGCAGTCTAATAGGGCTCAGGAGTGGCAAATTTTCCCCGGCTTGGTAGCAGAGTAATGAGTGGATTTACAGGAGTCTTGGAACACTTAAGATATTTTTGTAAATAGGATTTGAAAGAAAAAGAAAAGAAAAAATTATATGCCAAACCAAAAAGAAAAATAAACTAATGAGATTTATCTTGGGTTTCCTTGTATTTGAAAGAGGTTCCTATACTTTTGTTCAAGTTTAAGCATACCATCTACATGAAGCTTTTTCTTATTCTTCCAGATGCTCCCTGTCTTGAGCAATTCCTTTAACCAGTTTGGGTCTCAGTTTCCTCATCTGTAAAATGAAAGGATGCATTAGTTGACTACCCTGGTTCTTTGCTTCGCTAGAGCTAGGATCCAGAACCCAGATGACCTTAACATCCTTGGGTCTCAGTTTCAGAATCTGATGAAGGGGTTAGTTACACTAGCTGGCCTCTTCGTTTCGTTCCAGCTTCAGATCTTTGATCCCATGATCACAATGCTGCTCATAATGCCCCCTGCAGTTACATTGTGTTTATTTTTACATATTTATACGTATACTTGTTATCTCCCCCTTACAATTTTACTCCCCTTGAGAACAACCATTTTTTTTGGTTTTGGATTGCCAAAATTTATCCCCATCCCTGACACATAGTTGTCTAAAAGTCAGGCAACAGAAAATGGCTCTCAACACTAGGATTACCAAGATTTGTGAAAACTGAGTATTTAATAAATTCTTGTAGATAGACTGATGGTGCCAAAGTTCCAAAGCTCTTCCTGGTCACAGGCCAAGAGATTCCACCTCTGCCCATTGCCAATAGTCAGGAACCTATAATTTAATGGGGTCAATGTGAATCAGCAGAGATAATTTTTGGCCAGACTGTTTTCAATCTGTCCCCACCAGGAGGTCAGGGATTAGTTTATGGTTATATTGGGCTAAATTTTACCCAACACTTTCACTTATTTTGGAAAGATATTGTATAAAGTTTTTACCATGGAATTTGTTCAAAGGGATGGAGGGAAGATTAGGGAGAGTGAGGTCATTCTGCATGTGGACAATGAATAGAAAAGTTCAGACTTGGCAATTTTCAGCTTGTCCTCTCTCCTTTTTGCCCTCTTTAAAGTAAGGAACGTGCCTCATGCCTACTCCGCAAAGTTGTTGGACAGTGTAATGAGTTGATATTTATAGAGCTTGGAGCTTTGGGGATGAAAGGTGCTAAATAAGGGTTTATTGTTTATTGAATTTATTTGATGTATCCAACCTCCTGGGAACTTTTACTGAAGTTAATTAAAAACAGATAGTCCCTGCCCAGAAAGCTCACAATGTCATTTGAAAACCACCTAAAGTAAATGCCTTGTTATATTTGTGTTACTTGGGATGCCATGGCCTCATGCCAATTGGTGATCTCCCCCATCCAATGGCACAGAACCCAGCTTAAGATTTTCAGAAAGAAGGTGGTGCTGCAAGCAATGGACTATGTCCTTGAAGTCCACCTGCCTCCTTTTCTTATTTGTGCAATGAAGATTACCTTCCATTTCTGAAGATAATTTTAAGCTTGGAAATTTAAAAAATTTCCTTCCATACTTTATTTTTAGCTAGTAACTCCTTCCACCTTAGAAGTTAGAATTTCCTCTGGTCCACATTGTCTAATGATCACTTTCTGTCTCAAGAATGGCACCCCAAGGTGGAGGGCTGAAGGGCCCTCCATTGTGCTCAACCAAGCCCATGGATGCTTTGTACCCTAATTATACTAATTGTTCCTTTTCGTCCTTTCTTTGCCAGCTGGTGATGGAATTCTGCGGTGCGGGCTCTGTCACAGATCTCATCAAGAATACAAAAGGCAACACGTTGAAAGAGGAGTGGATCGCATACATCTGCAGAGAGATCTTACGGGTAAGAGTCACACTAGGCTGCTCCTACGTCCTGATGCCATCAGGAGGGGACAGCCTGGGGAGAGGGGCACAGACAGCAGATGTTCCCAGACTTTAGGATTGGTGATGATGGCATCTGGGAAGGTTCACTCCAATGGGAGTGAGTAGGATTCTAGACAGGACAAAGATGATGTGAAACCTGTTGGGGTCTTCATTTATGATTATACGTGGCATTCATCGATAAAAGTGCTGTACAGTTTGCAAAGCACTGCTCATACATTGGCTCATTCAGGACTCACAGCAGCTCAAGGAAGTAGCCATTATAAGTTAATCTTATCACTTATTTCCAGAGAGCCAGCCAGCATGGTAGAGTGTCCATTCTCTGACACATACTGATTGGGTTATCCTAAGCAAGGCATTTAATCCCTCAGAACTCTTTCAGGTTTTAAATTATGGAGAAGGTGCCAATGTAGATTAGTAAAAAGTAGTTTCCTCATCTGGGAGTTTCCTACACCAACTAAATCACCAGTCCTCTATTTTCCTTCACATTCTCTGATCTGCTCTCCCAACCTGAAAAGATTATCTACTGATTTTCATAATTGGTCTGACACCTTGTCAGAAAAATAATTGCAAGAGGCAGCTAAACTACATGGTTAGTGGAAAGAGGTCTGGGCCTGGAATCAAGAAAGCATGAGTTCAAAGCTGATATCAGATACTTACTGGCTGTGTGATGTTGGACAAGTCACTTCACCTCTGTCTCCCTCAGTTTCTTCAACTGTGAAATGGAGATAATATTAATATATATTTCCCAGAGTTGTTGTGGAGATTAAATGAGATACTATTTGCAAAGCATTTAGCACCGGTCTGGCATACCATAAGTGCTCAATAAATGCTTATTTCCTTCCTGCCTACTATTAAAAAGGTTTGAGCAAAGAGATTTTTGAGAGAATTAGATAACCTCATTTGTTGTATTGGGGGAAGGGTTAAAAAGGTCTAGTTTTCCAACTTTGTTCCCTCGGCACAACTTCCAACCATCATTTAAAAAAATCTCCAATCCATTCCATATGTGCCAAACTATTCATAAATGAGCTGCTAGTTTATCAGTGAAGGAAGTTTCCATGTTGGGAGCTTCCTATAGCAATTAAAGATAGGTCTAGAAGAGCAAAAATTCTAAACTCATGAGGTGAAGCTGTCACTCCCACTTTAAAAGTTACATTTTCTGCATTGGCAAGTTTAATAGTAGTCATGAAGTGTTTGAGTTAGTGATCATTTAATTAATGAGCTCAAACAAAGTGCATCTTCCATTGTGATATGTAACTGTGTACCAGACAGCCATGTGCATTCTGAATTGGCTCATTCTGATCTCTGTCAAAAGGGTGGCATGTTGGGGACTGGTGATGATTCCAAACTAAAGTTAGTATATGACATTTCATATCTTTATATGCTGCTGGATTGCCAGAAAAAAAAATCAATGAGAGACATGTGGCTATCAGAAAGGAAATCCATATCCTTACAAGTCTCCAGCCTCTAAGAACTAAAAATCAGAATAATTCAGTGGAGAAATGGAACACCTCTGAGTTTAATTGTCACTGAGTAATTGTCTTCTGTAGATAATGAACACAGAGTCACATATGAAAGGAAGCACTAAAAATGACAGTAATAAATGCCAACAATGGAAATAGAATTTCCCTGACTTTCCCTGTTCTCACTCCTCTCCCCTGGTAATCCCTCTTCTCTTTCCTTTTCCTTTTCTGTCTCTTTTCTCCCTCCCTACTTTCCTCCCATCTCCTCTTCACCTCACCTTGCCTTGCCTTTCCCAAATACTCTTAATTCTAGTGTTCTCCCTCTTTTAAATATTTCCTGTTTATTCTGTATGTCATATGCACATTATTCTTTGCTTAGATTGTAAGCTCCTTGAGGGCAGGAACTGTCTTTTGCCTTTTTTTGTATTCCCAGACCATAGTACAATGTCTGGCACACAATAGGCCCTTAATCTTTATTGACTGACCATTATGAGGGGCAGAGCAAGAGAAAGGACAATAGCCTTGGTTTGCTAGCTTTGTGACCTTGAAGCCTCTGTTCATTTTTTTCATCTCCCAAATGTAGGGGAGCTGTACTTGATGTCTGTTATCATTATTTAATTTGAATCAGAAACTAATAAAATCAGACAAAATGTTTTCCTTGGCCTCTAAAGGGCTGCCTTGTACCCAATTAAACCTCCCAAAATAAGAGCATAGATTTAGAACTAGATTTTTGATGTTGTCTCCCCCCAAATGCCTGATTACATTATTGAGAAAGTTCAGTGCTAAGGAGATGGTGACCTCCCAACATCATACAAAGAGGAGGAGGAGGCTAAGCCTGAATTTGCTAGAATCAGGCATTCTCTTCCATGTACTATATGTTGCTTCAGAGAATAAAGGGTAAAACGTAACTCAAATAGCTAAGAGTGAATTAACTGAAACAGGAAGTCAGTCGGCTAGAATGTTTCATCTGAACTTGACCTATATTCCCCACAGGCAGAGAGAGAAAGGTTATATTACTAAGCAGTAAATCCCCATTCACTTTTATGATTGTCCCATAACTTAAAACATCATCCTGAGCATATGAAAGATTTGTGTATGATTAGCCCTCTGGGCACATCTGGGCCTGCCTGCTTTTTTTAAAAAAAATTTTTTTTATTTTTGCTCATAGCATGCTTATTGGAAAAGAGGGGAGGGATTTTGGAAATGATTTCTTTGTAATGGGGGGCCCCTGCTCCCATTAACCCTCCTGATTCTCCATCTCTCCAGGGTCTGAGTCACCTGCATCAACACAAAGTCATTCACCGTGACATCAAGGGGCAGAATGTCTTGCTGACAGAGAATGCCGAAGTAAAACTAGGTAAGTGTCGTTGTGCTTAAAGTCTCAGAATAGGCAAAGAAAAGCAACCCAGCCAAGCCCAGGAACTAGAAGGAATTTGACAGACGTCATGTCAGGCCAACAGCTGAGTTTCTTTCTGTAACAATTGTGAATTTGAGGCCCACGGCTTGAAGTTCACAGTTCTAAGAATAGAAGTGGGATTGACAATTTTTCTTTGTTTATTTGATCAGGGCTGTTAGTCGTACACTTAAAATGCCCAAAATTGCCTCTGAATTGGGGAGGAGCTGCCAACCCTTCTGTAATGACATCCACTTGAAGAAGCTGAGAGAGGGATGGGGAGATGGGTTCGTGTGAAGGTCGGCTGTGTTGTATTCAGGGGGCCTGCCCTGGAGATAACTTCACCCTTCCTGCACCTGGCAGGAGCAGGAGACTTTGAAGGCAGTGGAAGCCATTCCCACTGAAAGCACTCTCAGTTGGCAATTTTCAGAATCATGGATGCTGCAGGTTCTTCTTCTTTGTCTCCTTGTCTTCACATGGATGTTGATTTCGTTATGCCTTGTATACCACCTGCCAGAGGAATGCTTGGTTCCAGACATGAGCAACTCTCCTGTTTCTCTGACAAATGATGGAGGCAGATTTTTTATATTGCTTTTGGGAAGAGATAATTAAACTTTTTTCAAAAAACAGAGTGAGAAACCATTTCAATCACTTCATCCTGCCAAACTTGTGTTTGGGAGAATATCTTATTTTTTATATCCCCATCTCTATCCCTGCCCTTGTCTCTATCCCTATGTCTTTCCCTTTCCCTTTCTCTTTCCTTTACTTACCTGCTCCCCAACTTCAGAGAGTATAACCTGGAGGCATTGAATGTCATGCCCAGAGTCACACAGCTGGCCAATATATCTTGGAACTGTTACCTTCATAAACACTTATGTACCTATTGTCCATTAAAGCAGCTTTTCCAAGGCTGTTGTGTGGATTAAATCTTATATCCCAGAAACCATCTGTTTTCCATTCCTTTCAATTCAATTCAATCAATATTCCTTAATCATCTAATGGGCAAGACACTGGGCTAGGTAGACACTGGGGATCTCCACTCCCCTGTTTCCCTTGTCCCCACTCCCACACAGACAACAAGAGTGAAGGGATACAATAAACACATAGTTATGACGTACTGGTGGGCATAGCATGGCCATAGATGAGCCAATACAGCAAACATCACCACACCTCACACTGACTGTCCCACAAACCCATCCCTGAAATGTACTCTCTCCTCATTTTTACCCTTGAAAATCTGTAGCTTCCTTCAGGGTTCAAATGCCTCCTCCTACAAGACTTTCCTGACCCCCTTAATTGTTAATGTTCTTTGCCTTCTGCAGTTAGATTGTAGGTTGTTATCTGTGTACATATTTTATCCTATTTCCCCCTAGTCTCTTTCCTTTCCTCTCTTCCTCCTCTATGGAAAATAAGGTCCTTGATGAAAAGAGCCATATCAGTTTTTCCTTTGTGTCTCCAGGACCTAGGACAGTGCCCTGGACCCACTAGATGGTTAAAAATGTTTATGAATTTGCTGAATTGACTTTCACAACACACACACACACACACACACACACACACACACACACACACACACACAAGCTCTGGGCCCAAGCTATTGGATATACCCAGAGGCATATCATGGTGCCGTAGAAAGAGCCCTAGCCTTGAAGGCAGGAGGTCTAGATGGCCAGTTCTGCTCTGAGTAAGTTTGTGACTTCAGAGAAGCCATTTCTCCTTTCTGTGCCCCAGTTTCTTGATCATAGAATGAAGGGGTCAAATTAGAAGCCAACTCCAGTTTTCTATGATTCTAGCAGAGATATCCCCCAAAGTATCTTTGTTCTCCATCAATTTATACTGTTTGAATGATACGTTCAATTGAAGAGTTTATTTTAATCTCCAATTCATTTCAACCAACAGTTATTATCGTTTTAGACACTGGTTATACGAAGATAAAAATAACATAGTCCCATTAGGACATAAACTTCTGCAATAAAGTATAAGCCACATGAGGGCAGAAAGTGGTTTTAACTTTTTCTTTGTATCCTTAGCACATAGTATGGCATCTGGCACACAGCAAATGATTAAGAGTTATTTGTTAACTGTTGACTAGCTATCCTACACTCAATGAGTCCTAGTGGGGAGCAAAATCCTATATATTGAGAATATAATGGATACTTGAGATATTTTTTCATATTTCAAATATATTTTAAAATTGAGATATCAAAGATATATTGTACTGTCATTTCCCCCTAGAGCATCCCTTAGGAATCTTCAGAAGTTATGAAAATAAGCACAGAATTATTTTCTAGGAGATTCTACCTTTTATACAATACCTATGTTCCTGTTGCTGAACCAATTACTCCCACCTTTTGGGAAGCAATCCTGCATTGCCTGGGTGGAATTTTGGTTTCATTTCTGTGTTTGCATTTGATCTGGATCCCAGAAAGGGTCTGTTAACAAAAAATACATTGATATTTTTATTTTTTGTCTGAGTCTGTGATTTCATCAGTGGGAGGAACTCCCAAAATGGAAACTCCCTCCTATAGATCTGCAACTCATTGTAAATTGTAGCCTTAGAGTTTGTACTCTTAACAAATGAAGGGACTTGGCCAACACCATAAAGGTGGGACCAGAACTTGGATACATACTAAAAGTTCAGAATTGAGGGTCTAGTACTAGAAAGGACATCAAGGCTGCCCCGCTCACTATGCCACACCAACTCTTCACAAATTCCCTTATTAAATGTAGGGTGTTTCCTTTGCCATCTTTTGATATAAATACCCAGGATTGCTCCCTCTGTTGTTGGCAAGGAGCTTCTAGGACAAAAAAAAAAAAGATTAAGAATATCCTTGACTTTCAGGCTATATGCCTGAGCAAATGTTCAACTAGTAAGAACACAGCATGATGCTATTTTCCCATGAAGTATCCAATTTGAGGCTGCCATTTTATTTTTGTTCCCAAATGAATTGTAAGGTTTGATGCTTAATATGTACATTTCTGTGTTTCCTTACCCAGTGGATTTTGGTGTCAGTGCCCAGTTAGACCGAACAGTAGGTCGAAGAAATACATTCATTGGCACACCCTACTGGATGGCCCCAGAAGTTATTGCCTGTGATGAAAATCCTGATGCTACCTATGATTTCAAGGTATGAGTTCTTCACTACATTGCTTTCAGGGTCAAAGCAAACCTCCCATTGTAGGACTTTCAGTAGGAAGATCCTCTTGTGCCTTTGAGTGCAAAATATATTTATTTAGTCCAAATTTATAAAGCACCTGTATACTGTATATAGGGTAGTTTCATGAGCAAGAGGGAAAAATAAAAAATAATCATAAGATAATTAATTGGACTTAGTACATTGGGACTTTAGTGAATTCATGGATGTCACCAACATGGCTATATCCTGCCACAGAACAGAGCTCAGTATGACCTTGTCATTCTTTGTGACTCTTAGCTATGTCCTCCTATATATCCTTCAAAGAGAACCTGTCCAAAATTCCAGAGACCTTCTAGGTTAGTGTTTTCCCTTTCTTCCTTCCTTCCTTCCTTCCTTCCTTCCTTCCTTCCTTCCTTCCTTCCTTCCTTTCCTTCTTTCTTTCTCTTTCTTCCTTCTTTTTTTCTCTTTCCTTCCTTCTTTCTTTCTTCCTTCCTTTTTTCTCTTTCTTCCTTTCTATCTGTTCTTTCTCTTCCTTCCTTTCTTTCTTTCTTTCTTTCTTTCTTTCTTTCTTTCTTTCTTTCTTTCTTTCTTTCTTTCTTTCTTTCTTTCTTCCTCCCTTCCTTCCTTCCTTTCTTCCTTTCTTTCTTTTTCTCTTTCTTCTCTTCTCTTCTTTCTTTCTTTCTTTCTTTCTTTCTTTCTTTCTTTCTTTCTTTCTTTCTTTCTTTCTTTCTTTCTTTCTTTCTTTCTTTCTTTCTTTCTTTTATCGATGTACACCAAGCATGTATCTCTCCATTGATCTCCATTTTGGGTTCTTCACAAATTGCTGGACACCATGATTATCACTGACCTCACACTTGGTTGTTGTGGAGCTCAAATGAGACAATGTGTGCAAAATGTAGTTTGCTGACATTTGAATGTTGTGTGTGTGTATGTGTACATGTGTGAGTGCTGTTGTTGTTATTCACAGGGTTACAGCCAAACCAGGGTAATATATTTTAAGATGTTCGTGTATATTTTTTAAATCAACCATAATATTTGCTTATTTAGAAAAATTATTTAAACATTTCTGACTTGTTTTTTCCATCCACTAAATCTAGCTTTTGCTCTGTCCTCGTGGCATCGAAAAACATGTTTCCATTTAATTTATCATTCATATTTATGGCAAACAATCTTGGCAGTTTTATTCCTCTCTTTTCATATTCAGTTTACACTAAATTATGAATTCATTGTCTTCTGTCATCTTCCAACTTAAAATAATCAGAGTCCAGCATCCCTAGTCTTATGCAGAGTCTCATTGCTAAGTGCTTTATTATCGAGTTACTTTTCTGAGAGGAGAGATAGGGTGTGAGCAGCTTCCATATGGTGCCAAAAGCGTGTTGCTTATTGGAGTGGTCAGTTGATATTCAGTGGGCCTCTCTTGGCTTCATGCTGCAAACTGAGAAGCTGCTAATAACTCTCCCAGTATCCAAGTGGAGGAATGAGATCCACCATCTTCACCCAGGTGTGCAAAAGAGTAGAGGTTTTTGTGTGTACTTCTTCTGTCTCTTGAGCCAGATTGCCTAGGCATAATTAAGCCACCTTGGATGTCTCTAGCATTGTTTACCACCATGAATAGCAACAGGGCTTGGTGACATTGTGTTTAGATGTGGGTCGAAGGTTATCCAGCAAATCTGGGGCCAATGGAATCCAGCAGACCTGCTGTTTCCTCATGGCAGTAGAAATTGTTGGGGAGGCAGGCCATATGGTCTTTGTACTGCTTGCTAAATAACCTTGGGCAAAAACATTCAGCTTTCTTTGTAGGCTTCATATTGTTGCGCATAGTCATTTCTCAGCCATGTTTGACTTTTTGTGACCCCTTTTGGGGTTTTCTTGGCAAAGATACTAGAGTGATTTGCCATATCCTTTTCCAGCTTGTTTTACAGATGAGGAAACTGAGGCAAAAAGGGTTTAGTGACTTTTCCAACCAGTGTCTGAGGCCAGATTTGAACTCAGAGTCTTCCTGACTCCAATAGGAGTGTTTTATAGAATGGCAGAATTCAGTTTAATTAAACAAGAATTTATTAAATGCCCGCTGTTCTAAGCACTGTGGGTACAGAACCCTGAACCAGCTCACAGTTACCAATGGAGATCATTAGGAGTGGCCTGATGTAGGAGGAGGCAGCTGAGGGCATCTAGGCACAAGCTAAGGATTCAGAGAATTAGAGGTGACGTTGACTCAGGGAAAGGACCTGAGGGATCATCCCATTAATCCCCCTCATTTTACACTTAATCTTGATAAATAGCATCACTCCTTCCCCATTTTGCAGGTGAAGAGAATGACACCTAGAACTTGTGCTCTCTGTTGTTAACAGGGAACAGCTAAAAGCTGATAGGGACTGTGGACACCATTATTATTAAATCATTGACCTTAGATCATTGACCTCAATGAGACCTGGAGATGTCATTTGACTTTCTTAGGGTGGTACAACCATTACGTATTAGAGCTAGAACTACAACCCTGATCTTCCAAGCATCATAAAATTCTGCCACTTCCTGAAAACACACATTTAGCTGACCCCATGACAAGTATTAAATCAGAATAAGACATCATCACGATTGATATTGGGTCAGGAAAACAAACTTCTCCGTCTGCATGATGTGTCTCTCAGGGCAATAATGAATCTGAATTTATTTGGAGGAAAGCAAGGTGGAAAGGCCACCATATCCTGTATTTTAAATTTGGTCTATGGGAGAATTTGACAAGGGTCTATTAGCAAATAGTGAGATGATGCAAAAATTCATCTCCTGTTAAAATAAATGTAGTTTCTTCAAATTACTAAGGAAAATCAGAGGCTGGGTTATTTAAACTGTAAATCCTTGCCAAGTTGTCCTGATTTGTACCCAGGATCCAGGTTCTAACCTATACCTTTTTTAGGTCTATGTTACCATTCTCCTAGCAATGACATGTTCATCAGTGATTCGTGGCTGTTGATTTATGTTGGCATTGTGTAGAACAGCTCACAAGAGCCTCTGGGAGACTGTAGGTCAGTTGAACCAAGCTCTTCACCCTTCTTGGAGTGCAGCTGGCTGTGGTCTCTAAAGTGGGCATTTTGTGACTCTTCCATCCAGTAGAGAGTTGTGCCCCCCACCCCAAAAGAAAAAACACATTAAGACAAGTTGAGTAGATGAGATCATGAAGGGCAGGAGAACAGTGCAGTAGGAAAGGATGGGCTTGGTTCCAGTCACTTGCAGAAGACTTGAAACCATCTTAACTCTTAAGAATTCTTGGTTACATCCTTACATTGCTAAAGGGAATACATCCAGGATGGTGACAGACTGTGAATCCATAGCAAATGAAAACCAATTGAAAGAGCTGGGGCTATATAGAGTTAGCTAGGCAGCATGGTAGATGGCATGCTGGGCAAGGAGTCAGGAGAGTGTCAGTTCCAATCCAACCTCAGATACCTACTAGTTGTGTGACCCTAGGCAAGTCACTTTACTACTGCCTACCTCAGTTTCCTCAGCTATAAAATAGAGAGAATAATGGTTTCTTCCTCATAGGGGTGTTATGAGGATCAAATGAGATAAAATATAAAGGGGGCTTAGGAAAATTTAAAACTTTATCTACATATTAGATATAATAATGATGATCATTATAATTTTATTAATATTTTCATTCAGCACTTGGCAGGAGCATTCTACTATGCTCTCAGAGGCCAGAGGGTTGGCCTCAGTAGGGTCACAGAGCCAGTAAGTGTCTGAGACCAGATTTGAACTTGCATCTTTCTGATTTCAGGTCTGATGCTCTATCCACTGTGCCACCTAGCTGTCCTTACACATGACACACACACACATACATACATACATGTATAATATGAATTCTTATATCTAAAAATATATACACATAAATATATACATATATATGTGAATATATGTATATATAAGAGTACCTAGCTCCTATATATACATAGGGTCCTCAGTAAGGATGGAGATGTTTTCAATGACCCCTTATTTTGGCCCTCCCAAAATCCCTTGCCACACTTTCTTGCCTTGTTTGCTAGAGGGGATTTTCTAAGCCACATATAACTGGAAACCTGTTGGCCATTTTTTGGAGCCCCTATAGCCAAAGACCTTTCCTTTGAAGTCATGACGGGTGTAATTTACATTTTGGGGTCTCATAGTGGGGATGGTGACGAGGCTCTTGAAGGATTTGGACAAAGTGTCTCTCCAGATCACAGCAAATGCCAAGATTCAATCAGGCAATAAAGCCTATGGAGACTTCATCCTTCAAGGATAAGCAAAGCCATTGGCAAAACTCATGGTTATTTGCTGGAAACAGACAGCGCCTGCTATAGAGAGGGGACCACAAACAGCCCGCCCCGAATCTACCCTATTATCAGGCAATAACATGAAAAATCTCATTTGTCTGGTGTGCTCGTTTTCCCCTAGAGGTCCTTCTCTTTCTCATTTCCTGACAACCTGTCAAAACACTTCAAGTCAACGGAAAGGTTTCATTTCCCTGATAAGTATGTGGGACAAAAATGAAAGCTTTCCCTTTTGATGATAAATGTTCAAAAGAATCTAAATTAATAATAAAAAACAGTTCACAATTCAATTCTGAGGCTGCTTTATTTTGGTGTGTTTTATGTATTTTAAAATTTTGTATTTTATTTTATTAGAATCCTAGGTCCTCAGGTATTAGGGACCTCAGAGGCAATCTAGGCCAATCCTAGCATTTTACAAAAACAGAAATCGAGGCTCAGGACAGGAAGAGATTTTTCCAAGGTGTGAGAATCAGAGACAGGATTTGAATGCAAATCCTCTGACCCCAGAGCCAGTACTCCTGGTGTACCATCAGCTTAGAATTAAAAGGGCTCATTGTTAATCTAGGAAATTCATCATGGTTTGGTGGATAGAATGCTGGGCTCAAAGTCAGCAAGATTTGGAGCCAAATCCCTCCTCGAGCTAATTGTGGGACTGTGGGACCTTAATTTCTCTTTCCCCCATCTGTAAAATGAATTTAGTAAAAGCACCAGCCTTTCAGAGAGAATGAGATGACCAAATGAGATCATGTATGTAAAGCACTTTAAAGGTGCTTTGGTAGAGAGAATTTTCTCATCTGGGAGTTCCCTGGGACCACAAGATCTCACCAATAGTTCCATTTCCTAAACTGAGAAAACATAAAGAAATTTTCAAAATATAACTGTTATATAAATTTCTCATCATTCTCATCACCATCATTCTCCCATTCCATTTGTAAATTGCCCTGTGTGCATTATCTTGTCAGATCCCCACAACAGCCCTGCGAATTAGGTCCTATAACTAATTATCTCATTTCACATATGTAGAAACCGAAGCCAACAAGAATGACTTACCCAGGGTTTCAGAGCTATGAAGTATCTTTGATAGGATTGGAATTTAGGTCTTTTTGATGCCAACTTTTTTTAATTTTTTGCTTTTTAGAGGGGAGAAGGTAGGGCAATTGGGATTAAGTGACTGGCCCAAGGTCACATGGCTAGTTTTGTGTTAAGTGTCTGAGGCCAAATTTAAACTCAGGTCCTCCTGACTCCAGGGCTGGTGCTCTATTCACTACGACACCTAACCGCTCCCCTCCCCCGCCCTGCCGATGCCAACTTTTTCTTCTAATTATAGCTGACTGTATATCTAACTATCTATCTATACATATATTCACTCATATATGTATATATTTGTGGAAATATTTTTAGATATAAGAATTCATATTATACATGTGTGCATCTATGTATGTGTGTGTATATGTATAAGGGCAGCTGGGTGGCACAGTGGATAGAGCACCAGACTTGGAGTCAGAAAGACCCAAGTTCAAATCTGGTCTCAGACACTAGCTGTGTGACCCTGGACAAGTCACTTCATCCTGTTTGACTAAGTTTTCTTATCAGTAAAATGAGTTGAAAAAGAAAATGGCAAATCACTCCAGTATCTTTGCCAAGAAAACCCAAAGAAGGGGGTCATGAAGAGTGACATGCCTGAAAATGACTGAACAACAATATATGTGTGTATGTGTATATATGCATGTACAAGTCAAGACAGGCAAAGAAGTCAACAAACATTTTTAGCACTCTTGTGCCAAGTGTTGTGCTAAGCACTGAGGACATGAAGGCAAACAAAATGAAAGCCAGTGCCTGACATCCAAGAGTAAACATTCTAATGGAGGGAGACAACACATACAAGGGAGTTGAAGAGCAGGAGTAGGAAAAGAGGAGAGGCACCCACCCCAGATGTAGTAAAGTCTAGAGAACGTAGTATAGCTGGACTGAGCCATTCCTCAAAGTGGAAAGTCTAGGAGGACTCACCATTGAAATGAGGAGCCTACTGGGTCAGAGGGAGAGGGAAACCGAGGCATGGTGCCAAAATCCATTGGATGTCAGGGGCCAAAAGAGTCAAGACATTATTGCTCAAGACATTTGGCAACAGAATTCCAATTAAGGACTCTGATTTTTGTCTTGCCTTGATGAGTGACCAGAATGTATCATTGAACTCCACGTGCCTCTATTTTTGTTCAAATATGGTTATCTCTATTTCCATGACTTCATCATCTATAAAGTCTTTGGATTTCCAGCTGGAAGGATCTTAACAACAACTCTAAAACCTCTTTATTAATTTCTAATGACAAAATCATACTTCGTTAAATTCACATATCAGAATTTGTTTAGCTTTTCATTAAATGATGGTTCTGAGTTGTGTTTGAGGTCAATTATATGCCAGCCTCTGGTTAGATCCCCCATGTAATCTCTTCTCTTACATGCCAAACCAGTTTGACATATGAAATTGCCAGCAAAGGCATCTAGAAGAAGGTAGTGAGGTAGATCAAGGACATTGAATTAAACAGCGGGGAATGAATATTCGCTACTTATAGGGTACTGCTCACAACTCCCTATTAACAATTTTGTCTCTGCAAAACTCCTGGAGCTCCACATAGCAAGGCACTCATGGCAGAGTGTTGGCATGGGAACAAAGTGTTAGAAGAGCCAGTGGTGACTTCCCCTTGGTTTCCCTCTGCTTTTTGTAGAGAGCACTCTGGTTTCCACTTGAAATGGGAACCAGATGGTCACCAGAGCTGAGAACCCAGCTGCCATTTTGTCTTCTTTTTTGTCCTTGTCTAGCGACCCTGCCTTCTCCAATCCTGTGCCTCATTCTTCACAAGACTTTTCCCAGTGCCTTTCAAAATGCATAGCCTTCTGAGGGATGTGGTTCCCAAAAAGAGCATGAGATTCATGTCTTTGGTCACACCTCTCTAAATACTTTGGCTACTAACTTGATATTAATGAGATGTATAGAGCTAATGGGTTTAGCAGATGGTATGTGAAGCATCTCATGCTATGATTTATGCTGGAATTTTTCAGCAAAGGACCTATGGAAAGTCGTTACATGAACAGCAACATTGTGTAATGCCCAACTTTGATAGACTTAACTCTTGTCAGCAATATAATGATCTAAGACAATTCCAAAAGACTCATGATGGAAAATGTCCACATCCAGAGAAAGAACTGATGAAGTCTGAAGGCAGATCAAAGCAGACTATTTTCTCTTTTGGATTTTTGTTTGGTTGTTTTTTATTTTCTTTCTCATGGTTTCTCCCCTTTGTTCTGATTCTTCTTTCACAACATAACTAAGGTGGAAATATGTTTAATTTGATTGTACATGTATAGTCTATATCAGATTGCATGCTGTCTTGGGGAGGGAGGTGGGGAAGGAGGGGGGGAAATTTGGAACTCAAAATCTTATAAAAGTGAATGTTGAAAACTAAAAATAAATAAATTTTTAAAAATAAACAATTGAACACTTAATTTTTTAAGTCATTATGCTGAGTTGATCAACAAGCATCTTGCAGTCCCCTATCATGAGTCAGATACTATATTAGTTGCTAGGGATACAACCAAGAAATTCTGCCAGACCCCACCCATCTAAGAGATTACATTCTATTAATGACAAAAACTCAGTACCACGTGCCTTCTGAAAACTTCTGATGTACTAGTACACTGAAGTGTGTGACTCTTATAGAGACAAAGCTCCAGGATCCCAGCCATTAGATTAGCATTAAATGGGTTTGCCAAATTAAATAAAGATTATAAGAGTTGCATTAGGAAAGGGTCCAAGATTCATTCATTGGTGTCTCTCCTTTTGGCATTGGTGTTCCCAGTAGAGTAAGCAGCTTTTCTTCCTCATACCATCATCATCATCATCATCTCAACCCAACAGGAACAATCCATTTAGCTTTGTTCAAGCTGGATCTCATCTTGCTGCCAGCTGGCCACCCACCAAGCAAGAAGACACATATTGGGCTATACCTCCACTGAGGCAACTGGAATTTGTCTGTGTTGTGTTTGTAATGCACACACTGCTAAGCTATTAATCATTCCACAGACTAACCTGCACAATGCTGCTGGAATAATGAATTACCCGTCTTCTGCCCAAAATGAGTCACACCATGGCCACTAAGGAAACTTATCTCTCCCTGACTTATTTTCCATCTTGTTCTTCCTTCATGCCTCTCTCTTCTCCCAGGAGCCATCTTGCCACTCTTAATTGGAGCGTTTTCTCCCATATTTAAGTTCCAAAGTATCTCTGGGATTCACTAATGGATCTAAAGGCTTAAACAAGACACGTCAAGGGCGTTTCTTGCTTCCTAGCGCAGGCAGATGAGCATAGCTTGCAAATGACTTTGGGTGTGCAGCCAGGAATATCAATGCTGCTTTTGAAAAATGAGATAATCTCAGGGAAAATGATCCTAACTATGATAGAAAATGGAGTTCTCAAAGAAATCACAGCATTTGCACACATCCAGGTTGTTGTATAAATGCCATGCAGTTAGTTAGAAAGATTTCCCCTTTGGTTTGAAGAGGAGAGAAATGTGTTGTGTGCCTGGCATTGTGCTGGATACTAAGAATACAAAAGAAGGTAGTGAAACAGTCACTGCCCCCAAGGGTGTTATATTCTGCTGGAAGCAGACAGCATATATGTGTATGTATATACATATGTGTATGCATGTGTACATATATATACATATACACATATACAAGTAAATACAAATCATGATGGGTCCTATACTACAAAGAGATTAAAGAAAGACATAAAGGATCTAAGTGTAAAAAAATATTTAAAGCCACTATTGGTTTTTTGTTTGTTTGTCTGTTTGTTGGTTTGGTTTTTTTAGAGAGGGGAAGGCAGATCAATTGGGGTTAAGTGATTTGTCCAAGGTCACACAGCTAGCAAGTGTTAAGTGTCTGAGTCCAGATATGAAATCAGGTCCTCCTGACTCCAAGGACAGTGCTCTATTCACTGTGACACCTAGTTGCCCCAAAGCTACTATTTTTTATGGTGACAAAAAAACTGGAAACTAAGGCACTGACCATCATTTGGTGAACAAACACATTCTGACATGTAAATGTAATGAACGATATTGCCATTAAATAAAGGAAGCGACTGTTTCAGAGAAACCTGGGAATACTTGTAGGAGCCGATGCAGACCGAAGTCAACAAAGTGAGATCTCTTTCTACAGTGACAATAACATTTTAAAGACAAACACCTCTGAAAGATTGGAGAACTCTTGTCAATGCAAAGACCAACCACAGGTCCAGAGAAGCAGTAACAGGGCAGCTACTCACCTACCTCTCATTAGAAAAAGGATGGACTCCCTGGTGCAACAGAAGCTCTCCATTTGGGGGTACACCTAACATGGGAATTTACTTTGCTTGATCATGCATACTGGTGACTAGAACAAGACAGTGAGAAGGAGAAATGTTCATTAATTGAAAACTATTTTTAACTTTTTAAAAGTTAATACAAAGTAATTGCTAGAAGGAAGGCCCTAACAAAAAGGGGGCCAGGTCAGGAAAGTCCTTATGTAGGAGGGGACTGGAGCTGAGCCTGGGTTTCTACAGTATGGATGGAAGTATGGAGGGGGAGAGTATTCTAGGAGTGGCAAAGACATTGAGATGGGAGGTGGAATCTTGTGTGTGAGGAACAGTGAAACAGTCCCTTTGACTGGACTATAGAGTGAGTGAAGGGGAGTAATGTATAATACATTTGGAAAAGCAATCTTTGAGGAAAGCTTTAAATACCAGATTATGGGAGGGCATGGCGGGCAGTGTCTAGGAAACCTGTGGAACTTTTTGAGTAGTGGAAAGTCATGGAGTGTCCTGAGTTTTATCAATATCATTTCAGCAGCTGTTATGTAGGCAGAATTAGAGAGGGGAGAATTATGGGATCCCTAACTGGGAGAGAAAAGTCAAAATACTCTTTTATTTCTTCCCTCTTTGGCTCTTCTGCTTCGTATGTTTGCCCTCCCAAATATCCCAGAACCTGGCCAGGGGTAGTTACTGCTTTGTACTTACCAGTTATTTATAAAGGTTTAAGATTCTATGCGATATATTGTGCTTAAAACTGAAAAGTCCCACCAGGAAATTGGCAGCAGCTGCATGTTGCTTCTCAGTGGCATTGGACTAGTCAACAACTTTGATAACAAGTCCTTTCACAGACCAAGAGCTCCTGGTTTCTGGTGACAATGGAAGCCTGCTTTTGGAGAAGCAGAGACAAATGAAGAGCAGCAAGTAGGATCCAGAACCTTTGGCTTGGCTTCTTAATCACCATGTCCGGAACCATTCTAGCTAAACAGCTGATGGGATTTGATAACTATTAAATGGTGGTTGGGTAGTGTCAGTATATTATTTATATATCCATATATATATGTATATATCCATATATATGTGTAGTATCCATATATATCCATATATATCCATATATATCTATATATCCATATATATATGTGTAGTATCCATATATATATATATAGTTCCTGATCAATCAGTCAGTCAATCAATAAATTTCTATTAAACACTGGCTATATGCCAGCTTGGACTGCGGCTTTGTGCTGGGGATACACATGCCACCTCCCCAACCAAATCAAATAATGCCTTCTCTCAAGGAGTCATTTTATTAGAAGAGATAGAAATATATAAAGTATATGTAGAATAAATACATAGATACAAGATAATCCATGGGGATTGGGCTAGCTTCTGGAAGGATCAAGAAAGGCATTACATGGAAGGTACCAGTGAGTTGAGCTTTGAAAGGAATTAAATATGCTCATTGCTTTTTACTTGCCCTCCCTCCAATAAAATCCCAGTAATTCACTAGGATGCTTCTGTATGTGTGGATACATCTATAACTTGATGTTTCTAGTTCAGTTCAATAGCCATTAAACTCATCCAGGTACATGTTGGAATTAGAAGAGTCATTTCTGCATGTCTGAAATACAAAGATAAAAATGAGGAGGAACAATCTATACAAAAGAAAGATCAGTAACATCAGGGAAGGAAGAATCCAGAAAAGGCTTCTGCAAGGGGTGGTGGCTCCTAGACTGAGCTTGGAAGAGAAGGAGGGATTCTCCAAGGATAAGGAGGGAGAGCATTCCAGGAATGCAGGACAGAGACAGAAATATTTGAGGAATGGCAAGAAGGTCAATTTATCTTGAATGTGGAGTTTGTGGAAAGGAGTAATGGGCAGCTAGCCTAGAAAGGTATCCTGGGGTCAGATTTTGAAAGACTTTTTAATGACAGACTGAGGGGTTTGGATAGGGTGTCTCAAAAATCTTATTGTAATTTTAAATGATTAGAGTTTAAAACTTCATTGAGACTTTTAGATGACTCTATATTAGTTCTTAGAGACAATGGGGAGCCACTGGGCCTCCTTGGAAAAGTAGGTAATATCAAAATGCTGCTATTAATTTAGCAAAACTTTTAAATAAATGTGTTTTGGTAATCACCATCGCATCTGCCTTCCAAAGGGAAGGCAGAAATCCATCTATGTAAAAAGCGTATTCCTTATTCATTCTACAGAGTCCTTAGCACCCTTGAATCTTTTTTGGTCTCATGCCTAATATGGATTTGTTCTAACAACAGATCACCAAGGCCTAAAGGGATGGACACCCCTCAAGGGCAGAAGCTGACTCTTTCTTTTCTCCTTTCTTTCTTTCTTTTTTTTTGTCTTTGCATATTCAGCCCAGTAGGCTTGTCCTAAAAGTTTAGGGAATTGAGTTGCCTCTTTATCAGACTAACTTTAGTTCTGGCGGGGACCTCCGACACAATCCAGTTTGACTCCCTCATTTTACAGATTAGGGACTGGGCCCAGGTCTTGACCAGGGTCATACAGGGTCATAATGAGGAATAGGATTGAAATTTTAAGCCAGGTTCTACTGTGTCATCAGATCTGCAAGGAGAATCCTTGATGTGACTCTGTGTCCCTTTCCAGGATCCTCACCCTGGGCTTCCCCAAGTCGGGAGAACATCAGTTGAAGAAAAAAGGGAAATTGGTTTTGATAAGAAAACTGAAAACCCTTAAATGTCCCTGGAAGCCATGCTCTGAAACAGTGACCAGGGTTAAGGAAACTCCTGATTGGATTAATTTATGCCCTTGTTTGTTTCTTCCCTCTCTTCCAGAGTGACTTGTGGTCTTTGGGAATCACAGCCATTGAAATGGCAGAAGGCGCCCCCCGTAAGTAAGGAAGTCTCAGCTGGGCAGGGCGGGGACAGAGGGGAAAGGGGAGCATCTGTGACTAAGCTAATGGTGGATAGCTGCCAAGAGTTGCAATGGGCATTTCTTCTGGTACAGTGAACTGCGTATGACATCAAGCTGGCGTGTTGGGCTCGCAAAATTAAGGTTACGTCCAGCAGAAGCTTGTTTATTGCTGGCTGATATGAAGATTTCATTCTTCAGCAGAGAGAGGCAGAGACAGAGACTAATGGAGACAGTGATGGAAACACCAATAGACGCAGATGGTGCAGAGAATGAGGCAAAAAGAGAGACAGAAAGATTTATGGAGAGAGTGTTAGAATCACAGACAGACACTGGACAGAGTAATGGAAACAGTGATAAGAGTCACAAGACAAGCCATGGAGACACAGAGACTGATGGAGACAATGATGGAAACACCACAGGGGCTGGTGGCAACAGAAGCAGACAGAAACCAATGGAGGCCAAAAGAGAGATGGAGAGAGACATGGGGACAGTAAGAGGTGCTGAGAGAGTGACAGATAAGCACAGTGATGGAGACACAGAGGTACAGAGAGATTGGTGGAGGAGACAGAAACATGGAAGCACAGAGAAAGAGGAAGGAGAGACAGAGACAGAGAGACTGACTGATGGAGACATAAGGAGATGGAAGCACAACCAGAAGCCAGTACAGGTCTAGAGAGAGATAAAGAGAAAGACTGATAGAGACAGTGATGGAGAGTGAGGGAGACATAGACTAATGGAGACACAAAGAGAGGGAGATAGAATCTGATGGAGGCAGAGAGACCTACAATGAGGAGAGTGATTGCGACACATGTGAAGTGATGAAGACACAGGAAAAAGATAGAAATTGATGGCAACAAAGTGCAGAACTGACTGATGGAGACAAAAGATAGACAAGGCCTTTGGGAAGCAGAGAGATAGAGACAGAAGTATACAAACTGGCTAAGGCAAGGAGAGACAGAGACTGGTGGGAAAACAGAGACCAATGGAAACCCCCAAATGGTGACAGAGTCTTATAGAGCCAGAGAGATGGTGGCAGAGACAGAGACAAAAAAGCATGGAAAAAGAAAGAGAACAAAGGAAAATAAAATTCCAGGACACCAGTTGTTCTCTGTAGAAATTTACCCTGTGGGTGATTCTTAAGCCACCTTCTGTCCAATAGGAGAAGTATTTTTAAACACATTACATGGATCAAATAACAAAGATTCTAACTTACAACTCAAGCCAATGTAAAAGGTCGACCTGAAGACAGGTCTTGTTGACATACTCAAGCCTCATTTTTTCCGTCCATATTAGGTATTGATTTTGAGATTTCCCACTTGTATTAGAGTCAAGGTGGACAATTTCATGGCTGGTATGAGACTCTTCCTTCACCAGGACCTCTTATGTCTGTACTACAAACTTTAGCTAATTTTCTTTTCCCTCCCTTAAAATAAATGGAGAGAATTGGCTATCTCTCACATCAGACTATTTATTAGAGTTATTCTGTTTTTGGTTTTTCCTCCAAAACCACTGCTGTCTCCTCATTACTTCATGTAGAGTTGATAGACCCAATGGGCTGCAGAGTTGACTCTGCCCATTACTTAGAAGTGCCTGGTTTATATATTATTGGCCTATCTATAATTAATATGGGTACTTCACAGATGATATAATATTTATAGGGCCTATAATGCCAATTGTTTTTGTTCAATCATTTCAGTCATATTCAACTCTTTGTGACCTGGTATTTTCTTGTCCAAGATTGTGTTTGACATTTTCTTCCACAGTTCATTTTACAGATGAGGAAACTGAGGCAAACAGTGTTCAGTGATTTGCCTAGGGTTGCATAGCTAGTATCAGAGGCCAGATTTGAACTCAGGAAGAGTCACTTTATCCACTGTGCCACCTAGCCAAATAATGCCAAAGGCATCCATAAATTGCAAAATCCTACACTATGTAGCTATTATCCAAGTCTTAGCATCATTCTTGATAAGAAGTTATGTTGGACTAAAGGAAAACTTTTGCCTGTAGAATCTTGTCACTTCTAAGAAAAAATGTGCATCATCTTGAGGTATAAGAAAAAAAAATTTTGAAAAATCACAGAATTTTAAGGCTGGAAGGAACTTCAGTGGTCATTCCACTGTAATTCAACTTCCATCCAAAAGGTCCTGGTACCTCACAGGGGATCATCCAGTCTCTTTTCGATTACTAGATGATTGTTTAGGAAGACAGACATCAGAAAAGCAGTGACCGTGGGACCATGTGACCACCGGAAGGCAGAAGGCCTGGGTTCAGATCTCACCACTATCACTTTCTACCTATTTAACAAACAACTCCTGTTTGAGTCTATTTCCTCTTATATAAAATGAATTAAATGTTTTCTAATATCCTTTCCATCTCAAAATTACTATGATCCTATGATACTAAATGAGTTTGGAAGGATGAGGTAACCAACTTGAGGAAAAATCAATTTTGCTGGAAACTAGTTTTATATTTAAGAATTAAGCTATTTCTCCAGCTTGGCTCTTTAGCTATCAGCCTTAATTTGCCATGCTTTGGGGGGCTTCCTGGTTCCCAGATGAACCTTAAGCTTCAAGTCATGAAGTTTTCAGAATGACCATTTAGACCTTGCCTGGCATGGCTCTACCCCCAAAAGCAGCATTCCACCATCTTCATTCTGATGCTTTGCCCCGCCCCCCTCCTCCCACCAAAGTCCATGTAGATGACTAACTATTTGGAAAAGCCTCAGAATACCAAAATTGCAGCCCCCATCCCACTGATCTTCCAGTCCTCAAAAAGAGGTTTCCAGTCCAACAACAATTTAATCCAACAAGCCAAGCACACATTTATCTCCTACTATATAGAATGCCTAAATGTTCTCTATGAATTATCATTTTTCTTGAGATTGGATTACTAAATGGAAAAATGGCTTTGAATTTATGCAAGGACAGCATTAATATTAATAGGGGATATTTTTATGGTGTTTTAAAATTTGTAGAGCTCTTTATATAAATTATTTCATTTGAGATGTTATAAGAGATAGTATTATATAGTATATATAGTATGTGTATATGTATATGTATATGTATATGTACATGTATATGTATATGTATAATAGATAAATAGCCAGGCTTGACATCAGGAAGACCTATATTCAAGTCTTACCTTGGCTTTGTGGCTCTGAATAAGTCACTTGATCTCCATCTTCCCAAGCAACTTTCTAAGACTATAAACTGTAGTGTATGTTCCCATCTTCAGCTAGTATAGTTCATTTCTCATATAAACAAAGTCAGAAGTCTGGGCTGAAAAACCACCAGTACCTTGTGAGTAGAAGTCTACAGGTATTTTGTTTTCCATTTTGGTTGGTTGTTGCCCATTCTTGAAGAGAACAGATGAGAAAACAGAGGCTTAGTGAGTTTTATATGACTTACCTAGAGATCATAGTGCTAGGTTTAGATATTGGAATTCAAATCACAGTCATCCTGAATTAATTCAGCTCAGCAGATGTTAAGCATTTTCTATGTGCCAGGTTTTAGGAAAACAAAGAGAAAATGAAAATTAGATCCTACCCTCAGGAAGCTTATATTCTATTGGGGGTCACAGCACATACATAGATAAGTAAATCCAAAATGGCACATGGCCCTGTAGTTGTGGGAAGGAGGGATTTGGGGGTCACTTGAACCCTACTGATATTCCTTAAGTGTGAAACAGCACCCACACACAAATGCTGAGAGTCTGCTGCATTTGCTAACAGGAGTCAGGTTTTTATCCAGTGACCAATTGAGCCCCCATTTCTGCTGTATCTCTAAGCTTGGCCACAGCTTAGGCTGGAGGCTCAGCGGCCACTCCTAAAAGATGGCAGCCAGGCAGAACTCCACTTCTTTAAGTGGGAATTTTTAATAAAAATGACAAGCAATAAATATCCAGATGGGAGGGTAATTTTTAAATGTTACCTATTCAAAACCTCTTTGTATTTAATGCAAACTCTTATTTTCAACTGTTACTATGTCACAGATTGAATATCAGGATTGTACTTACAGTCAGAAACTCCCAGGGCTCAACTCCCATCCCCTATATTTCCTATCTCTGTGACTCTGGGCAAGTCAACCTCCATGACCCTCAGTTTCTTTCCTTTGTAAAGTATGGCTAATAATGCCTCTGTTATCTACTTCATTTTTTTGAGGCTGGGATGAAATAAGGCACATGAAGGGCTTTGAAAATTTAAAAGATTTATATAAATGTTGGTTATTGTTTTAAATTCTTCCTGAATGGGAGCTCACTTATGCTTTCCACCCTGGTCACGTGGTCATCTTTGGCCAATCTCATCATTTGGGAAGAAAGGAAAGACACATTCATCATGTGCCTACTATGTTCAAGGCACTGTGATAAGAACTTTATAAATGTTATTCCATTTGATCTACACAACAACTCTGGAGAGTAGGTACAATTATTATCCTCATTTTAGAGTTGAGGAAACTGAGGCAGACAGGTCTGGCGACTTGCCCAGGGACACACAGCTACTCAGTGCCTGAGAAAGAGCCTTATCCCGTTGGTAGCCACAGTGGAAATGTATTTGTTGCCTGCCATCAGTTCTAAGGGTCTCTTCTTGCATATCTAACCATGGAATACTCAAGCCCATCTTCTGCCTCCCAGTGTGACTAATACCTTTCGTTGTCTCTTTCAGCTCTTTGTGACATGCATCCCATGAGAGCTCTGTTCCTTATTCCTCGGAACCCTGCCCCTCGGCTGAAGTCTAAGAAATGGTGAGTCTGGTTCTCCCTACTCATTCAAATACCTAAAGGGCTTGTCCCTATGGGATCCTTACAAATGAACTCAAAACCACGTGTCTGCAGGCCATGGTAATGGCCCTGGACTGCCTTTTCCCAGATAACTTCCTCTAGTCATTGACTTGTTGGAGAACATTTGTTCGGTCAATATGTTTTCAATGCCTACTATACCAACAAAAATAATGATAGCTAGCATTGATGGAACTCTTCAGAGTTGGCAAAGTGCTCCCTATGTGTGTGTACTTAGGTGTGTATCTCTACACGTGTGGATGTATGTGTATAAATAACCTTAGAAGGTAGGTGCTTTTATTATCCTTAATCTGTCGGTTAATGAGCATTTTAAGTTCTTACTATAATATTGATAAAATGTTTATTAGCACAGTGCCTGGCAGGTACTATGTGTATATAAGCTAGATATACACACATAGACTGGGAAGCATCTTTTGAACCTGGCTATGCCAAGCTCAGCGTTCTATCCATCATACCAACCACACTGCCTCAAATTTGCCAGCCTGTATCTGTTGAGGGAGTTTTCCCACCAGGAAGTTTTCCCACCAGGGGATTCACCTTGTGAATACACAAATGTAAATGAAAAACAAACAAAGCAAAATGCCATCAATAACCAAAGCACCAGCCTCTCACTCTACAACTTCTCTTCAGTTATTAAACTTCTGTGGACTTTAATTTCATCATTTATAAGATGGCAAGGGTGGGAGAGAAGGCACTAGATTATGTCTAAGGTCTGAACATTCTATGCAAACGTCTCCATACACTGTGGTTCTGTCTAAGCTGCTTAACTGTGCTCAACCTATCCGGTTTGGAAGGGCATCATGGTTGATTTCCCAACTTCATAAGATCATCACTGGTATTATTCATTAATGCAAATCAAGCCTTAGAATCACTCAAAAGGTGCAAAACCTCTATCAAATTGCTTGCCTTCTCATTAAGGAGGAAAGAATTTGGAACTCAAAAATTTCTTTAATGTTAAAAAGGGTTTTTACATATAATTGGAAAAAATAAAATATTGATGAGAAAGAATCACTCAAAAAGATTATTTTTAGTTAGTAGAAAGAATATTGGAGTCCAAGGACCTGAGTTTGAAATCTGCTTTTGTCACTACCCATGTAACCTTGGCAAGGCAGCTTCCTTGGGCCTCTTTTGGAAGATGAGGAGGTTGGACAAGATGGCCCCCAAGATCCATTCCATTCCTACCTGTCCATCATGGTGATAAGAAATATTTATTAAGTGCCTACTATGTGCCAGGAATTGTATTAGCTTTGGGCATAGAAAGACAAATGAGCCCCAGTCTTCAATAAACGTGTGTGTGTGTGTGTGTGTGTGTGTGTGTAGCTGTTGTTGAGTTGCTTCAGTCATGTCCTTATTGGGGGTTTTCTTGGCAAAGATAGTGGAGGGGTTTGCTATTTCCTTCTTGAGCTTATTTTATAAATGGAGAAACTGAGGCAGACAGGGCTAAGTGACTTGCCCAGGTTCACACAGGCAGTGTCTGAAATGGAATTTGAACTCAGAAAGATGAGTTTTCCTGATTTTAAGCCCAGTGCTCTTACACCACCAAGCTGCCCATATATGGAGGAGGCACTTATTAATACCTATTGGTTAATTGATTGGTTCTTATAGGAGTATACAAAATATATACAGAGATGAGTAAATGCCAAGTATGTACAAAGTAATTTCAAGGAAGATACAGTGCTAGTGATTGGGAGATTTGGAAGAGTCTTCATGTTCTGAAGGAAGATAGGGATTTTCTAAGGTGGAAGTGAGGAAGGCATGCAGTCCAGCCATGGGGCACACCCTGAGCTAAGGCATAGAGAAGGGACGTCATGCAAAGGGAACTATTAGCAAGTCATTGTAACTGGACTACTGGTGATTATAGGAAGGGAGGTGAAATGATTATAGGACCATAGATACTGAGCTGGAATAACCACCCCCTCCCAAATCCATTTAGTCCAAACTTCTAATTTTACAATTGAGGAGACCTTGCTGATGCTTGGAAAGGTTAAGTGATTCATCCCACAGGTAAATAAATTCTCAGAGGCAAGATACGAACCCAGGCTCTCTGAGAACAGAATTGGTAATATACAACTGGAGAGATGAAGAGGTCGGTAGACAGAGGATTGAAGGTATTAAAGGACAGGTTGAGGCTTTTTTGTTTCATCCTAGGAGCAGTAGGAAGCCAATGAAAATTTGTGAATAGGGAAGGAGTGGGTTTTCCGGAGTTCTGCAAGATCTGGAGAGATACACTTCTGCTAGGCACCATAGGAAATCTTGAGAGCATAGAGAAAGAATTAAGATGGAGGACCCATAAGGCAGAGGAGGTCTACCCAGTTTTCCACACCAGACAGTATCACTTACAGTGCCACCAGATAGTTCTTTGGAAATAGCACAACTTTAATCTTTGCTTTAAGTAATGATTCCATCTTTGCTTTAAGTAATGATTCCATCCCTGCAGAAGCTTGTGATGTCCATCTTGAGAAACTAAATTCCAGGAAATCAGGCTGACTTTTTATCTTCAAAATTTTGAAAGAAAAAATAAAACTGAGTTCACAGCACTCAGGGAAGATGAAGTTCAAAAGTCAGCTTCTGGCTAGAGGTAGCACTGGATCTCTCTAAGCCCACTTCTGCCCACACCCTTCCCTTCTCACCAGAGGAATGTCATTTGAGATCTGTTTCCTACATTGGTGTAGGAAGAGGGATGAGAATGTCATGGTTTTGTGAAAGGCCAAATGAACTAAAAAATAGCCTAATAATTCACTATTTCACATGAAAAATTTGGCACCTATGAATATGTTTATTATTATTATTGGCTGTTACCACATGACACTTGACTTGGCTCTCTCTTCTTTGCAATAAAAGTCCAGCTTTTAAATGGAAACACTCATTCAAGAGAAGAGTAGTTTATCTGAAAGAACAAGAATTGTAATGAGTTGAATGGATTGGGAAATTTTCTTTCAAAAAATTGAAAAAGAAACATAGTGTGGTAGTGTTTTGAAGGAAACTAGGACACTGAGGAAGGAAAAAAGAAAGGAAATATAATCCCTAAGCACCACAGATGTTGTTTTGTTACTAAATGTTCTGTACTTGTGTTTGTTAATGAGGTCAAAGACACCTGAATCCTCTGAACATGCACAAGCTTTAATTGTGGATTGGCCAGAGAAGGACAGAGAGTTGCCAGTCTTGTGTTAACTGTCCATCCAGTTACCTTCTAGTGAATGTAATGCACTAGCACTGCTGCAGAACACATCCCGTCTTAATACTTTCTCTATTATCGTCACCATTGAAAGCTTGTTGAAGGGGTAGGGGTGGGGGGATGAGGACCGCATCCCCCAAGTCTAAGGCTTGTGTGGAGTTTGCTGCCTACTAAAACTGCCAGATCTTTTCAAATAAACTTTTCTCCAGTTCCACTTCCTCAGCCTCATACTTAGGAAGCTGATTTGCTGAGCCCTAGTATAAGACTTGACATTTCTCCCTATTATATTTCATGTTGTCCTTCACTTTAACACCACCACATTTCGGCCTCCCAAGATAGTTCTGAATTCTGACTCTGTCTTCCAGCAGGTTTATATTCCCTCTCAGCTTTGTGGCTTCAGTACATTTGATAAACATATTGACAATATTTTCCAGTTGGTTGCCTAAAAGTTTCTTGGAAGGCTGGGCTGGCAGATTCTCCCAGAGCCTCAGGGTCTAACCCTACTTGGCCATCCTGTTTAAGACACATAGAGACATTTTGATGCTAGTTGAAACTTTCCCCACCTTAAGGTTGCTAATCAAAACATGTCACCCAAGCCAAAAGGAAACATGACGCACTTTTTTCACCTTTGGAGAACCAGTGAAGGTTCCCATTTGTGCTCCCAAAGCCCATGACATCTTGGCCTTCTAAGACACTCATATCCAAGCAAAGAGTTACGTAACACACCCACTGAGCCATGCAGACCACATTCTTGTCTTATTACTTTCCCTATTATTGTCACCATTGAAAGCCTGTTACATCTCTGACCGGGCTTTGAAACGATCAGATTTATGTGACAAACTTGTGATTAAACCTTTCCTTTCTGCTTTAGGTTGGTCCAGGCCTCAGTCTCCTAGAAAGGAAAGGGTTAGGAGTCAAGGGGCCTGAGTTCAAATTCTCAGTCTGCCATTTCCTATGTGACTTTGGGCAAATACTCTTGATTCTTTAGACCTCAGTTCCTTCATCTAATAAAATGAGTGGATTGCACTAGATAGATTCTAAGTTTCCTTCTGGCCCTAATTCTATGATCCTTTGATCCCAGGCAGGTGGTGCAGTGGTTAGAGCACTGGGCCTATAGTCAAAAAGACCTGAGTTCAGATCCACCTTCAGAGGCTCCTAGCTGTGGGACCCAGGGGATTTCACTTAACCCTGTTTGCCTCAGTTTCCTCATCTGCAAAATGGAGATAATAATAACACCTATCTCCCAGGGTCATTGTGAGGATAAAATAATATAATAATTATAAAGTACTCGGTATTGTGCCTGTCACATAGTAGACACTTAATAAATATTAGCTGCTATATCATCACACAGTCATTGCTATATTTGTCATTCCCTGCCCCCCCCCAGCTGTGAAATACTGAGCAGATAATTTTTTTAACTGTGAGACTCAGTTCTTCCATTGGCAAAATCAAAATAATAATAGCAACCAACTCACAGAATCTTTGTATATCCAATGATATAATGTATGTAAAATGTTTTGCAAGTCTTACGGTTTATGTAAATGGCGGAGGGGGAAAAGCTGCCTTCAGGTTTTGCCGGGCTGTCAAATACAGTTCCCATGAAAGCTGGCAAGTCGCTTTGGGGGAAGGAAATAAGATGATAACATTTCATTTATTGCATTTTAAATATACCAGGTTTGGCAGCATCAGTTTGGCTTTGGGCTTTGTTGAAAACCTTGAGGTTTGTTTTTGCCATAAAATGATTTTAAGAATGGAGAGAGGGTCGGAATTGGAAATTGGAAGACCTGAATTCAAATCCCATCTCAGACACTTATTGACTGTGTGATTTGGGGTAAGTGATGTAGGTAACCTCTCAGTTTCCTCATCTGTAAAATTGGGACAATAATAATATAGACCTTCTAGAGTTGATTTGAGAGTCAGCTAAGGGACATATGTGTACACACACACACACACACACACAAACATACACATGTACAAAATTCCACAAACCTTAAAGGGTAACATATCATTAGGTATCGAGGAAAATTTCACTGGCTGTATAACAGAATATAAATTGCATGAGGGTGTGCGTCATTTTTGCCTTTCTCTAGTTTTTAGCACAGAAATAGGCATATTGTTTTTCAGACATTTGGTCTAGAGCTGTGGTTCGTTCTTACAGTGTATTCTCGATGAGGAAACTTCCTTTGCTCATGCAGCTGGATGAGTCAATCTCTCAGTAAACATTTACCAAGTGTGGATTATATGTGCCAGATACTGAATTGGACACTTGGGATGTGGATGCAAAGAATGAAATAGTCCCTCCTCTCAAGGAGCTTGCATTCAATAGATGAGCAGTGTTTCTGCAATCTACAATTTTCTGGACTGATCTGGGACTGTGAGTTCAGCATCCTAACCCAGGAAGTGTCAGAGGAGGATTAGAACCCAGATCTTCCCAATTCCCAGCTCACTTTTCTATTCTCTATTCCACTCTGTTGCTCATGTTCTTGGTGTATAGCAAGTGCTTGATAAAAGTAAAAAAAAAATGGGGCGGCTAGGTGGCGCAGTGAATAGAGCGCTGGCCCTGGAATCAGAAGGACCCTGAGTTCGGAGCCGGCCTCCGACACTTAATCCACACAAACAAAAACCTAGCCGGGTAACCTTGGGCAAGTTACTTAACCCCAATTGCCCTAAAGGGGCGGCTAGGTGGCGCAGTGAGTAAGAGTGCCGGCCTCGGAGTTGGGATGACCCGAGATCAGATCCGGCCTCAGAAAATGAGCACCCACGAATAAATAATGACTAGCCGTGTAGCCTTGAGCAAGTTACTTAACCCCAATTGCTTAAAAAAAAAAAAAACAAAAAAAAGTAAAAAAAATGAATGGAATCTCCCTGTTTCCCAGTGTAAGCCAAGATATCCTTGAATCTTCTTATAAGAACCTTTTTCTTGGTAAGTCTATTAAACATGGAAAAGTCAGCTTGGAATCCACACTTTCAGCCAGAAGAGACCTCAGGAGTCATCCTAGCCCACGATATCTGTACAGTCTCCACTGTGTGGTTACTGAGTCTTTCTTGGAAGGACTCCAGTGACAGGGCTAACATGGAGGTCTTTAAGTACCTGATACCTGTCAGTATGCTAGAAGAGGGATTCCCCTTTAGGTGTATATTGGACAAGAGCACCCCCGAAATCCCTTCTGCCACTGAAGCCTTTGGTCCTCAACAGCAGGAGCAATGCCTAGGAATGGTAGCAAAAGAAAGAGGAGATGGGGGAATATTCTGAGAACTACAAGTAGGGTCCAAAGTCAGCCACTCTGGCCAGACTGCTTTTTGGAAGGCCTCATTTTTCCTGAAAACTTTTCACATGGTTCCTTAGGAGGATTAACCCAGCAGTCTATCAGGCAGTTGGAGGTCTTTAGAAGGACGTTAATCTACAGACAAGAAAAAGCCAGAGACGAGTATTTTCATTTGACCCTGGTTGACTTAGAAGTTGGGCTTCAGATTTGCAGCACCACTCACTACCACTTATTTTTATCTAAGACCAGCCCTTAGAAGATTAGCAGTGTTCATGGTAATAGGTTTATTTAAAAAAAATGTTTGAAATTGCTTTGAGCAAGGACACAAGCAATCGGTGTTTTTTATGTAAGAATACTTTACCCCTGAGAGAGATAGTGTGGTATAGTGGATAGAGAGAATGTCTTGGGGTAAGAAACACCTGCATTCAAGGCCAACCTATTATACACTTGACTCCCATGACCAAGGTCCTTACTTTCCAGGTGAGCCCTGGGCAGCTTGCTTAAGATTTTATGTAAAAAAAAAAAAAAAAAACCACCATTGTCAGTATGTGCTGGAAAAGGAAGTTTCTAGGCTAGGAGTTCTCCATAACAATCAGATCACAAGTCTGGACCAAAACAAGAAAACGTTAATGCTAGGAGACATCTTCACAATTAGTCGAGTAATAATAGCTCAGATTTTAATGTAGAAGAAATATCTTCACTTGAAATTTAAGGGAGAACTGAGTGCTTGATTTGAAGTCAGGATGGTACCTCACGCTCTTACTAGCTATATGATCCAGGAGTAAGTAACCTTTTTCATCCTTGGTTGCCTCATCTATAAAATGGAATGATAATAGTACCTACCTCCCACAGTTATTGGGAGATCAAATGAGATCGTAGAGGTAAAGCATTTTGCAAACCTTCAAACACAATACAATGGCTCCATCTATCTATCTGTCTGTCTGTCTGTCTATCTGTCTACATCATCATCATCATCATTATAACCTGCTGATTTCTTTCCAGTTAAATTTCAGTCAGGGACAATAGCTCCCTCTTAGAAGGGGTACATATTGTTTGACCCTTCAGATTCTGCTCCTTCTAGGAAGGAGTCAGGTGATTCAGTGTCTCTATTTCTCTGTCTAGCTATTATTTGGCTAATAAGTTGTGTTCTTGGAGACTGTAGGAATGCAATGTTTGGCGTAGAGACCTCAAGAGCTGGTTCAATTATATGCTTTTTGACCATAGAGCCTTACAAATTCCTGAGCGCTCTGGGTGTCAGGGTGATGTATTGGAAGCCACATTCTAATGAGTCGACATGGCTTGTTTCTTAATTGGATAGTGTGCCTTTTTTTCAGCATCTTCAAATGAGGGAATAGATTCCCACTTAAAGGGAGGGCCATCCTTGAAGCTGTGAATGATGAAAATAGAATGGCCATTTGTCCATATATTAGCATTGAGTGGTTTTCTAGTATTAATTTTTATTTGACATTAATTTTCTTCTTTGCAAAAAGCCTGTGTGGGAACAGCTTGTGGGTGTGGCTTACCTAGAATCTGTTCTCTGGGATTTCTACCTTGGGAAAGTCCATTATAGTCTGGAATGTGTCTTGATATGGCTGCCTCTTAGGATCCACTTAGAGCATCTTAGAGGTCCTTTGGGATAGATTGGTTTGAGAATGTATGTGATAAAAGACATATTTCTCCATCTAAGATTTAAGACCTTCCTTCCCCTGGCTCCCGCCTGTCTCTTCATCCCCATTTCACATGGTTTCCTTCCACGAATTTGAAATTCCAGGCAAACTGACATAATGCCTTCCCCTATTTCAGCCTGCCTTCTCTGGCTGTTGGCACATGCCATTCCCCCAGGCTTGTGATATATTCTCTTCTCTTCTCTGACTTCTATCCATCTTTCATGGTTTAGTTTAGGTGCTATCTCCTTGCTGAAAACTTCCTCAGTCCTCCCTCTGCCTCCCTTACCCCCAGTTGGAAATATTCTCTAACTTTTCTGTTTCCTGAGGGCTCACTGGTATCATACTTAACTTGTATGTGCCATGGTCTCCTGGGCTGATGTAAGCTTCATGAGGGTAAAGTAAAAACTTCAGGGCGCCATCTTCCCATCTCTAGTAATGATGATAGAAATAAACACTGATAACAAAACAGTAATAACAACATGGAACCTTAAGGAAGGAAAGCAACATCTATGCATCACCCCCTGGGTATTCTTACAAATACTAACTCATTTGATCCTGAAAGGTAAGGGCTATTGTTATTACCACTTTACAGGTGAGGAAATCAAGATTGAAGGCCTAAGGGACTTGTTCAGGGTCACACAGTACCTGGCATTCAGTCAGTGCCTGTTAACGTGACTCATCATTGTTGTTAATAAGTTACTGAGGTGTATTTTGAACTCAGGACTTCCCAGCTCCTAGTACAGTACTCTATTCATTACATCACCTAGCTACCTTACTGATAGTACCTTTCAGTCATATCAGGTGATCAGTCAACAAGCATTTATTACCTGTTTACTATGAGCCAATCAGGATGCTGGGCTTGGAGTCAGGAAGAGCTGAGTTCAGATCCTGCCTGCCTCAGGAGCTTCCTAACTATATGACTCAAGCAAGTTGTTTAACCTATCTCAGTCTTTTTATTCCTCATTTATAAAACAGGAATAGTAATAGGACGTGCTTCCCAGAATTATTATGAGGAACAAATGAAATAACATATGGAAAGATTATTTTACTTAGTGCTGGGGATAAAAAGAAAAAAAGTAGTCCCTACTTTTACAGATGTTACAGAAGGTAACATCTGTGTTAATCAGTGTATACAAAAGAAATATAGTTTAGAAGTAAGGTAGAAATTATGGGGAAGACATCAGCAGCTATGGGACCTGGAAAATTTGTCAAATGAATGGTTTTATTAGGTGTCTATTATGGGTAAAGCATTGTACTAGTGCCTAGGGATTTAATCTGGCATATGTCCTGCCCTCAAGGGTTTTTACATGCAACTGTGGGATAGAGATTGGGATAGACAATGTATACAGATAATTATAAAACAAAAAAAGGTCTAATCCTGGAAACTAGTGCCATTTCCCTGAAATAACTTTGTATTAACTTTTTCTAGATTTGGTATATATGTGTACATGTTTATAGATTTGGTATATATGTGTATGTGTTTATAGTTTTGGTATATACATATGTGTGTGTGTTTCTTTCTCCCAATAGAATATAAGCTCCTTGAGGGCAAAGACTGTTCAGTTTTTGTAACTGTAGTACTATGCCTCATGTCCAGTGCCTAGCACTAGTAGGAGTTTGATAACTACTTGTTAATTGAAACAAGAGGTCTTGACAGATTTGAGAAGATAGGAAGAGCACCTTGAGAATTGAAATGGAATCATCCAGTGGTCAAGAGAACAGGGGAGTTTTGACTCCCCTGTTATCTTCCTTGAAAGCAAGGTTGGAACCAGGTGATATAGCTGTTCCTTGTCCAGAGATTTTCTTAAACCTCTAGGTTTGCTGGTATCTCTGGAGGTCCTTTCAGTAGCTTCCAAAGAAGCCCAAGGGAAGATGGATTTACCAGTGTCTTGAAAGGTCCCTCTAATAGAGCTATGTTCAACATTTGCTGATTCATCCCAGTGGCACAGGAACACCCATGGGTTTTTGTTTTGTTTCCTTCCTAAGTAACACAAATATCAATCTTAAAATATCTTTGAAATTTAAGTGAAAATGTCCAGAATATATGGGAATCCTGGAGAAAGAGAAATAACTAGGTTGTGGGAAAAGACACTTTGACCTGAATAAAAAGGGGAGTGAGTGAGGTCTCTTAAGTGTCTCCTGACATTTGACTCAAGAATTTTTAAGTCAGTCTTAGAAAACCCTATCTAGGGCAGAGCTGTGCCCCAGGGCACCTCATTTTGAGGACCCTGACAAAACTTGAAAGCTTTCAGCATCATAGAAACAACAGAGGTTCACACCTCATTAGCAAGAAAACATTGGTAAAATAGATTGGAGTAAATTGCACCTATGCCCAAAGACCAACCTCCCAAAGAGGCTTACTCCCCCACCTTGGGGTTTCTTCAGGCCCCTACCTCTCCAATGAGGGAATGATTTGTGCTGGTTACCTAAGGAACAGCTTGTAATAGGCAGACTTAACATTCCTGGTGATAACTATGCTACAAAGGAAAAGCTGTCCTGACCACTTGAGATGGGAAACTTCCAAATCCCCCACCAGGTGGCACTAGAGGTCACCTTATGGATTTCCCCTCTGAGGTGCCCAGGACTGGGTCATAATGGGTTGCTAAGAGAGTCCTTATAAGAATTTGAGGTTTAATTAATAACATCATCCCTAATCACATGGAACTCTCAGTAAGAACTTGTGTGTCCACTTCTTGAATCCTGGGTAAAGTCCACTGGGAGTTTCTCACACCTTGTTGAGTCGTTAATCATTAGGAAAATGGTTCTCTCTACCTCTTTGGCTCACAGTTCTCATGAGTTTCTTTATAGCCCAGATTTTATCTTTGAGGAAACAGTGGATAAATATTACCTGCTATAAACTCTAAGCCCTGCCAAGTCCTTGGAGTGAAGTCATTTTCATTGATTAATAAATTTTCATATAAGAACTCTGCCCCTTAAATTTGCAAACTTCATTGGGATAGTAGCAACATAGATATGTTCATTCTTTCAATTCCTCCATTCACCCAAAAGAGTGCAAATTCCTCAAGAACAGTAGCTTTTATTTTTGTCTTTGTGTAACCCATGCTTCTGGTACATAATTGACACTCAATAGATACTTATTGGATTAATAAATGAATGAATGAAGTACTTTATTTATCCAGGAAACATTTATTAAATCTCCATGTATATAAGATACTACATTAGGCAGTAGAGATACAAATAGAGATATGAGATGGTTCCCACCTTCAAAAAGTTTACAATCTAATGAAGAAGGAAGGGATATATACATATTTAAGCAGGTTATAAGGTAGAATGGGAAAAATCCAGCAGAAAAAATTCTAGAAGGAATTTTCAGGAAGTAAAGACCTATTTATTTAAATTAGGAGAAGTGGGGAGAAATCCATGGAAGACTTCATGGAGGAGGTGACCTCTGAGCTAGGTCTTTAAGGCCAAACAAGGATCATCAGAAACTGTTCATGAAGGATATATTAAGAAAAAGTGTGGGCTTTCCAGTTGAATCAAATACATAGAATTCAACGTTCCCCACATACATCTAGCAAATATCTGAAAAGATCCACAGAGAGATCAATGACAAAGATGTCTGAAAACATATGCTACTAAGTTCCTTGAAGATAGCAAAAAAAGAAATCAGTGACAGGTTGAGAATTTTAACTAAGGAAAACAACATGAGCACAGGTACATGCAGAAGAGGCCAAGGTGAAGAGAAGGGATGCTCCATTGACCAGACCAGAACCTAAGAGAGGCAGAAAATGAAGGGAACCAGAATGGCCTTCTGAAAATCAACCTGAAGACAGCTAAGTGCAAAAAATGTCTGAAAAACAAAGAAGAAATAAATAAGACTGAGAACAAAAATAAATAAATAACAAAGCTTAAAAAACTTGAAATGACAAATAAAATCGTTTTAAAATAATAATTATAAAATAAACCATTGAGCTAACCTGAACAAAAAAGAAAGAAGAAAATCAAATCATCAATATCAAAGTTTAAAAAAAAGAGCTCACAATAAATACAGGGGAAATAAAAGAAACTAGAAATGATTTTGCACAATTGTATGCTAGCACAAAATGATAACTTAAATGAAATGAATGAATAATTACAAAAATACAAATATTTAGCTTGGAGAAAAAAGAAAATTTAGGTAACCCATTATCACGAAGGAAAACTGAACGATTTATAAATGAACTGCTAAAGAAAAGTCCCAAGACCAGATGGACTTATAAAAGAATTCTACCAAATATTCAAAGAACAATCAACTAATTTCATATAAATTATTTTAAAGCTAAAGAAACATGTTATCCTACTAAATCCTTTCTATGAGATAAAAATAGTCCTGATTACTTAAAACAAGACAGAAAATAAAGCTATAGAACACTATCTCTACTGACTATCAATGCAAAAGCATTGAATAAAAGCTTAACAAAGAAGCTATAGCAACATTGTAGAGAGATTATACACTGTAACCAGGTTGGATTTATACCAGAAATGCAGGGCTGTTTCAATATTTGGAAAGCTATAAGTATCACATATTAGTACCCAAAAGAATAAAAATTGCATGTTTAATCAGTCAGCAAATATTTATTAAGCACCTACTATATTCCAGGCAGTGGGCTAAGTGCTAGGAATACAAAAAAAGGCTATAGATAACCCTTATCTTTAAGGGGCTCACAATCTTACGGGGGAAATAACAAGCAAATAAATATGTCCAGATAATCCATATACAGGATAAACAGAAGATAAAGGTAATAGAATTAAACGGTGTTGGAAAAGGTTTCCTGTAGAAAGTGAGATTTTATGAGTGGGACTTATATGAAGCCAGGAAAGCTAACTAATTATGTCAGTAGATGTAGACAATAAGATTTTACCCTCTTATATTAAAAAAAAGCTAGCAACCATAGTAATAAAATTATTTCCTAAATATATGTCTTTCTGAAATCCAAAACAAGTGTTATCTGCAATGGTGAAATACCAGAATCCTTTCCAATACAATCAGGGATAAACCAAGTAAGAACATTGTTACTACTCTTATTTAATACAGTTCTAAAAATACTAGTTATAGTGATGAGGCCAGAAAAAGACATTGAAGGCATTAAGTGTAGCCAGAAAAACAAAATACTTCTTTTTATGGATGAATGGTTTACCTAGAAAACCCTAGACATTCAACACAAGTTATTTTAAGTAGTTAATAACTTCACCAAAATTGCAGAATCTAAAAGAAATGAACAGAAATCATCAGTGAGAGATGGAGTTTCTTGTTCAAGAAAAATCAGGGATGTCAGTGTCATTAGATCTCAATACAGACATCATAGAAAAAAGACAATGGAGTTTAGAGGTGGAAGGACCTCTTAGGATATGTGGCAATTGATGGGATATGGTGGGATGAATTGATAGAAAGAGTCAAGGATGACAGGTTTTGAGTGAAAATGACTGGGCAATAGGGAAGTTGGGAGAGTGAACAGTTTGAGGGTGTAGATGAGATGAATGTGACAGCTGTGCTGTAGTGTACTTGGAACTTTTTTTGTTCTTTTTCAGTCATTTTCAGTTGTGTCTGACTCTGTGACTTTGTTTGGAGCTTTCTTGACAAAGATGCTGGAGTGGTTTGCCATTCCCTTTTCTAGCTCATTTTACAGATGAGGAAAATGAGGCAACCAGGGTGAAGTGACTTGCCCAGGATCACACAGCTAGTAAGTGTCTAAGATTGGATTTGAACTCAAGTCTTCCTGACTCTAAGTCTGGTATTCTATCCACTGCACCACCCAGCTTCCCAGATTTGGACTTAGAAGACCTCAAAGTTAAATCCCTGCTCTGCCACTTTGTGTGACCTCTCTTTTCTGACCTTCCAGGAAAAATAACCAAGAGCCTAGGGACTAAGTTGCAAAGAAGCCAATTTAAGCTTGATGTCTGGATAAGTCCTATCCATTAAAGCTACTCCAAAGAATAAGCTATTAGAAGAAGAGCATGCCACCTTGGGAGGTGGTGGACTCCTTCTCCTTGAAGGTCTGCAAGCAAACGTTGGGTTAACACATGTCACATATGGGATTTCAGGCATGCCTTCTGAGCATGGACTAGACTAGAGGCTTACCAAGGTCCCTTCCACCTTCCAAATTCTGTGTTTCAATGAGTTGGTGACCTGTAGTGTGGCTAATTCACATCTTCCCTTTGTTAGGTCTAAAAAATTCCAGTCTTTCATCGAGAGCTGCTTAGTAAAGAACCATAGTCAAAGACCCACCACAGAACAGCTCATGAAGCATCCATTTATAAGAGACCAGCCTAATGAACGACAGGTCCGAATTCAGCTCAAGGACCATATCGACAGGACAAAGAAGAAGAGAGGAGAGAAAGGTTAGTACTGGTTTTTATCTTGTATGGGAGCCAAGAGGTGGGAGAGGTCACATAGTCCTTCCATGCAGCAGCTGTGGAGACCAGGTGAACTTTCATTTGGCCCAGTAAGGCCTTGTCTTGGTTTCTGTTCAGGTAAGGCTCAGGCCAGCTGCCCTCTGAAGTCATTCCCAACTCAGAGATTTTATGACTCAGAGATTGAATAACTATTCAGCTGGGTTAGTGACTGGTCTGTAGATCTGAGTTTCGAAGGCGTACATGCTGTGGAAAACATGGACATGGGATAAGGAGATAAGGAAACTTATGTTTAAAAAAAAAAAAGAAAAAGGAAAAAAGCATCTTCTCCAGGCACCAGACAAAACTGTGCTGAGCCAGACTGTGAAATGCCTTTTAATGACAAGTAAGGACTGGGGTTAAAGGCATTTGCTTCCCAAATATATTTTGCTATTTGGAAAATTGGAAGAAAAACAAAAGACACCTAGGAAAAGATCCCTCAGTTGAAATGTTTTTGTGTAAATAGCACCTAGCATAAATATTACCTGGTTCCAATTCTCACCTCTGACACACCCTAACTTTGGTGCCCTGAGCAAGTCATGCCTCCTTTCAGAGAAGGAGAAACGACCAATATCTACACAGCCCTTTAAGGCTTACAAGGCACTTTAGATATGTTGCTCCTTGAAACAACCTTGGGAGATAGGTAATCTTGTTATCCCATTTTACAGTTGAGGAAACTGAGGTAGAAAGTGGCCAAGTGACTTACCTAGGGTCACAGAGATAGCAAGTATCTGAGGCTGGATTTGAACTCAGTTTTTCCTGACTACCTGTTGAAAATTTTCCACTACACCATCTAGACAACTCCATAAAACTATAATTTTCGGGATGATGCCAGTTTACATTAATAGAGGATGGCTTCTCACCAGGAGTTCTTTATACCAATAAAATCACAGGACTAGTTTAAAAAGAATAATACCCAGGATCATCTTTTTGTAAACTCCAGTCTGAGGAGAAAGCATATTTCTTCCTCCCACCAAAGAGGAAAACATTTCATAATCTGTTAGGCACAGTGGTTTCCTTGGCCAGTTTTTACTTAACGCTTTTCTCTGTTGGAAAAGGTTCAGTGTGAGGGAGGCATGTGCCTATCAGGAAATGACTATTTTACAGATGAGAAAACTGAGTCTGACAGAGCTTTTAAAAAAAGGCATCTTTAAAACTAAAAACCAAATCCTCCCTGAGACAGAGCATATAAAAACAGACTTCCCATGGAGAAAATGTATTGTAGCATTGACTTTTCTTTATATATATGGGTAATTACTGAAATTGTTCCCTGTGCTCTCATGTCCCAGTTTGTGCCCTCCACCTCCCAACACTGGAGAGGAAAGGTAATGTCCTTTCAAAGAGGGTGGGCTATTTATCCCTACCAACATCTCTTGCATCTGCCCCTTCTTTCCCCTCCCAGGGCCACTCCATGAGTTCAGGACCTCCCCAGCCCTCATCAGCACACTTGCTGCCTTCTGCCTGTCTCAAGTCTCTCCTCTGCACCATTGCCAAAGCAAATCTCTTAAACACAGATCTGACTATGTCAGAGCTCCCCATTTAACTCTAGCCGCTTCCAGAGCTTCTAAGAGAAAATATGAACTCATCTGTTGGCTTTTAAAGCCCAATAAAACAGACAACATATCTTTCTAGCCACTGTGTACAGTCTCCCCCTTCCCAAAATCCATAATCCAGCCAAACTGGCCTTTGTACTGGCTCTGCCCCATCACTTGAATGCACTTCTTCTTAACTTCGGCATCACAGAATCTCTCTTTTCCTTTAAGATGCAACTCACATGGTACCCTCTACCTTCCCTGATACTTCCCTAAAGGCTTATTGACGGCTCTACTGACTCCCCAACTACCTTCCATCTAGCCCGCACGTTTCCTGTGCTTGGGTTTCTATACATCATTCTCCCCTATGTCTCCAGTGTCTGCCATACAACTAGCCCATCAAGGATGCTTAATCAATGCTTACTGATTAATTGATTGATTGATAAACCCATGAGGTGGGCAGTTCAAGTATTATTATGTCTTCATTTTGCAAAAGACGAACTTAGGGGCTCTGAATGGTAAAGGGATTTACCCATGAATACTAAATAGAGGAAAAGGGGCCTGAATATACAGCCATAAATATTGACTAAGCACTTCTAAGGTACTAGGCACTGAGGATACAAAGGAAACATGAAACAGTCCCTGCCCTCAAGGAGCTTATATTCCTTGGAGAGCAACACATCTGATTCCAAGATGGAGACTCTTTTTACTGAACTCTGCTACATCTTCTATGTTCTCTTCTTCAGCTCTTAGATCTAGAACCTCTAGCTCTTAGAGGTCATTTGGACCAGCAAGGGTAGGGAACCTGTGGCTTCAAGGCCACATGTGGTCCTCTAGGGCCCTCAAGTGTGGCTCTTTGACTCTCATTTTACAGATGGAATCCCAGATAGGTGAATCTACTTGTCCACAGTCTGATTAATGTGTAGCTGAGATAACTTTTGATCTACATCCTATTATTACTGTGGATGATGTAGGGTGGGGGAATGCCACAGTGAATGAAACCTAAGCACTGAGCACTATGTTAAAACTGGAGATAGAGTTATTGGGATACCAGGGAATAGGTTTCTGAAGAGTTTCACTGATGTCTTAAAGAGGCATCTGATCCTTCTCATGACTAGGACCTCCCAGATTAGCCCATTGCTAATCTCCAGGTACCGACCAAAACAAAGTATAATGTCTAAATACTTAAATCCCATCCACTTGAAGCCTTTTATGTGAAAATGACTCAGTTTGTTTCCTTTAATTTTTGCTCATCCTACTTCCAGCCTCCTCAATGACAAATGCTTGGGAGAGAGTCTTGTAATTCTACCATTCATTATGTTTCTTTATTTTTAAATGAAATTCTATTTTCTATGAGAAATATTGACATCTGCTCATTTTTCTCAGTAATACAAAAGAAATCACTGCAGATTCTGGCAAAGTATTAAAATTAGGTAGTCTGATAAATGAAGGTTTTCCCCTAGAGGTGGGAAGTAATTAGATTAATGTGATTCTTTCCTTTGCCATAATCTTCTTCATCAAATAAGTATTCCACATTCCTTTCTGGATTCTGTTCTTGTTCATTTCAGTTGAAGTTTCAATATGGAGCCATGAAATTGTACATTTACTCAGATACCTTTATAGGTAGGGAGATAAATGTGTACACCTTTTCCTTACACACACACACACACACACACACACACACACACACACACACACGCACGCATTTCCTATTGGTCTTACACTATTTGAGAATCCTCTGATGCACTTTTATGCTATTATAAAGCATTGCTATTTGTGCTGGAGTCTTACCCTTCTTTAAGGTTGTATGCTCTACAACAAAGAGGATTAAACTATGAGTCAGGAAAACCTGGGTCAAAATCCCATCTTTTACAAGCTATGAAGCCTTAAGCAAGTCCCTTGACTTTTTAGACCCAGTGAAAAGGGGATAACTAATCTTGAAGTACATACACCTATGTGAGTACCAATCTGATATTCAGATGAGATTGTGTGTGGGTGTGTGCATGTGTGTGTGTCTGTTCGTGTGTGCGCATGTGCATGTGTGTTTGTGTGTGTATATGTGTGTGTGTGTGTGTGTGTGTGTGTGTGTGTGTGTGTGGAGAGAGAAAGAGAGAGCATTGTAAAGGTTGACTTTACTATACCATGCTGCCTCTGTTGAGTGTCTTTCATTTTTAATTTTTATTGTATTTATTATTATTATTATTGAAAGAGGAAATGATCCAGATCTTATCTAGACTTTACATCTTTCCCTGCTGCTAGCTTGGTGTCCTGTACACGTTATCAATAAACACATACAAATTGCCTACTATGTACCAAGTACTGTACTAGAAGCTGGGAATTCAATGTCAAGAAAGAAATGTTCTCAGGCTTATTAAGGAGCTCCCATGTGTTCACATATAAACATATAGTACCTATTTGTAAAGAAAATTCTAGCTCATTTTGGTGGGAGAAGAGGCAGAGAACTCACTTTATCATGTCCACAAGAGGTGGTATTTGACTTTAGCTTTTAAGGAAGCTCAGGGTTCTAGAAGAGGGTGCATTCTGAGCCACAGAAAGAACTAATGAAAAGGCTCAAAAATGGTCAGTGATGGTCCCATATGATGGCCAATAGTAGGCATTTGATAAATGTATAAATAAAAGTGATTGACTGAACATAAGGAAATCATAGGCAGAAAGCAGATGGCCAAAAGCACCTTCAGCATCATATTTTACAAAAAGTAATTAATGTGGAGTCAGAAGACCTGGGTTCAAATCCCAGGTCTCTTGTCACTTGTAATGAACATGACCTTAAGCAAGCTCCCTGCGCCTCAGTTTCCTCATTTGTAAAATGGGGGGCTTGGATTAAGTGAATTTTAAGGAGAATTCTTGCTCTAAATTTGTGGATTTATAATCTATGACCCTATGAATTTAATGGAGAATAAGACCTCTAAACTTTTTTAACTTCTGTAATTTTTTTTTGTCTTTTCCTCTCTGATAGCTCTTTGGGGTATTAATAATTTAACTAATACTGTGATATAAGCCAAGCAAACTAAACATGTTCATTAAATGGAAGTCCCGTTGCATGCAGCCTCTGCACTGCCCCCTCCTGGTGACAGTGTAACCTTGGTCTGGTGAGCAGTCTACTGTAGCTCTCTTGAAATTGCAATGCTGTACAACAGTAACAGCAGTGCCGGGGGTGGGGTCAGATGATATAAAATAGGAGGCTTTTAAAAACACTTTGTATCACAAACACTCTTGTTTGCCAAGTTATAGTCTGTAGGCAGGTTGTAGGTCCACAGAAAGCATAGCTAAAATTCTTGTCTCAAAGTGACTGTTCCACCTGTGATATGTATACCAAAACTCAAAACCAATGAATGCTATGTCCTCTTATGGAAGAAAGACTCCTCAAGATTGGGAGTGGGAGAGGCAGTGTGGCACAATGGCAAGAATGCTGTACCTGAATGCAGATAACATCGTAAGAGAAAAGTAATTGACACGATGACAGTATTATAGATTTAAAAGGGATAGTAAGTTGTACATGAGAAATTTACAGTTTCGTGTACAATATTTTTCTTATTATACATTGTTATGGAAAAGTTTGCTTTAGTCCATAAATTAAAAATAAATTTACTTTTTTAAAGATGCTATACCTCGAGTCAGGAAGACTTGGGGTTCAGACACTTAGAAAATATGTGACCGTGGGGAAATCACAAAATATCTTTGAGCCTCAATTTCCTTATCTATAAAATCAAGATAAAAATAATACCCACTTCAAAGGTTGTTTTGAGGTTTAAATGAAATAATCCATTTGAAGCACTTTGTGAAATTTAAAGTGCTACTTAAAGATCTATTTTCAGGGTTTTTTTTTTTTTTGGAGGGGTGAGGGACCTGTGCCTAGATTTTCATTGGTATTAGGAACTCCTAGTGAGAAGACTTTCCTCTCTCTCCCAAGTTCAGGGAAGTGCACGCCAGTTTTTGTAAATAACACCAACAGATAGTCTTAGACACTTACTTGAGGCATCAAGAGGTTCTGTTACTTGTCTAGGATCACATAGTCCAAGGTAGAACTTGAACCTGGGTCATCCTGACTCTAAGAGCAAATTTCTTTAGGCCAGATATTAATAATTCAGTTTTTTTCTAGAGTGATTTTTCCAGGATGTTGGGGCCAAAACACAGTTCCAGAAACATTGGTTGTCTCCCTTTACTTCTTCCAACAATTACTGTTTCCATCTTTCTCATCTTTGACAATTTGATGATATGAGTTGAAATCTTAGAGATATTTAAATTTTCATTCTTCTTATTAGTGATTTGGGACATTTTTTTCCATGTAGTTGAGGTCACCATGCTTTATCGTTATCTCCAGCAGTGCTTGAAACATCTTGGTGTTTAAGAACTGTTTGTTGAACTAAATTGAATCTCCCCTGTATAAAGTTACTACAAAATGAAAGTAATTTCTGACATTTTTTAATCCTTTTGGTATAAACAGCAGCTATAAGAGAAAAACCTGGGGACAGTTCAAGAAAATGTTGCAGGGGGCCTCAGACACTTAACACAAAAAAATAGCCATGTGACCTTGGTCAAGTCACTTAAACCCAATTGCCCTACCTTCCCCCCTCCAAAAAGGAAAGAGAGAGAGAAGGAAGGAAGGAAGGAAGGAAGGAAGGAAGGAAGGAAGGAAGGAAGGAAGGAAGGAAGAAAATGTTGCAGGACAAGGTCTTTGTGTCCTGAGCCCTTAGATGGAGAAGTTACCCAGTGTTCAGGTAGAGAGTCTCAGAGTTTCTCTCTCAAGATGCTGGCCTAGAAGTCAGAACACTTGGAATAGTGGCCTGCTCTGTCACAAACTAACTCTGTAATGCTAAGAAGTCACATTCCCTCTCTCGCTCTCAATTTGATCCTTTGTGAAATGGGTGGAGGGAGGTGGACTTTACATAGTCTCTCTGGTTCCTTCTAGTTCTCATAGTCTTCGAATTTACTTTTAGATGAGACTGAGTATGAATACAGCGGCAGTGAAGAAGAAGAGGAGGAAAATGACTCTGGAGAACCCAGGTAAGAAAGATGGAACACAGAAATCCAAACCCACTCTTCCATTTTTCTCACACTCCTTTGGCCTTTTGGTGCTCCTTCCCTTTCTCTTCATCCATTTGCTTCAAGGCTCCTTGAGAATGACCTTGTTTAGTTCGTTACCATTAGCATAATTAAGTATTCCAGAGAATGTCTCTAGAGAAAACCAATACAAAAGAGTCAGACTTCAAGTGTCTGCTTCTTCCTCAGTCCCCCTGGTACATAAGACTGAGTCAAGGATTCTTTCACTTATACAAAGAATGGTGGAGAACAAAAGTATTTATTAAGATAATGAGGGTCAAAAATCACTTCTGAAAACAGTTATCTAGGGAGCCCAGGAAAAGGTAGGATTCTGGGACTTTGATTTAACTATTTCAACTATTTCAGCTTATCCTGAGCCTCAGTTTCCTCATCTGTTAAAAAAGGAGGGGGAAGAGGGAGATAACTACATTACCTCTTAGGACCCTCTCAGATCTAAATCTCTGATCCTATGATCCTTACATTCAAGCCTTTGTACACAACTTAAATCTATTAAAATGAATACTGGATAAATCAGTCTTCCATTGGCCACCTCATGATCATGTTCATATAAACTTATCAGTTTGGCATTTAAGGCCTTTCAGACCAGCCAACCTTCCCAAGTTAATGGCATGGTACCAGCTCTCACCAACACTGTTCTAGCCAGGGTAGTTGGGAAGGTCAAATGAGATAAGATTGTAAAGTGCTTGGTACAGTCCCTGGCATATAGTAAGCAAGTGCTATGGAAATCTTAGCTATTATTATTAACAAATGGGCCTGCTTGCTGTGCTCCAAACAAGGCATTCCCTGCCCAGCCCCTGTTCCTTCGCATAAATAGCCCTCAGTGACTGGAAACCTCTCCCTATTGTCTTCTGCCTCTTATAAATCAGTTTGTTGGGAAGTGAATTCCTATACCATTCCCTATTGGAAGTCTTTCCTGATGCCCTGATTTGTTAGTTGAGCCAATATCATCATCATCATCATCATCAATCATCTCTGGCACCTATGTAATGCTTTAAGGTTTACAAAGCACTTTAAAAATATCTCATTATATCCTCACAACAACCTTGGAGTTAAGTACTATTATGATCCTCATTTTATAGATGAAGGAGGCAGATAGATGCTAAGTGACTCACTTAGGGTCACATAGCTGGTAAGTATCTAAGGCTGGACTTGAAAGGTCTTCCTGACTCTTAGGCCCAGGGCTCTATCCACTGTGCCCCTTTAGGCTCTATCTAAGTCTGTACTTCTCTAGATAGATGGATGGATAGATAGATAGATAGATAGATAGATCTGTATCTATACAGATTAGTCTATCTATCTATCTATCTATATTTATCTATATATACATACATATATATATATGTTTGTATGTATGTATGTATGTATGTATGTATGTATGTATGTATGTATTTCCCCCCAAAAAGGTGAGCTTTTTGAGAGACCATTTCTGCATAGTCAACCCTCAGCACCACACCTAGGTGTCTTCTCTAACAAGGAGACATAACTTGAGAGATGAAAGGTGATATAAGAGGTCATAAAATTACAAGGTCACAGTTTTAAATCTGGAAAGGATCAATGCAGCCATTATAAGCATATTGCCCATTGTAAGAGCAGGATTTGAACTCAGGCCAAGGTTCTTTCTCCAGCACCACATTCCCTCATTTTTATCCATGTGTTTTCTGCTGCCATGAATTTGATTCTGAGTTTTCCTCAATTCTGAACTTTTAAGCCAATAAGCCTGAGGTGACCACCTCACTGTGATTTCTCTTCCCCATGAGAGGTAAACCAGCAATCCTACAAACTCTTTGCCTGCCAAGAGATGGCCAGCTCAGCCATATCATCTTCCAAGGGCAAAGACCAAAGAATTCCTCCCTTCCACCTGAGGCTTAAAATGTTGGCCACAACTCATTTGGCAGTATAAAGATAATGGCTCCCAGGAAACCATGTGGAAAATGAAGCCGTCCTCAGAGGTAGAATACCAAATGCTATCTCTCCAGTTGTAGCCTGTCCAATCCCACTGGCACACACTATTTTCCAGTAGGTTGTCCAGCCAGAGAAGTGTCATGGACTTATGGCCTTTCTGATGACTGACTACCCATGCAAATTAGGCAGTCTCAATGACACAAAGTGTACCAAAAATCTTTGTACCATTTTAAGTTATTAAAACTTCAACTGCCTTAAAACTTTGGAGACACCCTGCACATTTTTCAGACTAAGTTGTGCTTGATCTGGTCCTCTCCCTGGGCTTTCCCCAGCTCACAGACTGATTCTTTCACATTCTATAACCATGGCATGCCATCCTATCATAATTAACAATTATGTTCATGTTTCTGTTTTTACACACTTTAATCTTACTGAATTCCTGAAGAGTAGAGAGGGACATTTTAGAAATTAGATAGCAGCTTCAGAGTCCACCATGAGGAGGTGATTTTGACTGAAATCTGCCTCTGAGTTCATGATCAATTGATATTTCTTAAGCATCCTTAATTTTTTAATTACATTATTTGTCTAGTGCCTTGTTTGCTGCTATAGCTCTTAAGCCACAAGAACCCAGAGTGACCAACATTCACAATGAGCCACAAGAACCCAGAGTGACCAACATTCACAATGAGCCATCCATCAAAGGAGAACTTTTATTTAAAAAGTATTTGTTGAGTGCCAAAAGATTCCAATCTAGTTGGGGCAATGAGACCTCTATGCCTTCTCAAAGGTCCAGTGGAAATAATGTTCAGTTTGGAGTCAGAAAACCTGGGTTCCAATCCTATCTCTGATTCTCACTACCTCTCTGACCACGGCCAATTCACATTTCTCTTCTCCATTTCCATTTTCTTATCTATACAGTGAGGAAACTAAGCTCAATGGTGCCTTTGGGGGGTTAAATTTTTGAACCTGGCTCTAATTTGTCATCCTTATTGGCATTCACTCATGGCACATGGTGTTGAAGAGAACAAGACACATTTCTGCTTATGTTCAAGTGTGGAGGGAAGGTCTCATATTCTTGAGGGGGAAAGGCTGGCAATTCCATGTCAAGGGAACCTCATTGTGAAGGCACCATTATCTGAGTCCCATCAGGATACTCCTTTGATCCACAAGCATTTATTAAATACCTATTATGTGGCAAAGTACTAGGTACTAGGAGTACAAAGACAAAATTGAAGCAACTGCTGGCCTCAAAGGGCTTACTTTTATCAGTGCTGACTCTCTCTTTCATACACACATATATGTGTGTATGTATATATTATATAATATATTGATATCATGTATAATAGCAATACATATTAATGTGTTCAAAATAAATGCAGGATAATCTTGAGGGTAGCTAAGTGGTACCAAGTCTGGAATCAGGAAGACCTGAGTTCAAATCTAACTTCAGATACTTACTAGCTGTGTGACCCTGGGCAAGTCACTTAACCCTGTTTGCCTCCATTTCCTCATCTGTAAAATGAGCTGGAGAAGGAAATGGCAAACCGCTCCAGTGTCTCTGCCAAGAAAACCCCCAATGGGATCATGAAGAGTTGGATATAACTGAAACAACTGATCAATAGTTTTGTAGGAGAAGACAGCAGCAAAGAGGAATGGGAAAGGCTTCCTGTAGGAAGTGGTCTTCAACTGAGCTTTGAATGAAACCAGGAACTCCACATGGAGTGAGTCAATTTCCATCCTCTGGAAGAATCTTTGCAAAGGGCTGGAGGAGAGAGATGCGAGGACTGGTAAGAAGAGGCCAGTTGGGCTAACCATGGAGTTATGGAGAGCATTAATATCTAATAAGGATGATAAATTAGAGCCAGGTTATGAGCAGCTTTAAATGTCAGAAAGATCTGCATTTGGTCCCAGAAGTAATAGGTAGTCACTGAGGTTTACTGAGCAGGAAAGAGACAAGTTCAGACCTGTATGTTTGGGGAAAATCACTTGGAACCTGATGGTTCATTCCATCAGAAGATACCAAAGAGAACTGAAAAGAGTCAGACTTAGAAGTCTGCTGCAACTGCATTCAATCTGATCTCCACCTAAGGCAGTCGACCTCTAGGCATGTAATAGCCTTACACACAAGGTAAACTAAGTCTCCTTTCCAAGTCCCTCTCCCCACAAGTTTTTATCTAGGAGTAAGAGATAAAAGTTCTACTCACAAACCTCTTTTGGGGATGCTGGTTGAAATGTCACACTGTAGTTATCACCCCATAGACTCTCTGTGCTGAGTATAGGTAGGATATCAGAGCTGGGAGGGATCTCAGAGACAATCTAATTCAAATCCTCATTTAACAGCTGTGGCAACTGAGGCACAGAGAGGTTGAAGTGGGTTGCCCATGATCATACAGCTAGCTAGCATCAGATGTGGGATTCAAATGCAAATTTGCAAAGCAAGTGTTCTTTTTATGGTACCAGTTTGGGACACACCCAGTCTCTACCTGAAGTTTAGGAAAGGTAATAACACACACACACACACACACACACACACACACACACACACACACACACACACACATAATGACTACACCATGAGAGAGACCCAGAGAACTTTGTTAGTTGAGAGGACAGACAGTTCAGGGAAAGCTTCAAGGAGGAGACAAGCCTTGATTAGACTGTGGGGGATAGATGAAAATTGCCAAGGCAGTTCTGGAGTGAATGAAAATTTCTGCAAGAAAGAACAGCACGAAACAAAGACAAGGAACTGAGCAAAGGGTGAGAGGAACAGCAAACAGCCCAGCTTGGAGCAGAGTCCCTGAGAAGTCGCCCATATGGGAAGTCAAGTGGAATAAAAATAACTTTGCCCCCAGTTTTCATTTGAAAGTTTACAGTTGAAAGTAAACAACCTAGCACAGGGCAAAAATTGGGACAGAGGGAAATGTGGGCACTTCTGCCTTGCTATTTCATGGCACTCCCTCATGCACTATCAGCCCCTCCTCACCTTTTGCAGAAAGGTCCAATTCACATAAAGTTACTGCAGGTGGGGAGAGAAGAATCCTAGAGAGGGCCTAGTCTCAGAATAGAAGCCATTCCAATGCCATGCAGAGACTCCAGGGTTTCAAAGACACCTGATTTTCCTGAGAGGGGATTTGTCTTCCACCATGTAGATCGCATCTCCCTCCATCACTAAGTAGGTGATGATTGCCAGGGCCAGAAAAAAAAAAATCAGGACCCCATGGCTAATCTACTGATATACCTCTCCCAACTTAGCTAGAGTTTTTTTTTTCTTTTTTTGCATTTTATTTTGTTTTTTAAAATTTAATTTATGTATTTAGTTTTGGTTTACAACATTCAGTTCCACAAGCTCTTGAGGTCCAAATTTTCTCCTCCTCTCTCCTCCCCCCCCCCACCATGGCGGCATGCAATCAAATAAATGTTCTACAAACACCTTCACAGTAAACATTAGTCAAGTTGTAAAGAAGGATTATAACCAATGGGATGAACAACGAGAAAGAAGGGACAAAACAAAGAAGGAAAAGAACAAGTAGTTTGCTTCAATCTGCATTCAGACTTTGTAAATCTTTCTCTGGATATGGATGGCCTTTTCCATCATGTGTCCTTTGGGAGCTTATAATCTTGCATTGTTGAGAGGATCCCAGTCCATGAAAGTCAGTCATCTCAGATTTGATGTGTCTGTAATTGTGTACACTGTTCTCCTGGTTCTGCTCCCCTCAGTCAGCATCAGTTTATGTAAGTCTCTCCAGGTTATTATGAAGCCCGTCTGCTCCTCATTTCTTATAGCAAAATACTATTCCATTACATTCATATACCACAACTTGTTTAGCCATTCCCCAATTCATGGGCATCCCCTTGATTTCCAATTCTTGTCCACCACTAAAAGAGCTGCTATAAATATTTTTGTACATGCAGATCCTTTTCCCACTTGTATGATCTCTTTGGGATACAGGTTAGGGCTGTACAAAGGTTTGTACTCAGTCATTTGATCACCAAGCATTCATTAGGCACCTACCAGACATTATGGATACAGAGACATAAAGGAAAACAACAATAGTTTACATTCTAGAGGGAAGTTGTTCAGTCATTTTCGGTTGTGTTTGATTCTCTGTGACCCCGCTTGGGGTTTTCTTGGCACAGATACTGGAATGGTTTGCCATTTCCTTCTCCAGCTCATTTTACAGATGTGGAAACTGAGGCAAACAGGGTTAGATGACTTGCCCAGGGTCACACAGCTAGTATGTGTCTCCAGCCATATTTGAACTCAGGAAGATGAGTCTTTTGAATTTCAGGTCTGGAGCTCTATACTCTACACCACCTAGCTGCCCCTCTAGAGGGAAAGACATGTATTACCCTTTCAGTGATAAGATCTATATGCATACACAAAACTAAATTTACGTACTAGAAGAGGCATCGCCTACAAAAAGCCTTCCTTGACCCCTCACAGTGACTAGAGCCTCCCCCGAAGAATACCTGGTATTCATCATGTACCTCCTCTGGGTCTTCCTTTAGAATCTAAGCTGCCTGAGGGCACAGACTATCTCTTGTCTTGCAACCCCATCTTAGCACAGTGCCTGACACATAGTAATATGTAATAAATGTTTGTGGATTGATTGATTAACTAAAGCATTTATAGCTTACCAGGACTTAGGCTCCACCCTAGGGACACAAAGAGAGGCAAAAATCAGTCTCTGCTCTCAAAGATCTCACAGGCTGACAAAATAGAAAACAGACTGACAACAATGTAAAAACAAGATATATGCAAGAGAAATTGGAAAAGAATCCGAGAGGGAGGGTTCTAGCATGAAGGGGATTAGGGCAGGCTTCCTGTCGATGGTGGGATTTTAGCCAGGACTTGAAGGAAACCCGGGAGGACAGGAGATGGAGATGAAGATGGAGGGCATTCCAAGCATGAGGGATAATGCCAGCAAAAATGCCCCGAGTCAAAGGATGGAGTGGGCTCATTTTTCCTAGGTCCATCCAGCTCCCTTCTCCAAACTTTAGAAAAATGGGCAACATAGGGCATGCCCAGCCATCAGATGCCTGGGAGAATGCTGAATTGGAGAGATAATGGCTAAAGATCCAGGAGCCCAGCCTGAGAAAGTTAATGAAGTGCATTTAGCCCTGAAAAGGCTGGAGAAAACCCCACCATAACCACCACTCAGTTTTTACTTGTATTCTGCAGCCCCTACCTTGGAGCTGGGGTGATGAAGAGAACATCAAGATAGCCCAAGCAGCATGCCAAAGGGCATGGGAAAGGCCAGTCAGCAAACAAACAAATCAAGTTTATCTGAGCCCTGTCTCCCTCCAGCCCCCACTTCAACATAGGCAGCCTCAAGCCTAAGCCAGGTGAGGGTGAGGGGTCACACACAGAGCCCTGACAGGCGGGAGGCAGATTCAGAATCTTAGTCTTTCAGAGAGTGAGTGAGTGAATGTGTGAGTGTGTGTGTGTGTGTGTGTGTGTGTGTGTGTGTGTGATTCTGTGCCTATGGGACAGACAGCCAAGACAGATCAGACAGTCAGACAAAAGAGACAGATAAGACCGACAGGCAAGATAAACAGCTGAGGGGAGGGATTAAAATGCAGAGAAACTGTCACTGTTGATGCTGCTTATAGATACTGGAAAACTAACAAAAAAAGGGAAAACTGAAATCAAAATTTGACTATATGAAAATTATGCTAATTACAGTCATTTATAAGAACCAATTACCATATGAACAATAACCATTATCCAGCTCATTAATATCTGCCAGATTAATTTTGTTGTAAGTTTTATTTGATGGAAACACTAATCTGGTTGTGGCCGCTCAGTTTTCTGATGCTTATTTGGCACGATCATTTGCTTGCTCCATTTTTTTTAAATCAGAAGGAATATTAGATAAGTTTAATGTGTAATTAGCATAGACATTGCACCTGCGTTCTCGTGCTGAAAATTATTTATCCTCAAGTAGCTTAAATATGTCTCCTGAAATATTATTTATAGCATTAATTTATTGGGGGAAGGTGACTTTTCCACCTAGTCCCTGGTTTTGTTATGAATTCTATTCATTTCAGCAAATTTTATATGTATGTATGTATGTATATATATGTGTGTGTGTATATACATATGTATATACACACATACACGTATATACATACATATGTGCATATATGCATATACATACATAGTTATACATATAGTGTGTGCGTGCATGTACATGTATATATGTGTGTACATATACACACATACTTGTGTGTACATACATGTACACGTATACACACATGTACATATACATGAATTTCCTATAATGTGTGAGGCACTGGGGATACAGTGGTAGAAAATGGTGTAGTCCTAGCTTGGAGAGCTTGCTACCTCCTGAAAAGCTTATAAAGTACATTAAAAACATAATCTCAGCTGATCTTCGCAAAAACCCCATAAAGCAATTACAACTTAGTTATTGTTCGCTTTATACAGATGCAGAAACTGACTCAGAACAGTGTCCATAATTAAATGATAGAGTAGGATTTCAGCCTATATCTTACTGACCCAAGGTCTGGCACCCCATTGCCAGACTCTGTGAAGGGGAGAAGTATGAAATGACATCAATCAGATAAGTTGGAGTCAAATTATGGAGGAACTAGGGACATAAGGTTAAATTGTATTCTGCAGGCAATGGGAAGCTACTGAAAATGGAATCTTAAACATCATCAGATTTTCTTATAAATCAAACTTTATTTACAAGTAGAATGTTACCAATAACTTTCATCTTGATACTCCCAATGATATAACCACATTCACAAATGATGGCCTTTGGTCCCTAAAGGTATCTGTACCACATTTTGTAAGTCCTTTAGGAAAATATTCCCTTTTTGTTACTGCCGTGGGGGAAGGGGGCCACGATAGGAGTGGGACATGGTATTATATGATGATGTTTCATTTACACTTTCTTCCAAGTCACATAACTATAATCCACAATTTTAATATTTTAAATGGTACTTGTTTGGCAGGTTGGTTGGTGAGACAGGGCAGTGGGAAGAGGAGAGTTGGGAATTTTCTTTGTTTAATTTTGTTTTTCAAAATGTGCCGTATTATTTGTTTGGAAGCACTATACAGTCCTCAACAAACACCAAAGTAAACTCTTACAAAACAGACTCTCCCTAAAAGGTAAACTTAGCCATTGCTAGCAGAGAGAAAGGATGTGTCTTTTAGCTTTAATGGCATTCATATAACATTGGCTGTTGTTTATGAAAAGCCTTTTGTTGCCTCTCCACATTTCTCATTGCAGCACTCCCTCTGGGCTTTCCCCAAGCTCAGACTCAGAGGATCATGCCCCAGGGAAGACCCAACTCCTAAAATGATGGTTTTTGAGCTTCTACCTGTGCATTTACCTTAAATAGTCATGGGGCACAATGACCTCAAAAGATTTATTTACTGATGTGCATCATAAGTATGGTAACTTCAAACTGCTCTCCCTCAACCATGCACATCAGCTGTGGGTGAGTAGACACACCCATTGAGTTCCATGAGAGGGAGTCCCACACATATGTGGCCAAGACCATTGATGCCCTCAGTGCCTAGAGTCCCAGTTTTCCATTCTTTTCTCCATCTTTCCTGAGTGGATTATTCCACTGGATTCACTGTGCTTTCTCCCTGCTGGTCTAGTAGCTTCTATTGAATGAGTAGCTGTACAACCAGACACTATGTCTTATGGAGGTATTGGCAGAGTAGAGGGAAAAGAGAGAAACCTCACTTCCCTGAGAACTAAGCAATGATTCCTTCTCAAGACCTAGACTCTACTTCCAAATCTGGTCCTCTTCTATGATGCCAGAAGGAAGACTCCTTAGATAATATCCAGGCACTGCTGCTTGTCTCAAGAGTGCATCCTGCTTTTCTAAGGACACCAGGGGCAAGACCGATATTTTTGCCATTCGATGGTTTACTCTCTAATTCCATCCACGACAATGAAAGATAATCTTCCCACCTCATAAAATGGTAACAAGGGATAAAGCCTCCTTTAGTTCTGCCTTAAGACCATAACCAGGTTGTCTTTTGCCTACCTGCCCATTGTTTTTTGTTTGCCTAAACTGGGCTGATTGATTGGTGGTATCCTGATTGACTCCCCTACCCTTTACTTACACTACCATGAGCATCAAATAGATTGTTACTTTGGCTCAACTTTCCTTTTTCTACATCACTTAATCCAAATCTTCCATTATTTCAGTAAACCAATGAATAGACATTTATTAAACCCCAAATATACACCAGGTACTAGAAATACCCCCAAAAAATAAATAAATAAAATGAAAAAACCTTTCTCTCAAGAGTCACATTTTGTCAGGGAGAAAACATATGCATATATGGGTATATACAAAATAAGTGCAAAAATAATTACATATAGTATTTATTGTACAATGTAGTTATATATATATGTGTATATATATATATATACATATATATATATATAGTACAATGTAGTTAGAGAGGGAGATTAATAGCAATTGGGGACATCATGTAGATCGGGGGTAGGGAACCTGTGGCCTCGAGGTCCCATGTGGCTTTCTAAGCCTTTGGGTGTGGCCTTTTGACTGTTTTACAGAACAAATCCTTTTATTAAGGTGATCTGTTCTGTGAGGTTTGGATTCAGTCAAAGGGCCACACTTGAAGACTTACAGGGCCATGTGTGGTCTCAAGACCCCAGGTTCCCCATTCCTGATGCAGATATTTAAGCCATTACAGGCTTGCACTGCCATTACAATTCAGTAAGAAATGGTCAGCCATTTGTTAGATATGGCCATCTCTAGTTGTCCTGATCCATATCTGGCCGCTGGACCCAGATGACTCCAGAGGAGAAAGTGAGGCTGGTGACTTTGCACAGCCCTCTCTCACTTAAATTCAATTCACCTGCACATCATAGCATCACCTCCCTGATGTTGTGGTCCTCTTCAAACAACCACATGTGGTATAGGTTGGGCTAGATGCCCCCTGAGCTTCATAACAAATCTGAAGTTCTGTGATTCTATTAAATTGGGTCCTCTTTTAAAATAGCCATATGTGTAAGCCCAATAAAAGATCTGAAGAAGCTAAAACAAGTCAGTAAACTTCTATCTTTTAAGTACCCATCGTGATTCAGAGTACCATTTCAAGGGCTGTAGGACATACTGGGCAAGAGCTAAATAATGGTAGCATTACTGCCAGAACAGAAGGAAAATTGGATTTGGCTGCTAAAGAGAGGAGCCAGATGTCCCTGTTATACAGACCACCAGGCACATTCCCCATGTGGGATAGTGTGCATGTGTGTGTGTTGGGGGGAGGGGAGGTTGTGAAGGGTGGTGGTGGTTATTTTATAACTTGCATTTTGTAATGTTATTTTCTAGTCCTTTGAAAGCCTCCTGATTTTTAGTTTTCACTAAAGTTGCAGCACAATCTGGCTTTCTTGAGCCTCAGACATAGTTAAAAATGAATGAATAAGTGAATGGTAGAGATATAGATGGAGCAAAAATGTATTAAGAACTCGCTATGTCTGTTGGACTAAGTGCTGGGGAACCCATACAAGAAAGCAAGATAGTTGCTACAGTCTATATTTGAATGAGATAAGACAACAGATGAAGGGGGCATCTGGGAAGTATAGCATTGATGGGGTAAAAACTCACATATCAAAGACCCAGGAGCTGGGGGAAGGGGAGAAGATGGAGCAATGACTGGAGTATAGTCAACAATTAGTCAACAAACAAAAATTAAGCAGGATGTATGACAGACGTTTGTGGTTTCATATATAACAACACCCTTCTTTGTCTTTTGGGATGCATTTAGAGCAGTGCCTGGTACATAGTAAGGACTTAATAAATGCATGCGATTTTGACTTAATTGACTTCCTCATATATATTGATGATGGTAACTAAGTAGAGAAGATTGAGGTCTGTTCCAGCTGTGCTATCATGCTACATGCTATGGGTTGTGTCATTTACCAAGTATATATTAAATGTAATTATTTAGTGTTTTTGCCAGAATGAACAGCTGGCCTCCATCACCAGTTTCCTTTAATAGGTTACATATGTTGGGAAACTGACAGTGCCCACCTTGCCCATGTCTAAGACCCACCTTCACCAGGTAGATGGTGGAAGGACACACTAAACATGGGCTTGTCCTGCCGCTAAATGACCTTGTTTGCAGTGGGGAGCCCGTCCCTTACTCTATGTGTGCTCCTCGTCTCTCAGAGTCCCTGTCTCTGTTCTTTTCTCTTCCCACATAGCTCCATCCTGAACCTGCCTGGAGAATCCACCCTGAGACGGGATTTCTTGCGCCTCCAGTTAGCCAACAAGGAGCGCTCGGAGGCCCTCCGGCGGCAGCAGCTGGAACAGCAACAGCGAGAGAATGAGGAGCACAAGCGCCAGCTGCTGGCGGAGCGTCAGAAGCGCATCGAGGAGCAGAAAGAGCAGCGCCGCAGGTTGGAGGAGGTAGGCTGGGGACCAGGGATGCTCAGCTGCACCAGCTGCTCTCTCAGCTCCAGCCGCAGAGTTCTGGGAACTGTGCAGACTGCGGGGTGGAAGCATCAAGAAACGAGGGCTCCCAGGTTCCTCCTTTGGGAGATTGCTTCTTTCTGGAGATGCAGGCATGAGTGGAAAGGGGTCTTAGGAACAAACAACCCTCCAAGGGGATCACTTTGATTATGATTGGGGAATGGGAGTGTTGGGTAGAAGCTACAAAAAGACGTAGCACGGAAGGAAAACCTTCCTTCCTTATCAAAGGGCTCTGCTCTACAATGCTAGGGGGCTGGTTCAAACACCAGAGCCAGCACCCTCAGAACCACAGAGCAAAGGCACCTCAGTGTGCATGAGTCTGATCCCCAAAGGAGCCAAGAATAAGCCCAACAGCCCGTCTGATTGTGGCACTCCCCATACCTCATCCCAACAATTCTAGTTATCAAACGTGGAACATTGGCTCGAGGTGATGAATTCCACGCCATTCAACCCAGTGTCTTTATTAAGTGCCTACTATGTGTCGAACTGGGGCAGCTCAGTGGGAAGAGTGCCAAGCTTGCAGTCGGGAAGACTCATTTTCCTGGGTTCAAATACAGCCTTAGACACTTAATAGCTGTGTGACTCTGGCCAATTCACTTAAATCTGTTTGCCTCAGTTTCCTCAATGAGCGGGGGAAAAGAAAATGACAAACCCTTCCACTATCTCTACCAAGAATGACACAAATTAGGTCAATGAAGAGTCAGACAACTAGAAATGACTGAACAGGAGGAAACATATCAGCCTGTGCCCTGTGGAGAGGGGAACCCAATCTATGAACAAGTCAATTAGCATCTACCGCATCAGGCACAATGCTAGGCACTGGGGATGCAATTGTTAAATCAAAAAGCATTCTTTAATTGCCTACTATGTGCCAGGCATTGCTCTAGGTACTAGGGACACAATCAGTTCATAAATTAGCATTCATGACATGCCTCTGTGTGCTAGGCTTCAGGATACAAAGCCAAAAAGTAAAGCAACTAAGATTTAATTGTTAGGAAGTTTTTAGTCCAACAAACACACATGTTATAAGTATGTGCATATTTATACATACACATGTATACACGTAATTATGGGAGATGAAAGTCATCTCCAGGGAACATGAAATAGACTAGTTGTGCTGAAACCCAGAATGCACTAGAAAGAGTAATATGGAATCAGCCTGGAAAGATAGATTGAAGCTATACTATGAATTTAAAAGCCAATCAGAATAGGCTGAATTTTATTTTAGAAGTAATAGGCAGCCACAGATGCTCCTAGAACAGGGGAGTGCCACAATCAGACAGGCTGTTGGGCTTATTCTTGGCTCCTTTGGGGATCAGACTCATGCACACTGAGGTGCCTTTGCTCTGTGGTTCTGAGGGTGCTGGCTCTGGTGTTTGAACCAGCCCCCTAGCATTGTAGAGCAGAGCCCTTTGATAAGGCATGCTCAGTCTCACCTTCTCTGGCACCTAATGTCATGTACTTTTATGGGCCTGTGGACCATTAGTCCTCCAGAATTTTATGTGGTTGAAGTTAACAGCATTCCCTCAACCCACTGAGTTCAAAGCCTTTTATATTTTCTTCTCCACAGTTCCAAGTAATTGATGATAAGTTGAATCAGTTAAACAAAAAAGCATATATCGTATGTGTATATATGCATATATTTGCTCAACTGAGATATATAGCAGTTTTTAAAACGTATGTGTGTATGTGTGTGCATACATATGTGTATCTGCATGTGTGTGTGTGTGTGTGTGTGTGTGCACGTGTGTGTGCGACTGTGCATGAAGCACTATGCTACAGGCTGGAGAGGTAATCTCAAAGTGGGGCCAGTGAGGGGACAGCTGCTACAAAAGACTCCTTGCAGAAGGTTTGATTGGAGTTGAGTCTTGAAGGAAGCCAGGAAAGCCAGGAGGTAGAGATTAGAAAGGAGGATGTTCCAGGTGTGGGAGAAACTCAGCAAAAAGGCAAATGGTCAGAAACTAGAGTGTTACATGCAAGGAGCAGCAAGGTGGCCAGTGTGGCTGCATCATAAAGTATGTGAAGTCAAGTCAGTATTTATTAAGCACCTACAGTATACCAGGTCTTGTGATAAATGATGAAGATACAAAGCAAAAAAAAATCTCTTCCTTTGAGGAGATCACAGCCAGATATGGGGGACAACAAGCAAACAAGTTTGTACAATAAGCTGTATGCAGGGCAATTTGGGAAGAAACACAGAGGGAAGGCACCAGCATTAAGGAAGATTGTTAAAGGCTCTTACAGAAGAGAGGAATTCAGTTAGAATCTAAGGAAAGTCAGGAGACAGTAGAGGAGAATTCCTGGTCTGGGGGACAGCCAGTAAAAGGAAGGGGCCATGTCTCTGGATTGTAAAATATGTGGAAGGGGGTCGGCTGTAAGAAGACTGGAAAGGTGGGAGGGGGCCAAGCTCTGAAGAGCTTTAGAGGAAAGACAAAGGCTTTGATGTTTGATGCTGGAGGTGATGGGGGGACAGGGAGGGGACATGGGCACACCTGAGCTTCAGTAAAATCTCAGCAGCTGAGTGAAGGGTGGATCAGGGAGGGATGTGATACAGGGAGATCAGCCAGAATGCCACAGCAATATCCCAAGTGAGAGGTGATAAAGACCTGCATCCTGACAACACTACTATATAGATATATACAAAAAAGAAACAAGGTAATGGAGGGAGCAAGGCCCCAGCACAACTGCTAGGATCTAAATTGGCCATGTAGTGGGAAGCATACTGGACTTGGAGTTAGGAGAAACCTGGGTTTTAGGCTGGTTTCTATCTGTATTGTCCTGGGCAGATGATTTTCCCAAGTCTCAGTTTTATCATCTGTTAAATAGGTATGTAGTGTTGGCAGGGCAATTAGATATCGCTGGGCCTGGAGTCAGGAAAACCCGAGTTCAAATCTGGCCTCAGATACTTACTAGTGTGTGACCCTGGGCAAGTCACTTCACCCTGTTTGCCTCAGCTTCCTAACCTATAAAATTAGCTGGAGAAAGAAATGGCAAATACTTCTGTATCCTTGCCAAGAGAACCCCCAAAGGGGTCACATGAAGAGTCAGATACACCTGAAAATGACTAAACAGTGTCTGCAGTGCCTTCTTTTAGAGAGCATCCAATGAAATCACAAAGTGTTTTTTGCCAAGTCCAAAGCACTATTTCTACTTCCAATATTGGGGATGCTGGCCAGTGGGGGAGTGGCCAGTGATGAATGAAGGTGCTGAATTCACCAGCAGCAGCCCAGGGTTAGTTTCACAGCCTCTGAACGTTCATCTTGCCTCCCCTTAAAGTGTCTTCCAGCCTGTATCATTAACTTGCTTTGTCAAGAAGTCAGTGTCAAGGTGGAAGATGGAGGGCTGCAGAAACTGGAGGCTGATTCTTTTCTAAATAGTCCATTGAGGTCCAGCCCCACCGGTTTGGGTCAATGAGAGAGAGAAAATCTCATTTCCATTTTACACTCATCAGTCTCTTCCCCTTTCATTGCTTCAGTGTCAAAAGCAGAGACCGAGGGAGACGTCTGGACACCAATATCTGAGTGGCAGTTCCTTTAGCCTCCAGAAGCTTGCTAAGCACTTCCCAGACTGAGGAATTAGGGCAAAAGGAGGGGTAGCTTATCCCATTGTGATGTGGCCTTCCTTCAACACTAGAAAAATTTCAGGGGAGACTTTTGAAAAATTTTATTTTAAGTAATGACCTATGGCCAAAATGGAAAATATTTGAAAAAAGAGCATTGGTAGCGTGGGGGTCCTGCTACAGAAAATCACTTTTCTTGATATGCAAGGCCCTCAGAAATCTGGGGCTAAACAGATTTCTGCTTCATGTACTCTACTCCATGGTCCAATCAGAGTAGTCTGCTTTGTCCTACCCAAACCCCATGCCCAGACCTTCCCCCAAGTTTCTCCTTCTAGCATAGAAACAAGGCACCATGAAGAGATTGATCTCAGGAAAGTAAAGGGGTTGTCCTCCCTCTGGGTCTTTGATTCCTCCTCCTCATTCCTGGGAGGGCCCCTTTCTTCACATCTTTCTAACTCAAATTCCACATCTTTCAGGAAGCTTCCCTTCCCTATTTACCTTGTTTGGTAATAAAAATAGTAAGAACAACAGTATTTATATCACACTTTACATATGTTCCCTTATTTGATCTACACAACAACCCTGGGAAGTATTTTATTTTATAAAATGTGCCCATTTTATAGATGGGGAAACTGAGGCAGGAAGAGGTTAAGTGACTACCTAAGGTCACACAGCCACTATGTGTGGGAGGCAGGACTCAAACTCAGCTCTTCCTGCCTCTCCAGTTCAGAACACTCCACCTCCCTGCTTTTCAGATCTCACAAAAGGATTGTTTTGTTCCTCTCTAGAACTTAGCTTATCATATAATGTTGCATATGGTAGTCCCCTGTGTTTTTGTCTTATGTCCACAAGATATATAAGCTGCATAAGGAAAGGACTATGTGTCACCTCCCCTTCACAAACAGTAGGTACATAATAAATGTCAGTGTATTTTAGTGCAGAGGGCACCAATTTTGGAGGTGAAAGTCCTGGGTTCAAATTCTCCCTGTGGCATGTGTGACTTTGGCCAAGTCACCTAACATTTTTGAGTCTGTTTCCTCTTTTGTAAAATGAGGGAGTTGGATTCTGTGACCTCTATGACCTCATTTCCAGCTCTGGATCTCTGGATGTCCCCACCTCCTGATCTGCTCCCCTTCCTCACCTCTGCCTCTTGGTTCCCCTGGCTTCCTCCTCATTTCAGCTCAAACTTTCCCTTTGTCAGACTCCTTCACTCCCAGTGTCTTCCTGCATGAGGATCTCCCAGTTACATTGCTTATGTATGCATACTTGTTTACATGTAGTTCCCCCCCCCCTTTAGAATGTGAGCTCCTTGAGGACAGGGGCCATATTTTTGTCTTTCTTTGTATCTACAGTACTTGGCAGTACCTGGCACATTGTTGGTGTTATTCACTCATTTTCAATCATGTTCAACACTTCGTGACCCCATTTGGGGTTTACTTGGCAAAACTACTGTGGAAGGGTTTCCCATTTCCTTTTCCAGCTCATTTTACAGATGAGGAAACTGAGGCAAACAGGGTGAAGTGACTTGCCCAGGGTCACACAGCTAAGAAATGTCTGCATCCACATTTGAATTCATGAAAATGAATCTTCCTGCTTCCAAGCCCAGCAATATGTGTGTGTGTGTGTGTGTATATATATATATATATATGTATATATGTGTGTGTGTGTGTGCTTATACACACACAAACACACATATGTATACACACATATCTATACTTTGCAAACTTTGAAGCTCTCTAAATGCTCTCATCACCATCCAATATCCTGTGGTTGCTGGATAAATGAGGTGGGTCAGATTGAAATATCTAAGTAGTCCACAGTTATGTATGGTTAACAGATGCCAGTGTAGTTAAAAGGAAAATAAATATTTAGTGCCGAATTTTGGAGATGTGAGTGAGAGAGACTGTGCGTGCTGCTGGGAGAGGCATGTTATTAATAGCAATGTAAACAGGTTGTGGCTATAGGTAAAGGCCTCTGTGAAGGCCAGATTCCAGCTTTTGGAATCAATGGTAGTCTAACATCCGTGACTATTTACTGGAAACATTCATTCATTCATCAAACATTTATTAAGCATCTTCATCATGCTGAGCTCTGGGGCTATAAAGATGAAAAATATTGGTCTTTGCTTCCAAGGAGATACAGCTTGTACCCAAGTGTGTACAAGGGGGCCATGGGAGATTCCAAGTTTCCAAAGAGGTCTAGGGAAATTTAAAGAGGAAGAGATCACTTTCACCTGGGAGAGGGAGAGGAGGAGAAGGAGCCTGAAGAAAGTTAGCATGGCCTAGATTGACCTGAATTTTGCAGGAAGAGAGAATTTGGACAGGTAGACATGGGAAGCTGGGAGTGTGTGCCAGGCAAGGGGGGGAAAGCCTTGAGCAAAAGCAGAAGACAGCAGGATGAAATCAAGGAACAGCTGGTAGGATGGTTTGTCTGGAACATGGTGTGTAAAAAGGAGTGGCATGAAGTAAGGCTGGAAAGATTGGAGCCAGACTGTGGATGGCCTTAAGTGGATCAAGGGGGAAAAAACAGATAAGAAGTGTTTTGCAAACCTTACATCATTCTATATGGGTAAGAGATTAGGAACAAGGCTAGGAAGTTTGTATTTTATCCCAAACTCAGTGGGAAGAAACAGGAGGATTTGCCAGGGAGAGGGGTGACTAGATCTGTTCATTAGGATATTATTTTGGCAACCATATGGAGGGTAGATGGGGAGGGGGTGCTGGGAGGGAGACTGGACACTGGGAGACCAACTGAGATGACATTCTAGCAGTGCAGGAGAAAATGATGAGAAGCTGAAATTGTGTCCTGGCCATAAGATGAGAGGACAGATGGAAGATACTGTGGGGATAGAGGTGGGAAAGTCTTGGCAAGCAATTAATTGAATGGGGAGTGGAGAAGGGAAAGGGAAGAAGAGTCAAGGCCGACTGAAGTTTGAGTGGGTGGCTTAACCAAGATAAATGAATGAAAGAGCAGGAATCAGCAAAAATTCAAAACAATTATCGCTGAGGAAGGGAAAAGTGCATTTTTTTTCTGTGATTGTAGCATACAGATCTTTTGTCCTAGTTTCAGATTCAGGTAGCAATTCTTGACACCCCTCATACTGCTACCCACCCTATTTTATGATGATGTTGGCAGTGCTCCCTTCTTATATTACAAAGTATTTTAGTAATTTGTCTATTTTCTGACTTACTAAGACCTTACTGCTATGGAATAATATCAGTAACTCAGTAGATAAATGTTTATAGGAACACACAGTGCCAGGTACAGTGCTAGCCACTGGGGATACAAATAAGTCCCTGCTTCTGAGCAGTTTACATTCTAAATGGGGTAAAAAATCAAATAAATTTCTATTTGTTGTTCAGTCATTTCCCTCACAGCTGACTTCGGTGATCACATTTGGGGTTTTCTTGGCAGAGATACTGCAGTGATTTGCCATTTCCTTCTCCAGCTCGTTTCACAGATGAGGAAACTGAGGCAAACAGGGTGAAGGGACTTGCCCAGGGTCACACAGCTAGTAAGTGTCTGAGGCCAGATTTGAACTCCAAAAGATGAATCTTCCTGACTTCGGGTGCAGCACTTTGTGCACTACGGCACAACCTAGCCACCTTGTACATGTATATACTTCCATGTAGATGCAATATATACACATACAATGTAGATACATATATGTAAATACATACAGGTAGATGTGTGTATATACATACAAAGTAGATGCAATGTATATACATACATGTAAATGTGTACATGTAGATGTATGTATATACATACAATGTATGTAAGATAACCTTGGATGGAAAGACACCAGCACCTGTGGGGCAAAGGGACAAATTGACTAAATGATCCAGTCCTCTCCAGTATTCAAGTTGCTTCCTGGAAAGAAGGGAAACGTTTACCATTGGTTCTTCCTCTTTTGTGTCTATCTCTAGTCTGGATTTTCCTGGGTCTTAGTATTCTCAGTGAACCTACACTAGGAATTACTTTCTAGTTCCTTATCTGAGCCCCTCCCCCCCCAATAGAATGTAAGTTTCTTGAGGGCAAGCACTCTCAATAGGTTTTTCTTTATATCTCAAGGAGCCAGAGTCCTTTCATTTTTTTTTCTTCTGGGTCCAGACATACAATTTCTTCAGGATAGGGAACTCCCACCTAGAAACAACTTCCATAGATAGAGATTGGCTCTTCATCTGTAATTTGGAGTTTGCTCTGGTTGCCTGCTTAAGTCAAAAGCTTGACATTTGCTTGGAATCATGCAGCTCGGATATGTTAGAGCAGAATTTCATCTCAGATCTTCTGGCTGCAAGGTTTGCCCTCTTGCTACCACAACCCCCTGCCTTCTACTTGGCTCATGTTTAATACAGATTTTTTACATCAAATTGAACCAAGTAAGAAAGTGGACCCTGTTGTGATGCTGAAACGTTACTTAGAGCACTGTGCTGCTGGCAGATAGCCTGTAGGTTGCCAAAGCACAGAGCCCAGCACTTGGCACAGTGCGTATAAAAGGCGCTTCACCCTTTCAGAGGAATTCCAAGTCCTGAGACATCTAGGGATTTGCCCCAGATCCCGTCATAGCCTGTGGCGGAGCCCAGCCTCCAAAGCAGGCGCTGGCACTTCAGCAACAGCGCTCCTGCCACCTGGGTGGCTCTTACTTACCGCCACTCTGAATGGACTCTTTGGCTGCTCTCGGTTTGTTTCCACTGTCATCAACTCCCACACAAGTCCCATGAGATGGCCCCATTTTACAGAAGGATTCCACCCACAGAGGGTTGAGCAGCGAGGCCAGGCTCACAGGAGATCCCTGGCAGCCGAAACGGAGCTCGGAGATCCGCCCTGTCTTAGCCGGGAGTCCTTACCCAGCATCCTTGGACCAGAGAAAGAAAAGCTTGGAAGAGGCTGTGGCCAGTTGACTCCGAGGCAGAATGAAAGCTTCATTAATGGCTTGGAATGAGCAAACTCTCCTGCACTGATGATGGAAACCATTGAAGGAGCAATTGCTTAGCATGTGAACTACTACCCGAAACTTAGATTTGCTGTGAGGGACTGATGCCAACAAGAACTATTCAATAATAAACAATCAGAAGAAAAAATTATTCAACATTTCATTAAGGTTGTAAAAATGTAGCCTCTGTCAGATGCCTAGAAAGACATAATGAGGGGAGAGAGAGGGGGAGGGAGAGAGAGAGACAGAGACATAGAGAGAGACAGAGAGAGAGACAGAGAGAGACAGAGAGACAGAGAGATATAGAGACAGAGAGAGAGAGAGAGAGGGAGAGACAGAGAGAAGGAAAGACCAGAAACTCATTATTTTTTACAGACTTCATTGTTGTTGAGTCATTTTTAGGTCATGTCCAACTCTTTGTGACCTTATTTGGGGTTTTCTTGGTAGAGATACTGGAGTGATTTGCCATTTCCTTTTCCAGTTCATTTTACAGATGAGGAAACAGGCAAATAAGGTTAAATGACTTGCCCAGGGTCACACAGCTAATAACTGTCTGAGGTCAGATTTGAACTCATATTTTCCTGACTCCAGGCCCAGGGCTCTATCCACTGGGCAACCTTGCTTCCTTCTTTATATACTAACAGTTGTAAAATCCCCATACTACTGAATTAAAGCCTACAACGTCCTAGAGTACTCAGAACATGAATTGGACACAAACCAGAGCATTATAACACACAAAACCAGTGTTCACAAGCACCCAGATTTAGAATAACAACAGAGACAGCAATAGCTAACATTTTTATAGCTCCTACTACATGCCAGGCACTGTGCTAATCATCTGATAATTATTATATCACCTGATCCTCACAAGCCCGGGAGGCTATTATTATCCCCTTTTTACAGATGGGGAAACTAAGGAAAACAGAAGTTAAGTGCCTTACCCAGTCACTCAGTATCTGAGACTGGATTTGAACTCAGGTCTTCCTGATGCCAAGCCCTTCATTCTATCTATTATAAAAATCTAAGAATATTTTTTTAAAAGTTGTTGTCTCCAGTACTCCCACTTCTCAAACCATATGGAGTGAAATGCTTTCAGAATATTTCAAAATACCCATTTCATAGGTGAGGAAACTGAGACTTAGAAATTTCAAGTGATTTGCACAATGAAATGACAAGTATCTGTGGCCAGATTCTGATTCACCATGGTGTAGTGGAAAGGCTCTGGTATCAGAGAATCTGAGTTCAAATCCCATTTCGGACACATTCTGCCTGTGTGACCTTTGATAATCTCTTAGCCTTCTGGGGCCTCACTTTCCTTAACTGTAACATGATGGGGTTGGACTAGATATCTCCTCAGTCCTTTTCAGCTCCACATTTAGAATCTATAGTCCTGAGATCAGAAGTCCTACAGTCTAGAAAGGCAGTAGGGTCTTCCAACAGAGGACCAGTCTTGGAATCTGGGACAGCTGCGTTCAAGCCTTGCCCCTGGCATACACTGGTTATATAACTCTGTGCATGTCCACTAATCTCTCCTCCTCTATTTATCTCTCTAAGACATTAAGGTAGCAGAGTGGATAAAGAGAGCACCAGGTCTGGAGTCAGGAGGACTCATTTTCCTGAGTTCAAATCTAGCCTCAGACACTTACTAGCTGTCTGACTCTGGCCAAGTCACTTAGCCCCATCTGCCTCAGTTTCCTCACCTGTAAAATGAACTAAAGAAAGAAATGACAAACCACTCCACTGTCTTTGTCAAGAAAACCCTAGGTGGGGTCATGAAGAGTCAGATACGACTGAAACGTTGAACAACATCAAAAATGATGGAAGGAGTTTCCACACCAAGAGATTCTCAGCTCAATGAAATCACAGGTGTAGATAAAAACTAGTGACCAGCAATGCCTTCAAAATGGTGCCACTGCTCAGATGTCCTCTCTCTTGCTTAATTAGATTCTGCACTATCTTACTTTCCCCAGTGCTTGGCCTTCTTAATTTCCAGTCTCACTTTCTTTTGGCTGCTGGGCTTGGATTTTCCCACTTCCTTTCAAGTGCTTTTCTTTCTTTCTTTCCTTCTTTCCTTCTTCTTCTCTCTCTCTCTCTCCTTTCCTCTTCTCTCTCTCTCCTCTCTCTCTCTCTCTGTCTCCCTCTCTCTCTCCTCTCTCTCTCTCTCTCTCTCTCTCTCTCTCTCTCTCTCTCTCTCTCTCTCTTCTCTGAAACATTCCATTTTCCCCACCTTGGCATCTCATAGCACTGCCTGTCATTGTTTTCACCACTTTACCCCCACCCAGCTCTGCTCTGAATCCCATTCTTCCTCTTCCCAGATGGACCTGGCTTAGCTGAGTGAACTGAGGGCCTTTGAAGTGTCCCTTTTCAAACTGGGCTTCAGAGGCCCCTGCCAGGGAGTGGCCTTGCCTTGGAAAGGCTTGCCTTATCAGCATGTCAAGCCCATCATTCCCCCTGCTGGCTGCACACAGCCTTGCCCACTTCTGGTGCCTAAACCTTCCCATCAATAGTCAGAGAGCTCCTCAGGCCTGACAGCCCCTTGACAGCGTGTGGATGAATTCAGCCGCCAGAGCTGGCCCTTTGCACCCGAAAGAATCACAAGCAAGTGGCTGAGAGGAGGAGGAGTGGGTGCGGGAAGGAAGGCTTGCCATTGGCCGCCCTGCTGTTGCTACCCTGAGTCATCTCTTTTCAGGGATGGGGCTTTCAGTGTCTCAGTCATTCCAGGAGGGATGAAAATGTCATGTGCAAACCGAAAAAGCAGGAGCCAAGGCAGAAGTAAGGGGGAAGGGGCAGAGGAATGAGGAGACTAACAGGCAGAGACTGGAATAGATGGACAGACTGACAGATGGAGGGATAGACAGACACACAGGTAGACAAAGAGATGGACAAATGGACAGACACACAGGTAGACAGATAGATGGATGGCAGGACAGATAGATATATGAACAGACAAGCATGAGTAGGGAAACAAACGGATGGATAGACAGACACATAGGTAGACAGACATACAGATGGACAAACAGATAGATGTATGGACAGACAAGTAGGGAGACAGACAGATGGACAATTAGACAGATGGTTGAACAGATACATAGACAGAGATGGAGGCAGATGAAGGCAGATAAACGGAGAGATAACCAGACAGACACCTAGACACAGACATTCTGAGAAATATGCACACACACACACACACGCGCGCAGAGACAGTGTGGTCTGGGCCATCACTGGAGTCCCATTGTTCTGCCCATGTTCCCTGGCTGCCACTGGAGAACTGGCCAGAGCTGAAAGAAAGCACCGGGCACAGAGAGCAGCCCCCACACACCCATGGCTCAAGCCTGGCATTGATTCAGTGGTACTGGGGGGAAATGGCCTTTAATTCATTTCATCATTAACAGCAGTTAGTCGTCATAGGTCCTGGTGTGTCAGCAGCAGCAGAGTGGGAGGGCAGAGCTGCTCTCCTCCTGGCTGGGTCCAGAGGCCCATTTCAGCCTTGTCATTAGCATTCCTCAGGAGGAGCTGAGCATTTTATTATATCTGGAGCTGGCACTCTGTTATTTAAGCCCCCTACCCTCCACACCAAGCTAGGCTGGCCAGGAGCTCCTTGCTCAGGGCTGTGCCTCCCAGGAGTGCTTAGGGGATGGGGTGCTGGGGAGCGCACACTCTCTGTGCCCTCCTCGTGTATGGTGAGAGGCAGCCTGCTGTGCTGGTTGCAAGGCCAGCCTTGCTCTCAGAAGTAGTTGGATCCAAGCTGTGCCTCTGGCACATACTGGCTTATGTGACCCCGAACCAGCTGTCTGACCTCTCAGTGCCACAAGCAGGTCTCTGAGACTATTAATTACAGATGAGTGGCTGCTCTGCATAGCTGGAGGGACTTTCCACATTTATCAAAGCACTGAATTGGGGAGGAGTGCTGTTCTCTACCTCATCATTCCCCCTCCAAAAAAACCCACTAAAGCTGCTTTGCTTCCCTCCTCTTAAGGGCTTCTTGTTCAGGCTTACCCATCATTCTACAAGTTTATAAATCATTTATTTATATAATTAAAGAGAGCCAGCAGACCTCCGTGCTCTCTACCCATGTGACTTGGGCCAAATCCCTTCAGTCACCCGGCTCCCGTTTTCTCCGGTGTACCCTTGGTTTTGACAGGGTCTGTATTAGTAGGTCAGCCATTTATCATCTCTTCTTTTATGAAGGACATCAAGCTTCTGATGTATAGTTCTGGTCCTTAGGCCAGGTTGTTCCGGGGACTCAATAGGTGCTAAATTTTTGCCACCTATAGTGCTAATTTGCACAATTTCTACCATGTCCTTACACGGCTTGTTTTTATAAGTCTTGACTTGCTAAAGGGAAAACACCCAAAAGCATATCTGATGAAATGCAGATCAAAGGAGATAATATGCATCCATACACACAAACACACACGCTCGTATATACATAAAGCACTTTAGAAAGCTTAAAGTGCCATGTAAGTGGTATTTATTATATTATTACATTATCACCATTATCTTCATTGTTATATACCAAAGCATCCTTGGGAAGCCAACTCATTGGAACCCAGTTATAAACCATATTGTAACTGAGGCATCATCATAATAAAAATCGTTGTCAACAGTCACCAAGGCATCCCACTGACCTAGAGGCATTTAAGAAAAGTGTTTTTATCAACAACTGCAATAGCTAGCATTTACATAGTATGTTAAGGTGTACAAAGTGCAGAGCAGATGTTAACTCAAAATTTGATCCTCACAAAATCCCCGCTTTACAGATGAAAAAACCCAAAATAGTTTTTTTTCCCAATCTTGTCCCAGCAGTGGGAGTGAAGTTGCCATGTTTTTTCCTTGCTCTGAGAGCCAGGAAGTATCCCAGTCAAAAGCTTTTAAAAATACTTCAAGGAAAAGCAAACTGGCTGTCCTTGTCCAGTATTATCGGCAGTGCCCTGAGGGACTCAGCAAGAGTGAAAGACACCAGGAGACCCAGAGTCACACAGCTATTAAATGTCTGAGATTAGATTTGAACTCAGACCTTCCTGACTCCATATACCACACTTAATCCACTATGTGACCTCATTGCCACATTAATAGCTGTTGCCAGAATCTCCAGACTATATATACAAAGAGACAATATGGAGACCTGAGAGAAAAGCCACAGCCCTTGTGAGAGGCAGAATGAAGAACATTCTAATCATGCTGTCTACAACAGGTATAGTCCTTAAGGGTGTTCAGTGAATCCTACATAAGATGAGTTAACAGCCTTGTATTCAATTACAAAAGAGGTCATTTTGTCCATCTGTAGCACAATAACCAAAAGAATCATAGCAAGATAGGGACTTATCCTGGGACCATCTCTGGCAGAACTCCTTTCTGCATTTCCAGTGGCAGTGACTTAGTCTGGTTCCACAATCAGAAGCCCCGCCTTATTTCTGAAAACAAATTCCCCAGACAGCCATTTGGGCAACACATTGTGGTAGACATTGTTGGCTGAATTCAGAGGGAATTATTATTCTTGTTACTTTTATTCTGATAGTGACCTTGATGTTATCACCATTACCATTAAGGATCCCATCACTTTGGCCCACAACTTTGTTCTGTTTTGAATGGCCCTGTGGCCTACTTGGGAAATTACTGGCCTAATAGATATGTGAAATCCTATAAAACAAGCATTCATAACCTGGGGTCCATGAACATGAATGAGGAAAAGAAATGTATCTTTATTTTCCTCCACCTGAAATTCAAGATTTCCTTAAATGTATTTTAAAACTTATTCAGAGAAAGGATGCATTAACTTCAGCAGAATGCCTAAAGGATGGAGGGCACAAAAAAGGTTTGGACCCCTTGCTCTAATTATGCCTCTTTCACATCCTATGTTTAGAACAAGGGTCCTACTTAAATAAAGACATTCTTTTCTGCATGTAAAGTCTAAACAGAGCCACTAGGTGATATAGTGGGTAGCATGCTGATCCTGAAATCAGGAAAACCTAAGTTCAAATATGGCCTCAAACACTCGCTGTGTGACCCTGGGCAAGTCACTTCTCCCTGTTTTCCTCAGTTTCCTCATCTCTAAAATGAACTGGATAAGGAAATGGCAAACCACTCCAATGTCTTTGCCAAGAAAACCCCAAACAGAGTCATGAACAGTCAGAGACAACTGAAAGGAATGAATAGCAACAATGTCTAAACTATCTTCCACCCTAAAAATGAAACAAAAAGAAGTTGTTTTTTGCAGAAACAAGAAACAGCAGTGGGACCAGACCACCAACCCACCCTCCACCCCCTGGAATCACCCTGGGAAGGACAGAATTAGAAATTATTTTACTTGCATGTTTTCCCCATTTTTTACTCAGGGCTCTTCCCCTGTAGACTCTCTATTTTTCCATGATTTCCCTCTAACTCCTTCTGGCTTCCTTTTTCCATGTCTCATCTTGCTTTTCCAGCTCAACTCTTTCCTCCTATCTTTAGCTTGTACTTTCCCCTAAATTCCACAAACAATATTAATCAAAAAGAAAAAGAGAACCTAAAAAAATGAGTTTCTCAGGACCTCCTTATGCCCAAAGATCCACGTTCTTAGTCTCTCTCATTAAGATTTGAGATATTTAATCCCCTTTTAATCCACCAAACACGAACATGCACAACTTTAAGGAAGAAGGTTTGTCTTTCCTTGACTAATTTAGGTCTGCCATCTCAGGCAGCACCCCTCCCTGAGGGACAAAGATCAATGTTGCTTTGGAAGGGCATTAGCAGCAAGACTGAGCACTTGTTAACTTGCCAAGGAGCCTTCACCAGTCTGGGGAAGTGATTTATTTCTCCACCTCCCTATGGGAATTGGAGTCCTGAAAGATGCCTCCATGTTTTAGAGGTATCTGACCCCAAGTGAGCTCATTAGGAAGGATTACTCACTTTGTAGTATCTGTGTCAAAACTCACAAATCACTGAGTGAGCCCATATTCTCAGGATCTGTGATCAACATGGTATCTGAGTAGCGTGGTGGAGGTAGAGGGGGGCTGAATGTTAAATAATTGTGTGACTACTGATTTCTTTCAAATTCTACATCTAAAAATCAGCCACATTTTTCAATGACTTTGACTCCCTTACCACCATAGCTGACACCCAAGAAATAGACAACAGAGGAAGCAATCTAAAATGTTAATTGTATGGAAATTACAACATTCAGACCAATTCATGGTTCAATTTTTAAAAAATATTGTTGTGTCTTTTTAATAATAATATTATGTATAATATAAATACAATTTATATTTTTATAAATATAATAAAATTAATAGCTCACATCAATAGTTTTAATGTTTACAAGGTTGTTTGTGGGTATTTTTAACATATGTTAGCCCTTTTGATCTTCACAAGCACCCTACGAGGCAGGTGCTACTTTTATCATTCTTATTTTTTTGTTGTTCATTCGTTTTCAGTTATGTCTGACTCTCGATGACCCTGCTTAGGATTTTCTCAGCAGAAATACTGGAGTGTTTTGCCATTCTCTTCTCCAGCTCATTTTACAGCTAAGGAAAACGAGGCAAGCAGGGTGAAGTGATTTGCCCAGAGTCATAGAACTAACAAGTGTCTGAGGCCACATTTTAATTCAGGAAGATGAATCTTCCATGTGCAAGGCACTGGAAATGCAAAAATAAATTGACAATTCTTCCGATCTTCAAGGATTTTCATTCTGCCGTGATGAGAGAGAAAGGGGGGAATACAACAGTTAGCAGATGAACATAGTACAAGGGACTGAGGGACAAAGAAAAAGGTTTTGTTTGTGGAAGGGTAAGCATCCTTTCACTTGGAGCATCAGACAGGGTTCAGGGAGGGCTTCAGGGAGAAGATGACCCCTGACCCAAGCCTTGAAGGGTGGTTAAAGGTGAAAAGAAGAGGAGAGGAAGTGTGTTCATGGGAGGAACAATAGCAGATCAAGGGTTACCCAATTTTGTCGGCATACAGATTCCTTGAAGGAGGAGTGATGGGAAATAAATAGAAAAAAGAATTGTGAGTTGTAGAGTGGAGAGCCTCCAAAGCCAGGCTTAGGAATTAGGTTTTTTCTAGAAGCCATTAGGAACCATAGAAAGATTTCTGAGCATGAGTATGACATGGGCCAAGCTGGGCCTTGGGAAGGTCAGTTTGGCAGCTGTTATATTGGAATTGTGTCAGTTACATTATTCTCCCCACTGACAAGGACCATCTTCAGTTCAATCACAAAGTCACTGGTTTTTGTCTGCCTCCCATAACAACCCAAAGGTTTTTGTGACTGTAAAATATCTTTACTGGAAAAGCAATAACCTTTCTTCTGTTATTATTGACTGACAAGTAAACGAGAGAAAAAAACATTCTTTAAAATCTCACCAACTTTATTAGATGGTTTGCAAAACTCTGGCAGTAGTGGTGAGGGATTACACCAGCAGGAACATTAAGATATCCTAATAGGCCATTCAGCCTCTGCTTTTCGCTTTTTGTGCTTTGTTGGTCATTCCCACAAACAGCAGAGGAACTAGATCAATGTGCCCCTGGCTCTCCGTAATTTGCTCCTTTGGCTCTCAGTGTGACAGAGCCATCATCTAACCTGGGTGGTGTGGTGCTCCCAACTGGGCATTGTCAATCATGTGAAATGAAGCATCCAAGAGAATTATAAAACAGACGTCAATCTCACCTGTTGGCATTTTCTGTGCTCTCTTCCAACTCTGACTCAGGGTCCTGACTGCAAAGGGCTGCCATGACAGAATCAACTCAAGAAACATTTGTATTAAGTCTCTCCTGTATCCGAGTTACTGTGCTGGGTGTGTGGCAACTTGGGCTTCCTTTGGCCTAGCTCTCATCTCCTCACAGGCTACCCTCTTTCCCTTCCTCAAGTTTATCCCCATTTCATTCCCTCCTCCCCACCACTGCTAGAGAAACTTTCCTTAAGTGCAGATGTGAATGTGTCATTCTCTTCCTCAATCAACTCCATTGCCTTTCTGTAACCCTAGAATCAAATAAAAACTCCTCCCGATTTAGCTTTTATAGCCCCTCATGACTTTGCCCCAACCTATCTTTATAGACTCATTGGACGCCATGCCCCCCTCAGGCTTTGTGACCCCACCAAACTGGCCTTCTCTTGTTCTTCACATGTGATAACCAGTCTTTGAACTGCATCACTTTCCCCTGCCATCTCCTGTGTCTGGTGTTCACTCCCTCTTCACCTTTCCCTCTTAGAATCAAGACTCTATGCAAATATCACCTTCTGTAGAAAGCCTTTCCTTTCTCCTCACCACAGCTACTAAGGCCTTCCCTTCTTCACAATTACATTTAACAATGTTATTTGTATTTATTTTCTTTACATTTATTTCTTATATATGTATATGCTTCCAAAAGTTCACCTATGTAACCTTGGGCAAGTCATGATACATGTCTGGGTCTCATCTGTGGATGATCTCCAGGTATCCTTCCATCTCTAAACCTAATGTGCTGGGTCCTAGAAAATCTGATTTTTTGCCTCTTTAACTCTTAACCACTAACAACTTTGTATTTATTCTATAAATATTTCTATTGTGGACCTGTACCTCCCATTAGGTTAACAGCTCTTCACAAACAGAGATTGCTTTTTTCTCTCCTCTTTGTCTGTTCATCACCTAACATGGTGCCCAGTTGAATGCTCCTTGTTCTTTGTCTTTAGGGCCAGAGAGTACCAGGCCAAGCCCTGAGAGTCCACAGGACTGTCCATCACATTTAATCCAAGTCAGGAAGCAATTATTAACTTCCTACTTTGTTCCAGGTGCTGGGCTAACACTAGGGGTACACAGCAAAGCAGTTTGTACTCTTGAGAAGATTCTGTTGTACTGAGAAACAGCACATATAAGAGGAGATAAATAGAAAACCATAGAAATTTTTTAAAAAAGGAAAACCATAGAAATTAATTTTGGGATGGAAAAAGTCAGATGCTAACCACTGAGAGATTAAGGGAGGCTTTGCAGAGCTGAGCTGAGCTTTGAAAGAAGCAAAGGAGATGAGTTCTCCTTGAGATTACCCATCAGTATGAGAACTACCCCCCAATGTGGTTTTTGTCCTTCCCTCCAATGAGTACCAACTTCATTTGATGTATGTTTATCCCCCCATAGCAGCAAAGGAGAGAGAAGGAACTGAGGAAACAGCAGGAGAGAGAGCAGAGGAGACACTATGAGGAACAGATCCGCCGAGAGGAAGAAAGGAGGCGGGCAGAGCATGAGCAGGTAAGTCACTGCCAGGAGATCCCTGAAGCAGGACCCTTGGAAGTCCATGAGTCACTTGGTTATGATTTCAGTTGGGATTGTTGCGTTGGGGAAAAAAAAAGGTGGTTTCATTTTCCCCCTTTGTGACCAGTTGTAATTATCACAGGCTCAAGAAGTCCAATGCCCAACCTAATATGTCTCCCCCTCAATGTACCTCCCTCAATGGCCAATGATAAGATCCTGGAACAGTCTGATCTTATGGTTCCCCCCAGTCCCTTTGTTAATGTTTTGTGAGTGGGACTGTTTGGCTGCAGAAACCACATGAGTTCTCCCCTTTCATGACTTCAGGGAAGCTCTTCTTCTTACCCAAGCTTTCTTCCCCATGACACTTAACTTGTCTGTTGGCCTCTCCCTAATACCATTTAAAGCCCATCTCTGACGTGTAGGATGCAGCCTACAAGGACAGTCAGGTAGAATGCTGGGGGGTTGATAGCAGTCAGCAAGGTTTGTCCCCTTCAGCTCTTACACAGCCCAGAAACTTCATTGCATGGTGTATTCTAGGGATTTCATAAAAACTGGGCTCTTACTAGAACAAGCTCCAAAATGTAGCTGGGTTTACTTAACCCTGGGCATTTGTCATAAAACTCATCTCAATGGACCATTTTTTGAACAAAAGTTTTGTGCTTTTGACCTAAATGTCTTTGCTTGGGAAATGTCTTCTTGCTGGCCGAGGAGGTCTTTGGGTGTTTTCCTTTTTTCCATTCCCCTCCCTCCTTCTGGACTTCACCTACCACTTTCTGTTGCTTTGTGAAATTACTGGTTCTTTCTTTCTCCTCTCTTTCTTTCTCTCTCTCTTGGTCTTTATTCCTCTGAATTCCCTGCTGGCCGCTTCACCAGGAGTACATCAGGAGACAGTTAGAGGAGGAGCAGAGACAGTTAGAGATCCTGCAGCAGCAACTATTGCAGGAGCAAGCCCTCCTTCTGGTAATGGGATCCCCAAGCACCAGCTCCCCCATTCTCTGTCCTTCCTTGGGGTGTGTGTTTGCATGGGGGTGCCTGTGTCCTCCTTCACACATGCATGCATGCATTCCAAGAGGGAAACCTAATGGGCAAGATACAGGAGAGGAAGCCCTCCAAGCTCTGCTCTTTCACTGATTTTATAGAAATGGGAAGTATCACTGGAGGACCTGGGTTCTAATCTTGCCTCTGTATGTAATGCATGTGTGGCCTTGGGCAAGTCATTTCACAAATTCCTAATTGTACATATGTGTGTGCATGTATGTATGTGTATGTGTTTGGGTCTCTGTCTAAATCTGTGTCTAGGAATTTCCTAATCAATTTCATGAGATGATCAGGAGGTGAGTCTTTGTTAGGAAACTCAATAGTCTATTAACTTGCTTCTTGGTTTCGATACACCCTTAGATATATTAAGAGTGAAAGTCTTTCTAAAGAAGTAAGTTTGATAAAGGTGAATGGTGACTTATATATCATGGGAACTCTCTTTACCAATGCAGATACACAACACCAGAAGAAACACAATCCTGTTACCGTAGACACATAGAGGTTAAGTGACTTGCCCAAGGTCATACTTCTTGTGTCTCAGGAGGGATTTGAGCATAGTCTTCTTAGTGTTGATCCCCAAAATTCTACCCATGAAGTCTCACCACTTCCTCTTTTTGAACCAATTGATTTTTAATAATTTATGAAAACCCAGATTGAATACCACTTTTGTGTTCTTTATTAAATCCTATTATTCATTAAAGTTTTGTGAAAATTCAGCTACATTATAAGTTCAGAGTGTTCAGGACCATGGCACTCATTGCTTTGGGACTCTCAAAGCCATTTGCGAGCATGCTGGAATAGATTCAGAGTAAAACATATCACTCTGATGCAAACCCACTCAGATTTACAAGATCCAAAAGCCACATTTCATTTGTAGACTATTAGTTTTTATTTTATGCTGGGAACATTTTGTGTTCCTGGCTCACACTACTCTCATTTGAAATACTTTTAAAAACATTTTATTGTGACAACAATATGCCCTGAATAGTCTTGGATTTGATTTTGTTTACTTTCTTTTTAAAATCAAAATTCTATTCAGGGACATTCTTCTTTTCCCTTTTGACTCTATAAATGTGCTTGTTAATGTTGTTAGCCTATATTAATATATATGTATACACACACAGGCACACACATACTTTTATACATATTCACACATATATGCAAATCTCTTCATTTTTCTTCTTAATGTGGCCCTATAGAATGTTGGGCAAGTAACTTTAACTTTACCTCTTGAAACCTCAGTTTCCTCATCAGCAAACTGATCAGCTAGGACTAGATGCCTTCTGAGATTCCCTCCTGCTCAAAACCCCTTTTCCTATGCTTTCTTCAATATGGGAACTCCCAGTGTGGAAACATCCATGTGATATTTTCTATCATTTTGAGAAACATCAAACTCAAAGCATGGAAACATCCATATGACGCAGACCGTCGTATTGATGGCTTTATATAAGTCATAGTGAGTTACCTATAACACTGAGAATTAAGTGACGTTGTCCTTTGACAGATACTTAATACATATCAGAGATGGGACTTGACCCCATTTCTTCCTGACTCCAAGATTAACCTTCTATAGCCACCATAACACACCACCTCTTAACTTTTTCACCCTGAGGTTTATATTTAATTGTAGATATTTGATTTGATTAAATGACAAAATTGGGAAAGGGAGGTGAGCCATTCCAGGCGCTGTACAATGACAGGGCCATGTGGCTGCATTGCTGCCATTTTGTCAGCTTCTGTTGGCTTTGAAATTGAAGGGCTGTCAGTCTGAGTCCCAGCTTTGCTCTGACTTCACATGTGACCTCTCAAGGGCTTGTTTCTTCATCTATAATTCAAGATCAGCCTAGATGAGTCCTAAGTTCTGTTCCAGTTCCCCTGTGTGACTTTGGTCAAGTTTCTACATTTCTCTGGGACTGTTTCCTCTTATAAAATCAGTGGTTGGGCTAGAAGACCCTTTGGCTACTTTAAATCTATGATGCTCCCTATTTGATCTTAGAGCAAGTTACTTTCTCTGAGTCCCAAATTCCTCAGAATGACAGGATTGAACTATATGACCTCCTTGCTATAATTCTAAATCTATAACATTAGCCATGTGGTGCTGGGCACCTTCTCTGAGCCTCAGTTTCCTCATCTGTGAAATGTGTAGGGCCCTTCTGCCTCCAAATCTAAGAGTGAAATTGGTTCCAAACCAGGAAGGAGCCCTTGCTAAGTCAGAGGAAGGATAACACCAGGAGGGAGGGGTCCTGTTTTTTAAAAAAAGTCATGTTTCTGATAGTCTGTCCTCATACTAACTAACCCTCTATTTGGGTGCTCATCAGTGTTGCTTGTGTCCATGACCGATCTCCTTCCTTTGTTGATTTACAAGAACCACTGTGATCTCCAGTGCCTACAGACACGCCTGACATTCTGTTCCTTGTTGTTCCTCTTCCCCCTTGTTCTGGGCAGGAGTATAAACGCAAACAACTGGAAGAACAGAGACAGGCTGAACGACTACAGAGGCAGCTACAGCAGGAAAGGGACTATTTGGTGTCTCTTCAGCAACAGCAGCAGCAACAGCGCCAAGACCAGAGGCCAGGAGAAAAGAAGCCACTGTACCACTACAAAGAAGGGATGAATCCTAGCGAGAAGCCGGCCTGGGCCAAGGAGGTAAGAAAGCAAGGTGGTGAGTTTGGTCTCCCCTGTGCTGGTGGAGAATGAAGTTGGGTACAACAAGGCTGTGAGTCAGTTCCTTAGAAGAATCCCACCAGAGACAGAGAGAAGTGACTCAACACCCCTTTTTGTTCCTGGTCATCTTTTAATGGCAATATGTTGAAACTATTCCTTTCTATTATGGGATTCCAAGTTAACATTTTGTTTGTACCCTGGGCAGTTTACAAGACCATGTCAACAGGACACCATGTTTTTTCTCTCTTAGGATTCTAGTTAGGGGCACCTACCACTCATACATGGGATATGTTACCCATAATTGGTCTAAAGCTAGCAAGGAATCAATTTGTTCTTGAATGTTCCTCACTGGTAAACTTCTGTCCCCAAACTGATAGACCATGGAATTAATAAACATAATTCCTGACAGGTTTGCAAATTAAATAATTTCACTTTTTTTTTAATGCTAAGTACTTTTATTTTTTAAAAATGCCCAGGGACAAGGGAGAAAAAGAATGATAAACTTAGATGATGTAGACTCCTTCACTGTCCCTACTGCCCATTTTCTTATTGACATGTATCAGAAGAAAACCACATGAAATAGGTCCCTTTCCCTATTGTCTGGTGATGTGGCCTGTGTTCTCTTGTGTCCACATGATACCCTGTCTTCATAACTAATGCTTCTTTTGTTTGTTTGTTTGTACTTTAATGGTTCAATTTTGTGATCTACTCCCAGGTACAGAAATGGCCCCTTAATAACTCGCCCATTCTTCCAGCTAAGTGGACCCACTGTGCTGTCAGCCAGCAGCTGGCATGCCTTGTGACCAGCAGAAATATGCCACTGTTACCTACTACAGAGCCTCCATCTACCTATGCTGAACTGAAAGACTTAGTTAAGCCTGAATCACAGTCAAGGCCTAAGGCAGGTGCTCAGAAAGCTAACAGGTTATCTTCCACTGCCATGATGTCAGTGGACCCTGTGGTCATAAAGAATTCCAGATCAAGACACCTGATAGGGCATTCAGCACAGAAAAAAGCCATAACCACTGCCCAGGTTAAGCTTAGCATTCAGGACCAAGAGCTGAAGACACAAGAAGCCACAAGGACTATGGTGGTAACATGCCCCAAAAGACCTCACACTCAAGAACATGACCCGGTTAGGGACGTAGGCACGGAGCTCATCAGTGCTTCCTCTCCAAGTATCTCCAAAATAATGGGCCCTGCTTTGGCCAATAGGAGAATTTGGAAGGACTTTCGAGAATCCCCAGGCATCTGGGGAAGAAAGTCTATGAATTCATACATATTTGCAAGTGCCTTTTCTCCTCTTAGGAATGTAAGATCCCTAGGTGACATCTCCCTGGGGCCTGAGCACTTTAATCTAAGTGTTTCTAGCCCCAAGTATGACTACAGAAGAATGAAGAAACAAGCTCTCCTGGAAAATCACCTCGTTCCCTTGAGAAGCAGCCCAGAATTTCTCCTCTCTCCAACACCGATTGTCCATGCACATACTCAAAAGAAGACAGGGGAAAGCCTGGAGCAATTTCTTCTTCCTTCCTTAGGTCTCTGCCAAGCACGATCTCACATGAATTTATCCACATTGGCACCTTTATTTTCAGGTCTCCGTTTGTCCTCCTCACAGAACTTCTTGGCCTATACTCACCATGCAGATCAGGCTCCTCTTTCTGAAGCCTTCAGGAGTAACCATGTAACTGATGGAAAGTCCTCATGGATTCCAATGAAGCCATTTTCTAGCCCTTCTTGGGGTTCATCCCTACTTCCTTTGCAAACTCCTTGCAGTAAGAAAGCTGTTACTGTTGGGCCCATGAATGGCAAGAGAATCATGTCACTGAGCACTCCTGATATGAGGTTTTCCAGGCACCATGACTCTGAGCCCCCACTGGTGGGTGCCATCTCCCAAGCATTCTATTAATCATTAGGAATTTCAGTTCTTTCTGGACATGTGTAGCCTTTTTGTCTCTGGTCATCTGATGCAAATAACTCCTTTGGGGATATGTTTCATAAGCCTCTCTCTAGTACTATAACTAACCATAATTCTGTTCAGAGAGATTTTCCGAAGTCTTAAAATGGACATGTACTTGTCTAAAGTCAGATTGAAACATGAGAATGAAATAGAAACCATGCTGAATTGGACATCACAGTGAATTGATAATTTCTTTGACTTAAATCAGCATTTGTTTTTAGGATCTGTTCCTTTTCCAAGCTGAGAAAAGAAAAAAAAATGTATATATATATATATATGTTTCTTGGTTTGGGCCTGCTTGAAAATCTAAATTTCTCAACAAACTGCATATATAGATTTTCTTTTCAAATCCTGTTGCCACAAACCTCATCTCCTAAACTGGAGAAGATGAGTAGTTTAGAATAGTTACTATATGCTGTGTGTTTTTAAGGCTTCCACCGTGAACAGAATTTTCTGGCTAATTGTGTGGTCAGGTTGCTGCCCCTACAGCTGTCATGGCCATCTGATGAAATGATTTGGATCTCTCTGTAGATGTAGGAATGAAAATGGAAAATTGCCTTTCCCAAATGAGACTTCTGCCAGAATGCAAATTTGTGAATATGCTGTGAAGGCGTCAGTGAAGCATGTACAGCACAGTTCAGTGAAGGGATATCAGATTTCAAGTCACAGGACCTGAGTTCCCACTTATTCCTTGTCTTATCTTGGACTTTGCCTCACTAGGTCTCAGTTTCCTCATCTGTAAAATGAAGGAATTAGGCTAGTTGGCCTTTCAGACCTTTTCTAATTTTAAATCTATATGCCTTTATTCCTGCATAAAGTCAACAGTCATGACTGGCCCACTTTTACTTCTCATAGTAGATGGCCGGTTTGGCTCCATGTTTGCAGAGTCAATCTACTTTTCCTCCCACTCTTTCTCTAGTCTCCGTGGTCATATTTTCTTTCCAATTTTGTCTTACATCCTTCTTTCCCATGTAATTCTATTTCCTTTAATTACTTCCTTTGACCAACTCATCTCTTTCCTCATCAGCCAAGCCCCATGATGGGTGCCCTTAGATCTCTTTATTTTGTAAAATCAGAAATGGTAGTGACATTTGCTTGCTAGAGAAATAAACTAAGAATCCTCAACTTTTCACAAATATTAATGAATTTCCCAACTTATGGTACTACCACATCATAGGATCATAGGTGTAGAGCTGGAAGGTACCAAAGTAGCCTTCTAGTCCACCTCCCAACAGCTCCTGGATTATTTTAAAATTTACTTCAAAAGTGTGTTCCTAAATTAAAAGTTATTTCCAATAGAAACAACTTTAGTCATAGGGATTAGGTTCCCAGGGTTTCCCTCAAAGCCTCTTGAAATGGGCATCCAAAGGACAATGGAGAGACACCATGACCAATCTACATATGTTATAGAAATATAGTTACAAAGGAATAGTATAGAAGGTATCTTCAAAGACATACATAAGGGGAAAATGACAAGTTGTTAATTGGGCACACAGGACAATACAGTGGGAAAAGTGCTGGCTTTGGAGTTAGGGACCTTGGTTCAAATCTTGACTCTCTTACTTCAGCCTTCGTGAGCAAGGGGACACTGCTCATTTCTTGACATTCTTGGCTTTGCCTCTGAACTTCTCAATATGTAGTTGCCTAGACTGAATTGTCTTCTTCTTCCTACCCACATGGCTTTGGGCAGGCTTTTTCTTTTTACCTCTATGGGCCTCTGTTTCCTCATGTAAAGTCAGGTGGTGAGACCAGATAACCTTGAAGGTGTTTTACAACTCTAGATCTCTGACCTGTGAGTGTTTGTGAAGAGAACAAGGAATAGCCATTGGACAGTCCATGGTATTCTTTGGTATCCTCATAAGAGAAAATAAGGAAGGATTTTGGCACCTTGGTGGTGACAAAAATAAAAAACACAGTCTAAAGTAAGTATGTCATTCTTTTGAGCCTTTCTAAGGATTTTTCTTCTGTTTTGTCACAAGAAACCGTAAGAGCCAGGGAATTATTTTTAAAAGCTCTACTTTACCCCACCACCTATAATCCTTCTCTCACTCTCCTCTTCTCTCTTCTTTTTCTTCTTTTCTCTCTTCTTTCTCTTCTCCTCTTTTCTCCTCCTCCTCCTCCTCTTTTCTCCTCCTCCTCTTCCTCCTCCTCCTCCTCCTCCTCCTCCTCCCCCTCCTCCTCCTTCCCTCCTCTCTCCTCCTCCTTCTTCTTCTCCTCCTTCTCTCCTTCTTCTTCTTCTTCTTCTTCTTCTTTTTCTTCTTCTTCTTCTTCTTCTTCTTCTTCTTCTCCTTCTCCTTCTTCCCCTGTCTCTCCCTCTCTCTCTCTCAGTTCCATTGTCTCTGGTCATGCCAACCAACTGGAGGTACCATTATTTCTGAACCATGATGGAAGTCATAGGATCATAGGTCTCAAGGTGAAAAGGACTTCAGAGACCCTTCAGTTCAACTCCCTCCTTTTACAGATGAGGAAACTGAGGCCCAGTGAGGTCAAGGGACTCACCTAAAGTCATGTGGATTTCTTCTTCAGTTGTTTCAGACTCTTTGTGACCCTGTTTGGAATTTTCTTGGCAGAGGTACTGAAATAGTTTACCATTTCTTTCTCCAGCTCATTTTATAGATGAGGAAAACAGGGTTAAGTGACTTGCTCAGGGTCACACAGCTAGTAAGTGTCTGAGGTCAGATTTGAACTCACAAAGAGGAGCCTTCCTCACTCCAGGCACAACCCTGTACCCACTATGGTGTCACCTAGCTGCTCTATCTACGGCACCACCTGGCTGCCCAAAACTTCCAAGGCAGGATTTGAGCCCAGGTCCTCTAATTCAAGAATTAGTGCTCTTTCCACTGTGGCACACTTTCTTATTTGTCCAGATCAGATGCTGGTTTTGCCCATTGAAAGGGAGCCACAGCTGGAGGAGTAATTCTGCCTTCTCAGCTGTCACCTTAAGCAATGACTTAAGACTCTCTCCTGCTCCTTCTGAGCCTTTTTCATATCCCTGTCTTGGCAGCATGTCCTTCTCTGGGGAGCAGCAGAATGCTTGGCATGCAGGAGTGTTGAGTGAGATTATATTTCATGTATTTTTTACACTCCATCATGTTCCTTCTTTGTGGTTTGTGCCCATCATCTGGCACATCTATGGGTTTGGAAAGCAGTCACCAGATCTGCTCCAAGATGTCTCTGTATTCCCCCCCCCAGCCCTTTAGAGTCTAATGTTAAGCCCTCATCGTTCCTTTCCCAGTCTTTGGTCTATCTTTGTGTCTGTTCCTTCCCACCCAGCTCCTTCCCCTTTATCTCATTAGAGGCTCATACCTTCAGAGGTGGAAGGGGCCATGGTGGTCATATAGTTCAGCTCTTCTCTTCTGTATCTCTTCAGTCTATTTCTAGAAGCAGTTAGGTACTGGAGTGGCCAGACAGCTGAGCTGGAAAGCCCTGAGCACATCACTGAATCTCTGTCTGCTTCAGTGTCCTCTACTGTAATAAAAACATCCACCTTCCCAGGTTATTGTGAGAATCAAATGAGAGATGTGTAAAGCACTTAGCACAATGCCGGATAGTAGGTACTTAATAAATGCTTGTTTTGGGGGCAGCTAGTGAATAGAGCACCAGCCCTGGAGTCAGGAGGACCTTAGTTCAAATCTGACCTCACACACTTAACACAAAAAACTAGCCAGGTGACCTTGTGCAAGTCACTTAATGCCAATTTGCCCTACCTTCCCCCCAGGCTCAGAGCCTCTGATAGTCTAACCTCCTCTTTTTCCACTTGAGACTGACTCCCATAGAAACTGAGTGACTGGTCTGTGGTGACAGAATAGTTCAGGCCTCTCACTCCAGACTCAACAGACTTTTTACTGAATCACATAGAGCTACTTAGCCCTCAGTTTACCAAAGGTTGGTCCAAGCAATCTACTCTCCTATAGTCTTTGCTTGAACTCTGACCTTCTCAATAAACAGTCACCTAACTTTAAGCTGTATGCTTCATTCCTGGTTCATACTTATAGGACCACTGGTTTGGACTAGGCCTTGAGAAATCTTTTGGTTAAAATCCCTGTTTTCAAGTGAATTTACATTTGAATTGTCCCAAACTGATAAAGAGTCTATTGTTTTTGAAGCCCTTTCAGGGGACTAGAGTGCACAACCTTCCTCTGTAATCATCTCCTGGGCTGGTTTTGCCAAAAGACAGGATGTGACTCATGCCATTATGTGGTAAGTGAGCCCTGGGTCAGAGAATCTTGAGAAGGCTCAGAGAGCTATTCTCAGCCTCCAATATTGCCTTCCAGCCCCAGAGCTGAACAGCTGTTTTGAAAGTAGTGTGTTAGAAGAAGAAAGAAAAAATTAAGCAACAATTTGACTTAAGCTTGAATTGGATTCTGGCAGTTTTTGCCATCAGCATTGGAGTTACTGTTCCTACCCCACTGTGTTCCATGCTTTTGCCTTATCATGGCCATAGACCTTGCCCCTTTAGAGCTGATCAAAAGCTCCCCAGATAGGTTTTGTTAGATTTCCTGTTAGAAATCATGTGATGCAAAGAAAAACTGGTTTTCAAATGGAAATAAATCAATTCTTCTTAATCTCTTTTTCACTTTTCCATTCATCTAAAAGAGCTTTCTCCCCTTCACTGATGCTGTCCTGTATAATGGAGAGAACATTGTGGACTGGCCCTTGCTCAGGCTGCTTCTAACACTAGCTGAAAGAACCTTTTTATTTTTTCAGTTTTTCCCTATCCTTTGGCAGCAAGTAGTTGGCTTGGATCATAGGCAGACTTGTTTCGAACTCCTTGGAGGCAGATAGGAATAAGCCTGATGATATCCCAGTTTCTATTCATACACCTCCTCATTTTGAAGAAAAATTTCTACCTTCTCTCTTTCCATATTCATCTTTCTTTTTTCCTCTGAGATGAATAGAGTGATCTTTGGTGATCTGAGAGGATAAGCTTCTGCCCAGTGGTGATATCATCAGTTTAATCAGAGGAACTGATTGTCTCATTAAGCTACCTAGGAGATTTTGTTATTAGAAAGGGCACCACTTATGTGGCTCTTGATTTCTTTCTCTAGGCCTGAACAAAATTGAATTAGTCAAGTAACTCTTGAGGTGGTATTATTTTCCCTTAATTCATCAGGATCATGTTTTCAATGACACTTCTTCCCCATTCCCTGGCTACTTTGTATGATCTCTGTCCAGCAGTCAAATTTAATGCTTGTTGCTACTTCAGGTCATTGGCTGGAAGGAATGCCCATAGATTTAGATCTAGAAGAAAATTTAGAGACCATGTACCTTAATCCCTTTATTTTATGGATGAGGAAATTGAAGTGACTTGTTTGAAGTCACACAGAGATAGTAAGTGGCCGAGATGAGATTTGAACTCAGGTCCTCTAAACACTAAATCTAGTTCTCTTTCCACCATAACATACTGCCTCCCCCACAACATGGCCAGCCAAGAAATCTTCAGAACTCAGTGTCTAGGGACTGGACATTGTGAAGCACAGTGCCCAGAGGTGATGGAATCTTTATGTGAATTTCAGGATGGTACAAATAGAAACACACCATTTATTAAGGAAGTCTAGGCTGCTAAATTATCTGGTGGAAGACAAAAGAGGATTTCATTCATGTATCTGAATCTTTTTTAATTCCAAACCAGAACTCTATTTTTAATGGTTCTAATTAACTTTCCACCCAAGTCTACATCAGTGCCACATCCTCCCTCTTTGCTTCATTCCTTTCTAACAAAAACTTTAGTATGTTGTGTTTCTGTCACAGGTAAGGACAGTTCCCTTGCTGACATAACATTGAGGATATTTGCAAGTGGTATTCTCTGCAACTCTGCTTTTCATAAAATGGACTCTTCTGGGGCAAGCTTTCCTTCCACTGGCTTTTCTTTCTCTTAGAGTGCTTTCTGAGCTGCCATACATGTATTTTCAAGTACAAGACAATTATGTGACTAAGCTAAACGTTTATCTGGATTTAAGAAAATAGCTAGGATCTCAGTGGTTCAAGTATTCTGGATGCTAAAACTGTAACTATAGAGGATATGGGTATAAGCCTTACTTCCCCTGCATCCTCTAGCTCTACCCTGTGACACCCTCCCTGCCATGTGTACTGCATAACTGCCTCTCTAATCTCCCCTGACAATGGCCTCAACAGTAGTGGCTTGGGGTATCCTAGAAATCTGCCTTCTCCTGCCCAGGAGGTAATATCCCAAGATTGCTCACCTCACAATGAATTCTTTCTCAGGAACCCTCTCCCCCAAAATTCCACTTACCCCAGGTGTCATAATTGCAATTTACAACTTAGTTGGACACATTGGTCTTATAAAAATACAGGTATACATATGGTATTTGGAGAAGTAATATTGTGCATGGTTGGGTCTTGCTTTATTTGCTGCTGCCTTTGCAAGATGTTCTCACCTTTATTTCTTATCCTGAACCTAGCCTTGTGGTGGTGATCCATGTAATATCCAGTGGTTCTTTGCTTTGTAACCTGCTGCAAGAAAAGGGTAGAGGAAACATTCTGGTTTAAAACTGTAGCCTGTTTCCATTAGTCATGTTTGGATATGTGGTGCACTTCTAGGGGAAATGGGCTATTGTGACAAATGTTCTGCAAATACCTTGTACGTATATACCTTGCACAGCCATGAGGGTCTGAAGAGAGGAAGGTTTAAATTACTACCCCTCTTCCCCAGGTTAAACTTCAAAGAACAGTTTCCTTTTCCATAGAGTATCTTGCATTGGGGTTTTCAAAAAATGTGCCACAACACCAGAGGGTTCATCTAGGTGTGCCATGAGCTATGTAGTATGTGCTCTTGCTACTCCAATGCATTTGTGTAAGTCTATTAGTAACCTGCATTTCCTGACAACAAAGAATAATACTGTGCCATGAGCAATCGCGGGGGGGGGGGGCGCGAGGGGAACATCTAGGTGTCACAGTGGATAGAGCTTTGGGCTTGGAACCAGAAACATTCATCTTCATGAGTTCAAATCCTGCCTCAGACACTTACTAGCTATGTGACCCTGAGTAAGTCACTTACCCCTATTTGTCTCATTTTCCTCATCTGTAAAAATGAGCTGGAGAAGCAAATGGCAAACCACTCCAGTATCTCTACCAAGAAAACCCAAAATGGGGTCACAAAGTGTCAGACATGACAGAAATTATTCAATAACAGCAACACAAGCAAAAAAAGCTTAAGAACTATTGTTGTGGCTTATTAACATGCTTTAAAATAATAATGACAACTCACACATAATGTATCAAATATCAAAGACAACGTGATGATTTCTATAGAGAAGCAGCTTGTCTCCCGAGTGACTAATATGAAAAAAATAGACTATCTGAATGTTTAATTCACATCTGCCAGGAGGACAAACTGGAAATCCAAGCAACCAACATTTACCAAGTGCCCCCTATGTGCCAGGCTCTGTGGAAACAAAGAGAAATGATCGATCCCTGCCCCCAAGAAGCCTATAGTCTACTGACAACATGTCCACATAGAGTATTGAGCTTGTGTTGCCTTAAAAATAATTAGAAGAACATGAAAATTGATGTTATCTCATTGTGTGTTAAATGGTAGGCAGTTTTTTTTTTTTAATGCACGCAAAAAATATTGACTTAGCGATGTGGGGTGAAGGCTAATATTTAAAGATTTAGAAAATGGACAGCCACTGCTAGGTATACTTGAAAGACAGATAAGCAGACCCTGAAAACATGCTGAATGGCCAAAGCTGGAGTCTAAGTCCCAGGCTTTTCTTTCTTGAAGAAGAATGTCATTCAAGCTCCCTCTAATCTTGTCTTATTCTGTGCATTCTGGCCGTCCCTTTGTATTTTCCTTAAGAACTGATCTTCATGGGATTAGTGTGTGAAGGGCAGGTACTAACGGCCAAGTTTCACTAAGCCAAAGGTCAGTCACTGGTGCCATAGTGCTTCCATGTCAATCAGTAAGCATTCATTAATCACCTACTATTTGTAAGTCACTGTGCCAGGCTCTGCGTGTACAAAGACAAAAATGATACCATCCCTGCCCCCAGGGAGCTCCCCTGTGCGCTTGTCCCTCTGTAGTGATTCCAATCCCTTCTGGTTGGGAAAGAGTAGGTTGGTGGTAATACAGAGAATGAATGTGATTGGTAATCACATAGATGGATGTAAAACAGGCCAAGAAAAAAACAGGAGAAAGAGAATACTAACCCCTACAGAGTTCAGGAAAGACTTCCAATAAGAGGTGATGCATAAGTGAAGGAAGCCAGGGATGCCAGGAGGCAGACATAATGAAGCAATACATTCTGGGTGCTGAATACAGTCACTCTCACAGATTTCTGATGAAAAAATAGCTGAGACTAACTGGACCTCCATAATCAATCATTCTTCACATAAAATCATATCCTGGATGGACATGGGAGCTGGAAGGGACCTTTGGAATCTTTGAGTTCAGCTACCTAATTTTTCTGATTAGAAACTGAGTCCCAAAGACTTGAAGTGACTCGCTCAAGTTTACACAGTGAGTAAGTCATAGAGCTGGAATTTGAACTCAGATAATTTAATCTCTAATTTAGCCCGCTTTCCACTGTGCCATAAGGATCAGGGAGGCCCAGGTAAGATGGCATTTGTCCTGTTGACATTTGCCCAGATGCAGAAGACTATTTTTGGTCTTTTGATGCTAATTGGGTATGGAGATCTGGCACCTTCTAAATCGGCTTGATCTCAAAGACCCTCAAATGGCTGTGCAAGTGATACAGTATACGTGAAAAATCAATGGGTATTCACTCTGTCTCTTTTGATTCCTCATAGGTGGAAGAACGTTCTAGACTCAACCGACAGAGCTCCCCCGCCATGCCACACAAGGTTGCTAACCGGATATCTGACCCCAATCTGCCCCCTCGATCGGAGTCTTTTAGTATTAGTGGGGTGCAGCCTGCTCGGACACCACCCATGCTTAGACCAGTGGATGCTCAGGTATGAAAGCTCCTGGATCTGACCCTGGAGATCACCTAGACCCAAACCACCTCACACCCATTCTACAGATGGAGAAAGGGAGGCCCAGAGAGATTACAGGACTTGCTCTTAGCAAAGCTGTAATGTGAACCCAGGTCTTCTCACTGCAAATCCAATATTCCTTCTCTTCCAACAGTCATCCACCCCTGGGACCCCTGACAGATCTCAGGACAAAAAGATCATTAGGACCTGATTACTTGTGTGTATTGTGTGTGTCTACGTTTGTATTGTATATCCATTTGTGGTCTTAACCTGTAATCTCACTGGCACAGAGACCTTCCATTGTGGAAACTCCCTCCACCAATGCATATCTGCAACCTATACTCTAAAGAGAGTTTCTTCAGTGGTACAGAGAGTTGAAGTAACTTGCCTGGAGTTAGCCAGTCAATAGCTGCAGAAATTGTGCTAGACTACCCAGCTGTTCCTTACTCCTATGCTGATCCTCTATCTGTTCCCCCCATTGTAAGACACCTTAAAGACAGCTAGTAGTGATATCGGTTCACTGATTACCACCACTCAAATCATGGCTGGTCACATAATCCACACCCCAAAAATGTCTTGAATAAACCATAAGGAAGATGGATTTTGCGGCAGGCTGCCAGTGCTAGGGTTAAGCTATTCCTGGGCACTTGAAGATGGAGGAAGAGTTGGGGTGGATCCCCTCCCTGTATGTATTCAGTTTAAATAAGGAAGGAGAGAGGTCCCCTCTGGTGCCCAAAGCAATGTCATTCCTCTCAGGGACAGCATTGGCTTTGGATCTTATCAAATATTAGAGACATCTGACTATGAAGGACTGTTCCCATATGACAGCATATATTGTCTTTAAACTTGGAGTCCAAAGAACCATAGCTCTGCTACTCACTACCTGAATAGCATTGGGCAAGCTATTTGAACCTCGCTTTACCTGATTTCTCTCTTGTGTAAAGTAAGGGCTCTGCCCTCAATATTTTCTCCAATCACTTCTTGCTCTCACCATCTATATTCTGGAACACTGGCAAGGCAACATAACCAGGGAGACAAAATCAGGATGGTTGGGTCCTCTGTGTTCTTCATTCTTTCTTAGTTGTGGTACAAGAAGTGAGAAGAGCTGCTTTCCAGGGAGACTTTATGATTTTTAACCATAAACTTCTTAACATAAAACTTTCAAGAAAAAATAAAAGAAATAACACTATTCTCACCCAAATGTGTTAGATTTCTTTCAAATACCCTCAAATAGATAAAAAAAATTTCCACCAAATACTTTGAAGAAGAGTGCCAGCCAATGAGCATCTCACTGACTTGGCTAGAGTTTTCTCATGGAAATTGGATGCTATTTAATATGGCATTAATTCCTCCTTTAAGAAGTAGTGCAGAGTCATGAACAGAGTTGGCCTCCTAGTCAAGGGGACCTGGATTGAGATCCTCCCAAATTGTGTGACCCAGGGCAAGTCACCACCTCTCAGGGCCCCAGGAAATTCTCTACGACTATAGATACTATTCTTCATTAGGAATAGAAACTTCTCACCAGAGTGAATGAAATCACAAGTCCAGTAAAAGCAAATAACCCTTCTCTCTTGAGGTCATCCCTGGAGTAGGTTCTTGTATTAAATGGGGGATTGGAAGGAAATACATTCTCTTGTAATTAATAAGGTCAAGGATTTTACAAGATCAGTGCATGAGATCACTTTCTTGTGATTTCTTTTGACTGTCTCCTATCATCTACTTATACTAAGATTGTGCTGTATTGGGGGCTCAGACCAGAGCTTCCCCTTCTTAACCCTAATTTTACCTCCATAATATCACAGTTCCACTTCAAAGAAGCAGATTCCTTGGCAATTGCTCTGCTGGTGATAAAAATAGGTGGGGAACACATCGATAAAACATTTAAACTCATGGAGAAGAAAACTAAGATTTAATAAGGAATAGGGACAAACAAGGCAACTTTGCTACTATCTCATTAAATTTAATAGCTATTTTTAAAAATAAACTGAGTAAAAACAAGTTCACAGCTTTAGAAACAAGAAACTTTTTGTTCTTTGTGTATTGAAAAGTTTGATTAAGTCCACAATAAAAAGGAATTTTTAAGAATATCTTCCCAAATATGACCACTTCAAGAGGATTAGCATTTTTGAAAGATGCTAGAGATGCTCTTTTTTCAAAAATTGTAGTGGGCAGAGAAGCTTTCTCCCTCTGTTTAAAGATAAGTTGGTATGTTGGGGTGTGTTTGGCAGGAGGAGAAATTTGTTTTGTTACTTGAGATGTCTTTTGGAATTATCCATTGAAGGATTAATACACTGACTGAGACTTTACTCTGCCCAGTGGCACTCTTCAAAATTTATTTTCTGACTTGGGTTGAATGCCATCTCAAAGTTTTCAGCAAATGAACTTAACTTAGGTTTCAGATTTCTAGACTGAAGGTCAGATTCAGCTGGTGCCAAAAGTTTCCTTGGTCCTTAGTGGCTACCTTTAGATGTCCCTATGGCCTCTTTCCCTTTCCATGCCTCTGAAAATACAGGAGGATGCAAGTCAGTTGCTAAGAGACACATAGTATTATAGGTATTAGCTGTGTACTGAAACACTAGTCTATTTTTTGGCTTTTTAATTTTTTTCCTTTAACAACTTCTTAGCAATAATGGACAACCTATTTAACCTCTCTGTGCCTCGCTTTACCTATCAGTGATTCAAGGATGAAGACAGCTGCATGATTAAACACACACACACACACACACACACACACAATATGTATGTGCATAAAACACATTTGCCGCATTGAGCACTTACACATACTTCTAAATCTTGGCTTGTGAACTTTTAAGAATGAAAAGCCATAAATAGAAGGAATCCATATAATTCAATATATACACCAGATTTTTTCCCCTTTAGTTTCAACACCTAGCTGATTCTTTTTCCCCCTCCTAATACTGATGCTCTCATTTTGGCTTAATGCTTAGATTCCACATCTGGTAACGGTGAAATCCCAAGGACCCTCCCTCTCTGCCTCTCAGTCAGTGCATGAGCAGCCCACAAAGGGGATAGCAGGGTTCCAGGAGGCTCTGACGGTGACGTCTCACCGTGCTGAGATGCCACGGCAGAACTCGGATCCCACCTCTGAAAACCCTCCTCTCCCCCCTCGCATTGAAAAGTTTGACCGAAGCTCTTGGTTACGGCAGGAGGAAGACATTCCACCAAAGGTAACACCACTCAGGTGTTTGGGTTTTGGGTTTCATTTTTTATTTTTATTTTTTTGCTTAATTTATGGTTTTTTTAGACTACTTCTACAAACGTCCAAAATTTAAAAGAGCTAGCCTTGGAGTTATATTGGCAAGGAATTTAACTATTACAAAATGTCCTTCATCATTCATATTCTTCATTGTTCCTCTACACAAGCCTCCAAGGTAGGCTGTTCCCTGTCTGAGGCACAGAGAGTTTGAGTGACTTATGGGCACACACCTGTCCAGGCTTAGGCGCCCAAGCTTCTGATTCTCCAAACCATTGTATACACTTTCACATAAGACTTTAAATAATGGACTTCTTGATTGTCCACTAAGTCTGTGTTTTACATGACATAAGAGCACCCAAATAAAGTGTCACATTCACTCTGTCATCCACATCTTTTGTCAGTGGGAAGGCAAACACCCAAATGTTTCAGAGGATACTGTCATCATGCTTTGTCCAGCCTTCTTAGAGACAGTGTGTCAGCCAACTTGGTCTGATTCTCTTTTGGACGTCTTGGGAACCAATTTGAGGTCAAGATTGGCCAACATGGGAGCATATGGTTCTGATACAATAACCACATGTGATGAATGCCTAGAACAGTTCCTGGTGTGGGTCATCTTTACCATTGCTTAGGAAATATCCCAGAGAGGGGAAAAGAGGAGGAGTCTGAAAAACAACCACAGAAAAACTGTGAAGGGCTACAAAATATTTTGTAAATGACCATATCTAATGCCTCTTGACATGAGACAGTGTTTTATAGTGACTAAAGCATCAGCCTCAGAGTCAAGATCTCTGCCTCTGATACAAATAAGCTGTGCAACAACGGGCAAGTAAGTTAATTAATCTGTCAACTTTTGTCTAAGACAAAAGTTACACACCAGTTACTATTGCCAATATATATGGTGGAGGAAGTTTCTACAATGGGTGTTCCATTACATCAGTGAAATCACAGGTCTAGACACCTCACCCTAGCATTCTCTCTCTCTCTCTTTCTCTCTCTCCCTCTCTCTCTCTCTCTCTCTCTCTCTCTCTCTCTCTCTCTCTCTCTTTCTCCCTCCCTCCTTCCCTCCCTCCCTCCCCTTTCCCTCTCTCCACCCTCACCTTTCTCTTGCATATATACACACACCCTTCTTCCCCCACCAAATGTTAGAACCAAGCTTTCATCTGAACATTTGGTTCACAAAATCATGGATTATAGACTAGAAGCAACCTTTGAGGCCATCAGTTTTTCTGAGGAAACAGGTACAGAGAGGTTAAGGGTCTTTCCCAGAGTCACGCACCTAATATGAGGTGAGAGATAAATGCAGGTCTTTCTAAGTCCAAGTCCAGAAGTACTTGTAACAAGCATTTGTTTTTATGCGGCGCTTAAACCATGAATTTCTCACAGAGACCAAGACTGATGTTACTCCATTGTAAACGTATCTTAGGTCAGTGATTGCATCACTTTCTCAATCCTCCCAATGCCCCCTATCAATTCTCCACTAAAGAAGCTGCTAAGAGTAGAAATGGACAGGAGTGTGTTTCTTTTGGTTTACCTAGAGAACAGAGAAGCCAAACAGGAGGGATAGGTATGGCACAAAGTGAAAATGTGGGGGGACTGGGCAGAGAAGCAACCTTGGTGGCCACAAGTCAGTGGTGGTATAAATCAGAAAGAGCACAGCAAAGTAGATTAAAGGCTAACATTAAAACCCAGAAGACCCAGGTTCAAATTCTGACTGACATATACTGGCTACCATACTCCTGGGCAACTCACTTCCCCCCAAGTCATGCCAACAAGCACATTGGCCTATTCTGTCTATTCTGCACCAACTGCTGTGCTAAGCATTAGGGATACAAAGAAAGGAAAAAATAGCCCCTGCCTTCAGGGGTCTCACAGTCTAATGAGGAAGACAATGTGCAAGCCATGTGCAACAAGATATATAGAGCCTAACTCGAAAGTACTATCAGAGGGAAGGCACTGACATCAAGGGGACTCAAGGAAGGCTTCTTGCAGAAGGTGAGATTTTAGCTGAGGTTTGAAGACAGTCAAGAGACAAAGGAAAGAGGGAGAGATTCAGGCATGGGGAGTAGCTAGTGCACATTCACAGAGTCAGTCAGAGGCAGCTAAGACTACAGCAAAAGCACTGGTAGAGGAAATTCCTTACTAGGTCTCTCTACACCAAGAAAGGTACAGACATGTCTGGGAGAAGAAAGGAAGGAACAGAAGGAAAGGAAAAGGAAGGAAAGAGAAGGGAAAGAAGGGAAAGGAAAGAAGAAATGAAAGGAGGATAGGAAGGAAGGGATAGAAGGAAGGAAGAGATGGAAGGAAGGAAGGAAGGAAGAAAGGAAAGGAAGGAAAGTAAGTAAAAAAGAAAAGGAAAAGAAGAAAGGAAGGAAGCAAAGGAAGGGTGGAAAAGGAGAAAAAGAGAGAGGGAACATGTCATTAGAGACTCTGATTCAGATCTCTGAGACCTACTTTTAAAACCGGTGCACCTCACTTTAAGAAAAGTAGCTGTAGGCAGATCTGAACTTAAAAAACAAACACAGATGATGATCCATTCAAAAAATCCTCTTTACAAAAGTATATCCTAGGCTTTCCTCCAATAGTAAACTTCCCTCATGCATTTAAAAGGGTTTTTGATTTTGGTTTTGGTTTTTTGTTTTTTGTTTTTTGTTTTTTGTTTTTTTTGTCCCAGAGTGTTTAGGAACACATCTATTCCATAAATTGAGGTGTACCTATATCTACCCTCTGACCCTTCCCAGGTAAAAAGATGATGGCTTTTCTACCAGCACCATGATGGTGATACTCTGCATGGTCTTTTCATTAAAGATATTCCCCTTTATTCATCCATATGAACGCTCTTTTTTATTACACTCCATATTCCAATACCAACTGGCCTCTTAAAACTAAATCAGGTTTTTTAAAAATTGTGCTTACAAACTCAAACCAATGTGGAAAATGCCCAAAATGCACAACTGATATCAGGAAGGTGGTTTTGAAGTTGGCTCAGTGGCTCCACTGGCGACAGGGCTCCCGGACATGTGGAATAGGACCAAGATTCTGCCCTGATACCCAAGTTTCTTCCCTCGTTCTCATCAGTCTCTTATTTGCCCAGAAGCTATAGGAAGAGATAGAAATGGGCTTCACTTTAATCTGCACACCTTTCTTTCTCTGCTTCCTTGACCCTCCTAGACACTGCTCCTCCTTGTCCCTTTGTGCCACTCCCCCCCCCCAAACTATCACAGCAAGATCAGCAAAACTGAGCACCCATTCTGTCAGCATGTTTGCCCATTCTTGCCAGTACTAGGATTAAATCGAATTTACACATTCTCAGTCTAGTGCACAATGATTCAGACCATTTTCATTTCTCTGTCTGTCTCTGTCTGTCTCTGTCTCTCTGTTTCCCAAATTTAGATCGATACCCCTAAAAGGTGGATTATTTTTAGATTTCACTCAAGGAATTGGATGTTGGACAATGGGAAGGAGGGTAACTCTGCCCTATATTAAATATTTTTTAAAAATTTAGGGGGGACATTTATGTTTATATATATATATAGATATAGATATAGATAATTATCATTTATCTACATCTCCATATGTCTCTATAGATAGATGTCTACATATCTGTATCTACATCTATATAGATATGGATATGTAAGTATTTATTTCTATAGATATTGATATATCTATATATAGTTCTATATCATAGTTCCATCTATAAATATATATAGCTATCTATATCTACATATATATAGATTTGCATATATTGATAGATCAATAGATGTGGAGAGAAAGAGAAAAAGGGAGAGGGAGAGAGAGAGAGAGAGAGAGAGAGAGAGAGAGAGAGAGAGAGAGAGAGATGTGGATGTAGATAAAAATGTATATTGGAAAGGAAAAGAATGTGGACTAGGGAGATTTGTTTGCAATTATCCCTCCTCTACATCTGGAGCCATTCTGATTTTCTTCCAGGTGCCTCAACGAACAACTTCCATATCACCAGCATTAGCCAGGAAGAACTCCCCTGGCAATGGAAATGCACTGGGACCCAGACTTGGATCACAGCCTATCCGAGCAAGGTAAGGCAATCATATTAAAAAACTACCATAAATGCTACTTTCACCCTTGTTCTTGCTTCCTTCTTCCGTACTTTCATCACTATCTTTATGGGGTCCCATCTACATTGCAAGCTCTTTGCAAGCAAAAAAGGTGCCTTCTCTTTCTTTCACAGATTCCAATAGTGCTCTGTATACAGGAGGTTCCCAATGACTGCTTTTTGACTGAACCAATCTATGCTAGAGTAGAAATTGAATCCAAAGTGAAATAATTAGAGCTGTAGTATGATGCTCTCGAACCCGATTTCAATGACCAATTAAGCAGTGAGGAAGAGTAGTTACAGTGGTCAGTGGGTTGTTTCACTTATGCTTGGAAGTCATTGGAATGCTTAAGATTAAGGAATTTAAAAGAACTTAAAGACAATCCAGCCAATGAGTTCTTTTTTAAGAAATGCTTTTATTTACTTTTAGTTTTCAATATTCAGTTCCACATCCCTTGAGTTCCAAATTTTCTTCCCCCTCCATCTCCTCCTCCCTTCCCCCCATGGCAGCATGCAATCCTATATAGGCTCTACAAACACCCTCGCATTAAACATTAGTCAAGTTGTAAAGAAAGATTATAACCAATTAGCCAGTTAGTTCCTAACCTGAGATCTGAAAGTTTAAATGTATGTCATTTTGATGACTATATTTCAATGTAACTGGTTTTCTTTCTTATCCCATGCATTTCATTCATTTAAAAATATTGTTCTGAGGAAGGGTCCATAGGTTTTGTCATACTGCCAAAGTGGTCCTTGAAATAAAAGAGGTTATCCAGTCCAACCTCCTTGTTTTTACAGATGGGAAAATAGCCCTAGAGAGATGAAATGATCTGTCCAGTCACAAAGCCCATAACAGAGTCAGAGCCAAAACCTAAATCTTCTGAATCAAGATCCTGTATGTTTCCCACTTCACATTGATGCCTCTCCAATTAAAGGCAGAAGAAATAATTAAATATTAATCAGCTCTAATTACACCTTGAGGACAGGGACTATTTTTTGCCTGGAGTTCACATTCTAATGGGGGAGACAAGACATAAATAATTATGTTCAAACAAAACAGATATGGAATCAATGGAAGGTAATCATAGAGAGAAAATACTAATAGTGAGGGGGAAACCAGAATGGCCTCTTCAAGAAAGTGGGATTGGAGATGTGTCTCGAATGAGCCATGGCCTAGAATCAGGGTTTGTAACCATTTTTGTCATACTCCTTTACCTGTTAAATGCATGAAATTATAATACATAGAATTACAAAGGAGACAAATTATAGAGAAATACAGTTATCAGAATACTTTTTTAAAAATCACCTATACCAAGTTAAGAACACCCGATCTAGAAAGATGAGTGTAAATCGGCAGTTCCATTCTCTCCAATTGACTCTGTAGTAGTGGAAGGAAACTGGCTCTTAAAAGAAAATCCTAAGGATAAATGTTACCATTATTTGTGTATCTCTTTAAAATATGGAATGCGTCTGATCATAAAGGCTTAGGCTTCCTCTGTGCATGAGTAGCCTTAGGAGGTGTTCAGTCCATAAATAAGATGGAACTGTGCAGGGAGGCGTTAATCTCGGGAGTGTGGAACACTAGCACATTCTGAACAGTGTTAGCCACTGTAGTCGACTTTCAATGAGCCATTTTCTCCTAGCTCCTTGTCAAATTCATTGCAGTCCTGATGTTGCTGCACATTGGGATGATGCAAATGAGGGCTGGGGCTGAACTTGACCATGAAGCCAAAAGAACGTTGATATTACAAACAGGAACTTTATCACTCTCTCTGTTTAGGCACTGATAAGTATATAATTATCCCCATGTCTTGCTCTTTTGAACCTTGTCCCCAGGGCACTCTTGCTTAGCCAGTTAACTTAGACTATTAGAAATGTGGTCTAAGGATGTTGTAATCTCAGGTTTTTTCTTTAATAACATAAAAGAATATAGATATTCAGGCAATCCCATGAACAGCAATTAAAAAACAGTTTAGTGCTTGCTTGTATATAGTACACCCTGCTGCCTTGTGGAGAGACAAAAGGGGAAAATGGCACAGTTTGTGCCCTCCAGATGCTTGCGATCTTCAGTTCTAATTCAGTGACATACTGAGAACTATTTAAATCATTTTTGTAGTCTAGGGCCCCTGAACTCTGCTCTGAGATTGAGAAAATGTGAGTTTGACACTTACGAGCTGTGTGACCCTGGGCAAGTCATCTGACCCCTTTGTGCCTCAGTTTCCTCATCTGTAAAATGAAGATAATAATACTTGTATTACGCGCCTCAACTCTTCTTTGTGTTTCCCTCCCCGAGTTTTATAGATGTAGTTCAATTACAGTTGCAATTGGTAAACTTTAGAGAACTATATACAAATGAGTTATTTTTTTTTCTAGTTTGCTTCTAGTGGAATTCTTTTATTTTGGTCAGATCCTTCTGTGTGTGTTGGGACATTCCAGGGTTTTGGAGAATGCTGTGGGTCCTGATCAGGAGAGGAGTTGGTTGTATGCAGGAGTGGCAGGCAGGGACGCTAAGGGAATGGTGGGATAAGAAGAGTGGAATGGGGCGGAGAGGGCTTGGGTTCCAATCCCAGCCCTACTCACTTCTTCCTTGTGTGTCCATAGCTAATTCCTTTCCCTTCTCTGGGCTTGAGCTTTCTCCTCAGCAAAATGAAAGAGTTAAACAATCTGACCTCAGAATCTTAGGAATCTTCATACACTGTGGATGGGACTTCTTAAGTTTTGGAACAGAACTTTTTCGAGTAAGCAAGAGCCCACCAGGTCACCCCTCCATCATGATCCTTGCTGCCAACTGTCTCCTGGTGGCCAGCATTTGAGGAGTGCATTAAGCTTATGCAGCTATTACTAAATCAAATTGGACTAGAGTCAAATAGGCATTAGGTAATTGTAATCGAACTGAATTTATAAAACTGAGAGGAAAAAAATGTCAAGGGCAAATACATGCAAAAACCCTTTAGCTCATAGATTTAGAGTCTTTAGAGTCATGAAGACCAATAGAGATGAGGACACTGAGGCTCAGGAAAGGTCACACAAGTCCTAAGTGACAAAGCTGAGATCTGAAGTCAAGTCCTTTGACTCCAAAGTCAATGCTCTTCTCTATACCACACTGCCCCTCCTTGGGATTCCACTGAGATTATATATTATTATAGTATACAATAGTACTTAATCAAAGCATTTAGAGGTACAAGATAAAGTAGGTATGAGGCCCAAGGGGAAAGTTTATTACTTCCAGGGGGGATAAGGGAAGGCTTCAAGAGTAGAAAGGGCAAGGTAATAGTATATCGGGAAGATAATGTGTTAGCATTTGGGCTTGGAAACACTTTCAAATAATAGTTGGTAGTTTCTGGAAGCTTGTGATGATGCTGTTCCTAGAAGGAGGAAGCATGGAAAAGTCCCAGAGAATAAAACCTAAAGAAAGTCAAAAGGGCTTCCTGATGCCATAGGAATGGATATGGATCAAGGGGAAAAGAGACCATAACATACCACCTAAGAGACCATGCTATCAAGTGATTGAAGAAGTAGTAAGGGCCCTCTCCAGAGCAGCTAGGCAGCACAGTGGAGAGAGCACCAGGCATGGAGTCAGGAAGACCTGAGTTCAAATCCAGCCTCAGATATTCACTACTGTGTGAACCTGGGTAAATCATTTAACCCTGTTTGCCTCAATATCCTCATCTGTAAATGAGCTGGAGGAGGAAATGGCAAAGCACTCCAATATCTTTGCCAAGAAAACCCAGATGGGGTCACAAAGAGTTGGACACAACTAAACAAGAAAGGGGCCTCTCCAGGATGTTTGTAGTTCCCAGGGAAATGAGGAAGACTTTAGTGGGCCAGGCCAACACGGTACTCTTCCCCTCCCTGGTGCTACTCTTAAACACATACATATATGCACGTGTATGTACTACACATTCTATTTTACATATGGAATTAATGAATTTAAAGATCTTCAAAATGGTGATTCTGATATACAGATGAAATCATTGTGCGTATAGCTACAAACATATGAAGGAATAGATTGGTTAGAATGAGGTCTTCTGTTTGGCATTCCAAATCCTTTTCAAGGTGCCTACAGCCTCCTTTTCAAACCTGATTATAGATGACTTCCCTTCCCATACTGTACAGTCCAACCAGACTGGCCTCCTTGATGGGCCTTATGTCTGGCCTCCTCCCATCCCTGGGCCTTTATGTTGGCCATTTACATCTGGAGTTTGCTTTCTGCTCACCTGTTCTTCTTAAATTCCCTGGTTTCCTTCAAAGCTGAGCTGAAGAACCATCTTTTACTTAATGTTTTTCAGGATCATTTCACCTACCAGAGTCTCCCCCTACCATGACCTTATATTCTCTCTATAGAAAGCTAGATATAGATGCATATGTGTGTAGATATACACAATACATAGATAATGCATACATATACATATATGTGTGTATCTATTCACCTATATATAGACATATACATATGTGTGCATATGTCTGTCTATCTATATGTGTATCTACATGTTTATAAACATATGTCATATTAGTTACAAATTATATTTGTATATTATATTTTACACATATACATATATTCAAAAACACAGCATTCATATACGTGTATTATGTTGCACAGTGTCTCTCACACAATAAGCTTGAAATAATGCCTTTTCATTCATTTATAACAAATTCTGAAATTCATATACATATGTATGTGTCCAATGCACATGAGCTTGTATCCCATGTTGTGATACAGTGACAAACATGAAACTGACCCCTCAAGTTATTTGAATTATATAGGAGAGATATATCCTAGAACAGACCTGTGCACACACACATATATGTACACACAGCTATATGGGTTGTGTCAGATGACTAGGTAGGGAGAGATCATCAGACGCATAGGCAGGTAGGTAGGTTAGACAGACAGACAGACAAACAAATGGACAGATAGGGGGAGATGTGCCTGCTCTTTATGAGTCTGTTAGGATATAATCACTTTCATTATGTGGTACTTGGTGCTTATCCCAGTTCTTTTCTCAAATAATTTATACATAATAGTAATCCATGTACATAAGTATAAAAGCTGGCATGTATGGGCCATTTTAAGGTTTGCAGAAAACCTTACATATGCTATCTTGTTTGATCCTCACAATGGCCCAGTGAGACAGGTGCCACTTTTATCCTTATTTTTAGATGAGGAGACTGAGTCTGGGTGATTGCCCAGGGACACACAGTGACAGGAAAAGTCGGGGGCAGAATCCAAACTTGGGTCTGTCAGACTCCTGATGCAGGTAGCCCCTGGCTAGCATACCCCCGGCTTCCACAGATACAGAGGCATGAGGGCCCCTTCAGCCTCTCACGTTCCTTCTTCTTGTAACCTATTTTCCCATATTTTTCTTTTTGTTTTCCTCCTTTGCCTTGAAGTCCCTAAGGATCAGAGCACATGTGGATTTGACCTGGATTCATTAATTCTTCATGAGTTTTTCCTCCTATTTCATCCTCAGCAAGTGATATTGTTACCTAGTCTACACATCTCTTCAAAGAAGTCTGTAATACATGATTGTCATGGTAGCTGGGTGACACAGTACATAGGGTACTAGGCCTGGAGTCAGGAAGACTTGAGTTCAAATCTGGCCTCAGAAACTCACTAGCTGTATGACCTTGGGCAAATAACATAAACTCAGTTTCTTTAACAATAAATTGAAGATAATAGCAGCACCCACCTCTCAGGGTTATTGTGAAAGTCAAAGGGAATAATATCTGTAAAGTGCTTAGCACCCTGGCCAGCACATAGTAGGTATTATATAAATGTTGGCTATTGTGAGCTGTGAGGACTAAAAATGAAATAATGTTTCTTGTTACCTTTGGGCACCAGATAAAACCCACTCTTCCAACTCCTTTCTTTGCCTTTCCAAGGATACCTCTAAGCCCTCCTTTCATTTAGCTACAATTTCCTTTTGTCTTCTTGGGTTTGTTTTTTAATTACAAGAATGCCTCTCACTTGAATTACTACACCAGCTTCCTAATTTGTCCCCAGCTCCATATCTCTACTAACCCCAAGCCATTCTGCACTCAGCTGCCAGGACAATTTTCTTCAGGCATGGCTCTGTCCATGGCACTGCCTTGCTCATGAGGCTCCAGGGGTCTCCCATCTTTAGAATCAGATCTAAAGCCCTCTGTTTGGCATTTAAGAGCATTAGTCACCTTGCCCTTTCCTGCCTTCCCAGAGTTCATGTGCATTACCCCCTTCAGGAACTCTGTGGTCCAGAGATACTGGCCTAGTTCCTGTTTCTCACAATGAAATTCTCTCTCATGTCCATGCCCTTGCACTAGCTGTCTGTTCCCCATCCACAATGCTCTCTTTCCTCCTTGCTGCCTTCTTCTAAGCCCCAGCTCAAACCCCACCTCTTCCATAGGAAGCCTTCCCAAGTCTCTTTTCCACTTGATTCTCCCCACCAAGGTCACCTGACTTTTCTTCTGCACATATCTTGTACAGACCTCTATGTTTTACATTTTGTCTCCCTCATTAGAAGGCAAGCTTCTTGAGGGCAGGGACTGTTTTGCCTTTCTTTATATCTCATTGCCCAGTGCATTTTTTGGCACATTAGAAGCACAGATAGTAAGGGTCTGAGGCTAGAAGTAAACCAAGCTCTCTCTGACTCCAAGCCTAGCACTCTATAGGCTGCACAAAACTTTCAAACTCACTTCTTTTCCAGCAGAGTAGAATGGGAGGAGAATGGGCTGAATTTCCTTTGGGACATTGCAGAGATCCTTTATTCATCCCTAAGCTTCCCATATAAGCAAAGATCCATCTATAATGGCAAAATGCTATTATTATGTGGCAGGTAGACAAAGAACACAGACATTTGGAAGAATTGAAAATGCATCATATACACTTGCAACTGGCGAGTCAGAAGGCAGGTGTGAGCAGGGTCCACCAGTGAGGAACTCTGAACTTCGAGGAATTGTAAGCAAGAAAGAGAGGGCAGAGTGGTCCCATACATGTCAATAACAAGTGATGGACAATGACAGTCAGGGTCCTCCATTGGAAACAAGAAATCAAGGAAGGCCTTCAACACATACATGTCCTTCGGTGAAATTCGGGGAGTACATGGGCAGGTGTTCCATGGGTTGTATAAGTATGGTTGCATTGTCATCTGCCTAACTGGAAGGAAATTCCAAATAATATCACAGATCCATTAGAGTATTTTAATGTTTGTATGCTCTTGTGTGTATGTGTGTATTTATATACACATGCACACTTCTGTGTACACACACATTTTGGTGGGTTGTTGTGTTGTTTCAGTCATATCCAACTCTCTGTGACCTTATTTGGGGTTTTCTTGGCAAAGATACTGGAGTGGCTTGCCATTTCCCTCTCCAGCTCATTTTACAAATGAGGAACCTGAGGTAAAAAGGGTTAAGTGACTTGTTCAAGGTCTGTGTCTGAAGCCAGATTTGAACTCAGAAAGATGTCTTTCTGATTTAATATCCAGTGTTCTATCCACTGTGCCACCTAGCTACCCAAATGTATACATACATGTGTGTATTTGTATATACATGGGTAATATACATGTGTTTGTGCATATAGCTGTGTGTGATAACCATGCACGTGTACATATATGTTTGTGTGTTATATGCATAATATGTATAATACAGTTTTTGGTTTTAACCTGACCTACGATTTCACCACTATAGAGTGATCTCACTGAGGGTCTCCCTCTCCTTTCTCTAAGCAATTCTACCCTCACTCTCCAACCTAGTGAGTTGCAGGGTGACTGAGAAATGAAATTACTTGTCCAGGGTCACAGTGTCAGAGATAGGACTTGAAACCAGATCTTCATGATGTGGGGACCAGATCTGTGTGAAGTATGGTAGTTATCAAAGATCAGTGAAATCTTCCTTCTTATTTAAGATGCTTCCTCTGCTGCCTGAGAAGGGACCCTGCCACTTGCTGGACAGCCTAACATCCTTGGGCATATGCCCTTCTATCCATAGCTGTAGGGGGCATGTTATGGTCTCCTTTCATCTTGATACTTACAAATTCTCCTTGAAGCAGACATTTCATTTCTTGTTCCTGGCACTCAGCTCTCTAGATTTTGCCAAAGTCCAGATGATAACACAGACGTTATCCTCGCCTGCCCTGACTGCTCCTCTGCCCTCCATGCCCAAACCACATGGTGCCCTTTATTATTTATTGACCTCAAAAATCAATAAGAAACATTGCTCAGCCCACTTCCTCCTAAACAGCCCCCAACTTCGAAATACATCAGAGGAGTTGAAATCAAAATCTGACCTGTGACCTGTCTTTCATGTGTAAGAAATCCCAGACTGGCTTCACTATTGACTTTTCAACCAAATGCACCATTTTGCATTTTATTGGCATCTTTTTTATTAAGTTAGAATTGGGATCCCCAAGGTCTGGATTAGACCTGTTATTTTATTGGTGTAGGGAGCTCCCTAAGGAGGAAGTTACATCCCGCCCATGAAAGTCAACCCCTTCTCTGTCTTAGAGTCGCTCAGAAAACAGAGATTAAGTTATTTGTCAGGGTCATACAACCAGTATGTCTCCAAGTTGGGGTTTTAATCCAAGTCTTTGTGAGTCAGCCAAGCATAAAAGATGAAGTGTGTCCAAAAGACCAAAGGTCAAATCCAAAGGTAGTTACTAGTTATATTGCCCCAAGCAAGTCACTTAACTGGGGGACTTGGTGGTCCAGACAGTTCTCTAGAGAACCAAATAAACTCCAAAAATGGATGGAGCTTGAAACACAACATTTATTCTAATTCTGAGCTCTAGCCTTATGTCTCAGCATCTCGACATGCATGTCCTACTGAATTCAACACAGCTCAAGCATGCCACTATCAACTAAGCTAAGGATATTTCCCTCCAAATATGCTTCCACCTTCTGCAGTTAATACTTCTGAGAAAACACTTTATCCCTCCTGAGCCTGTTTCCTCATCCATACAATGAAGACGGATTAGATGAACTCTGAGGTGTCCTTGAGTTCTAGATCTCTGATCCTCAGACTGTCTCTGATGTTCATAATTTGAGTTATCTTCAAAACAATGGATTGAGTGCTGGGTTCAAGTCTGACCCCAGACACTTTAAAGGTGGGTATCCCTGGGCAAGTCACTTAACTTCTGTCCACCCCAGTCTCCTCAGCTGTAAAATGGGGGTGATAATCACCACTACCTTGCAGGGTCATTAAAGGGAATGAATGAGCTAATATTAATAAAGCACAGTGCCTGGCACATAGTAGACAATAAATGTTGTTTTTCTTCCAAATCATCTTCCTTCTTTCTAATCTCTCATAACTAATCAGTTACCGTGTCTTGTCCATTCTACCTCCACAGAATCCTCCTTATCCCACCCTCTCTTTATTTCTATTCCCATCACCCTAGTGCAGACCCTCCTTACTCGACCCCACCCCAGAATATTGCAGTAGGCTTCCTACATGGATTCTGACTTTCTCACACCAATCCATCCTTCACATCTCTGTCAGACTAATCTTTCTTGGACATTGACATTGTCATATCTCTCTGCTGGTTTTAAATAAGAAAATCTTCCATCCTTTTCTCTTATTGCCATTTAAAGTTGAAATGCCTTTGCTCAAACTCCAGATCCCTCCAGAATCAGCTGCCACCCTAGCTTTCTGATTTTCCATCCTATTATTTCCTTTTTTTGCATTCTGTGCTAGCCACAGTAGACTTCTCTGCTCCTTAGAGCATTCCCTTAACTTACCACCTCTCTCCCTTTGTCCACACTGATTCCGGCACCTAGGATGTCTTCTCTCCCTTGATTTGTACTTCAGTGGCTGCCTATAGGATCAAAAGCCCTTTGTATCTCCCCAGTCTTTTTACACCTCTCTCCTCTCTACATACTACATTGTCCAGACCCATTGGTGTTATTCTACACATCCACCATCTCCATTCCTTTGCATTAATTCCCTGCCTCTGGAATATCCACCATCCTCGGCTCTTCTCTTCATATCCTTGCCTTCCTTCACAGACCTTTCACAGCCCCAGGTCTCTCCCTTTACCTTCCCGCGCCACACACACCCCCTTTACTGGAGCTTACCCTTCGAAACTTCCCTTTCTGTCCCTCTTGTTTGTACTTCTATACGTGTTATCTCCCTCATTAGAATAGAAGCCCCTTGACAGCAGGGCGGCTTTTGTTTTTTCTTGTGTTTCCCCAGCATTTCACAAGGTTCCAGGCACATGCACATGTAAAGCAATTAATGTTTGGTGACTAAATGATTGATTCATCTACTAATTTTCATCCACCCTTTGAAGCCTATCTCAAGTGGCACCTCTTTTTTGATGCCATCTTTTATTACCCCAGTAGTAATAATCTCCCCCTTTCAGACCCCCAAAAGCATTTTAATTTCCTTATATCATGTTATATCACCTATTATATTATCTATGTTTGCATCCTGTTCCTTTCATAGCCTGTAAAAACCCTGCGAGGACAAAGGCCTTCTGTGCCATCTAAATTTTGTCATTTCTCTGGGGTCTACATAGAGGAGGTGCTTAAATTAATGTTTATTGGATTTTTTGATTGAGTTGAACTGGTTAAAATGTATACATTTCTATTCCTGGCTTCATACTCCTACTTTCTCTTTAGCTCCCATGTTGAAAGCATGGCTGTGCCATTTTAGCACAAAGTAAAGTGGCCTTTTGGCTCTTCTCCAGCCCGTCTGTCCCCAGAGACAGGCAAACTCAGCCATTCGGGTCCAGAAATCCAATGTTGGGGCCTTCGGTTTCCATTTTGGCTCCCTCTGTGCTTCCAATGAATTGAGTAAGTCCCAGGTCACTTTAGGTATCAACTTTGTGCAGTCATCTTCCTGATGCCAAAGATTAGCATGAGAAATGAGAAGTTTAGCCAGTCATTAATATGTTTTCAGATCTCCAGGTGTTCAGACTCAGCTGGCTATGCTGAGTGCACTGGTCATTAAGCATTTCTCAGAACCTTCCAGAATGTGCTCACAGGTGGGCCATCCATCTCAGGGACACTTTGCAAAGGGCAGAAAAGAAATTATCCCATGCAATATTGCACAAGAAGGTGGGCACAAATACTCTCTTCTTGAAAGGATCATAAAAGGTTATGTTTTTACTTGCACTTTTAAAAAAAAATCTCTAGAAGAAGATCCATATTTGCTAAATGCTTTCCACTTTCAGCAGCTAAAATAACCGTCCGTTAATGGAGGTCTCTCCACCGTCTAGCTCTAGTGGTGAGAACACGGTGCTAATGAGGCCAAGGTCAGGGAAACAGCTCTCCTGGGGACCAATTAGCATCGCACATAAACCATTTGTGTTCCTGATCACAACTTGCCCCCTCTTTGCTAGACAGACTTCTTGCTAATAACATGTGCCTCTCCATTCCCACTGCTGCCACCTTTGTCCAGTCCTCATTATCTCACTCTTGGACTACTGCAGAAGCCTCCTAACTAGTCCCCTTGACTTCAGCCTTTTCCCCCTTCTGCACGCCCCAGCACCTGTTCCACTCCACATACATTAAATATGCACACACCATGGTCAAGGCTCTCTGTTAGGCACTGGGGGGTATTCCAATTCTCCAAGTGATCTCTCTTTTCATAAACAGTGTCTGGCACACAAATGGCAATTAATAAGTGTGTGTTAATTAGTTGATTAATTGACATGAGTCCTTCTAATGATGCAGCCCATAACCCATCCATATCTGCCTACACTGCCTCACTCTTTTACGTGTCCCCCCATAAGTCCACCATGGGTGGGGCCACCCAGTGTCCTAGGTACCATCGTCTCATATTCCTGGCATTATATGGGTAGCAGCAAAGCACGTGGGTTCATCATCGGTTCTCCCTCACACTGGCTATATCATTGGCTCATTCTTTGTCCCAACTATATGTTCATCCAATGGCCTCCATGATACCCTTCCTTCTTAATTCCATACTTGTAATGTATCCCACTGGGGATCCTGAAATGTAAAGAGACATAGACCCTGCCCTCAAGGAGCTACAGTCTAATTGGAAAAGACAACAGTCAGGAATCTATAATGATTTTTTCCCAAAAGAAAAGGAACATAGCCACATTCTTCCTGATGTGTGTGTGTCTCCCAATACTGAGCGTTCCAGTAAAGGCCAAATAGCCACTTATTGGGAGCTTTTCCAACTTCAAGATTTTAACCATTTTGAACAAAGAAGTGACCTGGCCAGACCTGTGTATTGGGAAGATTATTTGGCAAGTTTTATAAAGAACAGTAAGACCCTCCTGGTATTCAAGTTCAGGTTCTCTGGAAATGCAATGTTCACAGTCCAGAGTTGTAACTCTGATGCACACCACCATGGAAGTATCATGGAATGATGGGTAGAGTGCTGACCTTGGTATCATGAACACCTAGATTCACATCTATCCACTGATCTAATCATGTGATTCCAGGAAAATCGCTTAACCTTTTTGTGCCTCAGTCTTCCCCCCCAGGACCTATCTACCGAGTCACAGGTAGGCTGTGATCTGCTTTGCTGGGGGGACTGGGAATTCTTTACACACTAATGAAATCATAACTTTCATATATTTACATGGAAGATGGAGGTGGAGCACTCCATGGGGTCCCATGGAAAGGCAGAGTGAGGGACACCCATTAGAATACTCTGGACTGGAGCAGGAGAAGGTAGCATAGATAGAGCTTGTCAATTTACATCCAAATAGATGTAGGAAGTTAGGGAAAGATAAGGTGGGGGGGCAGTCAGAGGGAATGCCAGGAGATAAGAGATGGGGTGTCTTCTTCTAGGAACAGCCAAGAGGCCATTGTCCCTAGATCAAAGGATACATATCAGGGAGTAGAGTAGGAGAAAGCTAAAATGGTGGGGGTTTATTAAACACTGGAGTTTATTGACTGGGGACGGGGAGGAGGTGATATGATCAGACCTGCACTTTAAGAAAATCACTTTAGTGGCTAAATGGAGGATGGATTGGAGTAGAAAGAGGGCAGACCCACCACCTAGTTATTGCAATAATCAAAATATGAGGTCATGAGAACCTGTACCAGAATAGGGGCAGTGTCAGAATAGAAAGGGGGGCATATCTGAGAGATGTTGCAGATGTGAAATCCACAGGCTTTGGCAACAGCTTGGATATGGGGGGGTGGGAGATAGTAAGGAATCTAAAATGACTCCTAGGTTGGTGGGAGGATGGCAGTGGCCTGAATAGGAAATATAGGAGGAGGTGAGAGTTTGGGGGAAAACACAGACTTTAGTTTTGGACTTACTAGGTGTCTACTGGTCACCCAATCTAAGATGTCTGAAAGGCAGCTGGAGAGGGAAGGTTAGAGGTCAGCAGAGAGACTGAGGCAGGAAGAATAGTGGTGGTAATTAAATCCATGGGAGCTGAAAAGATCACTAAGCGATGTGGAAGAGAAGAGGACCCAGGACTGAACTTTGTGGGGCCGCCTATGGTGGTGGGGATGACCTAGACAAGGATCCCAAAAAGGAGACAGAGAACACAAAGTCTGATAGGTAGGAGACAAACCAGGTGATAGTGGTCTCAAAAACCCAGAAAGAAGAGGGTGGTCAATAATGTCAGAGGCTGCAGAGAGAATGAGCAGAGTGGGGATTGAGAAAAGGCCATTGGATTTGGCAGCTGAGAAATCATTGTTAACTATGGAAAGCACAGCTTTGTTAGAATGATAAGGTTGGAAGCCACGTCGTAAGGGGTTAAAAAGAGAGTGAGAGAAGAGAAAGTGGAGGCACCTAGTGCAGATGGGCCTTTACACGGAGTCTAGCCACAAACAGCAAGAGAGATACAGGATGATAGTGGAGATGGAAGGCTGAATGGAGACATGGGCAGGTTTGTAGGCAGTAGGGAATGGACCAGTGGTCAGGGAGAGATTGAAAACAAGTGCTCCTGGGGTTGAGAGGGAAGGAATGGGATCACTCTGTACAGCATTAGCCTTGGTAGGAAGTAAAGCCATGTCATCACATGAGATAGGTGAAGGAGGAGAGAGGGGCAGGAGGCACCTGAGTGATAGAAAAGGAAGAGGAGAAAAGAGGGGCCTCATGGTGAAATATGAAACAAGCTTCTCAGCTGAGAAAGTGGAAGGAGAGGAAACCGTGGAGGATTTGAGGAGGGGATCAAAGGTTTGGAAAAGCCGTTGTGGAAAGTGGGATAGTGAGGGAGGCATAGAAAAATTACCAACTAGATGCTTCTCTGTCTGCCATTTAAGGACATTAAAAGCCCTTCAAAAACTTGGTAGGCTCCAGCCTAGCTTTTCACTCTAATTTCAAGCTTCTCTTTCATGGACTTTTTATTTCAGCCGAACAAGAATGCCACCTCTTCTCTGAACGAGGTATTCCATCTCTGGCTTTTGTGTGTGCCCTGCCCTCCAAATACACTCCCTCCTCTTGTTCCCTCTCATAATTTTTGCCTCCCTTCAAGGTTCCACCTCTTCTACAAAGGCCTCTCTCTTCCTCTTAGCTGTCAGTACTCCCCAGGTCCTTCCATCATGCCATGTACACATTGGTCTGTTTTCATGCACCTCTACAGTAAAATATTAGCACCTTGAGAGTGAGGAATGTTTTGTTCTTGTGTGTGTATCCTATGTGTCCAACCCATAACTGTCACTTAAAATTGGTCACTGGGCTCAGAGAAATTGCTTGGTTCTCTTGATAGAGCTAAATAATATTTTAGCAGGGAGACTTTTCAGCTATGACTCATTCACACAAATGTATTTCAATTTAATGTCTCATTCTCTTGCCTTTCCTGCACCCTACTCATAACAGAACAAATTATAGGAAATCCTGCTTCAAGTATAGAAATTGGTCAAAAACATCGAGGGAGTTATGTTGATTTGACTGACCTTCCTCAGAAGTACTGTTAACTTGCAGGTCAGGGCCTTCCTAGGACTGGTCTCTTCCTGCCCACCCACTAATTTAATTATTCTTCTACAAATTCTTGAGAAGCTCTTTGTTAGAGAAAAATGATGACATGAAACCAAGGGAAAAATAGGGAGAGTGGGTAGTGAAACCAAAATATATATATATATAAAGATTGGCTGGACAATTGGGTTTCTTAGCCTAATTGTATAAATAGTGTGTATTAGGAGGGTTTGCTTGTGGATTGTGTAGATCGGCAGTGTCTTTAGGGGAATGAGATAGTAAGGCTTGGTACCAATAGAAGACCCAGGGAGTAGCTCAGCAAACAACTGTGGCTTGTTGTCTGATGACTGAGAATATTAATGTTAAGTGGCTTCCCCTCACAGAGAAGTAGGATTGGACTGAATGTTCTCACAAGAAGGCAGCTTCCCTAACAGAAGCAAAGGAGTGAATGGATATTAGAGCTTGGAGGGATGGGAAAGTGTGAAATAATCAAAAGGTCATTGGATTTTGAGTCAGGAGGCCTGGATTCTAATGCTACTTCCTGGCTGTGTGATCTTGGGAAAGTCACTTCAATTCTAAGCTTTTTTTTTCCTTATCTTCAAAAAGAAGGGGTTGGATTAGATTGCCCCTAAGGTCCCTTAGAGTTCCATATCTATGACCCTCTGACCTTTCTGGGACTCAGTTTCTCAGATGCAGAATGGGAGAGTCAGACTGAAGGACTTCTGAGCTCCTTTCAAGCTTTAGACTTATGGTATCATTAGAATTTGAAGTAAGCCAGCCCCTTGGGAATCACAGGGTCAATGAAATAAGGATCAGAGAAAAATAGGTCTATGATCTCTTATTATCTGATTATTTCATTCAGTAAATGTATTCTAAGATAATTTTTTAAATGAGTCTAAAGGGCATAAGGTACTAAACTTAGAGGGAGGATGGTGTGGGTTTGAATCCTACTTCTGACACTTGGCACAGTGACCCTGAACAGGTCATTTAACCATTCTGAACCTTGAATAATTAAGACTATAAGTGTAAAAGAGGGCAGGTAGGTGATACAGGGGGTTGAGCACTGGGCCTGGTGTCAGGAAGACTCATCTTCTTGAGTTCAAATCTGGCCTCAGACACTTACTAGCTGTGTGACCCTGGGCAAGTCACTTAACCTCTGGTTTCCTCAGTTTCCTCATCTGTAAAATGAGCTGGAGAAAGAAATGACAAACCACTCCAGTATCTTTTCCAAGAAAATCCCAAATTGGGTCATGAAGAATGAGACATGACTGAAATGATTGAACAAGAAGTTTAAAAAGGGACACAGTCTGCATTGGGGAGAAGTCAATTAGAGACAATCAAAGGTATATTGACCATTATGGCTGATGTACAGTCATCACAGGTCAGAGCCATGGACTGTCTACCCCTGGCAGGATGGGAGACTCAGGCCCATCCTCCTTCCTTTTGTTACCTCAGTACCACAGGTCAGAGAATATAGCATTTACTTCCTCCTGGTACCGACTTCAGAGTCCTATAGCATCGTGTTGGCAGCAGAGGGGTTTTGTTTTTCTCAACCAAGCCAGTTGTAACCTAGAACATCTCTCAATCTTGTGTTTGTGCAGCAACCCTGACCTGCGGAGAACTGAGCCCGTCCTGGAGAGTCCCTTGCAGAGGACCAGTAGCGGCAGCTCCTCCAGCTCCAGCACCCCAAGTTCCCAGCCTAGCTCCCAGGGAGGTTCCCAGCCAGGATCTCAAGCTGGTTCTAGTGAACGGAACAGAGTTCGAGGTAAAAACTGGCTCTTTGGGGAGCATTATGTGGTTTAGTAGGAAGAATATTAAAGAGGGAATGAGTGAATGAATGAATGAATGAATGAATGAAATTGAAACACAGTTATTAAGTGCCTACTTTGTCCCAGGACTAGGATTTGTGGCAAAACAATGATAGATTTAGAGTCAAAAACCTGGGTTCATAGCACCTCTGTGACCCTTCAGCAGTTCCCTTCATCTCTCTTGCCTTCATTTTTCTTCTGTGACCTAGTGATTTCTAAGACCCTTTCCACCTCCAGTCTTATGGTTTCATTTTGGTGACCTATAAAATCAACCAGATCCTCACAGTCTCTGAGGTTCCTTGGAGCTATGAAATCCTAGATTCTGGTTGTGTGTGTCTGTGTGTGTCTGTGTGTGTGTGTGTGTGTCTGTGTGTGTGTGTCTGTGGGAGTGAATGTATGTCCATGTGTATGTGTGTGTCTATGTATGAATGTGTCTATGGAAATGTTTCTCTGGGTGTATTTGTATGTGAGTGTATATATGTGTGTGAATGTGAGTATATTTGTATTGAAGTATATTGTGAACGTATGTATTTGTGAGTGTATATATGTGTACATTTGTATGTGAGTGTGTATAAGAGCATGTGTGTATGTGTATGTAAGTGTGTATATGTGTGAATGTGGGTGTAGTTGTGAGTGTGTATATGTATGTAAATGTGTAAAAAAAAAAACTCAACACTGTTAAGGGAAGGGAGTGTTTTAGTTTTAGAAATGTTGAGCTGAATTGTTTCTTCTGGCAAACCATGACATGACATCATTTACCTATGAGAACAAGCCCTCTGAGTCACAGTCACGGTCACCAGTGACTGGCCATCTAGTGTAGTCCCCACCTGATAAAGAAACTCTTGCCTAAAGAGACTCCTAACGTGGGAGTCCAGCCTTTGTGTCTTTTGGAAGTGGAATTAACTCTAACTGCCTTCCAAGCCCCAGCTGGCGTAACTCCCCCTTTAATTTCTCAATGCTGATGCAAAAGCAATCGTTTTCCCCATAGTTCCCACCCCAGCCAGAATGCCAGGGAACAACCAGCAGCTGACACAAGCTCTCGGATCCTGTAAAGAATACCATCAGTTCAGCTTTTAGAAGCATAGTTGGCAATATGTTGTGCTTATCTAGAAATAGAGTTTGATGAGGGACTTAAAAATTCATAGAACTAGACCCAGTCTTTTTTTTAATTAATTATTTGAACATTCCTGTAAATCCTGTTGGTGAGAACTAAATCACATCTCTGGACATTTAATTTAAGTCATTCATCACTGTTTGGTTTCCATTAATGAAGTAGCCTTGAGAAAAACTTTAATATCGTCCGACTAATTATATGTGACAATCCATTGCTTCTAGTTAATCAAACTTCCCTTTCTTGGAATTACCTTCTTCACAAGGTAATTTTTCCAAGAGATAAAGGACAGTCCCTTCTTCAGTGCCATTTGATGCATTTAGATTCACTTATAAATCAATCTGCCACGCAAAATGCACTAGCATTTCATCCTTCTTTGGCATCTTCATTTGGAACAATCACAACTTAACTAATAACATCCCACTGAGGCGGGTCAATAGCAAGAGTCTTCAGGTTCATTTTGAAAAGTAAAAGAGGTGCTCTTGTTTGGTTGAAGGCTAGTTCAGTGGAGTTGAATTGAAGCAGAGAGGAGGGCAGGATAAAGGAGAAGAGAGGGGAGGATGGAGGAGAGAAAAGGGCATTATAGAAGAGAGGATGGAGAAGAAGGGAGAGGAAAATGGAGAGGAGGGAAAGGGAGTTGAGTTCCAATGCCAACTCTAGCTTCACTTAGGTATCATTACCTTATGTACAGTGATTCTGCTTCCATCCAGTATGGATAACTGAGAGTAATCATGAGTAACATGTCCTCTTCTCACCTGAAGGCAATGCGATGGAGAAGAGAGATAACTGACTCTTAAGTCTGGAGACCTGAATTCTCATCCTCCCTCTGACCTTTGTAACTGTGATCTTGAGCAAGTCCTTTGACCCACCTGGGATTCCAGTTTCTTCATCTACCAATGGGAGGATTAGATTCAGTCCAGTCTTCTGAGGGCCCTACTGACTCTGAATCTATGATTCTATCATTCTATTTTATAAAGTAGAGTTCTCTATTTAGGAAAAGAGCACATTCATACTTTTGTCTTCTAGAGCAGCTGGGTGACTGGGTAGATAGAGCACCAAACCTGGAGTAAGAAAGATCTGTGCTCCAATCCAGCCTCAGACACTTACTATCTGTGTGACTCTGAGCAAGTCCCTTAACCCTATTTGCATCCGTTTCCTCATCTGTAAAATGAACTGGAGAAAGAAATGGCAGTATCCAAAGATACTCTAGTATCTTTGTCAAGAAAAACCCAAGTGAGATCACGAAGTTGGACAAAACTGAAATGACTGAAAAACAACAAACCACTATGTGAATATAAAGCAGTTAGAGGTGACTGGGTACTCCCAACTAAGAGTACAAGAAGAGGCTTCACAGAGAAGGGGTTTCTCGAGCTAAGCCTGGAAGAAAGCTAACGATTCTAAGAGGTGAAGAGAGAGAGGGTATTCTAGATGTGGGCAAAAGCCTATGCAAAGACCAAGCCCAGGAACAGCTAGGATTAACCATAATAACAGAAAAGGGAGTACTCTGTGTTGTCGGAAAAGTCGGTGGGAGCCAGATTGTGGAGACTTTTTAGAACCAGGCTGAGGAATGTGTGTACTTGTCTGTGTCTGTGTCTGTGTCTGTGTCTGTGCCTGTGTCTGTGTCTGTGTCTGTGTCTGTGTCTGTGCCTGTGTCTGTGTCTGTGTCTGTGTCTGTGTCTGTGTCTGTGTCTGTGTCTGTGTCTCCTAGAGCCACTATGGAACCACAGAAAATTTGTGATCAGAGAGGGGCATGATTAGGCTCAAGTTTTAAAAACATAACTTGTTTTTAAAAAAATTATTTTGATAATTGGATTTCAGTACCATTGCTTTCCTTTCTAATCCTATGCATTTTATTTTATGCCTTTAAAAACATCATGAGTAAGAGGGTGTAGGCTTCAACAGGCTGCCAGAAGGGTCCCCAACACACACAAAAGGTTTAGATCCCATGGTTTAGGAACCTAATTTTTCATCTAGAAAGAACCAATTTAGTCCAGCCTTCTCATTTTGCAGATAAGGAAACTGAGGTTAGGACAAATTGGCTTGCTGCCAACAGTACTAATTCTCATCACAGGGTCAAGTTTTTAGAGCTCTAAAAGGAAGAATCTGAGTTCAGGAAAGGAAAAAACGAAATTTGCCCACCAAGCTTGCTCCCTGTAACTCACTGTGGCTCAGGTACCAAAGGTCCTCTCAGACTGCCTCCCTTCTCTCATCCTCTACTTGACAAACAAGGGACTTTCCAGAATCCTAGTATTTCAATTTCATGAGACTAAAATGACTTTAAATATAGACTATTCACAGTTGATAATTCCCACGACCAGTAATAGAAGGGTTATCTCCCCGTCACATTTCTCAGTGGGTGGATGTTTGAGTCAGAAATGTTACAAAGAATCTTGATTTGCTTCATTGCCATGATGCCATCAATGGATTATCTGATTTGCCCCCTACAAATTTGGCTTACCCCCTGCTTTTTGCCAAATTGACAGAGTGCCTTAAAACCATATGGACAGAGTCCTAGTGTTTGGAGAAGGGCCATGATTGGAACTTTGGTCATTTGGCCAGAAGGCAGGATCTAAATGGTGTGGTGTTGTTCTAGGAGTCAGAAAGACTTGAGTTTTAATCTTGCCCCAGTGACTTAATAGTTTGTGTGCTCCTGAGTAAGTCATTTAACCTCTCTCAGTCTTAGTTTCTTTATCTGTAAAATAATGATAGAAATAATACCTACTTCATAGGGTTGTTGAGAGAATCAAAGGAGATTACAGAGGTGAAGCTTTTATAAATGTTAGCTCTAAGTAACAGTATTAATAGCTAGTACTTATACAACATTTCAAACAAAATAAGATATTTGTCATTTGCAAACTTTAAAATGACATAAAAAGCTATTATTATTAATAGCAATTATTTTAATAATGTTATAGCATTTTAAGGTTTGCAAAGTGCTTTCCAAATATTAGCTCACCACAATCAACCTTGTGAGGTAAATGCCATTATCACCCCCATTTTGCAGAGAAGAAAAATTGAGGCAGATAGTGCTTCAATGACTTGCCCAGCATCACACAGCTAATAAATTTCTTAGGCTGGATTTGAATTTTGGGTCTTTTTGACTCCAGATGCAGCATTCTATCCAGGCTGCCTATTTTTAAGAAAATATTATCATTATTCAAGAAAATATTCATTGACAAGAAAGAAGAATCATCTAAGCATTTGTCTCTACTGAAAGTATGAGCCACCCAACATTTCATGACCACCTTCCCTGTTCTCTGTCTTTTTTCTCTCCCAGCTAATACGAAATCTGAAGGATCACCTGTGCTTCCCCATGAGCCTCCCAAAGTGAAGCCAGAAGAATCAAGGGACATCACCCGACCTGGTCGACCAGCTGTGAGTTTTTCTCTTCCTCCTCTTTTCTCCCTTCCCTTTGTTCTTCTCTCCTCTCTATTCCTTCCCTCACACAAAAGAGTAGTTGGGGATATTCTCTCTCTGATAAACTAAAATCTCCACTACTGAACCATCAGAAGTGTGTGGGCAGGAGAGCCAGAAAGATCAACCCAGTCTGATAAGTCAAGAAACTAATTTTGTTGTCGATTACTTCTTCCAGCTTTGTTGCCTTTGAATTTTTTGTTGCGTATTAGCAAGTCTATCAGAGAGTAGAAATGAAAAGGGGGGGAAACCTTCATCATTCCTTTTCTCTCTTCTGTAGTTCTGTTAAAAAGGTTTGATTGGGGAGGATGTTGAAACTCTTGACCAAAATATGATGTAGGAATAATCTGTGTGCTCCATTTGTCCATGAGATATCTGGCCCCTGTGATCCTCAAGATGTATAGAGGAAAAGCTACATGACTTGCTTGTTTCTAATTATAAATCCCAGGACAATTTCTTCCTCTTTTTCTCCTGTTACTTCCCACTTAGCAAGTCACTTCACAGAAAGCGGAGTACAAAGATTATAACTAAACAGTTGAATTTAATTTAGGAGTACTTCTCATGTACCTTCTTGATTTCCTTGAAATTTTCTGGGACAAAATCTCTTTATAATGTAATCCAAGCCTTTTTTGTTTGGTTTATATTTTTGAGGTTTGATGTGTGCCAAGATCAGTGCTCAAATCAGTTTGCTGTTCTGTTTTTAACATGCATTGCTATGTTCTTGTGTCCTTTTCTTTGTAATTCAACAACATTACTCTAACCGTTCTGATTTTGTTTCCTAACACTGTTCCTCTGACTTTTTTCCTGTTCTGATCTATTTCCTCTGATGCTGATGAATCTTCACTTACCACAGAGCTATAAGAAAGCTATAGATGAGGTTAGTGATACATTTATTTCACTTGGGCGTGGTCAAAGGTGGTGGTTTATAACTATTTGAATTTGTGGTTTTGCTAATGTTGATACTCAGAAGGGGTAAATGAGTCAAAACTCATTAACTCAGGTAGCCCAAGGAAAGAGTATCCTTTTAAGGTCAGGTAGCTGACTTGCAGAAATTGCCATGCAGGCACACCAGGCAGAAGCCAACATGAGAACCTCACAACCTTGTCAGGTTTATGTAGGGAGCTGGTGGAAATGAAATAACCAGATTCACAAAAGCTGGTGGTGTTTCTTAGTTTCAGTCTGCATGGACTCAGCAGAGATGGCGGGCTTTGGGAAGATGCCTGAGATGCATGGAGTCAGAGGTGCTACAGGGGCATGGAGGCTTTGACCCTGCCGAGTACCATGTGGTCAAACGAGGCAGTGATTTTCTATAATCTCTGCCCTGAGTGATTCTGGCATGTTGGAGAGGCATGTTTGTATGCATCTGATGTTTACAGATAAGCATTCCTGCTTCTGAAAATATGACACCTGACCTATCACATCCTCCACTGGATAATTAACAGAAATAAAGCTATAGATCATAAAGATTATAAAGACATCAGGTCTCCATCTGTGTCTCAGCAAAGTATACTGTAGCATCCAGATAACACTCATTAAGAAAATATCCCTATATATACTATATACCAAGAATTTAGTAGGCACTTAATAAATGCTCATTGATGAATAGCACTGATTGGTTTTCTTGAATTTAAGAACAAAAAACATTCTTCACCACTCAACTTACATGGTATATTCCTAGAACACATTTGGTGCATAATAAATGCTCGTTAATTGATTGACTAATAGTACTAACCAGTTTTCTTCAGCAAAAAAATGCATACTTCAACACTCCAGCTACTAATAATGCTCTATGTGTACAGAATCTAGGGGGCTAGCTCAGGTGATTACCATCTTGAGGAAGGCACATCATTTTCACAAATCCCAAAGATTAGAAGCATAGGATTCCTGGGTTTCCCTTGGAAGCATTTGCCTTCATAATTGTTGGTATTGGTTTATTAACAGATAAGCCACCTGGAGGCAGTTAGATGGCCCGGTGGTTAGAGTGTTGGGTCTGGAGTCAAGAAGACCTGAGTTCAAATTTGGCCTCAGAGAGTAGCTTTGTGGCCCTGGGCAAGTCATTTAATCCTGTTTGCCTCATTTTCTCATCTATAAAATGAGCTAGAGAAGGACACAGCAACTCCAGTATCTCTGCCAAGAAAACCCGGTATTGGGTTTTGGACAGTATTGCTGTGCTATGGCCCATGAGGTCATGAGTCAGACATGACTAAACAACTGAAACAACAGGTAGATCAATCCATCAACAAGTATTAAGCACTCTTACATACCAATCACTGCCTCTCATGTGTCTGGCATTATGCTAAGGATACAGAGACAGAAACATTCCCCATCCTTGAGGATCTAACTGGAAAAATAGCCTGTATACATGAAGATAGATACAAAATAGCTTCAAAGGAAATAGAAGGTATTTTCTTATTATCAAAGTCTTAAAAATTGGCAAAATAAAATCATCTCGAATGGTCACGCAAAAATGATTATTGATTCATTTTTCAGGAATAATAGGAATTATTTTTGATTGATTTTAATGGTCTTGCTACCCATTTAGTTCAGCGACATTCATTTTAGTGGGATACTAATCTAGAATTCCATAAACTAATTTCTATGTAGTTTATAATGTTGAGTTGCCGCAAAATAATTCAGAGCATTAAATCTATGGTATAGGATTCCCTGGGACACAACACCAACTTCCATTGTCCTCATTCTAGAGCCTCAGTGGTGAGAAATCAGGATGGTAACATCATTGAGGAATTGGAATTTAGTTTTTAGTTTAATACCTATTTGTTAAAGGTGTGAAAACTGAGGCCCAGAGAGAGAAAGTATCTTGCCCAAGGGCTTCAAATTTCCTGTAAAAGTAATATGATGGGGGCGGCTAGGTGGCGCAGTGAGTAAGAGCGCCGGCCTCGGAGTTGGGATGACCCGAGATCAAATCCGGCCTCAGAAAATGAGCACCCACACACAAATAATGACTAGCCGTGTAACCTTGAGCAAGTTACTTAACCCCAATTGCTTATAAAAAAAAAAAAGAATAAAAAAAAAAAAGTAATATGATGTACACATACCATGTGTGTGGTGGGTGGTGTGTGTGTGTGTGTGTGTGTGTGTGTGTGTGTGTTCCAGTTATCTAAGGACATAAAGGAAAGATGGGTCATCTTGTTTGAACAAATTGACATAATACTTTACAGATGGAAAGGCATTAAAACAGCACCTGTTTAGGTGAAATGTTCACATGTGTTAGGCTATATATGAGGTCTGGGAAGTAATTCTGAATTGATCCTACAAAAGAATAAATCAAGACAGCTTTACAACTAAAAACTACCAAATGTCATTGATTGAATTATCTAAGACCATTTTCTTCTGAGTCAGTAATAAAATCACAAATACTTTTCCTATTAAATAGTACTTTCCTTTCTGTTTCAAATTCTTTTTTCCCTACCCTAAGCCTAGGGCGGCCAATCAATAAAAACTACAAAAGCTCATTATCTGGAGAAAATTTCAGTGTCAAAGAATTAGACCTCTTACTGAGAGTCTCTAAGGCCAAAATGTTAATCCCACACCACATTCTTATTATAACTGAAGTCTGAAGATGTTATTAAAAGTGATTTGGGTACACAAACTTTTGGTTAAATAGCTAGATCAATGGCATTTTGTGGTCAGTTCTGTTTGGGTTTCAGGAGCAGGATGGACAGGCAGCTCAGTACTAGAATCTGAGAACTTCCCAGGAAAACTGTAAAATAATTTCTATGGTGATTTTTGGTGTTTTTCCAAAGATTATTTCTTGTTAGCCCTGAAATCAAATTACCACATACAGTGAGGAAAGGGAAAGCTTAAGTTGTAAGGACAATATCAATATAGTATCATGGAAGGACTACTAACTAGACTGAGCACTATTGGGTCTAGGTTCAAATCCCAACTTTGTCATCTTTATGACTTTGGGTGAGTAAATTAACCTCTCTGGACCACAGTCCCCTGAACTATGAAATGACTGATTTGTATTAGATAATGACCATGACCCATGGCCCCTTCTCATTACCGGTATATGCTCTTCTGTACTAACTACAAACCCCCACTACAATTTTGAAAGAATAAGAATGTTATGAAAAGGCATGAGTTCCTGAAAAACAGCATGCTAAATTAGTAGACTTTGGGTGACTAAAGAGAATATTTTTAAAGCAATAGAGGTCCTTTAAAAAAATTCTACTAGTGTTTGAATTTTCAACTTTGAGGAACACCAAACATTGGAAAAGATTTTAGAATGGATTTAAGTAATTGGTTGTCATGGCAATTGATGTTATTCCAGTTGACTAATATGGTTATTGGCATTATAGGTAAACTCTTTAAAACCATATTCTCTCTTTGTTCTAATAAAAAGCATCATCCTAGGTACATACTCTGTAACTTAGCACAGGACTGACCTACTTATCAAAGAGCAAAAACAACAAATTTCCATCTTATTTTATGATATAGTGTTGACCTGGAGTATTTTCTCCCCCATCTTACTTCCCTTGTACACTCTCCTGCTTCAACACATTTCTTTCTGATTCACTTAAAGATTCTTCAGTTTCTTCTCCTTTGGAGAAAGACAAGCAAGTGGGAGTTATCAAGAGTGCAGACTAGTGGGTGAAAATTGCAGAAAAGGACATTAGACTTCATATAGAGAGATATTTCCTAATAATCAAAGCTATCCCAAAATAGAACCAACTATCCTGGGAGACAGTAAGCTTCCTGTCACTGAAGATCACCAAGTTAAGACTGGATGACCACTTCTGGGATAAATTATAGAGGGGATCCTTGTTCTGCTATGGTTTTGGCTAGAAAACCTCTGAGGGTCCTTCTAATTTTGAGTTACTATTTAAAAATATATATATCTCAATCCTCAATGGGAATACTTTCTATTTGGCCCATGACCTAAGGAACTAGGAATCATTTTGCATGAATGACCTTTCATGTTGAAATAGAAGCCATCGCATTTAAACACAACTGAGCCCTTTAAAGGACTGTTTTGATGTACCCCTGTATCTGGCAGGCCCTCCTGGCTTCCCTTTTAGAATATTCACTTTGTAGAGTATCTCCATTTAAGTGTGTCTCCAGAGCAAATTCAAGAATCTCTAAAGCTTTCTATAATGCTAATGTGAAATTAGAAAGAGATGACCATTGCACTTAAGGACATGGTTGAATCATTTATAAACTTGGCCATCCAAAGATTCCCAACCAAACAATACCACCCAAGTGCTTTTATTTTCTCAATCTTAAGAAATATAACAGCACTCAACATATAAATGTTTCCACTGATCTTTTTTTTTTAAAGAAATTCTATATCCAGTGGTAATAGATGCCAAATACCATCTCCTCTAATGCCAAAGGGATGGATTTAAAGATGTGTCAGATGGACTTCATTACTGTAATCCTACACATGATTAGATCAGCCATTTGGACACGTATGGATTGCAATGAAGAGAGAATATGGCCCTAGGGGAATTGTCAAATTGAGGATTTTTCAATGAGTTTCTTTCTCCCTAATCCCTGATCTCTGACCGAATACAATGGTGCCTACATCGGTCACTAATATAGGGAGGAATGGTAAGACTAACAATCAACATGCTTCTTCCATTATTTGCATGCCTTGTTCCATAGGCTATGACCCATGCAAGTTAGAATGATCATGCTTCTTTGCTGATTTGCTTCCTTTTTTTGCATTGCTATAAAGCATGTTAGATAATAAATATTTTTTTCCCCAACCTCTACACACTGCCTGCAATGCCCCTCCTATTGAAATGCTACACTTTCACTGCAGGTTACATGGTTTCATCAGAGTCATGGTAAACTGAATAATTTTCCATCCTTTGAAAAACTTGTGTTTACCCTTCTCACTTAAGGTATTTGTCAGCCAGGCTTTTCTAGAGGACTTCTTTGAAAAAAGGAATCTTTATTCTGTTTCTCTGAAGGCGTGCCCTGCTTTGCCTCCTGATAAAATCAAAGCAGTGTCTATAAATTTAAAGAACTCAGGTTTGGTGGGGGCCAAGTAGCTTCATGGCCTGTCATGGCTCTTCCACTCTCTATTGATCATCATCATGGATGGAACATTGAGTGTAGTTCCATCTTGTTGCTTTCTGTACCATGGCGTTCATATTTGGGAAAAAGCCATCACTAAGAGAGGCTCTGAGTGGTAGCCCTAAAGGACTGGGGAGGGAAGTGTCTCTTATCCCATGGTATATCCCAGTTTATTCTGATAGTAACTAAACTTCATTTTTTTCCCAAATAATATAAATATATAATATTATAAATATAAAAGAATATTTGATTCCCCTCTCGAAAATGGGTATTTAGAGCTAAGCAGTCATAATCAAGCTATTGATTTGGGGTAAATATAAAATTTGTTTCATCTCTCCCTCCTTTGTTTTCACACTCTACAAACATGGTTTCCTATTTGTTCTAGCCCAGTCACTATGTTTGTTAACAATTCTCCAGAGCTCTTTCGTCGTTGCTCATGCTATAACATTGGCTTTCAGTGAGACCCAAACAGCTCGAGTCATTTCCTGGGCACCAACATGTTTCACATGGAGGTCAAACTCTTTCTTTGTAGGACCTGACTGCGCTAGCCAAAGAATTAAGGGAACTCCGAATTGAGGAAACTAACCGGCCCCTGAAGAAGGTGACTGATTATTCTTCTTCCAGTGAGGAGTCAGAAAGCAGTGAAGAGGAGGAAGAAGATGGAGAGAGTGAGACGCATGATGGGACAGTACCCGTCAGTGACATCCCCAGGCTCATGTAAGATGATTCTAGTTGGTTTTATTTATCTCACTTTTGCTTTTCATTTGGGTGAAGAGAGGGTCATGTCTCTAAAGGGAAAGGGGGAGGGAAGCAAAGAATTGGAAGTTGACTGCCTACATGGGCTTCCTCTAAGAAATTCCCATTTTTACAAATTTGCCATCTCTTCAAGATGTTTGGATCAGAGTGGGCAGGAGTGCTGGGATGATGGATCATTTATGCAGGTGACTATATGAGACCAAGACTTTGGACTGTCAAGGCCTTATGATGTCTAACAAGGGCACACCTCAATGGGGAGGGATTCAGATCTTGTCAGGGAGGAAGCTGTTCCTGTCTTGTTGTAGTAGTAATACTTAATAGCAATGATGATAGCTAACATTTATAGAGCTCTTCTTATATGTCAAGTATTGTGCTAAGTACCTTACAGTTATTATGTCCTTTGAGCCTCACAACAACCCCAGGAGGTGGGTACTGTTATTAGTCTCATTTTATATTTGAGGAAACTGAGGCAAATGGAGATTAAGTGATTTGACCAACATCACACAGCTAATACATGTTTGAGGTAGGATTTGAACTCAGATCTTCTTGACCACAGGTCCAGCACTCTATCCACCATGCCATCTGACTGCCTTACCATAGGGTCATCATCACTTAGATCTTCAATGTGTTGTTTTTGAGACCTCAGGCAGCCCAGCATATACATCCTGAGTTTGCATTTGGGTGACACTGAGTCAGTGGACCTGAGTTCAAATCCTGTCTCTGAAGCTTATGACATATCTGACTTGGGCAAGTTGTTTGACCCCATTGACCTCCATTTTCTAGTCTGAAGGTTTTAGTGGACCCCGAGCTCGGAATCAGTCAAGAATATTCTATGGCCCCCACAGATACTAATGAAACCTTAAGATGCAACAGGAGAGGGATGCTGTCCAGAACTAGGGCAACTCTACTCCTCATGGTTCAGCCCACATCTAGAGGACTGAGTTCAGTTCTGATGGCCATATTTTATTAATAAGGTGAAAGACAAGCAGAATGATGAAGGGCTGTGGGTGAATCAATTGAAGGAACTGGAAGTATTTGATCGAGGGAATAGATAAAGGTAGAGTATGAAAGCTGTGTTTCTGTATGTGGAGGGCTGCCACAGGACAGAAGAGTTAAAGTTGTTCAGCCCTAAAGGGAAGACGCACAAGTAATGGACAAAAAATATGGAAGAAGATTTAGGGCTGATCGTAAAGAATTGTTCTACTGAGAGCATCCAGAGGTAGGACAGGCGGCCCTTGAAATTAGTCGGTGCCCCTGTACCCCTCCTCTAGGAGAAGACACATCTTCTCTGTCTTCAGGAAGAGCATGAATGACCACATACCAGATGAGCTGTGGAAAGGACTTTGGCTTTCAGTTCTGAGTCTTTCTATATGAACTCTTTCACCCCTTCCAACCAAGATGCAATCAATCTATAAAAAGCATGTAGGTACAACATCTAGATAATTGATTTCCTACTAAACAAGCTAGATATTTGTGTTTTATTTTTTCAGTCATGTCTAACTTTCATGCCCCCACTTGGGGTTTTCTTGACAAAAATCCTGGAGTAGTTTGCCATTTCCTCCTCCAGTTGGTTTTACAGGTGAGGAAACTGATTCAAACACGGCTATATGATTTGCCCAGGGTCACACAACTAGTAAGTGTCTGAGGTCAGATCTGAACTCGGGAAGATGAATGGATCTTCTTGACTCCAGGCCTAGTACTCAATCCACCACACCCTTTTGCATCTTTTATTGTCATTATCTAATTGAAACAACAATATTTTGGCATACCTGATCAAAGCTTCTTTTTAAAAATTTTTCTTTTTAGACAAGGCTAATGTGGGAATTTATTTGCTTGATTCTCCACACTGATAAAAAGTGTTATTTTTCTTGTCTTCTCAATAGAAGGTGGGCGGATGTGGAGGAGAGAGAATTGGGATACAGAAACAAACTAAAAATTGAATTAGAAATAATTTTAGCATGCAATTTTAACTGAAATAACTAAAAATCATCATAGTTCACTTAAAGAACTGCATAGAATGGTTGATCTTCATATAATATAAATAGTGTAATAGCAGTGCAAGTTGGAGCAATTTCATGATTTAGATAATACTCCTCTTCAAACCTTAGAATACCTCAATTTGTCAAGACATCTGGTTAATGAATTCTAATTAACTGTAGAAGGAAGAGAATGACTCATCTTCCTGAATTTAAATCTGGTCTCAGACTATCACTAGCTGTGTGACCTTGGGCAAGTCACATAACTTCCTCAGTTTCCTCATCTGTAAAACAAGTTGGAGAAGAAAATGGCAAGCAACTCCAGTATCTCTGCCAAGAAAACCCCAAATAGGTAAATAGTGCAATGACTAAACAAATATGTACATTCAAAGTAGGCTAGTCTTGTACTGATAAAATGAGTCTTTAGTATTTACATAGGATGTAGAGATGATTTGGAGAGAAAGATAAGAGATATTATAATTGTAGATTTATCTACTCACCTAATAAATACAAGTTAGCCTTCAATTACATATTTTATGAGTCAGTGCTTTCATCTACTGCATCTAATCAAATCTCAAATCTCTTAATAGACCTTAGAATAGATACCCCCCAAAACTGGCACTTATGGTACCATCAAATAAACTTATGGGGAAAGCAAATTCTCTGTGATCTAGGGACATGTCCCTGTGCACTAAATACATACGCATTCATACATATAATCAGAAACGAACACAAACCTATTAATACAGTGCTTTACTCACATGTTAGTGTTTATTCAACAAACACTGAACTCTTACTAAGGTCTAAGGTTGCTGTAAGTACTGTGGAGTGATAGAAGACACAAAAAAACTAAAGTCTCCGCCTTCACAGAGGCCTCAGGAGAACTGAACAGATAAGACGTGCACAAGAATCTTTTCATTAGCGATAAAGAATAGTATGTGATTAGCTGCCTGAACAATTACTGTTGAGACTCAGTGCTAAGGCTGTTTGAAGGCAAGGTTGCTCAATATGAACCAGAGTGGGTAGCAAAGACATTTTTTTATGTATCATGTCCAAGAACAAGGCTTTTGTCATGGTCAAGAATAGAATTAATAGACCTTCCAGGCCAAGGAGAACCACTCACCTCAATGGCAATCCCTTTGTGATACATCTACACCATCAAAATCCAAGTGGAAATTGAATACTGGGGAGGATCAACCTCTGCTGTTTGGCCACTCAGAATGGGCTGCCTGGGACTGTCCCAAGACGAACACAGCCACAGCCATCCTGAGAAAACAGGTCATTCTTCTTTCTCTAGGGATCTGCATGTTCAGAGTGGGAACAGTCAACCAATGCCAGACAATGAAAACTCGTATTCCTAAAATATGGGGTGCCTCCCGATGGCCCATCCATCTGTGCCTGCTATTGTGACACCCACAGTATAGGGAAAGGTGAACTATAAAGAGGAACTCTGTGTGCGGCAGCTAAGTGGTGCAGTGAATAGAGCACCGGCCCTGGAGTGAGGAGGACCTGAGTTCAAATGTGGCCTCAGACACACAAAAAACTAGCTGAGTGACTTTGGGCAAGTCACTTAACCCCAATTGCCCTGCCTTCCCTCTAAAAAAAAAAAAAGAGGAGCTCTGTGGCTTAGTGGATAGAGCTGGCCTCAGCTACCTCTCAGGAGTGGCCAAGAACAAGTTACTTGTCGGTGCCCCAGGCAACTCTATCAAATAGGAAGTCACAGACAAGTTGCTGCTCTGCATCAGGGAAAAGTTTTCCCACACCAGAAGTTCCCCCATGATATATAAGGGAAGTAGAGAAGGAAGAGACAGGGACAACACATCTAACATCACAAAAACTTGCTCAGCAGGCAGGGCTTTAGATATTAGTTGTAAATGGAAGGGTATAGGCAATTAGATGCACTTAGGAACTCATTTTCCAAATTTAGATAATTGCCTTTGTCGGACTATGGGCATTCTCTTTTCTCATGGCGATGATAATAATGCCAAGAAGGACTCTTAGATACTTGCAAAGCACCTTCCAAATATCCTCTGGAACCCTGGGAGGTAGATGTATTATTATCTACATTTTATGGATGAGGAAACTGAGGCAGAAAAGGTGAAGTGACTTGCCCAGGGTCCCAAGGCTGCATGTGCACTCAGGTCTTCCTGACTCTAAGTCAGGAGCTCCATCCACTACCTTATTTAGCTACCTCTGGTAGCAAGCTCCTTCCAGTCTTGGGTTTGATATCCCTGAAATGCTTCTTTGTGCTCATAGGAGTCATAAAAAAAGCTTGTTCCTTGCAGTATTTCTGTGAGTCTGATTTATAAAAAGCATTTCTGTGACCAAGGGACTAGACATGAGATTAAATGGGCACCTGATGAGCCTCTTGTATTTGTTGAATGAATACTTGAACAAAAGCTGTCTAGTGGGTAATAAAGATCCAGCCTAATTGTGACCATGAGCAGATCCAATGGAATAGCCCATCTCCTAAACATTCATCTCCTTTGGCTGTTACAGAAGAGAGGTTGGTACTAATGTGGTAAAGACTAGGTTGAGATTTGGCAGGAGACCTAGTCCTGATCACCCATAGTCAGCCAGCCCACTTCCTCTGCCGGATTCTCAGTTTACCCACATGTAGAATGGGTCTTTTAGTGATAAATACCTCACAGTATAATAGCAGAGCAATGGGCTAGAGATGCAATATCCTTGGATGCTGTTTGAGTCAGGGCAAGGACATAGCTGCTCTCTGCCTCACTTCCTCATACATACAACACAATGGTTGGCTTAGAGTGTACCTTCTGGCTTTAAAATCTATGGTCTTATGACCCAGCTTCAAATCCTGACTGCCAGTTACTAGTGTGTGACCATGTGCTGGAACAGAAAGAAAATTGGATTTGAAGCCACAGTTCAAATGGCCCCCAACCCTGCCTCAGCCATTCACTATCTACGTGACCTTGAGCAAGTCCTTTACCTTCTCTGGTCCTCAGTTTTCTCAGTAATAAGAGGAAAGCCGTGGACTAAATGACATCCAAGGCCCTTTCAGCTTTAAATGTACGGGCTAGTCACTATAAAACGGGGGTCATCATTTTAGGATTCTAAGTCCAAATAAGCCATCCCGCTTCCTTTTGCTCTTCAGACTATACTACAGCTAGCCAGTCACCTTTTAAAGTACCTACTGTGTTAAGGGCACAACATATGCTGTGGCCAATTGGTCACCTTTTAAAGTACCTACTGTGTGAAGGGCACTGTGTTTTGTTCTCCAAAGCACACAAAGGAAACACGTCCAGTCTCTGCTCAACTTTACACATCATCTCCCCCATGAGAATGTTAGTTCCTTGAGGGCAGAGACTGGTTTTTCCCATTCTTTGTATCCCCAGTACTTAACAGTGCGTGGCGCTTGTTGACTGTTGACTGATGGACTTTTCTCGAGAAGACCTTATGCTCTCTCTCCACACTGTGTTATAAAGCTGGCATTAGAATTAAGTCTCACAAAAGCCAACCACAGCTGTGCTTAACTAGCTATAGCTAAGAGGGCTGGTTGAAAAAAGTCTTACTGGCATCCCATTTAACAGAAACTCCACTTAATTGGGTTTTCTGCCATCCTCATTACCATAAGAGTCAACTCTAGGTAGAAAATTGCCTTGGACTGGAAGAAGTTATTTACTGCTTGCGGGTTAGAGGAAAATGTAATCATAAATATTGTTCCCTCCCCTCTGGCAGACCCACAGGAGCTCCAGCAAGTAATGAACAGTACAATATGGCGATGGTTGGAACCCATGGCCTGGAGACCTCTCATGCAGACACATTTAGCAGCATTTCAAGAGAAGGAACCTTAATGATAAGAGAGGTGAGTTGGGATGAGAAATGTGTATGCAAAGTGCGCGTGGTTTTATCTCAGAGTTGTCACAGACTGTGCATCCTCTGTGGAAGCACAAAAGGGAGAAAGAAAAGGCTGCTCAGAAATGGATGAGTGATTTTAATTGTCCTCCTCCCTCTTTCCCATATCCCTCTCTGCTTTGACAGCATGATTTAATTACCATACACCCCATTCTTCTGCAGGAGATATACATATGTGAATACAGAATTTAAGCCTGGGGATATGAAGCAGGCATTCACAGCAATGAAACAAATCCCTAAAAAGGGACAGCTGGGCCTTTCTTGACCCCATTCCATCTTATTTCAAAGTCTTTCTTATCTATTTACTGAAGACAGCCAGTAGTTTGAAGGAAGAGTTATCCAGTTAGTTGAACAGGAAAATTGTACCCTTTCAATGGCTTTTGCTGTAAAGACCAACTGCAGAGAACTATTGAAGGTGTCTGATGGAACTGACCTTAGTGCAGATGTTTTGTTGGGGTTTTTTAGACTCTAATCACATTGTTTCTTTCAGTAGGCTACATACTTGTCCTCACCTCCTCAGCTAAAAAAAAAAAAAAAAAAGACTAGCACAATTTTCCCATTATCCAAACTAGCCATTTCCTTAGGCTATGAATGAACAAATGGGGTCACTCCTTGCCAACCTTACCACTGATTCAAATGGAAGACGGGTCAAATAATGTCATTGTCAGTTTCATCAACAAGCATTTATTAAGTGTTTACTGTATGCCAGGCATTGTGCTACGTACCAGAATACAAAGAAAGGCAAAAACACATTGTCTGCCCTCAAAGAGTTCATTCTAGTGAGGGAGACAACATGTAAACAACTATGAACAACATTGAAGATACTTAACTTAAAGGGCAAATGGGAAAGGAGAAAGGTCTCTTTCAGGAAGTGGGATTTGAAGGAAACAAGAGTCAGAGGGCTGAGGCAGAGGATTCCAGCCATGGGGAGACACACAAAATAGCAACTTGATGCAACAGAATTAGACCACAAGGTGCTATTCATTTTATTCCTTAACCACAACATAATACTAGATGGCATCTGGGCAGACATTCCTTTGATATGATATCTTTGACGGGGCTTATTCGGGGTAATTCTTCATTAGTAAAATGCTATCATGTCCTCAGCCCAGTATATCTTTGGGTTACCCACAACTTAAATTCTCCAAATTGTATTCTTCCATATTCCACACTCATGAGGCAGCTAAGTGGATTGGAAAACAGAGCATTGGATCTGAAATCAGGAAGTCCTGAGTTCAAATGCTACCTTAGACCCTTACCAGCTCTGTAACCATAGGGAAGTCATTTAACCTCTATCTGCCTTAGTTTTGACATTTATAAAACAGAAATAATAATAGCACCTACCTCCCAGGGCTATTATAAAGAGCAAATAAGAAAATACTTGTAAAGCATTTGCAAACTTTAACATACTATATAAATGCCAGCTATCATCTTCATCATCAATCCCAGGAAAATGTTGGCATTAAAAAAGATTGCCCTTTGTTTCAGAGAGAAGCTGTAGGTCATTAAAAGTTTTCTTCAGTTTCCCAAGTACAATCCAACCTGCCCTCCTTCTCCTTTTGGATTTAGAACTCCAAATTCATTGTCCTTCTCCAGTGCCTTTCCAAGATACATGGATGGGTGGGACAGCTCCATGAACTATTCATCGAACTCTCTTGACAATCAACCAAAACCAGTGATGTGGTTTTTTTCCTCTTGGTATGGAAGGTACAAACAATAAATAAAAGACTAGCTAACAGAATACATCAATATATTTAAATTATTCATAGTGAAAATAGGATTTATACTAGGTAGCCAAGGCTGTTTCAATATTATTTAAAAACTAATATGACCATATCAAAAGGTAGAGAAGCTTTTAATGAAATCTAAAATTCATTTGTGATTTTAAATAAAAATTCCAAAAAAAGAGCAGGAACAGAAGCATTTTTCCTCAACAAAATCCAAAGGAGCAAGTAATATATGCAATAGAAAATAAAGTGTTCACCACTTCCATTTGACAGTACTGGAAATGCCAGCAATCACGTTTTAAGACAGGAAAGAGATTATGAAGATAAACGCTGGAAATGAAGAAGTCAAAGCATCACTCTTGACAGATGACATGATAATATACCTAGAAAATCTAAACATCTAAACAGAAAAACTGAGACATTAAATGAGTACAGAAAAGTCACAGGATACAAGAGTTTATGCATTTTTGAGTGGTGATAGACCAAGATGACATCACTTTGTTTTTAAAGAAAACATAGTTTACAACAAAAGACATTAAATAGTTCAGCATTAATTAACTTTCACACATGTCTATATATAAATAGAGAAAGAGATTACGTATGTATAACTTCTATGAAAAAACCTGACACAAAGAAAGATCTAATATTTGGAAGGAAATTCAATGTTTATGGATGGGTTAAATCAACAAAGAAAAATAATGATACTCTCTAAATGAATTTATTTATGCAAAGTCTTTCAATGAAGGATCCTTATATAACTGATTTTTTTGTTGTTGCTTTTTGGAGGGGGGAGGGCAGGGCAATTGGGGTTAAGTGACTTGCCGAAGGTCACATGGCTAGTAAGTGTTAAGTGTCTGAGGCCAGATTTGAACTCGGGTCCTCCTGATTCCAGGGCCTGTGCTGTGTTCACTGCAACACCTAGCCGCCCCCAATAACTGATTTTTTAAAAGAAATTTACAGAAATGAATGGGCAAGTATAAGAGACATTGTGAAGAAGAAAAAGCTAATTAAGGTACACTTTTGTTCATAATTCATCCTAACATAGAGATGGCCCAGGAGATAGAGCATTAGATCTGACATCAAGAAGATCTGAGTTCCAATTTCCCCTATGTCACTTCTTAGCTGTGTGACCCTGGGCAAGTCACTTAACCTCTGTTTGCTTCAGTTTCCTCAGCTATAAAATGAGAATGATAATAGTAATAGCTCCCTCCCAGGGTTGTTGTGAGGATTGAATGAGATCATTGTGGAGCATTTAGCACAATGCCTGCTTTGTAGTTAGCACCATGTAAATATTAGCCACCATTACTGTCACCATCATCGCTGCCATCACAGCTGGCCCTGGGGTACCAAACTTACAGCGTTAGCTGGTAGTCTTCCTCTCCCCCATATTTCCTGCCATCATCTTCAGATATCCTCAGAGTTTTGCACCTTTAAATAGCCTACCCTCTCAGTCACTCTTCAACTTGCCCTTCAACTCCGATGATCCCCATATCCAGTCTGCAGTCATTGGCTCTGGAGAGACTCTCTGATCTCATCATTCAATCTGACTCAACACATATATGTGAAGCTCCAGGGTGTGTGCCAAGAACTATGACAGTTGCCCAATATCTATAGATTAAAACATGAAAAATAAACCCTGCTCTCCTTTTTTTCTACTGGAGTCAGAGTCAGAGGAACTGGATTCGAATCCTGACTGCTACATATTTCTGTGTGACCTTAAGTGAAGTATTGCATTTCTCTGAGCCTTTCTGTAAAATGAGGAGGCAAAAACCAGATAATTGTAGGGGCACAGGAGCTCCTTCCCACTCAATAGACCAGGAAAGGCTTGAGAAGAGGAGAGAAATCCTGAGCTGAGCCTTGAGAGAAGCTAAAAGTTCCAAAAAGCAGAGAGAAAGAGGTACTTCAGGCAGGGGGAAACGTAATGCCAACTTCCAGGGACAGCAGGTGGCCTCTGACTGGCACATGGAAGATGCAAAGGGGGACGGCTGTGATAGAAATCTGGCCAGGTAAGGCAGAGCCAGATGACAAAGGGCTCTAAATACCACACTAAGTGGCCTGGAGACAACAAGAAACACTGAAAATGTTGGAGCATTGCCAGACCTGTGCTTTAGGGAGATGATTTTGGTCACTATTTTGAAGAAGGATGGAGAAGGAAGAGATGGGGAGACCAACTAGGAGGCCGTTTCACTGGTACATATGAGAGCTGAAGAAGCTCTGAAATTGGACACAAAGGGACCACCCCGTGAGCTATTGTGATAGTCTAGACAATGAGAGCCTACAGAAGGCTGGTAGCAATGTCAGATGAGAGAAAGATACTTATATAATATGTAGGTAGAAATGACAGGACATGGTTTGAAAGGAGGAAGAGTTGTTGTAGGTCATTCATCTTTCATTCTTGAATAGGACCAATAGGACCAATTCACAAGACTGAGAAATGAAGAGTGGAGGATGGCAACCAGGTTGTGAGTCTGAGTGACAACAGTCTTAGAGAAGTCAAGAAGAAGGAAGAATTGGGGGGGCAAGAAATGATGAGTTCAGTTGTATAATATGGAGACTCTTCACCATCCTGGTCCCGTTCCTTTGATTAATGTCCAATTTATTTCCTAAAATGTAGTGCCTGGAACTTAACAGAATACTCCAGACCAATCAATCAATAAGCATTTACATAATACTCCAGACCAATCAATCAATAAGCATTTACTACTCAGTTCTTGGTCCTGTACTAGGTGTTCGGGTTGCAAGGACAATGAAACAGCCATATCTTCAGCAGTTTTCTATATCTTGAGAGTCTTAGCATTTTTAGGGTGCCAAGTAAGTGACTTGCCCATGGTCACACAGTTAGTATGCATCAAAGGTAAGATTTGGACTCCAACTCTATACTAGTCCTCAATATATTATGCCTCCCTGCCTTTGTAATCTTAAGTATTTATTTTATGCCTTTAAAAACATTATCCTGAGAAGGGAACCATAAGCTTCAGTAGATGCCAAGGGGACCAGGTGGAGAATGGTGGAGAACTCCTAGTGTTGAGGGAGAGAAGATACCCAATACATATATGGAAAGATGATAAAATGAACAAGATTGAGCTTCTGACACTTAATTGGAAGGTGACACTTTCAACTCTGAATAGTTAACCATTAATGCAAATTGGGTGTATACCTTGTGAAAAAAAAATAGAGAAATAGTAGCAACTCTTTGGTGTTGTTTTTATTTCATCAAAGTGCTCCAAATGATGCATATAAAATTGTCGACTCTAAGAAAGCCATGGACTATTTTTAATGTTTCCCAGAAACAAATGATTCTGTTGCATAGATGCTGGCTTCAAGAACGAGTCATTAGCTAGTCTTACACTTTGTCTAATGACTTTGATGGGATGTGGGCAGCAGTGGGGGGAGTGTCAGAGTTGATACTGAACTTCTTCCAAAGGAGTATGCCTTTTTTCTTGGTGTTTGCTGTGCCTGATTTGACTCTTTAAATCCACATGGCAGAGACAATGAAGAAGGGCTCCATGGTGTTGGCTTTGCCGCTAGAGTAATTTCATTTTCCCTTTTTCTCTTCTGTTCCTCCACAGTCATCTGGAGAGAAAAAACGTTCCGGGCACACTGATAGCAATGGTTTTGCTGGTCACATCAACCTCCCTGATCTCGTGCAGCAAAGTCATTCTCCTGCGGGGACGCCTACCGAGGCCCTTGGGCGCGTCTCAACCCATCAGCAAGACATGGATTCTGTGACTGAAGTAGGTTCTGGAGCATCTAGGGTTGACCATTTGCCTCTTCTCGTGAGTGCACTAACAACCTCTTAACTTCTTCTGGAGGTGAAGCTGTCCACACTCTCTGAAATCATTTCCAGCTTCTTTTCTCATGGTTTCTACTTGTTCCATTGTTGAAAAGACATAAAGAACATAGTAGGAGACAGAATAACTAGTTTCTAATAGTTAAGGTTTGCAAAGCAATTAACATCTAATATCTCATTTGACCTTCACAGTACCCTGGGAGGTAGGTGTCATTATTATCCCCATGTTAAAGAGAAGGAAACTGAGGCTGAAAGAGCTTAAGCACCATACCCAGGACTATTTAGCTAGTAATTATCTGAGGCAGAATTTAAACTCAGGTCCTCCTGATTCCAAGTCCCCCACTCTATCCTCTGCACTGTCTAGCTACCTCTAAGCTTCTGGAAAGTTGCTGATCTGCACTGGGAGAGGGAGTCTTCACCCTGGAAAGTCTTGATAAGGATAAAATCATAAGTCTGCCATAGTTTGCCAATCCCTGCTCTAAATCAGTCTTAGAGCTAGAAAGACCCTTTGAAATCAATTCTTTCCCTCATGATTCTGTAGGTGAGGAAACCAAAACCCAGAAAGGTCCCCCAGGTCTTCAGTGACAGCCAGGTCATAAAACCCAGGCTTTAAGGTTCTTCCTGGTTTGTCCAATGCCAACCTGTGATGGTTAAGATCATTACAGTTTAAAGGTTTTAGGACCAATGTCTGAGCTGCATATTTAGAGGGGCATAGCCAAACAGGATTCCATAAAATGCACTGATAACATGTTTGGGAAGAGAATCACAATCACCAAGTGTGCACATCGTCAGCAAGATCATTATCCAAACTCCAAGTTGTGGGAGAAAGAAGGGAATTTAATATCATCTTTCCAGTACATAAACCTTCCAAGGAAAAGACAGAATAATATCTCTCATCATGCAATGCTCATGGACCAAGCATTCTGGCTATCCAATGGGACTGCTAAATAGGTTTATTGCACTAAGTTGATTTTTATATGTAGACCTAAGAATCATGCAAAAAGCCACAAAGTGTTTCCAAAGAGTTTCCTCTCTTGTTTTTGACCTTGTCTATCAACATGTCTATCTCATAAAACATGTCTCTTAATACACACTTTAGAATTTAGTGTTAGGAAGCAGATGAGACCAGTTCTCCTCTTAGCGTCAGGGATGAGGGAGGAGAAGCTTGATGCTAGAAGAGCAGATGTTGAGTACATGTTAAGGACTATCTAGCTTCTGGATGCTGTTCAAATCTGGCTTCAGATACTTATTAGGTGTGTGACCCTGGGCAAGTCATTTCAACTCTGTTTGCTTAGGAGACAGCTAGATGGCCCAGTGGATAGAGTGGAGTTGGAGTCAGGAAGATCTGAGTCAAATGCAGCCCCAGACAAGTACTAGCTGTGTGACCCTGGGCAAGTCACTTAACCTCTTTAATCCACTGGAGAAGGAAATGGCAAACCACTCCAGTATCTTTGCCAAGAAAAATCTCATGGATAATATGGTTCGTGGAGTCATGAAGAGTCAAAGCAGAACTGCATGATTAAACAACAACAAGCTTCTAGGACCATGGCTGGATGGGCAAAAGGTCATTGCTGTTAGTTATCATTCCCTCCTTTCTAAATATTTGCCTAATCCCTGCCCTGTACTCCAAAAATGGAAAGTCCATTCTTTGCCCTGCTTCTCACAAGAGTTAGGAAGAGTAGCTAGGTGATGCCTCATATGGAGTGTTGAGCTTGAACTCAGCTCTTACCTCAGATATTTACTAGCTGGGTGATCCTGGGCAAATCAATAATTCCTCCAGCCTCAGTTTCCTTATCTGTCAAATGAGGATTTTGGTGTCCAAGTTCCCTTCCAACTTTGTTGATAATCCTCTGCTCTATTGAAATACAGTTAAATTCCCTAGTTCCACTACTAGAAATCTACATTTCTCAACAATTATCTCCCTTTTAATAGTTTCTATTTCTTATGCTGCCGATGTACTGAGTCCCTCCAAACTGGGAGTGTTTAGCCTGGAGAAAAGAAATTTTAAGGGGACTGTGATAGTTCTTTTCAGTCATTCAAAAGACTACCACCTAGAGGAAAAATCAGATTTGTTCAACACAAGCCCCAGAAAACCTGACAAAGAACATTGGTAAGAATTTTCCAAGAGGCAGATTTAGTCTCAGAGTTAGGGAGAAGTTGCTAACAATTGCCACAATCTCACAAGGAGGATGGGCTGCCTCCAGAGGTAGTGAGCTCACCTCCCTGGAGGGATTCCGGCCAAGGTTTAATGATCCCTTGGACTAGAGTAGATGCTGATTCAAATGTAGGTTGACCTGGAGCTAGGTGGTTGTTCCATTCCGGAGATTTTCTGATTCTCACTTTGTCCTATGCCTCCCACAATTAGAATCCATTTCTTAGAAGACTTTGGTGGAGCAACTCCATTGTTTGTGACACAATTAGAACCACAGGACATGGGCCCCCATATAAATCACAAGGGCACACTTAGCACCTTCATTAGAGATACACCATTTGGATGGGGCCCCTGTACAAGAAACCAATTATGCTTTAGGACAGGACTCAATAACACCAGGTGCCAGGGCTCTGGCCCAAGAATTTCATCATGATACCATACTTTCTTGTTGCAGTTCTCTATAGACTTTTGTCATGAATTTTAATTCTTCCAAATGGTCAAATTTTACTATAACCATCAACTAAGAAAAATATCCAAAGCACATGCCAGTACTGCTAAGAGCAGGGAGCAGCAAGCTCTTGCCTGAGGGCTTCTTGGGCTTTTCAGTTTTCATTGTACCCCTTCTAGCTTGGATCCCCCTCTCCTCACACAAGCAGAGTACAAGGGAAGGGAGGAAGGAGAACAAAGGGAGAAAAGGAGGGAGGAATGAAGGGAGGGAGAGAGGAAGGAAGGAAGGAACGAAGGAACGAAGGAAGGAAGGAAGGAACGAAGGAAGGAAGGAACGAAGGAACGAAGGAAAGAAGGAAGGAAGGAACGAAGGAAGGAAGGAAGGAAGGAAGGAAGGAAGGAAGGAAGGAAGGAAGGAAGGAAGGAAAGAAGGAAGAAGGAACGAAGGAATGAAGGAAGGAACGAAGGAATGAAGGAAGGAAGGAGAGGGAAGGGAGGAAGGAAGGAAGGAGAGGGAAGGGAGGAAGGGAGGAAAGAAGGCAGGAGGGGAGGGAGGGGGAAGGGGGAAGGGGGAGGAAGGGGGAAGGAAGGAAGAGGAAAAGGAAAGGGAAGGGAAAAGGGAAGGAATTAGAAACGAGCATTTATTCAATAATTCTTATTGTTCAGTCATTTTATTCATGTCTAACTATGACCCCATTTGGAGTTTTCTTGGCAAAGATACTAATGTGGTTGCCATTTCCTTCTGTTCATTTTACAGATGGGAGTTAAATGACTTCCCCAGGGCCACACACTTAGTAGGTGGCTGCGGCCAGATTTGAACTAGGAAGATGAGTCTTCTGACTCCAGTCCTGGCGCTCTCTCCACTGAGCCACCAGATGCCCAATTAGCACCTACAAAGAGCTATTATTGTCCTCATCTTACAGCTGAGGAAAATGAGGCAAAGAGTGATTAAGTGACTTTTCTAGGGCCATATACCTAGCAAGTGTCTGAGGGTGGATTTGAACTCAGGTCTTCCTGACTCCAAGCCCAGTGCTCCATCTATTATACCATCCAGTTGCCTTAGAAGAGAGGGATAGAAATGATAAAGGAAGAGCAACTCAATTTCCAACTTTCCTGGATATGACCTAGTAATTACTCTGATCACATGTGTTCACCTTCCTCATGCAACCCTGGCAAATCATTTTACCAATATGTGCCTCATTTTCCTCATCTATAAAATGAGGAGGTTGGACCAGATGGCCTCCAAAGCCCTTTACAGCTAAGTCTTGTGATCCTGTAATCTGAAATACATAGACTCTCCCTGAGGCTGAAAATGAATATACCCATGGGAAATATACTGAGAATTTTTTTTTCTATTTTTCCTTTCAGTTCTATGGGGGAAAATTAGTACAACTCCTAAAAGTGGGGGCAGCCTCCTAGATCCAAAGAAAACTTGTTGAGCCATGATTTAGGGCTGCCTCCTAGGGAAACACTGAGAAGAGAGAAAGTTCTCTAGTAGGATGGAATGAAGAAAGTCTGGAGCAACTGTTCCATTCGTGCATGGCAAAGCACATGTGTAGCATCCTTGATGCTATACCTCAGACCATTAGCCTTGAGGATTTCGTAATCTACCTCATCCTAAATTGTCTTCCCCCTTCCAATGTTTCCTCTCATTTCCCAGGGAAATTTCTTAAAACTAGGGCTTTGAGGCAACAATGTGTTCTCTGAGATTCCCTTAAATGTTAGAAACAAAGAGAAGGTCCCAAAGGGCAAGGGCTCAGGATGGTGTGTGCACAGCCTAGGAGAGGAGCAGATATGTGAGTGTGAGCTGGGCACCTTCCCCGGGTATTCTGCAGGACGGATCACGATTCTACCTAACAAAGCGGACCCGTCATGATGGACTAGAACTCAGATGATGCTCAGTGGCAAGGACACGGGAAAGGGAGGCACTCTGAAGCCGAGTTTTCTGGGCTTCCTGAGAAATAGACTGGCCTCTTCCATGTATTTGCTAATTGCCTTTTGGGAAATCTTGAGGCATCCATTACCAACTGTATTGATCCTGTGTGCTTACAGACAGTCTGGAATTAGGGAGCCTCCAGACACCATAGCTATCATTCCATTCACTTTATCAAACATCTGCCTGAAATCTGATTTTTAGGTTCCTTCACATCAAGGTTCTTTACCTGGGGTTCATGGACCCCCTCTCACTACAAAAGGGTCCACATAGATTTCATGGGGTCCATGGACTTGGGTGGGTAAAAAATCACATCCTTATTTTCACCAAACTTTAGGGGTTTTTGTTCATTTTTATCACATGCATTTAAAAACTCTTTTGACCAGAGGGGTCCAAGACACATAAAAAAGTTCCATTTGAACCAATGGAACTGAAAGGTCATTTATTGGTCCAGTGGAGCTAGACTAAAAGAAATCAACTTCTATCTGAAGTGAAGGGATTGGGGAGCCCAATGGTCATTCTTTCTAGCCATGGTTTGCTAAGAAGACTTTGTATAAAGGATGAACAGAACTTGCAAAAAAAATGTGATCTGCATATTTAAATGGTGATAAAAAATTCTAGATTTCTTTCTAAAAATTAAAAATTCCGGGTTTTATGAATAATGTTTTAAAAATAAATTTGATACACATGCAGTGATTACACAACCATGAATACTTTGGGGTGAGGAGGGAGATGTATACACATACAATACACATACACATATATACATATATGCAATATGTATGGTATATATAGTGTATATATATACATATATATAACTATGTATAATATATGTATATATTACATATTCTTTTCTATGTATTTTCTCTCTCCTCAATAGAATGGGTAAGCCCTTTGAGGGCAGGGGTTATTCAATTTTTGTCCAAAACACATTGCACAGAGCCTGGGATATAGTGGTGCTTAATACGTACTTGAATGATCAATTTAGCTTGAAGAGAATGCTATCCATTATTATGGCTCCCTTTAAAGTGCTAGATTTGACCATTTTAAGTATAAGGAGATGTTTAGAATTAAGATTATTTCCTATGTTTTTTCTTTCTTTGGTTTATGGGTTTATTTTTTTAGTTCCCTTGGTAATCTCAGATGATATATGATTTATCAAAAGAAAGAGATGTTCGAGACATTACATGACATATATCTCTGTAGTTATTACAATTGATTTCATGAATGGGGTTGGGGTACTCCACCTGACTCACTGTTGCAAATCAGAATCTTTCCATGCCTTAGTAGTTAGGAGAGCCAACAGCTAATGGGAAAAGAATACTTGATTTAGATTTAAGAGTGCCCCAATTCAGGTGCTTGGTCTGTGAGTTCAAATCCTTGCTTCATGACTTATTACCTCTGTCACTTGGTCAAAAATATTTATTTATTAAGCACCTCAGTCCAGCATGGGACAGCTAGATGGTGCTGTGGATAGAGTGACAGGCCTGGAGTCAGGAAGACTCATCTTCCTGAGTTCTAACCCAGCCTCAGACACTTACTAGCTGTGTGACCCTGGGCAAGTCCCTTAACCCTGTTTGTTTCAGTTTACTGATTTGTCAAATCAGCTGTAAAAGGAAATGGCAAACTACTCCAGGATCCTTGCCAAGAAAAACCCAAATGGGGTCACAAAGAGTCAGACATGCCTGAAAAATGACTGAGCAACAGCAACAAAAAATGTGCCAAACACTGTGCTAAGCAGTGGGGGCTCAAAGAGAGGCACAAAACAGTCCCTTCTCTCAAGAAGTTCAATCTTTTGTAACCAAGGCCTCAGTTTCCCATTCTGTCAAATGAGGGAGTTAGTCTAGATGAGAATGACCCCAGCAGCTCAAATCCCATGATGTTATGCATTTATGAGTTGCTGTGGGGAAAAAGGAAGGCAGGGAAGAAGGAAGGAGAAGAGAAGAGAGAAGAGGAGAGGAGAGGAGAAGGGAGGGGAGGGGAGGGGAGGGGAGGGTATAAGCCCTTTGAGGGCTTATACCATAATCTCAAAGTCAACTTGACTTCAAGGCTTCTCTTAAATTGCTTCAGGGCATCCCCTAGAATTTACTCAAGGCAAAGCATCCTAGCCCTGAAGCTGATGGGAAGGATCATTTTGGCTCAAAGGTCAGACCTGCATTTCTCACTTCAGAAACTTTTTCTGCCTCCACTGCTGAAGTTTGCCATCCTTCCTTGAAGCCTTCATGACAGCTGGAGATTTGCATTAGGCAGAAGGAAAAGCATGCAAGCTACCATGCTATTCTATTCAGTTCAACTTCTATTAAGTGCCTACTGCACACAAAACATTGTGCTAAGTAGGAAAAAATACTAAGTTTAGGCAAGACCTTGTCTCTGCCCTCATGGAGCTTATAGTATAGCATAGAGATATAATTTTTGTTGTTGTTCAGTCTTTTCAGGTGTGTCCAACTCTTCATGACCCCCCTTGGGGTTTTCTTGGCAAGGATCCTGGAGAAGTTTGCCATTTCCTTCTCTAGCTCATTTAACAGATGAGGAAATGACAGTAGAAAGGGTTAAATGATTGCCCTTTGGGTTGCCCAGGTTCACACAACTACTAAGTGTTTGAAGCCAGATTTGAACTTGGGAAGAAGAGTCTTTCTGACTCCAGGCCTGGCACTCTAACCACTGAACCACCTAACTGCCCTAGAGATGTGACATATACACAGAATCAAACACTGTCATACATCCATTTAGTTAATAATTAAGCACTTGCTCTGTTCCAGTATTGTGCTAGGCACTAGGGATGTTGGTGCAAAGAATTAGATAGTTGCTGTTTACAATGAGCTTACATTCTAATGGGGAAGTGCGGGAGATGGATGGATGGATGGATGGGTAGATCAATGGGTGGATGGATAGATAGATTACATGGATGGATAAAAAGAAAAAGACAGACAGACAGATAGATTACATGGATGGATGGAGAGAGAGATAGGTAGAGATAGATAGATAGATAGATAGATTACATGGGTGGATAGAGAGAAAGAGAGAGATTGATTGATTACATGGGTGGATAGATAGAAATAGATAGATAGATAGATAGATAGATAGATAGAATGGATGGAAGGATAGATAGATAGATAGATAGATAGATTACATAGATGGATGTATGGATGGATGAATGGATGGAGAGAGAGATTACATGAATGGATGGATGGATGGATGGATGGAGAGATAGAGATGGATAGACAGATAGACAGATAGATTACATGGATGGATGGGAGAGAGAGATTGATTACATGGATGGGTGGGTAGATAGATAGATAGATAGATAGATAGATAGATAGAAAGATATACATGTGTAAAAATAAACATCAAGGTAACCAAGACAAATATATACAAGGTAGTTTTGGAGGGAGGGCACCAGCATACAGCCTTAAATCCCAGCTCTCCCTGTACTTTGTTGTGTGACATTGGGAGAGATATTATATCTGCCTGTCCCTCAGTTTCCCCAAAAGAGAGGAACTAGATGAGTTCAAAGTTTCCTTTTTGCTCTAAACCTGTGGTTCAAAATAAAATACATAAATTACATTATTAGAAAAACACAAAGTACTGAGTGAATGGGAAAAGGGGTCATTGCTGACTCAGGACACTGGGGAAAGTGTCCTGGAGGAGGTAACATTTGGGGCAGAATTCACCATGCAGCAGTGGGGAGGAGAGAGCATTCCAGGCTTGGAAAACATCTTGAACCAATACTAGGGTACCATGCACACTCCTGGCTTAGTCATTTACTAACCAGAACTTGAGATGGTATTTTCTATAAATACCCAACTCGACTGTGAGTAACTTAATATCGGGAAGCACCTGCAGAAAGAGAAATGCATGGATGACTGGGTCGGTGGGACTGGGCCTTGGTTCTTTTCTCCAATCTTACGCTTTTCTACTCTTGCTCTTGCTTTATTGACGGTTAAATGAGTGCTCTAAGCTTTGCTTTCATTGGCTGTTTAATAGTATGCCATGGGGAGCGGCACCAAAGCCTCCTTCACCCCGTTTGTTGACCCCAGAGTGTACCAGACGTCCCCCACTGATGATGATGAGGATGACGATGAGGAATCTTCAGCCACAGGTAAGCCATACCAGCACCATGTTGTTGGGCCTGGGTCTGTTTTCCATATCTGGGCTGTATGTTATATAGGGAACGAAGGAATCAATTAATTAATGTAAAACATTTTACTCGAACTAATACTTCAAAGGGAAGTTGTTTGGGTTTTGTTCTGTTTTTAGGTTTACTAAAATAAATTCCTTATTTTCCCTTTTATCCTCCTCTCTTCTATTCTGTTTCTGTTTGGAGCCCAAGGGTATCCAGGGACACTAGAAAAGGCTGGTCCTCAGGGATTTCTGGACTTAAAGGAAGTGCCATACATTTCCCAAGAGCGATTTCTAGGTACAGTGCTATGCACGCAGTAGGCGCTCAATAAATGCTTGTCGAGTGGAATTGAATTGAATTGAACTGAGTTGAATTGAATTGAATTCTTAGGTGTATGTTGCCCACTGCAAGGGTCTGGTTAGTTTAGATAATCTTTCTTCCTATCCGGAAACTTAACCAAAACTCCAGAACTCATTGGAGCTTCACTAATCATCAAATTCAGCTTACCAAGACAGATTGGCCCACTGATATTTGTGGGGGCCACTGTAAAGTCAATCTCTTCTTTACTGTTGGGGGTGGGGGATGTGAGAGTTAAAACCAAATACCTAACTTTGTGATGTTAACACATAACTAAACTTTGCGATGTTAACACATTAACAACAAACTTTGCAATATTAACATATAACTAAACTTCCCAGACGGTCCATGTTGGCACGGTACACTTGACCTCATAGTTTATTGCTTCCATGATGGCTTATGACTGAGCTGCTGCTAAGACAAAAGAACAAACAGTCTAAAATGTGTTGGACTCAGAGATTCTTTGGTGTTTTCTCTTCCATGATGCACTCCAAGCCCATTTCAGAAAATAGTCTTGGCCATTTGTCATCTTCACATCCAGGTAACTTCACATTTAGGGTTCTCATCCTTTTTCTCTTTTTTCTTTGTCTGTTAAGCTCTATTTACCAGTGAGCTACTAAGGCAGGAGCAAGCCAAGCTCAACGAAGCCAGGAAGATTTCAGTGGTCAACGTGAACCCAACAAACATTCGGCCACATAGTGACACGCCTGAGATTCGGAAATACAAGAAACGCTTCAATTCCGAAATCCTCTGTGCTGCTCTGTGGGGTGAGTTATTTTTCTATTCCTCCTGCCTAGTGGTGGAAATTCAGCTCATCAACAGGATGAAAATGATTCATGATGGCTACAGCTGCATGTGGAAAGTAAGGATGGATTGAACCATTGGGACTGGGGCGATATAGCTCTCACATGGGACCAAGGCCAGCCTTGCTGATGTAGGCAGCCACCAGCATAGTGTGATTTGAGGAAGGCTTGGGAAGGTGCTCTCTACTCAAAGTCATCTCCCTGTCCAGTCTGCCTCAGCACCTAAAATTCTCATCAATTAAAACACAAATGTCACCTGAGAGGCAATGATGTAACAAGCTGGGCGCCTAGTAGGTGCACAGGGTAGAGGATTGTGGCTGGAGTTAGGAAAATCTGAATTCAAATCTTGCTTCCAACACTTAATAGCTGTATGACCCTGAGCAAATCCCTTCAGTGAACTCATCTGTAAAATGAGGATGAAGATAGCATCACCAAACCCCTGGCATTGTTTTGAGAATAAGATAAAATGGTATTTGTAAAGTGCTTTGCAGATTCTAAGCACTAATGCAAATATTAGCTAGCATGATAAGGATGATACAAACACAGGGTAAGATCATAAACCAGAGACCTTGAGCTGCAGGTGTGCTCCCCAAGTGTAAGCTTATCAACAAATATCTAGAGCCGGGAAAAACCTCAGAGGCCAGTGAGTCTGTCGCATTCATTTTATAGATGAGATAACTGAGGCCTGAGCAATTTAAATGAAACTTGTCCAAGTCACCCAGTAAATAGCAGAGGTAGGATTTGAACTAAGGTCTCTGACTCCAGCACCAACATTTTTTTTTTATTATCGTTGTTGATTTTGTTGAATCGTTTCAGTCACATTCACTCTTTGTGACCCCATTTGGGGTTTTCTTGGCAGAAATACTGGAGTGGTTTGCCATTACTTCTCCAGCTCATTTTACAGATTAGGAAACTGAAGCAAACAGGGTTAAATGACTTGCCCAGGATCACACACAGCGAGTCTGAGGCTGGATTTGAATTTATGAAGAGGAGTCTTCCAACTCCAGGTGCATAATGGCACCACCTAGCTGCTCCTCTTTTCATTATACTCTGCTATTAAAGGGCCTGGGAAGGGAAAGAAACTCTGCTCATTCCTACTTACTGGGGAGAATGGAAAGTTTCTACATGGGATAGAAGAAAATATCTAAAAAGGAAAGGCTAGGACTGAAAAATGAAAGAGGAGTACAGAAAAACAGGACTCCCTTGTAGAGGCGGGTGAGTAGAAGATCTTGATAGAAAGGATGAAGGGAAGGAGATGGACCTTTGCCACACAAGAGTTCTTCAACAAGCATAAAGCTATGCCCAAGCAACTTGAGTCTAGACCTTCCACGGGACACCTCAAGAAGTGCCAGTAATCTGAACAGACCACTGAGGCAGATCACCAAGGAGCTGGCAACAGGGAGGAGATCCACTTGTCCCACCCATAGGGAATAGGCAAAAGGTGGTAGTTATTGAAGTATGGAGGTTGCCATATATAGACCCGCCATGACAGTTGGAAGGTGGGCTGTCAGCCAGATGGGGCAGAAAATCTACCAAGACTCTTCAAACCTGCCATTTCCAGCCCACTTGATTCACATGGAGGCAAATGTTATAGCCAGAAGAATCTTGAAATACATCCCTCTAATGACTTGGAAGGTCAGGATAGAATAGTATAATAATAATAACAGCAACAACAGCAATAATAACTAGTGTTTATAGTCCCGTAAGGCTTGCAAAGCACTTCATGTATTTGAACTCATTTGATGGTCCAAACAATCCTATAAGGTAAAGGCTGTGAATATCTCCTTTTTACAGATGAGGAAATTGAGGCCCCAAGAGATAAAGTGACATACTTGGTTACTCACCTAGTGATTATCTAAGGTAGAATTTGAACTCAGTTCCCCCTGACTCCCAGTCCTACCCTCCATTCAATAATCTATTTAATAGAAAACTAAGTATTTGAGGGCACAGAGGGCATTTTCAGCTCTTTAACCTGAAGGCTGAGACTTTTGAGCAAAAAGGAAGCCATGAAAAACAAAGAACAGCTCTTCAAAAAAAAAAAAAAGAACAGGATTTGGTGTTGGGAATTATGGCTTATACTCCCAGAATGATGATCTGTTAACAAAAAATGGGGGACAGTGCAATGTAGTACACATGTAGGCACTTAAAAAGTTTTGAATGGAGGCAGCTAGGTAGTGCAGTGAATAGAGCACGGACCCTGGAGTCAGGAGGACCTGAGTTCAAATCCGGCCTCAGATACTTAACACAAAAACTAGCCGTGTGAACCTGGGCAAGTCACTTAACCCCAATTGCCCTCCAAAAAGCAAAAAAGAAAAGCAAAAATAAAGTTTTGAATGAATCAGTTAGTCGATTTAATTTGAAATTTGGAAACAGTATGTTTGTCAGGAACCTGGTGTAATCATGGGTACTTTAAGCTGAAATCTGGAAGGGAGAGGCAAGAATTCCTCATTAAAAAATTTAACCCAGATACTCTTGAAGAGAAGAGGTTAGATGTGGAAAGATCCCTACTGGAGGAGACGCCCCATAATTCTCATGTAGAAATGGGTAGAAACAATAATAATATTGTAAATATTGTATGGACATCAGTAATAAAGTGAAGTTGAAATCTCAACAATTATTATCACAAGGAACATAGCCTGGTGTGTTCCTGGTGCAGCCAAGGTGCCAGCCTTGGAATCAGGGAAACAAAGACAAATCCTACCTCTACACTAAATGGTTGTGTAATGCTGGGCAAGCATTGTTTGTTTTTTTTTTTAAATCAATTCCTCATTTTTCCTATCTGCAAAATAGTGATTTATCCTTTCAGGAATGTCATAAGAAAACTGTTTTGTTAATCTTAAGTACATGAGACTTATAATAATTTATTATTATTATTATTATACTCTTCTTATACAGGCTCCCCACTCTTGCTCTTATGGATCTATAACTGAATGGTTGCCATATGGAATAGGGATTTTGTTGTTCAACAACATCATTATCCCATTCAGGGTTTTCTTGGCAGAGACACTAGAGTGCTTGGTCATTTCTTTCTCCAGCTCATTTTATAAATGAGGAAACTAAGATAAATAGGGTTAAGTGACTTGCCCAGGGTCACACAGCTAGTAAGTGTCTCAGGTTAGGTTTGAACTCCTGAAGATGAGTCATTCAAACTCCACACCCAGCATTATATCCACTGCACCACCTAGGTGCCCAGAAGAGGGATTAGACGTATTCAATTTAGATCCAAAAGGCAGAACGGGGGGCATAAGAAAGGTGCTGCTAAGAAGATAGGCTGGATATAAGGAAAAAAAACAATTTCTTCAAAAATAAGGTGGGCAGCCTTGGAAGGGGTTGTGAGCTCTACCTCAAAAGAGGGCTTCAAAGAATAAGCCTTATCTGATCTAGATAAGTCCTTATCAAACATAGTTACATAGGAGAAGGCTTTGAAGAAGCAACAAGATTTATTTCTGGTTAGCAAGGAAGAATCAGGTGGTGCTGTAGGAGCTATGAGAACTCCAGGGAAAAGCCCATGTCATCTTGGAGTTCAAAAATTGTGAGCTAAAAGTGAGCTGGACTCTAGACTTTAGAAAAAGACATTTTTAAAAGTCCAGAAAATAAGATATGCATGATCCCATTGAAAAAGATTCTAAAAGGAAATGACTCAAAAAGACCAAAACAAAAGCCTTTAAGATGTTAAGCTCTTAGTATATCATAATCCCTAGGAGACAGATAAAGGGGAAATGTCTAAAAAAGGAAAACATTGCTATATAATGAGCTCTCTTAAGTGAAGGAATACCTCACAAAGGACCAGTACATGAGCCTATAAAAACGTCAGGATGTCTATCCAAGTGAATAAAACTAACAGAAAATATTGAAGACCTCAAAAAAGGGAGATTTTTAAGCTATGTTAAGAACAAGATCAAAGACAGGAAATGTCCACAGATAAGGGAAAATGGCACTGTGATATCAGATGACAAAGAAGGAAGAACTACTCAATTCCTATTTTAATTCTACCTTCTCCATGAAAGAGAAATATTTTTATATTGGAAAAGGCTGTAAGATGAAACATGATAGAGAGCACCTGACTGCCTTAAGTGCAAATACAGGTCCAGACAAATTATACCCTAGAATACATAAAGAACTTGTCTGACTACAAACCTACTAGCAGTAGTCTTTGAGAAATAAACTAAAAAGGGTAGGAGAACATCAGAGATAGTCAAGTGTTGCCTCAGGGATTTGTTCTTACCCTTTTCTATCTTCAAGTTTTCCTCCTCTACAATCTATCCTTCACTCAATCGCCAAGATGATATTTCTAAAGTGTAGGACTTTATACTTAAAAATGAATAGATTTTAGGAAATATAAATTAGAATGCCTAATGTCATTCACTGGTAAAATTCTAGAATGGATTATTAAACATATGCCTTGTGAGAGGTGGTGCCTATGAACCAGCATGATGGAGGGAGTTATTAGAACAATAAAACAAGGTATATTTTTATTTCAACAAAGCAATGGAAAGAGCAAAGAATTTGGAGTCAAAGGGTGTCAAACTTACTGTGTGACCCCACCCTCTTAAGCCTCAGTTTTCTTACCTGTAAAAATGAGTGGTTTTTGCTACAGAGCCTCTGAGGTCCCTTCTAACTCCAACTCTTTAATCCTTTCGAGCAAAGTGAAAAAATGCAGATTAGATGATAATAAATTAAATCTAGTTATATTTTATCAAATAGCTATACCCAAATAAGTTTGTTCAATGAATTGACATCATCTTGGATAGCACTTTCTAGTAATGGGCCACAAGGGTTAGTCTTTTCCTCTGTCCTGTTCATGAATTTTACTAACCTCTCAGATTTAAATAAAAGAAGAAGAAGAAGAAGAAGAAGAAGAAGAAGAAGAAGAAGAAGAAGAAGAAGAAGAAGAAGAAGAAGAAGAAGAAAAGCAGCATAACATAAAAGATAGAGAGCTTATCTCTAAACCATGAAAATCTGAGTTCAGATTCCATCTGTGACACATTCTAGCTATGTAAACTTGGACAAGTCCCTTAAGGTCAGCGGTCTAGACATCTGTCTAAGACTATGAAATGTAGAAAAGCAGCTGGCCTATGTTAGTAGAGGGAGTTTCCTTACCCACAAGTTATGTAAGCCGCTGAATCCACAGATCTGTTCCCTATGCCAGATAATATTATAGATTGTCTTTGTAAATGTCATAGAGCTAGGAGATAGCTAATATATTGACTGATAATGAGGACTCCAAAAATATATCAGTAGGCTAGAATGATGGATGGGTCTAGACTAGGAAAGGTCTCCCATAGAAGGTGGAATTTTAGCTGAGTCTTAAAAGAAACCAGAGAAGCTAAGAGGCAGAGATGGAGGAGCAGGCATTCCATATTGGAGGGAGGACAGCCATTGCAAAGACAGAGAGATGGGAGATGAAAGCTTCAAGAAGGCCAGCAGGACTGGATAGGAGAGTACATAAAGGAGAATAAAGTGCATTGGAAGCCTGGAATGGTAGGAATGGACAAAGCAATAAAGTTTTTACATATCTGAAAGTTGTGTATTTTGATTGTGAAGGGAATTGGGAGTCACTGGTGCTCTTTGACTGAATGATGGGATGGGGGAGGGGCTTGTTTGACATGGACAGTACTGTACTTCAGAAAAATCACCTTGGCACCTGAGTAAAGGATGAATTGGAGAGGGGAGAGACCTGAAGTTGGAAAACAAAGCTTTGTTAGGTGAGAGGTGATGAACACCTGTACAAAGGTGGGGCTGTATGAGGGAAGAAGGGGGGAACATATGTAATAGATGTCATGAATGTAGAATTACAAGATTTAGCAAGACTCTGTGGGTGGGGTGAGTACTGGTGAGGAGTTGAGGATATTAGTCAATATTTATTAAGCATTCATTATGTACCAATCACTGGGAAACAAAGAAAGACACAAGACAGTCCTTGGTCTCAAAGAGTTCACAGTCTAATGAGGGAGACAACATGCAAAAACCTGAGACCCTGAATTCTTTTTAAATCCATAGGTGTAAACCTCCTGGTGGGAACAGAAAATGGACTGATGCTCTTGGACCGAAGTGGACAAGGGAAAGTCTACAGCTTGATCAACAGGAGGCGATTTCAGCAGATGGACGTGTTGGAGGGCCTTAATGTCCTTGTGACAATATCAGGTATGAGGATAATGGCTGATCAACACAGGTCTACAGAGCTCACAAAACCCAGTTCTGTAGTTTTGTTTCTGAAGAAGTCAGATAATTCTGTCCCCAGCTAACATGTGACTCAGAACCCTATAGCAGCGTGGGCTCAGATACATCACCCAAGTTGTAATGTTGGCACATCATGGCCCAAAAAGGGAAATCTTCCTTCCTACTTGAGCCCCATCACCAGGGGGTGTGTTTGTCTCCCTTCTCTGCAGTGCATCTGGATCAAACATAAACTCAGCAACAATGGCAATATGTCTGTGGCTCTCCCGCCTCTGCCAGAATGTACTGAGCATCTCATTAAGGTCTCTGTGCTGTAGCCCAGGGTAAATTACAGTCTAACACATGACACAGAAAAGGAAAATATTGAGCTGAGGGGGTGAGGATCTAGGGGAGGAGGGAGCATTGGCCAAATGTCTGAAGCCTTTTTCTCAGGAGCCATACTGTGTCTGCACTGGCGCCATTTTGGCAGAGCCATTCAGCACAATTCAGAAGCATTGTGTCTCCACCTGTAGCACCTATGGATGAAAGTCCTTTACTCTGTTACTTTGGGTCCCCCCCAAAAAGAAGCTAAGAAATGGACCACTGGGAAAGACCTCAGTATTAATGAACTGAAAATGTCACTCTCAAAATCCAGTGCTGCCTTAAAGGGAAGATCCTTCTTTTCTTCTACTTGCCTCATGCCCCAACACCCCATTTTTACCTCTTTGTAGCTCAAAGTGAATTGGTTTTTATGAAGGATCTGTCCATCCTTATGCTTCCCTTGCTGCTGCTGGAAATATTGTTTATTTCAGAGACACCTCTTCCAATGATCTTTTGTGTGCACTCAGCCCCCTTTGTCATATTTCACACTTGTACACACATGATCTATATGGATTGTGCATGAAAGTATGCTTAACTACTCAGAAATTTCTTCTGTTTTGAGAGGAATATTTGTATTTCCATTTAGCCAAGGATATATTTTATTCTTTCCCCCTTTCTATTGGACTACTCATTGTTCTTAAAGTAAGTAGGAATTACTTTAGAAATTAAATCCATCTAATTAAGGGACTCAAATTGGATGTGACCTTGGGGTTTTTTTTTAACGTTTTGATGAATGTATTTCAATATAACTGATTTCTATTGTATTCCTCTATATTTTATGTTATACATTTAAAAATATGATTCTGGAAAGAAGTCCCTAGGTGTCACCAAACTGTTAAAGGGATCCAATGACACACAAAGATTATGAAGAATCCCTGGGCTAAGCATCTTGGCCAGAGTTTTCCATTCTTTAGTTACTAATTAGAGGTATCCATGGAATGGTAGGGAGAAAGCTGGATCTGGAGCCAGGAAAATTTGAGTTCAAGTGCTGCCTCCAATAAATGCTGGCTACCTGACCTTTGGCAAGATGCCCAGCCTACTGAGGCCAGTGGGGTCCAACTCAGTACAAATGGAGGCCACTAACCCCTACACAAATAAGGTGCATAGTCACTACATTGACATCTTAATTTCTTAGAAAACCATATTAACATTATCTATGTTCTTAGAAAACCATATATTAACAGTTTCTTTGATCCTAGAAAACAATATATCTATGTTCTGTTGTACTTTTATTTTGTATTTATATATTTTATTTTATTCTAAATTTTATATTTATTTTTCTGTTTCCCAATTACATTTTAATTTGGTTCAGGCTGAACTCAAAAGGCAAACATGACTTTGTCTGTGCCATGTTTGACCCTTCTGCTCTTGGCAATTCCATAAGTTATAGAAACAATGCCAACCTACAATGAGGACTTTCCTTATCCAGGAGCTTCCCATATCCCGGAAATCAAAGGTCTAGTCTCCTTAGCTTTGGTTACTCGGGTTAATTCATGGATTGGTAACAAGTTTAAACTTTTGTCAACCACAAAGATAAGATCTGCATCTATGTGTGAAGGAGAACCTGCTGGTGTATCATGCTTTTGTGGTCAGTATCCTCTTTGCTTGGATGCCATGTCTCCATTCAGGGGAGGTGGGGGAGGGGGGACACAATCATTTCTACTGGGCAACAAAGCTCAGAAAAGGAAACAACGAAATGAAAACAGGAACTCAGAATTCTTTAATTGTGCTCAGCAAGACATGGCCACACAAAGACTGTGGAAGCACCTCATGGATTGGTCTGAGCTGCATTTTCTCACTTTCTGGTCTCTGGATAAGTGATAGTCCCTTAATGAGGTTCTTAAGGTTTGAATGTCCACTAGCTGCAGTTCCAGTGGGCAGAGATTTCATGCACTCTGGTCTTCAGGCATATATTTCATCCACAGGACACAAAGCACCTTTGAAGTCTATAATCATAAAAAAGGGTGGTAGGATCTGGAGTTGGAAGCACCTTGGAGATCTAAAATCTGATCCAACCACCTCATTTGACACATGAGGAAACTGATATTTAGAGAGCATATCACACGGGGAGTAACAAACTGACCCAGCACTGTAGAAAGGCATGGAACTGGGAGTCAGAAGATCTGGTTCTGAGCTTCCTCCCAGTTTTAGATGTAAAAGCTTCAGATCCTAGGATCTGAGTTCTGATTCTGACACTTAGAAGCACTATAATCTGTTAACTTCTCTGAGCCTTGGTTTTCTTACCTCAAAAAAGGGGATAATAATAGGAAAGAATTATATAAACATGAAAGCATCATACATTCTATATATTGATGGAAGCTACCATTGGTAGTCCAAAAACAAAGATCTCTTAGCTTAGATTTCTGAAGATATGAATGGAGTAGAGGAAAAGCCCAAACTCTCAAAATTTTACCAGTCATTGGCTCAGTAATATTACATGACCATTACTGCTGAGTGTGTGTCTACTGGAGCTGCACTGTAGGGAAGGGAGACTAAATTCCTTACCTCGTGCACTGCTCAGCATTTCCAAGCTGTTTACCTTTTAGCCTGATAACATGCTGAGCCTAGCTATATTTCTGAGAACACACTGCCCCAAAGGACACTCTGTCTTCTGTCCTTTCTGTTCCTTTTCCATTTTTATTTTAGAGTTCAAGTACCTGCAGGTTAGATCTCTCGTGGTACTGTAGAGCAGTGGGTTATTTTATTTTCCTGAAATTAGTTTCTTCCTGTTGTAAAAGTGAATCATTCCCATTTTCCACCATTTTCCTTTCTATTATTTGTTAGTTACATAGAGTCTTGGTAATGGATACAAAAAAAAAACGAAGATGATAGTCATCAAGTCTGTGTTTGAAGTTTGTGGTGGATCTAAAGGATTGAAGAGCTGGGATTTTCTCCAGAACAACTCCCCCCCCACAACACACACACACACACACACACATACACACACACACACACACACTCATACACACAATTGAGTATAATACAGAGGTTCTAGTAAGGAGTCTCTAGAAAGATTCAGAAAGTCTATGAACTTGAATAGGGGGGAAAATTATATCCTTATTTCTGTGTAATTGACTTTCTTTGTAAATTCATGTTTCCCTTGATGCCTTTAAAACCATGACCCTGAGAAGGGGCCCGAAGGTTCTACCACACTAACTGCCAAAGGGGTCCATGATACAGAAAAGGTTCAGCATCCATGTTCTAAAATATCCTGGTCTCATAATAACCCAAGTCTCATTGATTTCAGTAAAGGCTTCCTTTGTGAGGATAGACAGTTTAGAGGGCTTATGTCCAAGGAAAGCAGTAAAAATGAATCAATTGAAAAGCTAATCATACCAGAAAGATGTTTAGTTTTAACTATGAGTGCTCTGAGTGAAACCACTCTGATGATGAAATGCTGTACGCTGGTAATTGTTGTGCCCCTGGTATTTCAAAAATGTGAGTGGGGGGGGGGTGGAACAAGTCCTCCTGGGGATGTATGAAATTAAAGCTATTTCATTTCAATAGGAAAGAAGAATAAACTGCGAGTTTACTATCTGTCTTGGTTAAGAAATCGAATCCTGCACAATGATCCCGAAGTCGAAAAGAAACAAGGCTGGATCACTGTTGGGGACTTAGAAGGCTGTATACATTACAAAGTTGGTAAGTCTCAATGTTGTGCTTATGAAGTATAGTGGAATACATAGGGCATTGAATGTAGAGTCAGGAATACCTGGGTTCACATCCTGCCTGAGATCCTTACTAGCCATGTGACACTGAGCCCATAGCTTAATACTTGGTGCCCCAGTTTCCTCATTTGTAAAATGAGAGATTTCATGCCCTCTAAAGGAGGTGTTCATTACCAGAAAATAAGTCAACAGGTAATGAAATACTTTTGACCATAGGTACAAAACCACCCACTAATCAATCAACAAGCATTTATTAAGTGCCTTCTGTATATGCCGATAGCCACTGAGGTACAAAGACAAAAAAAAATGAAACGACATATAAGAGAAACTTGTACAGATTTAAGAATGTAGAAAATAAATAAATAAAATTTAAAAAGTACTTGTATACTTTTTGAAAGTTAGAAAATAAATACATAGTATGAAGTTGGATTCTGCTTTGGGTCAGTGCAGGGTATAACAGCATTGAGGAAATTATGACTCACCTACAATAGGGATTCTTGATTGGCATCTGCAGATACCCAGTGTGAACTTGGATGGGCAAAAGAAAAAAAATTTCCTCCATTATTTAAAAGCATTCTTCTAAGAGGGTCCCTAGCTTGTCATGGGCATCCCTGACACAAACAAGGTAAAGAACCCTGTCCTAGCATTACAGTCGACTCTTGTCTATCTATCCAGGTCTGCACACACTGAGGATGTTTTACTACATATCGCCAGCATGGAGCTCTTTGTGTTGTTCCCCTTATTTTACTTGTATAAGCACAGTGCTTGGCACATAGTATGCCCCTAATAACTTCTTGATGATTGACCAATTAATGTTTCTCTCATTTTCAAGCAAGTCAATTCCATAATTTTTTATTTTTTATTCCTTTTTTAAAAGTATTTTACTTTCAATTCATGAAACAAAACAATCATTTCCATAATATAGTACAATAAAAAGATGATTACACATGAAATTGCAAATCTACCAGGCACGACTTGCCATTCCCTCTAAATATATAACAAAGTCATCATATAATTTCTTTTTTTTCCTCTTTTTTCTTCCATCCCCCCTCCCACCCTGTCCTAGAGAAGGCTATCATTAGAGACAAATTTTACATATATGTAAAATTATTCTATGCATAATTCTATTCATCAGTTCTTTCTCTAGATGCAGATAACATCTTTCTTCATATGTCCTTTATTTTTAATTTGAATATTTATAATAATCAAAATGATTTAGTCACTCAGTCTTTCTTAAAACAATATTGCTATTCCTGTATACGATGTTCTCTTGTTTCTATTCACTTTGCTTTTCACCATTTCATGCAAATCTTTCCATGCCTTTCTAAGATCAATGAACTCCTGATTTCCTATAGCAAAGTAATATTCCATCACAGCCATCAACGGGGGAATGGCTGCACAAGTTCATAATTTTTAAATATGCATGTGGTGCAAACACAGCCCCAGCTTCCAAGCCACTCTCATTGCTAGAGAAACAAGTAGATGCATAAACCTCGGGTCATCACTATGACCATCAGTGTAAGGATAGAGGATACTTTGCCTGAAATTCACTACAGAGGGAATTATCCTAGGAAAAACACAAGAGTGCTGCTTCACAGAGACCCAGACCACGCCCAGACTGGTTTAAATGGCTTTGGGGAAAAGATGACAACTGGCAGCTTTCCTCACCCATTCCCTAGTGGCAGATTTTTTTTCTCTCAGTTTTGTATCCTGAGAAGGAACACATTTTTGACACACCAGACCACAAGAGGAGTTAACATTTATACATTTATATGGTGCTTTGAGGTTTGAAGAGCATCTAACATTTGGTCCTCACAATAACCCTGTGAGGTGGATGCTATTGATATCCCCATTTTACAGCTGAGGAAACTGAGGCAGATCTAGGTTGAGGACTTCCTTTGTGCCATGATAGACAGTTTAGAGTGCTTATCTCCAAGAAAACCATCCAAAACATCTCTCCTTGCCTCTCCTTTCCCCTCACCTTCTCTCTCTCTCTCTCTCTCTCTCTCTCTCTCTCTCTCTCTCTCTCTCTCTCTCTCTCTCTCTCTCTCTCTCTTTCTCTCTTTCTCTCATTCATGGTTAGCCACAAGTGGATAATTCATTTTCATAGATACAGAGAGAAGTGTCAAAAAACACTTTCCTTCAAAGAGTACATTTGCAAAACTGTTTAAGCCAAAGAAAATGCCATTCAAGAGACTGGTTTTTAGGAAGCTTTCTTTAAACAGTTCCAGTTTAAGTAGAGTTGGTCTTCACTTAGCACAGGTCCTAAAGGCAAAATGCCAATATAGCAACCAAACCTTACGTCCATGTGGGCATCCTTAGGGAATGAGAGAAAGCATGGAGTAACCCATCAACAAGCAATTACTAATCACCTCTAATATGCCAGGCACTGTGCTGGGTAATGTGGATATAAGTACTTTTGATTCATTCCCTGCCCTCAAGGATACATTTTACTGGGGAATGCAAATCAAAACTCTGAATAGCATTACCTTTTATGTCAGTCTTACAGCTAATTTTCAAAAACCTTAGAATGTAAAGAGCCTGTTTGGACCACAAATTCAGGCCAGCCCCTTCCATGCTTACCCTCTCTTTCTGCTTCTCCTATACTAATCATTAGACTAGATAGTCTCGTTCTACACCTGTAGAGGGAAGTGGAGACATTGAACATTCTGTGACTTTATCATTGGAGTATTTTCTCATCAACTGCTAGACTGTTTAAGCAAATGAATTTCCAAGTCTGATTTTTACCCCTCATCTCTATTCTCCATTCAATTTTGCATGTATGATACAATAAAAGATAATACAAAATACCTTCCTTCTGATAAAAAAAAATTCTTTTTTTTTTGGAGGGAAATAGGGCTTGAGGGAGGTCACATGGCTAGTAATTGTGTCAAGTGTCTGAGGCCGAATTTGAACTCAGGTTCTCCTGATTCCAGGGCCAATGCTCTATTCACTGTGCCACCTAGCTGCCCCTGATAGAGAATTCTGATAATTAATTGAGGCAAAGCAAATCAAATATCTAAATAGTTACTTTTGTCCAAACAAAGGTAATGAATTGTCCAAACAATTAATTTTAGAGAACAGAGCAGCGAGACCCATGAAAATGAAGGTGACTTGGCCAAGTTCAGCATAAAAGGCAGGACAAAAATATAAATTCTATGACTTTAAAGCTAGAGGACTTCCCATATTACTATTAGATCCGCCCTCGTTTCACTTTAACCTGAGTATCTAGACCATTTTTTATATTCCAGACTATCTTACATTGAAATCATGATTTTTTTTAGGGGTCACAGGAAGTTCTCATTTATTGTTGGTTTTTTCCCAAAATAGAACCATCACATGATAAGGAGAGAGAGAGAGAGAGAGAGAGAGAGAGAGAGAGAGAGAGAGAGAGAGAGAGAGCGCTCATTGCTATCAACAAACCATCCAAAAAACCAGAGGAAACTTTCTAGTGTGCCAGATAGAAATTCTGTTGGGGATTTATTAAAAAATATAGATAAGAATTGTACAAAGTAAAAAGATTAGAAGGGCCATTCTCTGTCTTAGTAGAGTGACCAGTGAAATCAAGGATAGAGCAAAGTGGGACCACTGAATCCAGTTACAAGGAGGTGACCCTTGTTGGAAGTATTCAGGTTAAATAGTCCACCAAAATGAGACTGAATATTTACTTATATAATCAGCTAGTTAGATAGACAAGTATGATAAATAGATTGATAGTCTGCCTTAATCAGACATAGTATTTCCATAGACAGATATGAGATAGATACATACATGCAAATATTCGCACATACACATGTACATATAACACATACATACGTGTATATATGTGTGTTTTACATAGACTACTGAAATTTTTTTAAACTAAGAATATAGTAAAATCCACCAGTCACCAGTTATATTAACCACAAGTTATTTTTTTCCTTGTTGATTCAAAAGGTCTTTGGGTGTTACAGATGTCTCAGAGTCATTATTATGGCTCTAAGCCTAATGAGCAGAGGAATTGTTACCTGATGATCCCTGTACAGGAATTAGTATAAGGGATGAATAAATGACAAGGCATACACATATGTCTGTATGGATTTGTGTGTTACAAACATGTGTATCCATGTGTGTATATACATATATATGTGCATATTGTATGTGTGTGTGTGTGTGTATAGAGAGAGAGAGAGAGAGGAAGAGGAGGAGGAGGAGGAGGAGGAGGAGGAGGAGGAGGAGGAGGAGGAAAGGGAGAGGAAAAGAAAGAAGAGAAGAAAAGAACCACTCCAGTTCACAAAAATGCTAGAATTCAGTTGCTATACAAAATTCCTATATAGAAAGCATAGGGCAATTAATAAACAATCATTATTTACAACATATTCCTAGAGAGTAGAATTCTTTACTCAATATTTCCACAGAGGGGAAAATAAGGTCACTATAGGATCCAGGACTCCTAATACACTAAGATTTAAGCCAGCTATTTTTGTGATTAATAATCAGATTTCAAAAATGAAGAAAGAATATTTGGAAAGTTTTATTTCCCTTTCTATTTATTTCTTTTTCTATTACCTCATCATGCCTGAGCCATACTATGACAATTGTTTTGTGTGAGATTTCCTCTTCAGAACTTCACTTTTCCAATGAAATCTCAGATGGGTCTGAACCCCTCCCCCACCAAAAAATCATCCCATGGACCTGCTAGCCTTCTTTATCTTACAGTACATGTCACTGGCCCATAGAAAATGTAGGCAATGATTTCCAAATCACCATTACCATTAGTAATTCATAGCTAAGATCTGCTGACAGGAAAGGAAGTTCTGATTCTTTTTTGGGGGGGTAGGGGAGAGGAGGGGAGTGACCTCAGGGATATTCCCCAAGTTAAACTAACATGCCTGTGGGGATGGTGTAGCAGAGAGACTACTAATCTAAAGTCAGAGGACCTGGCTTTAATGCCTAACTCTTTTGCTTACTATTTATGTGACCTGATGCAGGAACCTAAACCTCTGTGGGCCTCAGTTTCCTTGTCTGTAAAATGATGGTGACAGATTAGATGCCCTCTCAGGTCCCCCTTCTAGCTCTAAAGCAATCATCTTATGATAGGACCTCCAACTAGGAGGCATCTCAGAGATCCAATTAGTTCAACACCTTCATTCTACAGGTGAAGACATGGGCTCAAAGAAATGATGGGTCTATCCAGGGTGACACAGGTACTAAGCAGCAGGGTGTGGATGCTAACTTAGACTCTTTCACTCCAAAGCTAGTATCCTTTCCGTATTACCAAGTTGTCTTCCACATAGAAAGCTGCACTCTTGCCTGTGTCAAGTAGAGAAACTAGACAATGTGATAAGAACCAATAGTATTTTCTCATGGTAGCCTTTTATTTTTAATTTCTTTAAAATTTTAGTGAAGTATGAGCGGATCAAATTCTTGGTGATTGCCTTGAAGAATGCCGTGGAGATATATGCATGGGCTCCTAAGCCATACCACAAGTTCATGGCATTTAAGGTAAGTGGCAACGTCATTTACCAGTTAGACTGATCTTTTGTCTCTTCTGTCTAACACTAAGCCCTTCTTTGTTCAAGATTCAGAGGCTGCCTTCCATTCCTGGCGCCATTGTTTCTATATCTACTATATGGATTTAGCTAGTGTAGGGTTACTTTTGAGACCCAATTTGTTGCTTTAAAAGGCCCTTTGACACACTGGAAATATGAGCAAGATAATATCTCCTTGGTATTCTCCTCCTCTTCTAAGTAACATTATGATTGCCCAACAAGATTTATAATGTGTGTCCCTGTCTGTGAGCAAGAAAAATGCCTGTCCTCCAATTTCTCTGCAAACGTATAAGGTCATAGAAATTGGTCCTGGAAAGGCTTGAGAGATCATCTGATACAACCTTCTCATTTGATAAATGAAGAATCTAAGGGGCAGAGGGGTGAGCCAAACCTGCTCTGAGTTCCACAGGCTATATGGGAGACAGTTGGGATTTGAATTTGGACTGCAAATTCAGTGTTGACTTTGCTAAGCATTGCTTTTTCACTGAAAGCAAAAGGCTTATCCATGGCAGAGGGTGGTGAATGGAAGAATGTTCCCCTAAGAGCACTGTGGTGTGGTTCAAAGGATGCTAGACAATCAGGAGACCTCATTCCCAGCTCTACATCTAATTGACTGTATGACCTGGAGCAAGTGACTTGTTTTCTCTTGCCCTTGGTTTCTGCATCCAAAAAAAGAAAATCTCTATGATAATAACATTCTATAGCTCTGGGATTGTTAAAGAAAAAAGGCACTTCAGCTAAGTAAATCTAAGGCTTGAGATGAGTTTTGAAAGCAATGGGTCTTAATGAAGTCATTCTCGGTTCAGGAAAGATTCTCTTAATTCAACTAACTTATTTTATAAAGAATCAGGTTCAAAACCAGAAGGAGTCTTAGAAATCATCTAGTCTACACCTCTCACTTTTTTCCCAAAATTTTATTTTAGATTCAAACACCAGAACGCAAATAAAGAAGAGAGAAAAGAAACAAAAGCATATCATAAACTTAAATATTGGAACTTAAATACAAAGTTAGGGGGGAAAGCATGTCATGTGCATCGCAGAACATGAGAGAATTCAAAATAAGTAACAGTATATTTTCATTTCAAGAAAGCCTGTATGACAAATAGTAGTCGTTGTGTTGAGAATTGTTCTTTTCTCTGCTTCGTTGTGAGTTTTTGTTTGTTCTCTGCTGTGCACTTCTTTACTTTGTTCTTTTTCCCCTCTCCCCAGAATGTTACAATAAAGTTTAGATATGTTTCTCTCTCTCTCTCTCTCTCTCTCTCTCTCTCTCTCTCTCTCTCTCTCTCCATATATATATATATATACACACACACACACACACACACATATATACACACACATATACATACATACATATATAGACATATACTTTCCCAAACCTATTCACCTTTGTTTTTTATGTATGATTATATCTCTTATTTCTAATCCCTCCTGCCTCCTCTACTTTATTTCTACCCATTCACTACCTTGCCCTGCTTTGACTTGCCTACCCCCTCCAAGGATCCCTCCCCTATCCTCCCATCCCCATGAATCTAAACACCCTTATATACCCCTATTTTACCTATTCCCTCACTCTCTATCCCCTCTAAAGATCCCTCCCTTGTCCTCTCACCCTTCCCTATGCCCCTACCATTTTATTTCTTCTGAATTTAGAAGACTTTTATATTCTTCTAAATATATGTGTATTGTTCCCTCTTAAACCCATTCCCGATGAAAGTAAGTTACCAGAGCTACCAGCCATCCTCCTCCACCTAATTCATCTGTATCAATTCTTCCTTTTGCACCTCAAATAATTTTTCTTTTAAGCTGTTCCTAAATGGTTTTATTTTTAAAACTCAATACCATTCTCAGGTTTACCCCAATCTCTCTTATAAACTACCCAATTATTGATAAAAATCTTAGATATCCATTTTACATTTTACATATATAAAAAGTAGACAGTCTGTCCTTATGGATCCCTTATAATCAGTCTTTGTTATGTTGAATCTTTTATTAAGTTCAGGGTTTTTTAAACAAAGCCTTGAAAGTCTGAGAGTCTGTCAGATGTCCATTTTTGTTTTCATTCAGGATAATATTTAACTTTGCTGGGTATGATATTTTTGGTCAGACCTCAGTTCTTTTGCTCTTCAATATGTTGTGTTCCAAGACCTATGGTCTTTTAATGTCTGTGCTTCTAAGTCTTGTGCAATTCTAATTGTGGCACAATCATATTTACATTGTTTAATCTTGATGCTTTTAATATTTTTTCCTTGAGCTGGGAGTTTACCCCTCTCATTTTTCAGATAAGGAAATTGAGACACAAAGAGGTGAGATGCTTTGCTGAAGAGTCATACAGTAAGTGGCAGAGCCAAGAGTCAACCCTTGGTATTCTGACCATAAACATGGGGTTCTTACCTTACACCACTATATCTCATATATGTCCATATTGCTTTTTTTAATAAAATGCTGAACTGCTTTCAAAAAAAATCTAAATATGTTAAGTAGTGGAAATGACTTTGTTCTTTGGAAACTTATTTTCATCTATTTTTTCCCTTTCAGTTTTAATTTGCTTTCATTTTCAATGCTGGTTGGGCTTTCACTCACTGTGGTTGAACTGGTTGGACTGAACAATTCACAGGGATCACATTCAAGTGGACTTTTAAAGGCCAAACATGCTCATAAATAGGAGACTGGTCCTTCCAGGTGCCTTGTTGTTTAGGGAGCCCTGGCAATGGATAATAGCAGATGTTTGTTCACTCTCTCATATCCCCTCCCCAACATTTTTCCCACTCTCACCCTTCTATTTGCCTCTTTTCTCCTCTTGCTCATGAAGACACTGGGGCTTCTTGTGCTGATGTGGGAGCTCTCCTCTATGCTGAGTCACCACATTCTTCACATGCCCCCTGGCACAAATGTCTCATTAGCAATATACTAAAAAAGCACATTTGTCAACAGAAATGGGCTTTTCTTTCCCTTTCTTCCCATTCCCCTGCCACCATATTTACTGCTTTTGGGGAAGAAAGTTCTGGAATGTGTTTGTTAGAACAATCAAACAGTACTTAAGGATGATCTGAAGGGAGTGAGTATGTTAGTGCTGTCTGGCCAAATCCGAGTACACAAAAGCTTTGTTACTCAGGGTCTCCTAACTCTCTTCTAAGCTTCAGTCCCATGTCACCAACTGCCTACAGGATAATTCAATATGGATTTCCCATAGATATCTTAAATTCGGCATGTTGAAAAAGAAATTCATATCTTTTGCCCAAAACCCAGTCCATTCTTCCAAACTTCCATATTTCTGAAGGCATCACCATCCTTCCAGTCTCCCAGATTCTCATCCTTGGCATTATCCTCTCTTCCTCAAACACCCGCATCTCACCTAGATAATCAATGACTGGATCCTGGCTTTCCTCGCATCCTTCCCCTTCAAACTGCTCACACAGTCTGCCTCCTTGTTCAGGTCCCCATTGCTTCTTACCTGAACTATTATAATTTCCTGCGAATTGGTTGCCCTTCCTTAAGTCTCTTCCCATTCCAATCTATCCTCCACTCAGCTACCTAAGTGATTTTCCTGAAGCTCATGTCTGCCCATGTTGCTTCCCTACTCAACAAATTCAAGAATCTCTGAGACAAAACATAAATACTTCTATTTGGCTTTTAAAAGCTTTTCCCCAACCTGTTTTTCTAGACTTTATCCTACTTTCTACTCTCTACAATTTAGCCATGCTGACCATCATCTTCATCCAGGACTATCCCATCTCCCATGTCCATACCTTTGTGCTGGTCTTCCCCCATGCCTAGGATATATTCCCTTCTGCCTCATAACATATCTTTCTTCCTTCAAGGATCAGCTCATTTTTTTGTTTTCTACATGAAGCCTTTATTGATCCCAGTTCCCCATAATCCTAGGCCTATGTATTATGTATATACTTACATCTGTGCATGCTATATCTCCTGTTAGAATGGAAATTCCCTGAGAATAGGAATTGTTACACTTTTGTTTTCATATACTCAGCACCCAGTATAATGCCTGACATACAAAAGACAATAAATGATTGTTGATTGATTGACAGTCTCCAATCCAGCAGTCAGGTTGATAGGCATCTCTCTTTTAAGAAAAACCTTCTTGTCTCAGTTATTTCTGACTTCCTTCTTTCTTTAGTTTTATTGTTTGTTGAGTTTATTCTAGAGATAACTTGCACATGATTGGTTGCAGGTTGGTAATGGGAGTTGTGTCCTTTCTGCAGTCCAACAGTAAAAGCAAAGAACACACAAAATTCTTACTGTCCTTCAGAATTGCTGTATCCTGAGGTCCACTACTAAATCGCAAACTCCTTGAGGATGCAGATCTTGTATTCATCCTTACCTTTCACACAATAGACGCATAGTAACAGTTTCAATGATGGATAATGGATGAATAGATGAATAAACTGTGAATTGAATGGCTTAAGATTAGCAACAAACTCAGGCTAGTTCCTTAATTTCTGAAACCTGGAAATTAATGTCTGCTAGACTATCAGAAAACACTAGGAATAACATTGTTAGTGTGGTATGGAGACTAACAAAAGTGTTATCTAAAGTCTTTTGCAGATCTCCAGCACAAGCCCCTACTTGTCGACCTTACAGTAGAAGAAGGTCAAAGATTAAAGGTTATTTTTGGATCACACACTGGTTTCCACGTGATTGATGTAGATTCGGGAAATTCTTATGATATCTACATCCCATCCCATGTAAGTCCACAAAATGTTCGTGAGCATGGTAGAGATCAACCATATAACAGCTTGGCTGGATGTTTACAGAGGTGTTTGCTTTTGTTTTGCTTTGAAGGACAATTGTGGTTAAGTGACTTGCCCAAGGTCACACAGCTAGTAAGTGTTAAGTGTCTGAGGCTAAATTTGAACTTAGGTCCTTCTGACTTCAGGGCTAGTGCTCCAAAGAGATGTTTTGTTTTTTTTTAATAAATTACTGTTCAGAATCTTGCCTACTTCTACTTTTCAAGTATCAAATGCTTCTTTCTGATTACAAGCCACTGAGATACACTAATCTTTACTTAACTAAATCCCATATGCAAATTGAATCAGTAGCTTATGAGTTCCTTGGGGCAGAAACTGCTTTTCATTTTGTTTTGTTTTGGTTTTGTCCCCAGTATCAGCAGACTACCTTGCAGATTGCTTAATGAATACTTGTTGGATTGGATTTTTGGAAGCCCATCTTCCTAACTACTCGGAGATGGTGTTTCTATCCTAGGAATGGTTCTATGATAGAAAGTATTTGACAACCTCAATGTGGCATCTTTGGAACCAGAGATAGAAAGAGGCATAGTAAATTCCCTTCAAGAGGACAGGTGTCACTGATGTCATTGATGTCACCAAACACAGAGTGCTTCTCTTTTCTAAGAAAAACCTTCTTGTCTTAGTTATTTCTGATTCTCCTCTTTTTCTGGTTCCATTGTTTTATGAGTTTGTTCTAGAGATAACTTGCACATGACTGATTACAAGTTGGTCATGGGAGCTGTGTCTTTTCTGTAGTCCAATAACAAATATATTCTAATGCTATCCCTACTCTATTCTAGATTGCCTGAGTTTTCACAGTATGTTTATAGTGATGATAAGGGCTGTACTTGTGATTTCATTTGGATAGAGAATTCCTAAAGAAGGAACTGTCACTACTAATGCAGGTCAACACCTTTTCAATGACTCAGTAGTCTTAGAGAGTTGTCTAGAGCGATGAGTGATTTAAGTGTCTTGCCGTGGGTAATTCAGAAGCAAGACTTAAACTCAAGTCTTCATAGTTACATGGACAGCTCCCTGTCTACTCTCCCAAGGTTCCTTGAATATTGTAGAAAGAGAGATATCTGAGCATACACATTCTGGTCCAGGGTATCTCCAGTCAGCTTCTGCTACCCCATCCTAATATTAGATGCCACTTGTCATCTCAAACAATAAAAATTACATTCTCTTTTCAATAGAGAAGGCTCCACTTTCCTAAAAGAGGACAACTTGGTGGTTGGGTTGGGGTAAATATAAGAAATTTCTGTCTTCAACTCTAAAGCTAAAAACAAAATGCTAGTTCCTGTTTCCTTGGGATCTTTGTTTGGGGTGGTTTCTTATCTGAAGCCTTTTGCTCCCTCCATGTAATTCTAACCTTTTCTTTATGTTCTAGATTCAGGGGAACATCACTCCCCACGCTATTGTCATTCTACCTAAAACGGATGGAATGGAAATGCTCGTTTGCTATGAGGACGAGGGGGTGTATGTGAATACTTATGGCCGGATCACTAAAGATGTGGTGCTCCAGTGGGGAGAAATGCCCACCTCTGTGGGTAGGTTAACCCTTCCTTTTCTCCTTCAACAGTTACACCCCCAAATTGACACGCAAGTCAAGAAAAGTGAGACAACCATTTGAGTCCACAAAACAGTCTGTGAAATTACACTTGTAAGACCCGCTCTGTATGTGTATGGCAAATTGTATGTCATGTTTGTGGTTTAAATGTGAACAGATACTATAAGCTATTGCCCATCTAATGTTTTTAATGCAGTTTTGGAAATTCCTTTTGACAGCCTACATTCATTCCAATCAAATAATGGGCTGGGGAGAGAAAGCTATTGAGATCCGTTCAGTGGAAACAGGACATTTGGATGGAGTATTTATGCATAAGCGAGCTCAAAGGTTAAAGTTTCTATGTGAAAGAAATGATAAGGTAAATCCGTTTCAACATTTGCATTAGTGTTTGCATTTTAAGAGACCATCAGGTACCTGTGAAACCTTCCTTTTCTTTTACAAACTCATTTTAGTCAGATTATTGTTAAGCAATGTGATTTAATTCATGTGAATAATTAAATGTATAATACACACACACACACACACACACACACACACATCCCTGTGACATACAAGCAACATAAAATAATGTTGTCAAGCTTTGTAAGCCAAGTGGTCATTCAGCAATAAAATAAATCACACTTGGTACCAAATAGATCTGGATTCCTACTTAAGACCGATTAGAACTATTAGCCTAGCACTGATAAACTCGTGGTGGCCAGTTTTGCATTTCCATGTGTAAATTTTTTTTAAAAAATCACTATCAGGATTTGACCCATCACATGGCTTTTTTTGACAATTAAATGTAAAAAATTCCAGTACAGAATAAACACATTAAGCAAGACCAATCTTATTTCACCCACATCCTAGAAACACATTCACATTCACAAATGAACAGAAATTTGACTAATGACATGAAGGCTTCTCTAAAGTAACAAAGGAGAAAAATATGTCCTACTGAAAACAGCCTAATCATTCATGATCAGTAGCTATCAAGGTCTTTTCTGGAGCAGGATAAATTTTATCTTACCCTCTCCCCTTAGGGTAAGTCAAGGTTTATTATCAGCTAAACTGTTAACACTTTTGAATTAGTCCCAACTGGATGTGACTTACCCAAAAATCACTCCTGAAATTCTTTCCCAGATAACAGCTGATGGAGGAAAGAACTCAGTGAGGTGAACAGAGAGTCATCTTGGTCATGCACCCACCCAAAATCCAGTATGGTCCCAGACTAAGCTTGGGGGTACACCTCTGGACTGGACCAGACCCTGAATATCTGTTCTGGTTTGCAATGGTTCAGAATGGTGTTTCCAGGGTTGCTTACCAAGGTACTTTCAAGGTTCAAACCTGCTCTAGAAGAGACCCAAACACCTACCAAAGACTCAGAACCAACTCAAACTCTTCTGGAACCAGGGATGAGCTTGATTTGGGCCAGACTTCTAGTGAACTCTGACAATCTGACCAAGACACATCCCTGAGACTTGTCCAAGATAGGCCTACAACTTTAGATTTGACTAATACCATACTAGTCACTGGGCCAGGCATCTGCCCTGACACATATAGAGCTTGGGGTCCCAGAATTATGGTCTGTGATATTTTGCAAAAAGTTGCCTTCCTTGGGAAACATTGGTGTAACCATGGACAGTACCCTCTCTGTCTTTCCAGTGCTTTGGAGAAACTGGCTATTACTGTCTTTGATATGACAGGAACCTTACAAAAAGTTCCTACAAGGGCTAAGGACACTTGTTTGCTGGTACAAGTGATTCACTGAAATTCAACTCAGGCTGGTAGCAACTAAAACATACTATCTTTTCCCCAGCAAAATGGGTTGGCAGCCTCCTGCCTCCATGTCCTTATCCCAGATGGCACCTAGTATGCCAAGATCTACTGGAAGGCCAAAAGCTGACCCTTGGCTATCCTGATTTTTAATTTTCTTGATGTGTAGCACAGTTACTGAACCCTGAAGTTGAACATCTGTAATAACTACTAAATTTAGAACCTCCTGTTCAGTTAGAGCACCCATCCCAGATAGCCAGTGGCCCTCATTAAAGAAATACAGCATTTGAGAGTCTGAGGCTAGAATTCCCACTCTTCCTACAGGCACTCCACATAACTTTTTGAAAGTCTAAACCGTACTACAAAAGGGGATTTTACAAGGTCCATACTCTAAAAAGAGAGTCCCTTAAGCACCAATCACTTGGCCTAAAAATGTTGATAACGATGATGATGATGATGATGATGATGTTAATGTCTATAAACCTATGAAAGCAAAAACATTTCTATCCTGCACTGTATCCCATGGCACTTTATAAACACTGATTGATCACTGAGTCTTAAAAACTGATACATAATAACAAGGACAAAACATGTAAGAGGAAAATGGATGGACGGTTGAAAAAGAGAAAATTCAAAAGGCCATGTGATTGAACTAATTCTTTTTTAATTTCAAACAGGTATTTTTTGCATCCGTGAGATCTGGAGGAAGTAGCCAAGTGTTTTTCATGACCCTCAACAGAAATTCCATGATGAACTGGTAGCAGATGAACACTTGGCTTTCATCATCATGGCGTTGTTTCTCTATTAAAAGAACATGCCACGTGTGGACTTATGCCAGTCTAGAGGCAGATACAGAAGGCTTGGTTGAACACACTGCTTCCCCCTTCCTCCACTCCCACCTCTCCCTCCCCTTCTCACACCCTGTTCTCCCACCAAACACAGTCCATCCTTCATTGTTGCAGCCTGTTTGAGAAAGAGAGACAAGAGGCAGGAATTTCTCGGAGAGCCCCAAGAATGCCGCACTGTCTCTGACCAGAGATGGACCATGAGCGCTTCGGCGCTAGGGATGTAAACATTGTGTGGTCTTTTATTCTGCTGTGTTACAGTGGGTTATGACTCTTTGCTTTAAAAAAACAAAAACAAATTCTTGGTCCCTTACTTTATACTAATGGGGAAGGAAATGGTATTGAAAAAATGAATCTTCTTTGGATTCTGTCTGCCTGCTAGCATTCAGTATGCAGAATGTTGTAAAATTACCAATTTTGAATGGTGAGAGACAGCACAATAAATATACCTTATCTCTCTCCTCTGAAGGCCATAACTGTATAACTGGGTAATTTTAGCAATCTTTTGCCTTCACCAACCTAAAGGTTGCTTTTTGACAGCAACTAGTTAATGAATTTTTAAAAAGAGAAGAAAAATACTAGTTTTCCCCTCTTTTGGGAAATAGATTTTAAATGGCTAAGCTACTAGCCTTAGACTAATAAATCAACTACCATTTTTGTCAGTCTGTCAGTCCATATTTTCATATGGACCTTACATAATGGTGCGTGTTGATGGGGTAGTAGTGCCATATGGTTCAGTTGACTCTGGAGATGGAGGGAATCTTTAGCACATCTTTTTCCCACAGCTTGATTATGCAACAGGTTAGGGCAAAAGACCAGGAGGGCAAATGGGTTTCAGAGAAAGGAAGAAAAGATTTTGGAAAAAATATGCTATGATATTTACAAGAATGCACAAATCATCTTGGGCTAAAAGCTCACCTGGCTTAGGCATCATTTTGCCTGGACTTTGGTTGGTATACCCCAATCCTGCCGGGGAAATTGAGGTGTGGGTGACAGCTTGGTTTTGGTCTGCCCCATCTCTTTCTTCTGTGGGTGCCACTTTCTAGAGATGAAAACTGTGACTTTCAACAAGCAAACAAACAAACAAAAATAAAGTGAAAGCTTCTGAGCTGCCTATAGTCTCTCTGGGTTGGTGAGAAAAAAAGACAACCTGAGAAAAAGCAGGCATCATGAGGCCTAGAAGTTACAGAACTTGGAAGCAGGGTTTTGGCCAAAATTCTGAGACCCTAAATCATTTTATCTTCCTCTAAATTACCCAACATACAGTGAACAACATCTGTGCAGAAATATGTATGTATTTAGTTCAGGTTGAATTGTGTCCTTATAAACTTACTCAGATGATTTCCATTTTTACGTGACTGTCTCGGATTTTTTGGTTTGTTTGTTTACTAGCTACAAGCATGGCTGCCTGTGGTCTCAAGGTGTTGCATAACGATACCTGTGTTGCGCTTCCTGTTTTAACCTACCTCGTTTTGTTTGGTTTTGTTTTGCTGTTCATCACAGCAGTGTTATCTCCAGGAGACATATAGAGAGCTCAATTGGCAATCTCAGGTGTATTTAATAATTAAAAAATAAAATAAAACAGTAGTTGATCAAATTTGAATCCTTGAATAATAACATAAAAAATCAATGGCATTTGTTCCCAAGAGATCATAACAGTAATGGATTGCTGAATCTATTCTAATGATTTTGCCTAAAATAAATGAGCGGCTAGATGTGCTGTTAATGAGAACAAAATACAAATAAGAGACCTAGTGGTACTAGAGTTTGACATTGGGGGGTAGGAGGAATGCAGGAAAGGAGAATATTCGTGTTCCATTGTGAAATTATCCTGAAGGACCAAGGTGCCTAAGTCATTTACCTTTGGTTTGGAGCAGGTAATGAATGGAAAGAAATTGAACCAAGGACCCTCTCTGATTGATCACAGAGGTGTCCTCATTTGGAATTTTCAAAATCAGTGCAATTCTCTAGTGCTCATTTGGACTGCTCACACAAGTCCAGTGCAACAAATTCAGCAATAACTTTTCTGATTGAACTTAGCAAGCATTCTAACTGTTAGACACTGCCATGAAGAAGGAACAGTGATCTTGGTCTCGACACTGGCTAGGATTGCCACTAGCTCTTTATATCGCTGCTGTGTATTTTAAATCAGAGGCTTCTTGAATTATGTTGCAAATGGATATATATTTTTTTTTCCTAAGCGACAAGTTCGGAACTCACAGCTTTAAATGATTTTTTTATTGTGGGTCTTTGGGTACAGTTAAGAAATAAAAGGGAATCATTGTGTTTAAACATAAGGTAGTTTGTGAATGTATTTTTTCAAACCTAGATTCATTGAAACAGAACCATGAGAAAATTATTCATGCAGTTGTGTTTACAAGTATGTACATGAACATAAAATAGGACCTGAGCATTTCTGGTGCCAACAACAATAAAACACACAAGTTCAACATCGAGCCATGCCTATTATATTTTTGTACTGAGACTTTTCCATTCAGCAACCTCGATGAAGCACTTAGGATGCGCAAAGCACTATGTTATAAGTGCTGGACTTTCCACTGGGTGCTAACTATAGGCAAGTCCTGTGACTCTCAGATCGCCCAACTAGTATGTCCTTTCCCCCACCCTTAAGTCATTTAAAGAACTTTCATGAAGCCCATGCTCATTTAGACAATTAAAATTTTATCTCTTTCCCTCAGAACTGAACTCCCAATTCAGAGACTCTGGGACCTGACTCATTGAAGAATGTCTCTTTTTTTTCATTCTTTCTTTTTTATTTTTATGTTTTATTTTAGATCTCTCTATTATACCCAGACTGGGTGAGAACACTGACAGGCCTGACCCCATTGCAGGTCTGCATGGAAACTTCGGCTTCTTCTCTTTCCAACCTGGACTGTGTTGTCCCTCCTTAAGCATTGTGGTGGTCCCCTTGAAGAAGGCCTCCAGATGTTCCCTTTGTGTCTCTTTTTTAAGACTGGTTCTCCCTATCTTGACCAGGCTAGAGAATTCAGTGGTCACTTAAGGGGTTGATCCTGGTTGTCACCACCAGGAAGCCTGGTGGCCCCTTGATTTTGGTGGCTCATCCCATTGCTTTCAGATACAGTGTGGACATTTTAGTCAGTTTTAGGGCAGCTGAAACAATAAACCAGTTTTGTGCTTCCCAGTACCAGGGATTACAGGCATGTTCCACCATACCCTATACCCTAATGTTTCTTGATTTGTTTGGTTTTTAAAGGTGCTTTTAAATTAACACCTCAAAAAATAATTTTTTTTTAGTTTTTTCCCCCACCTTGATGGTTAATTTATAGAACTGATTTTCTTTTGATATTAAAAAGAATAGTGGGATTCTTTTTTTGTAAGTACCAGTAGGATTCTAAAAGCTTGCTATATTTCTTATTGCCTGGCTGTCCAGTAAAAAGTCACTCGGTGTCCTGTGATCCCCCTTCAGGATGTGGTAGAAGGCCTTCTTGCACTGAGGGACAAGATGACCTTTAAGGTCCTGTCCAATCCATAGATTTTAGACTCTGAGACTTAATGGTCACAACTCCAAATACCAACATCATTTAGTTCATTGCAGCTGCCTATACACCATCCATTGGACATGAAGATATAATCAAAGGGGTAGATCATAATTGGTACAAAAGTGGCTAATGTGGCTACATTTCTTATGTAAGAACTAGCTTTTTCTGAGGACTGACAGCATTTTTAAAATTTTATTTATTTCTTTCTAGTTTTCAACATTCATTTCCACAAGATTTTGAGTTACAAATTTTCTCCCAGTCTCTCCCCTGCCCCCCCCACCACAAGATAGCGAGCCTACTGTATATGACAACATTTTAAAAGTGTTTTATTGATGCTTTAGTTTTCATCAAAGCCACATTCCTATATATCCCCTTTGCAACAATGAAAAAAAAGTCAAACAAAACCTACTAGGAAAGTGACTCCATCCGGCAGGTAGACACATCCTCTCACACTCACATTTGTAATCAGAGGACCATAGTTTCAATTATGGCTCTGGAAGTTGTTGATGAATTTGGGCGAGTCACTTAACTCCCCTAGACCTCAGTTTCCTCATCTGTAAAATGAGGGGATGGGGCTAGATGACCTTCCAACTCCAAATGTAGGATTTTCTGAGCTCATGAAGCTTAAAGTACATTTTGAAGACTCCATTTGGAGTAGATTATCTCGGAGAATCCTTTTCTTGGAGAATTTATTCTTTGTAGACTTAGGAAATTCTCCAAGAGGACTCAAATCTGTTTGTTACCCAAGATTCCCATGAGGAATAATGTTTAATACCTCAAGGGGTTTTTTTTTTTCTAGAACTCAGGCCACCCATAAGCTTATTTTTCAAGATCCCTCCCTAACATGTTTAATATTAGCAATTCATGATAAAAGAAAATTTTCAAAATTCCAGGTTGCCAATATCACTAGTAGTTTTCCGTGTGCTCCTGTGATGTGTCCATGCCTCACTCTCTTCTGTCAATGATTTGGTGTCTCTTGGTTCTTCTTGTGTATTAGTTGGGAGTAAGAGACAGAAGTTTCACATCAGGCAATCGCCATTTTGTTTTTTATTTATTGCCCCCACAAAGTAATGTGGCTATGGTCTGACCTCCCATTCTGTGAAGTTCTTGAGAGATTCGGTATGGCTGCTTTTCCCATCTTGTATACCAGTTACTGTCATTCCATTTCCAGTGTGTGGGAGAGCTCCTTGTGCTAACAGTGTTCTGCCCTTGAGAGTGTTTTTAAAAGGCATTCCTTGCATATGTGCAAATTGCTTTCAAATTTATGTGAGATGTGTCATGTTGCTTTAAAAAAGAGAGCAAGCTACAATTGCCAATTGATCATGAGAGTGTAATTGAGTTTTTGCTACTGGAAGCATACGTGATAAAGTCACAGCAAGCTTGTGATGGTTCAAGACAAGCTCTCCTGTTCTCTTCCAAATGTCTTTAGTCTTATTATATAGTGTGCAAGTCTCATCAATAACTCTGAATTATTAGCTATTTTATAGCTTTTTCTTGAAAAGATTATGTTCTGATCAAACCAGAAGAAAATCCCTCCATGAGGCTGGATCTATTCTAGGAAATGGCATTTACTTCAAACTCTTGACATTCTCAGTTGATTTCACTCACTTCAAGACTCTGAGGTATCTCTTGGAAATGCTAATCCACTTTAGCCACATAGACAATGGGTTGACATCAAGGATCCAGAAATGAGTCAGTCTTTTTCAGACCTTATACATAAAATCAAACAGATTCTCACACACACACACACACACACACACGCATGCACGCACGCACACACACACTCTCACACATGCACATACGCACGCATGCTCTCATAGGCACACTTAGTAAGAGTAAAACATACTAAAAGTTTAGATACTCAAAAGTGACCATTTAAAAAGATCAAATATAATTTTCTAATCAGTTGCATTCTAATTTTACTTTCCAGAAGTGGGCCCTGTTATCAGATATCCATGTTTGTGCAAGCTGTATTTGGTGTTTTGGTCCAGATCTGTGATTTCATTATTTTGAGTTTATTTCATTGCATTCCCAGTGAGGAGATCCCCTCTACAAATGCCTAATAGCAACAATTCTGCAGCTTCTAATCTTAGCATTGCCTGGGGACAACAGGACAACAACAATTACACAACCAAGTGGTTGTGTAATTTGCCCAAAGTAACCCAACTAGTGTATATCAGCCAACCTCAGAATCAGTAAGAACTGGGAAATTTTGGCTGTTATTAATTGATCCAAGTCTGCTACCATGGCTCCTGGCAGCAATCATTGGAACAATTCTAGCTACGAGCAGGTTTACAAGTCCTAATTACAATAACTGACCTTTAGATAGCACTTTTATAGTTTGCAAAGAATTATATATATATATATATATTTTTTTTTTCTAATTTAATCCTCAAAACTCTCTGAGGAAAATACTATACATGTTATCATCTTCATTTTATGAATAAGGAAACTGACCTGTCCAAAACTATCCAACTAGTAAGAGTCAGAGGCAGGACTGTACCCCAAGTTCTCCTGATTCCATATCCAGCATCTATCTACTATGCTCCTGGCTGGGTACTCTAATTATTTAGGTAGAAGACCTCAGTCAGCCCACACCCCAGGGTCAGGAAAATTAAATTTGGCCCATGACCTGTGTTGGATGCCTTGGTTTTAGTCACTACTAAATTTGAATACAATGACAAAATTCAGGGAAATTTGTCCGTAGATTCAAGTAGAACTTTAAAGTGCTGTCATAGCATTAAAGAGGATTAGAACAAGATTTTATACTAGAACTTTATTTTAGGTCTGCCTAATACCCAAAAGAGTCAAGATGCACATTATCATCATAATAATAATTCCTTTTAAATGTTTAACCCCTGGATACAGTTTGAGTCTATTTGAATTTTGATCAAATCTTAGGCTATGTGTCTACAAGGTGTGAAACATTTTTACTTTACCTGAAAATGTTAACCAAGAATAGAAATTTCCCCCAAAAATTCATATATTCAATATCCTATCAAAAGCCTAAGATTAACAAAGTACCTGTCACATAGTAGGCATTTAATACATGCTTATTATTGATTGATAAATTGATTAGTTGACTTAAGTGAAAGAGTTGGGGGGGTATTTTTCAAATCAGGGATATGATTATCATAGTTTTCTGAAGGTTAGACAACTATACTTTGAAGGTGAGCTTGAATTCATGGTAATAAATCAGACTTTGTACATAGCATTTCCTAAGCTAAATTAATTCTCTCTACCTTTCCCGTCCCAAATCCTGGTGTTGGTGAGACAAATAACAATACTATATTTTTGTTTCTTTTTTTGCTCAGGAAGTCTCAGATGTAGTATCAAAATATAATTTTAGAGGCCAGGTATTAGCATCAAGGAAAAATTACAGCAGGGAAAAAAATAACCAAGATGACAGATTAGTTAAAGCAAATCCTAAAATAGAAAGAATTGGATTGTGATTATTGTACATTTGACTCGTCTCTTGTTTACAATGTTAACACAGATGTTGTTACCAAATGTAAAATATTTTAAAGAGACTGTCTTTCTGCTGTGCCTATGATTCTCAAATGTATGTGGGTCATTTTATAGGTCTCAAATTTTCCTCACGAATCTGTCAGCAATGGGTGATAGATTTGGAAATATTCTTAGAAGTGTGAAGAGGTTTCTTTTCAGATGTAATCCTATATTTTAGGCTGTCATTGAAAACTTTCTTCATGAAGTCTTTAATGCCATTTGAAGCCATAATAAGAAGTCTTGGTCTGTTGTGAGGCTGAGACTTTCTGGCATCTCAAGTCATTTATCATTTGTAATGACCACCTGGCCCAGACATGTATTATTTTTCATTTATTTCAAAGATGGGATGAAAACATATCAAAAGATGCCTTTAGGAAGGAAAAAAAAAGAACTTTCTGAATAGCCACATGTACTTTTTTTTTTCAAATATTCCCAAATCTTTCCATCAGCAAGCACCTACCTGGTGTGTCCAGGACATACTATATCAGGATCTCCGAGATTGTGTTGTTGTTTTTTAAGATTGTTTTCTTAATTACAAAAACTGTGTAGATTTTTCAGTGGGAAAGTGTCAATAATACTGTTTTGGAAACTGACCTGTTTTCTGTAGCCTTGGTCTTGTTTTCATGGCTTAGAGGAAAATAAGGTCTTCAGAAAAGCAGTATTCCAGTGATCTCGTTAGAGCTTTTACAGAGAATGATTCATTTTTTTTAAGTTGTCAGAGACCCTATAACTATAGGGTTATTGGGAAGAGCTGTCTTTTTATTTTGTTTACTTTCATTGTCTGATCTGTGCACTTGGATTAAAATACAAGCATTTCTGAAACAAGGAAGAAACAAAAGCAAAAATTTTCTCCTGTGAATGAAGTTCCAAACAAGCCACTACTAAGAAAGCCCACAATGTTTTGGGCTAATATATGTCTTTAATCCAGTTCTGAGGACTCAGTGGGCCACAGAAGCCTGTATATATTCAGTTACACTGAATGTGTGTTGCATGAAATGACAATGTAGGAAATTTACACATGAAGTCATTGTTCTCTTGATTCCTATAAGGGAAACACTCTGTAGTTTAATTTTGTTTGGTCTTGTATTTTCCTTGTCAAGTCAATAAAAGAAATATCTTCAAAAAATCAATAAATGAATAAACTAGAAGACAAATGAATGGAACATTAAGCAGCCTGGCAGCGAAAGGTCCTCCTTTGCCCTATTTACCCTCTGTCTAATGATGAATGCACTGCATTGCAGGGTGATACGTCCCCACTGCCAGAGTTAAGCCTTGCAGGCAACAGGCTTAGGGCTGTCTTCCATCACATCACTTTTTTCCCATTCCAAGCGGAGCTGGGAAATTTTACATAACTACATTAAAGTTTGCAAAGCACTTCGAATATATTGTCTCAGGCCTGTGAGGCAGGTGCTGCATAATTCATTTTACACGTAAAGGTGACTGAGGCTCACAGAGGTTATGTAATTATGTTAGAGGTGGAAAACCCAGACTGCAAGTGCAGGACATCTTTCCCGTATGCCTGCTTCCCCTACTACCATCCCTTTCTGAACTCAGTTGAATGTCCATGATACCTCACTTCAAACTCTTGAGGAAAAAAATTTTAACGGTAAGTAGTACTTTCATTTACAGAGAAAAGAACTGAAACCAAAAGATTGAAAGGTATTCTGAGGTGGCAATTTAATAGACCTGAGTGCATAACAACATGGATCCCCAGAGTTCCAGTCTTCACATGCACGAAGACTTGTTGCACAAACTTTGAGCATTAGCTTTCTTTGAAGGTGGTCCCTTTCACCCTGTTTTCCAAATTGTTTTGGTTTGAGTTAACTGACTCTTCTTAAAGTTGACTTACAAGGAAATTCCAATCATGGGGCCTCATTGACATTTCCAAACATGATACTTAATTCATAGTTTTGTTTTTTAACCCTAAGGATCCTGACATGCCTTCCTGACAAGTAACTAAGCCCATGGTTGGATTAAATCAGCACCAAAACATGAAACATTATGCTTCTGAGTGCCTCAGCTAGAAGAGCAAGGTCATAGAACTGGAACTCAAATCTGTCACTTTGACAAATGTGGTCAGGACAAGCAGTAACAAAAACCACGGCCCTCCTTTTCAGCCTTGTGTCCAGGTCACAGTGGACACAAGCAACCAGTGTGATCTTATACCCACCCTGTGACCAAGGAAACAATTAGAGATTCTTTCAGTACGATAATGTAGAAACTGATTAATTGGGCTTGGAATCCATGGCAACCCATTACTCTGCTCCTAAACTACAGTCCCTCCTTCCAGGAATGGAAGGTTCTTGTTTTTACCTGAAAATGAAAACACAAATGAGTAAGGGAAAAATACACATATACTCTCAAGGCTTCCTTGGGAATCAGTCAAGCAAAGTGGTCCTGAAGTTTGCAAAATAGAGACTATTTGCCAGTTTCTCAAAGTTAAACAGTGGTGAAGTTATTGTGAAATTTAAAATAGTCCTTATGTTTAGCAATGTCATGGTAAATCAGTGGCAATGCCTGAAGGCTGGTTGGTGTCCAATTCCATCCCACGGCAACAGAAGAAATAAGGAAGTCTTCCTTGAAAAGCTGAACTTCATCATAGGGGGCTTGGAATCACAAGAATTTTTCCATCATTTGACTTTTTAATGCAGAACGTCTTTGCAGTTTAGAATGTCAAAGCTCTGAACTCTTTCAAATTCACTACAAATCCCTTTCTGGGTTTCTGGGTGCATCCCGTGCAAATACAGACTGTATGAAACCACAGCAACCCATTTCAATTTTAATAAGGTGCTATGCCTAATGCATAAAATCATAGATTCTTACAAGTTGGAAAAAATACTTGAGATTTAATCCAACTGCTACCCAAAATAAAAACTCCTGTATGTAGCACCTGCCCACTAACAAAATGAATCCACCTAATGTTGAAATTTGGTCAGACTTTGTAGAATGTGCAGAATGTTTATCATTTATACCTAATAAAGATGTGCTGAGCAAATGAGATCTCAACTCCTTCAGGGAAAGGAAATCTCTGGCTGTCTTGGTATAATGTACTAACCTTAGCTAGCTTCTCAGAGTTTAAACTTTTGTTCAGTCGTTTCAGCCACATCCAACTCTGCATGACTCCATTTAGGGTTTTCTTGGCAAAAATGCTGGCGTGGTTTGCCATTTCCTTCTCCAGCTCATATTGCATATAAGGAAACTGATGCAAATATGTTTAAGTGACTTGCCCGGGGTCACACAGCTAGTAAGTGTCTGAGGCCAGATTTGAATTTAGGAAGATGAGTCTTCCTGACCACAGGCCTGGTACTCTCTCTGCTATAATACCTAGCTGCCCCAGAACTTTCATTAAGGCTGGTCAACTGGAGCTTGGCTCCAAAAGGCATTGATGTTTAATGAGTCTCCACAGCCCTTTCTGGTCGACTACTTCCTTCCCCTGGTGGTCGTAGCCAGTTTCACCAAAGGGAGCTCTTCCCTCCCTCTCTCACAACTTTGCCCCAGGTCCACAAATTCCTCCTTAACAGCTCTGCTCTCAAGCTGCTGTGAAGAAAAGGAAACCAATGAGGTGGGCTCTATGTCAATAGAATAGGGAGGCACATCCTTCTTTTCCTGAACCCTAATTCTGATCCTGGTAATTTGAGTCCAAAGGGCCTGAAAATCCCAGGAATTTGGCTTGGAAGTTGGACATCATTATTGGGAATAGAGATCCTATTCACATGGCGGCAGTAACAAACAACCCTGGCAGAAAATGTAGGGTCTCAGCCTAAGGGTAAAGCATTCAGATCAATATGTCCTGTTGAATGGATAAAGAAGCATTTACTAAGTGCTGAGTGTGTACCAAGAACTGTTTTCTTTCCTCTCAAATGCACAACTTTGGTTTTGCCTATGTTCAATTTACTTGAATTAAACCTGCATATAAATACCTAATGTGTTCAAGGAATTGCAGGATATGCTGAGGATACAAAGTCAAAAAAGAAAAGAAATAGTTCCTTCCCTGAAGGACCTTGTCGATTGGGAATACAACTTGTATATGGAAAAGTGATGGCTCAGTGGACAGAGCACTGGGTCTGGAGTCAGGAAGACCTGAGTTCAAATCTAGTCTCAGACACTGTGTGACCCTGGGCAAATCACTTAACCCTATTTTCCTCAGTTCCTCCATCTGTAATATAAGCTGGAGAAGAGAATGGCAAACCAAGGAAACCCCAAATGGGGTTACAAAGAGTTGGACACAACTGTTTGCCTTGGAGAGGGAAATAGCAAATCATTCTGGTCTCTTTGCCAAGAAAATCTCATGGATAAGACTGGCATGTTATGGTCCACAGGGTTACAAAGAGTCAGACACAACTCAAAAATAATATACTTGTAATAGGGGAGAGGGGCAGTACTAACAACTTGGTAAGGGGAGGATTTTATAAATGAAACTTTCCAACCAATTCATTCAGACCGTTACTAGAAGTCATACATTTCTACACATTGATCCATCTTAATATAGAAAACACAAAATATTTCTTCATATTTCATAAAGTATTCGCCCTATATAATTCAATAATTAAGGAGAGGAAGATGGGGAGAAGAGTCTTCCACTGAAAAGGGCTATCACCTCAATCACACCCTGAAATAAATGAGGAATTTTCCATATATGAATGAAATCTACAATCTATAATTTCTATTACTAACTTGTAAATGCTTTTCATCAACACAGCCTTTGCAATATAAAAAGGAAGCTGAGAAAATTGGATTGCTCCCACTAAGAGTTCAGAGTTTCAGACTAGCATGTTGGGAAATTAGCATAAAAATAAGAAATCACATCTGTCACAATCATAAGAGATATAAAGAATATGGGAAGAAATTAAAAATTCCAAGGTCAATCAGGAATCCCATTTCATCCCCGAAGCAAGAAAATGAACCCAGAGAAAATGACAGAGACACAGAACCTGGAGTGAAAGCCAAAGACAATTTAATTATTGGACTTTAAGATCACTGGTCTGAGGGTCAGGAGAGTTGCTTTTAACTTTGTATCACTAAATCACAGGAGTCCATGGGACAATGGAACATGAGACTAGGATTGGATAATTCTTTTCTCCAGTCCTTTCTTACTCAGTGTTTCAGGACTCTAAATAGGATGGTCATAAGACCAAATACTGGTTACACTCTTCAAGGATTCATTTTCATGTTGGTTCCTTGTGAGTGTGAAATGTGGAAAAAGCATTTAAGATGTGTTATTATATTTTTTCCTAAAACAATATGGCTGAAAGGGTCCAGAAAAAGATCAGAGGGCCAATGACAACAACCTCAGAGTTTGAGGACGCCTCAGTGGTCCACTTACACCTGAAAAGCACCCTATCTACAATGTACAAGTACTCAAAGACGTCTAGTGGGGGGAAAGTCCACTGCCCTCTCCATCCTTCACTTACAAAGGTGACACATTATCTCAAAGAGTAAGCCTCCAGAGCGAGGCAACTTCCTGGAGTTATTCTGCCTACGGGAAAGCCACCTCTGGAGCGCAAAATTAGTTAATAAATTAAAACTGCAAAGTGAAATCTCCCTTAGAGAGAATCTGGGAACCGTCAGAACAGCAGATGAGTCAGGTGGGATGCTTTTAGCAAGTACAAAAAATATTAGTTTGAGTTTCTCTGCTGGGGCAATAATTATGAGATAGGAGCTGAAACATTGTTCATCATCCAGGGTACTTAGGTGGGAGAAAACACAGAGCATCTCTTTGTCTCTGCTTCTTCCCCAGCATTCTAGCTGAAGAGGGGAACTGCTTTGAACCAGTTCAAGCCTAGGATGACTCATTAGAGAAATAGTCTAGTGAGAAGAGACTTGTATTCTCTCACTAATAATTGATTCAAGCATCAAGTCCCCCTTTTTAGGTTTCCACATCTCCATTTGTGAAACAGCAGTTTCTTCTCCCAGTGCTCCTAAGACAGGTTAGAACAGTAAAAGGACATTTCGGAAATCTGGTAGATAAATATCAGGGGCTAATGTTCCTGGGGACTGTAGGGGGAAAAGGAGGACTGATAGGATCGTTGGTTTATCTATGTCTGTTTGTCAGTACATTCCTGGAACATGTTAGTGTTTAGTAAGCAGCTGACACTTGAACCTACATTTGACCTGAGTTCTTTTTATTGGTTACCTATTAGTAAAAAACACACTAAACTTAAAAACAACCGAAAAAAAGCCAAATGATGGTACCATGGGACAGTGAAAGAAACATTGAGTTTGGAGTAAGACAATCTTGGCCTGAATGCCTATATGACCTTGAGTAAAAAACTTTGCTTCTGTATGCCTCAGTTTCCTCATCTGTAAAGTGAGGGAGCTGGACTAGAAGAGTTACAAAATTCCTGCCAGCTCTAACCCTATGGATATTTGGTCACATCTTTTGTAACGACTATGTACCGAGGCAGGACACAGGGTGGAAGAAAGATGTATCAAAGGGAGCGATAGGAAACTGTAAACAGTTAGCAAATGATTGACCCACAGACATCAAAGACGAACTGGCCAAAGAAAAAAGACTTTGTGATGTTTTGTGATTATTTTGCATCCCAACTTAATGGGTTCGAGTATTTGAATAGGCAATTCAACCTGAGATTATTCAGAAATCTTAAACAAAAATCTTCCAAATGTAGCAGAATGCTTCTATTTTTGTTGAATTGAACCATAATTAATTCATTTGGGATGGTCCCCTAGAGAAACTGCCTTACATGCGCATCTGTCAAGAGAATTTGCCATGAGTGATCAACCTTCCATCCTATAAATGGTGAAGTCCTTGTGTGAATCATTGCATGTTGTAGGAAGGATGGCTTCCAGTTCAGTGGAGGGGAGAAAGGAGAACCCTCTCTTCTCAGTGAGAGCCCATTGCCAAAGACTCACTGGGTCCTAGAATATGGAGTAAGCAGGAAAGATCATGTGAGCCAGCCAGTGAAATTCAAAATGCCTTTATTCAGTGTTTACTCTGCACAAGGCATGGTGACAAATATTAAATTCCAATGGTGAGAAGAAGCATAGAATGTCAAAACTGACAGGACTTTGTTAATGTTAAGAAAGGAAGAAACTGAGACCGGTAAATGATAAGGCCCCTTGAAAGCCACCTAGATGGCTCAGACTATGCTTCTCCACCTATCTAGCTATCCACCAGGAAACCGAGAGTCAGAGGCAACCCATCCAGAGAATCTTGCCATCAGCCCTGCCAGGGACTGCTTTCCACCCCACTTGAAAGCTCTTACTCATGTCATTATCAGATCAATTTCATTGATCTTTGATTTTTCAAAGGGGGTGACAATGGATTGCACTAGGATCACACTCACCATCTCTGTAACTCCCCAGACCAAAACTCCCTTCCCTGTCCACCACTCCCCTATGCATATTATATTACCTGTTGGAAGAATATTAGCTCCTGGAGGGCAAGGACAAACTCACTTTTTGTTTCTGTATCCCCAGTACCTAACACACTGTCTGGCATGTAGCAGGCTCTTAACAGACACTTGATCATTCATTCATCCATTCATTCTTGGCCAAAGTCACACATGGCTATTCTGAGCCAGGACTGAACCCATTACCTCTCAACCTTATCATTCCTCATTCTTCTTAGTTGATTAGTCTTGGCATGCCCTAGTCATGAGTCAGCTGTTCTTAAACCATTTTCTTCAAGATACTTGTGTGATTGTTTTATTGGGGGAGAGGGCAGAGTTATTGATCAAATCTCACTCTGGAGAACTGTGCCTTTTGAAGTTAAAACATCTAACATAGGTGTAACAAAACATCTAAGGTACACGTGGTCTATAATTTCTAATCTCCAAGGAATTCTGGGGAAAGGTCATTCCTCTTCACTCTAAATCCACAAGGAAAATAAGTACTTCCTCTTGGATTTAGGGTCAGCCTTAGGAAAGGTGTAGCAGCCTAAGAGTGTTGTCAGGGTCACTGGCTTCCTTGTCCTAGGCTCTCCCCACCTCAACCCAGCCTGCTGCAGTACCCTGACTTTCTCTTAACAGTGTAATGTTGAGGCAGCAGGCAGACCATGTAGAGGATTTAAACAAAGGGAGGGAAGGGCTATCCCTCATTGGTGAGCCAGAAATCATGTAACAAAACCTCCTACATATAATACAGACTTCTTGCGCAGAGTATAGATAGGGATTGACCCAGGCATGGCTACTTCTACCCCAAAATTAATACCTTGGGGCCCGAAAAAGGATGGTAATAGCTGCATAATTACTCTGAGTTCTCAGGTTCATTTGTCACCCCTGTGCAGATGATTCCCAGATCTATGTGTTCTTTTCTAGTCTCTCTCCTAAGTTTCTACCCCATGTTAACACTTGCTTGATGACCAAAGTTATCTTGAGCTGGATGCCCCATTGGTTCCTCAAACTCAAGATGTCCAAAACAGAACTCATCCTCCTTTCTCCAAATCGTCCCCATTTCCCAAATTATCTAATTTCTGTAGAGGGCACCAGAATCCACCCAGTCCCTCAGCCTTACCACCTTGATATGATCCTTGACTCTTCATTGTCACTCCATCCATACATAGAATCTGTTGCCAAATCTTGTCTCCTCTGCCTTCACATCTCTCTTTATGTCTCATTCTCTCTACTCACTCTAATACAGCTCTTATATCACAATAGCCTTCTGGTTGGGGTGCATTAGTATTCAAAAAGGTCTAGCATCTCTGGTGCAAGAGCTTGCTGAGTCCCTTTCAGGGGTGCTCATCCACCTTTGGTGTCTACCTGGAACTCAACTCTCGCCTGTGCTTCCAAGAAGCTGGAGCATGTGCAATGGCCATACCCCAGTAAAACCTTCTCAGCAGATTGGTTTATATTACTGAGGGTAACCAACAAGCCTCAAACTCATTGGTGATACAGGGGGATGTCTACCTTAAGATTTGAAGATGCCCTCCCGCCCCTGCCCAGTGGAATGGGAAGATGAGAACAATTTGTTCCAAAGCCCATGAAGGCAGCTGAAGCAGGCATTATGGAGGGCTTAGAGACTGGTCAGACAAAGGTCATCCACTGCATCCTGAGCCATTTCCAGTCATCCTTTCTTGCCACTGGCCTTTGATAACTCTGGAAGAGAGAGTGAGGCTAATGACTGTGCAATTCTGCCTCACTTAAATCCAATTCACCCACCAGTCAAGACATCACCTTGTGATGTCACTGATCCTCTTCAAAAACAAAGGACAGAGAATGTCTCCGTCTCTTGGAGATCTTAGCAGTTTCCATGGGTTGTTACTATTTCTCTCTTAAACAAAACTTATCTTTTCCTATAAAGCCATTTCTCCACACTTTAAAAAAAAGAAGGAAAAACAGCAGCCTTCTGGTTAGTCCCTCTGCCTCAGATCTCTTCCAACTCCAATCTACCTTCCAGTCAATTACAAAGGGAATTTTCCTAAAGTGCAGATCTGACCATATCATCCCCCTGCTTAATAACCTCCCATGACTCCCTGTTACCTATAAGATCCTCTAACATTTAAACACCACAGAAAGGTCAGGCCAATGTTCTATTGGCCCTCAATTCACTTAATTTACTCATTTTGTGTTTCATCTATAAGTTGTCCCCTAGCAATTAATTAAATACCCTCAATATAGTAATCCCTTTGCTCTGTGCTTTTTAACAATGTTTTCAATCTGTTTCCTTGCACTAATTCAAAATACTCTTGATCTAAGAAAGAGCAAACAGGTCTAGTCTTCACCTAGTTTTCTATGTTTTGGTTAAGCTAAGATTTCCCAAAGGATCTTTTCTTAAAATCCACCTATAGAACCCTTAATTAAAAGAACAATGCAGGTGTTCCTCAACAAAATATGGCCCATTCATAGATAAGAAACTACTTTGGATGGCAAGCATTCAGTTCTGTTCTCTAATAGATAAGATAGGGGAAGAGTCTATAGCATAAGTCAGCTCCAACCAACAAATGAGAGTGGAAACACCTGAGGTAGCAAACAAGAGAAGAAACAAAAAGGAAGACTTGATTAGGGCTTTCTAGTATGTGGTGACCTAACTAAAGTTGAGTTAGAACTACAAAAGCAGGATAGGGAAAATAGGTCCACTCTAGAGTTAGAGGAAATTAGACTGATACATGAAGAATTTTTCTGGGAAACAAAGGGTAATTTTGCTGCAGTGGACAGAGCACTAGACTTGGAATCAAGAAGGATCCACTTCCTAAATCTAAATCCAGCTTCGGACACTTCCTAGTTGTGAGATCCTGGGTGAGTCACTTAACCTGATTTGCCTCAATTTCCTCAATTACAACATAAGCTGGAGAAGAAAACAGCAAACCAGTATCTTTGCCAAAAATACTTCAAATGGGGTCTGGAACAACATTAACAAATGAAGCCAATAAACCTGGATGAAGGTTTTAGTGGAATATTCTAATAATATGTGCTTGGCTCTGTGCTATTAACATGTTTATCAGTGATTTGAAGAAAAATATGAATAATGTGCTTATAAAATTTGTGCTGGAAGGCATAACTAACATACCAGATAATTAAACCCCATAGAATTTACTTATGGCATTCAAATCAGTTCAATATAAGAGTTCTTTGTCTAAATCCCTTGAAATTTGATTTCCAAAAATCTAGGGCACTTACCAGATTTTTGTTTTTCCCTTTGTTCCTTTTCACAATTCTCTGTTGAAATATTCACTTCTCACCCCACTAAGGGTCCCATTATTCTTACCCCAGCAACCATTTCTTGTTGTAGAGAATCAGATCCAATAGAATTTCCCTTTATTGTTTGCTCTGCCTTTTGAGGGTTGCGATTATTCTTAAGGTAGAGTTAAGAATATATTAGACGCCCTGCTTTTGACAGAGGAAGAGCTCTGGCAGACGTCCAAATAATCCAAATCTTTTGTCACTACTGTATTTTGATTCTGTGCCAGGTTTATGATTTTATTTCTTAAATTCTTCTTCCATATTTTCTTTCTGTCTAGGTGGTCTATAGTGTACCCCCAATATCAATATCACCTCTGCTTCTGCTTCTATTGATCTTCACACAAATGGTCTTCCTTGTAAGTCAGACTTTCTCAGCTGAATCTGTCTTTTTACTCTATAATGCTATCCCAACCCAAACATGTTTGGATATTCTGGTTCTTTTATATAAGGTATATCCTTCTAGATCTATATTCCAGCTATAGATCACATTGTAAATGAGTCCAAAATGTACAAATAATCATTATGGAAAGGTATCATTTGAGAGGTTTGGTTTTTTTCTTCATCTCCCTCTAAAATGTCATTTTCATAATCAGTGCAGATAGGGACCATAGTAGATAGAATATTGGACTTGGAGTCAGGACGACCTGGGTTTGAATCCTGGTTCTGACATTTATCACCTATGTAAACTTGGACAAGTCATTTAACCTAGCTCACCCTCAGTTTCCTGATATGTTAAATAAAGTTAACCATAGACTCAAATGAGATAATATATGGAAAGCTCTTTGCAAATCTTAAAGTGCTATGTAAATGTTAGTTATTGTTATTATTGTTGTCTCAGATCTTTGGAAAAAGAATATTATACATCTACACATAGGACATGAATGTTTTAGTCACATAGTAATTTATTATATTTTATTCCATTGCAATTGTTTTCAAAATGTCTCTAATCTCCACTCCTGACAACCCAAAGTTAACACATAAAGCTTGATGCTTCTTCAGAAGATTTTGAGCTAAAAATGAGAGAGGAGCTTTAAAATCTATTTTCAAGACAGTCACCCTAAAGTTTGGTTCAGACATAGGATATATATCCCTCCTTTTCCACTTTTTTTCTTTACATATTTTAACAAAATTCTCACTAGAGTGGATCTACTTTGCAGAGGGAATGGGACCAGAAGCAGGAGAACACAGTAGAAAAGATAAAATCCAAACTTTCTCCATCTTTTCTCCAACTTTACTCTCCCTATATTCTTGAGTGCATCCCCTATGTGGCTATTGGCAGGGGATGAAGATGTTCCCACTTGCTTTCAGGTTAATTTTTCCTCCTGAGAACCAGGTTTGTGAACAGTGTGGAAGATACTGACCAAAATCAATTATTACACAAACCATGCTGAAGTAGGAAGAGCCTCTGGTTTCTTAATTTATAACTAAGAAATTCACTCTTAGAGTCTTTCTTAATTTTTGCAGATAAAACAAGGGCATTTAAATAGAAGGCAGGAAGATATAGAGTGTTGTTAATTGATTAGAGTCTCCTTAATAGTAAGTACTATTAAACTTCAGGACTTCGCTCCAGACATGCCTCCTTCCCTGGACTGGCTGGCTCCTCCTCTCCCAATGTATAACTAGATTTCTCTCCGTAGCTGAGACATGTACTTGGTGAGCAGCTGTGAGCTCTGGATCTCCTCAAGACCCAGAATTAGGGGAAAGCACCCTGACCAATACAATGACAGAAGACAAGGTAACCTACCTCATGTTGTTTTGATTTAATAATCAGACTCTGGGAAATCAATGGAGTACCTATAGAAAGTCAGCATTCACGGAGATGGAATTTGAGTGGTGGGCATAGGTACCACAGACAGCAACAGCTCCTTTTTTGTTTTGTCATTCTCTAATTCAACTCCAATAGTTGTTTTCTTAAAAAGATATCTGATAAAAGACTTTAAGGAACAACTTCCCCATTTAAAATGACACTGCACATAACCTCTCCTTTATCTTCCCAAATCCTGCTGGTGTTTAGAAGGGAAGAGGAAGGGATGCATAAAAAGAGGAATCAGCTTCCTCAGATGTTGAGGAGAGGCTCTTGAAAGATTTTTGGAAGAAAAGAAGAGTTCTTCTAGGAGCAATCAGGTTAAATCAAGGAAGACCATCAAAGATGAATGAGGTGTAGGTAAATCCTAGGTCTCTTGGAAGACCTTTAGAAAAGGAAAAACAAATAAACAAAGCTTATTGATGGCCAAGTCCAGATTTCCATCTCAGCCTGAAATTCTGCGGTTTAGATAGATAGCCAGTTGTATACCAGAGGTGTTAAGTCATCAGATAAACCCACGGTGGGTTCTAGAACCTAGAGAGATTGGCTGTATTTTTTTTTTGTCAGACTGAAGTCCTGAAGAAAAGATATGGGTGGCAGATACGATGGCAGTTGTGTGGAAGGGCTATGCTAAAGAAGAGGAATAAGCTTTATTTCACTCGATCTCATAAAAACTAGAAGCAATGAGAGAAAATTGTAGAGGGACATATCTTGGTTCAGTATGAAGCAGAACTTTCTAACCATTAAAACTGTCCAAAAATAGAATGAGCTGCTTCAGAAGGTAGTGAGATTCCCCACCACCAGAACTTCTCGCTGGAAGAATTGTGTCCAAGATGTTGCACAAGCAGCTTGTGCTTGGCTACACATGAAGTTAGAGTCAATGATCCCTTAGATTCCTCCCATCCTGAGATTCTGAGACTTTTTTCCCTTAAAGAATGTACAGGGGGGAGTTTGGAATAAATGGTACTTGTAACTGATAGTCAGAGTTACCTATCAGTGGGAAGAGGAAAGAGGTGATTTTGGAGCCTCTATAAGACCATTATTTAATTAATAGTCACAATTTACTGATTACTGCCCCCCAAAATTATCTGCAATCTACCGTTATTGGGAAATGAAGTACTCAAGTTTGACGGAGTCATTCAAATAGAAACAAGGACCCTGATTCATATGTAAGGATCCCTGGTGAGCCACAAATTGACTTAGTTTTAAAATGTAGTTACCTATGCTTTGATGTATTTTTATTTACTTTGTTAAGTATTTCCTAATTTTATTTTAATCCATTTCCAGCAGCATTCAAGAGGTCATGTGTGTGTTTGATGCTTCTGTTCTAATTCATTTATAGCTTCCTAATTATCATCAGAGGTATCGTGTTATAATGGATAGAGAACTAACCAAAAATCCAGGAAAATGTGAATCCAAATATTACCTCTGACATATCCTGGTTGTCATGTGTCAGGAAAAATATTATATTAAGCATCATTTCTCTGGTTAAAGTGTCTATCATTCAAAAAAATCACACACCTGCTCAGCATCCCAAACATCTTGTTAAAATATTAGGTATAGAATAATTGATTCTCTCTATTAGTAGAGGGAGTTCTCTACCAATGGAATTATAAGTAACAATTATGATGATCACAATAGCAATCATATGTGTTTTCTTCATCATCATCATCATCATCATTATCACCATAAAGGTAGCATGGCTTAGTTGGATATGAAACCAGGAAGAACTGGGTCCAGTTCCTACCTTTGACATTTACTAGCTGGTCAATCCTAGAGAAAACATTTAGCCTCTCAGTGCCTCAATCAATACCTTAGAACTCATCTCCTAAGGTATAGACAGGTTGTTTTGCATGGATGGAGAGTGTTTTCACTTCACCGACCCAGATAAAATTACTATATATACTATTGATGAATCTCCAGTTTTTAAAATAATTTGAATATAACAGCCCATATTAAGCATAAAATCTAGATATAATATAATTTTCCCATAACCATGCAGAAGGCACGTCAGGACCTTTCAGGGCTTCACAATAAATATATGAACATCACTTATCAACAAACAAGTTAATATGCTGAGGTGCTAGTAAGTGCTTCTGGAACAAAGATGTATAAAACTATGTGAGTGGAAAAGAGCACAGCCTAATTGTCACTCATTGTGATAGCTTCTCTTGATATCTGTAACATTCTGTTTCACTTATACACTCTTTAATTTCCCTATTCAGGGACTCAACCAGGGGTGGGGGGAGTCTCTGAACTTTAAAAAAAAATTCCAACAACTGAATTTTAGAATAAATTATTTCCTTTACCATTCTCTGTATTTTATTGAATACATTTAAAAGCATTGTTCTGAACAAGGGTCCATAGACTTTAACAAGGACACCACAAAAAAAAATTAAATTAAAACCCCTGCTCTACAGGGATGGTGGTGATCTGTAAGTTCTGGCTGCTGTCCTCCAGATCTAAAGGCATTTTCTGTAAATCACTTGACACTCGCCAGATTCAATTTCCCCTTTCTAGTTATTAGGTCATTGATAACTGATTTGTTTCCCTACTGCTAGCTACTGTATCCCTGAGTTGATGCTGACGATAAGAATTATCAATCTCTGCAAGCTTCATCCTCATAGATATAATTCTGATGTTGAAGCCCCAACTGGAAAAGGTTTAAAATATATATAAGAAAAAAAAGAATGTCTGTTACTAACCACCTGGGACCAGCCATCCCCAAGTTTAGTTCTAAATTAATAATGCACCAGCAGTGGAGGAGAAATGATTAATTGTTCTAACATTCCCATATTAAAAACATCTGTCAAATGCATAGGACATATTGCACAGAATCAGGGAAGGAGAGCAGAGCCAGCCTGGTTTAAAGGTCTTTAAGAATTATGTGTGCAAGTTGACAGGAATTAACTCCGGTCTTTTATTCTGCCTTGTGCTTCATTCCCAGAAGTTTACTGGAACTTTGCTGCTGGCTGTCTTCACTGCGGTGTTGGGCTCCTTTCAGTTTGGATACAACATTGGAGTGATCAATGCTCCCCAAAAGGCAAGTGAAATATTTCTAAAGACCAGATTAGTCTATCTTTCTTTTTACAAGCCCTTTGTCAGTGACATAGTGTTTATCTATCACCTGTTCTGCCAGATAGATTTGTTCTCTAGATATAAAATGTACGCATGTGCAGGGACATAGGACAATCTTTGGCCTTCAGTCAGGTATTTCAAGCATGTTTCCCAAGAAAGAAACTTGACTTTGACACTCACTAGACAATCTTCACTGTAAAAGAGAAGGATAATCATTAGTGATCTCTGACTCTGCCTTATTCCAAACCTCACATGGCAGGATTCCACATGCCCAATAGTGGTGTTTTATTATTTCTTTAAAGAAAAAGGGGAAGAGTAGTGGGGGAGGCCTGCATTCACTCATTTTTGGGTGATCAGGAATGAGAAGCTTCCAGGTACAAAAGAAAGCCCACAGAAAAATCTCTCCCCATGTTACCCTCAGGTGTAATAAAAATTCTGAGGAATAAACACTTCCAAGGAAAAATAAAATTGAGTCACTAAGGAGTGCAAAGGTAGAGCGAATGGTGACATAGCATGAGCTATGTGATATGACTGTGGTGTCAAAGGATTGTGGGAATGAGAGGTGGAAGAGAATGAAAAAAAAAGATGTAGCCCAATGTGCTCCCTTGAACACCTGAGAAGGGCACATTTAAAAGAAAGAGATGTAGTTTTTTAATGGAGCACAGAATTTACAGTGGTCACAACATAAGCACTAAAGAATAAAAACAAAGCAGAATCTGGTCATGCTTGAGAAACAACATTTTCTTGTGGAGAGCATTAATATTAGTCTGTAGCTATAGCTAATGGACCTGGGGGAGGGGGGCTGCCCACTTCACCCCATTTTTTTTAAAAATCAAGATATTAACTACCTTTCATTACCTACCATACACAATTACTACAAAGATTAATGATACTGTCAAGCTCTGGGAGGTTCCAGAGAAAATTACATTTTTTTTAAGTTACCCAATACAGGATTTTCTTTTATGATTCCATGCCTTGCAGAAGTTAAGGGGGCTTTATGGAAATGATGACATTCATTCCTTACTCTTTGATCCAGATTAAAAATGGATTTCCTTCCAGAAAGCTTTGAGAAAATACTCTTATTCCCTCACCAGAATCTGGTCACTTTCTTCTATGGAATCAGCCATGTGGAACCCCATAGAAATTGAGGCATGGATTTATTACTCCCTTGGAGAGGAAGCTGCTATTGTCTGACAGCCTAACACTAGTCCTCTTCTCCCCACCCTATCCCCAAATCTCCTAGGTAATTAGATCCCTTCATAGATCCAGAATGTTAGTCCTAAGGTCAGTATAGCCTCTACCTGGTACCTCCAAATCCCTTCATACAACAAAGCCACACACAGAGAGGGTGTAGTTCAGGTGAGAGTCATGTGAATAGGGCATAGCACAATAGACCTGAAATGAGTTATTCTTCCTGGCCAATTGGCTATGTAGGGAACAATAGCCATGTGACTAGGTGATTGGAGGGATGAGATGGAATAAGGGCACATGTAGAAGCTTAGCAAGCTGCCTGGCACTTAGGATCTACATTCAGAGCCAGAAGGGACCTCAGAAATCATTTTGTCTAACTCCCTCTTTTGATAGATAAAAATCTGAGGTCTAGGGAGATAAGTGATTTGAATAAGGTCGCACAGGCAGTAAGTATCAGAAACAAGGTTGAAGTCAGGTCCTCTGACTCACGTTGCATTTGGTCCAAAGTATTTTCTTAAACCGGAAAAGTTTTCTTTTCTACTGTGGTCTGCCCACTCACCACCTCAGTACTCCAAGGGAGATGGTCAGTATAGCTGCTGTTACTGTAAACTGGAGAAATGAAAAGGTCCGACAATTGGCCAACACAGCCAAGGTCCCAGAGGTCAGGGCCAGAAAGAGAGGCCAAAGCTCCTGACCCCCCAATCGATACCCTTTCCCATTCACCCCCTTCCCAGTTTATGTTTAAACAGAATTATGCAAGAATAGTGTCGCTACAACTTCAAAAGTCTTTACCAAAAATAAACAACTAAATTCTATATCAAAACTTCCATGGATCTCCTTGGTGCCTGTGCTCCCTCCACTAGTAATAGCAATAGCAACAATAATAATGATAATGTGGTGATGATGATGATGATGATGATGATGAAGAAGAAGAAGAAGGAGGAGGAGGAGGAGGAGGAAAAGAAATATCATTTCTATAGCTCTTTATGGTTTACAGAGCACTTTACCTATTATCTCATTTTTTTTGCCTTTTTTTTTTTTTTGGAGGGGCAATTGGGATTAAGTAACTTGCCCAAGGTCACACAGCTAGGTTTTTTGTTTGTGTGTGCATTAAGTGTCCGAGGCCGGATCCAAACTCAGGTCCTTCTGACTCCAGGGCTGACGCTCTACTCACTGCGCCACCTAGCCGCTCCTTACCTATTATCTCATTTGATCCCCACAACAGCCCTGAGATGGTAGGTGCTATCATTATTCAGATTTTACAGATGAGGAAACTGAGAATGAGAGAGCTTAAGTGACTCGTCTGAGACCACAAGTATGTGAGTCAAGATTTGAACTCAGGTCTTCCTGACACTATGTTCAATGCTCTAATACTACAGTAGAGGCAGCTAGTGAATAGAGCACTGGGCCTAGAGTCAGGAGGAACTGAGTTTAAATCCTGCCTCATATTTATTATTGTGTTACCCTGGGCAAGTCACTTAACCTCTATCTGTAGGGCAGCTAGGTTGCTCAATGGTTAGAGTAATGGACCTGGAGTGAAGATGACTGATTCCTGAATTCAAATCTGTCCTCAGGCTCTTATTAGCTATGTGACCCTGGTCAAGTCACTTCACCCTGTTTGCCTCAGTTCCCTCATCTATAACAAAGGAAACAGCAAACCACTTCATTGTCTTTACCAAGAAAACTCCAAATGGGGTCATGAAAAGTAAGACACGGTTGAAAACAGCTAAACAGCAACAAAACCTCCAAGGGATGTCACGAGGATCAAATGAGAAAATATTTGTAAAACACTTAGGAAAGTGCCTAGCACATGGTAAATGCTTGTTTCCTCCCTCCTTCCCTCCCTTCCTTCTTTCTTTTCTCCCTCCCTCTCTTCCTCCATCCCTCTATCCCTTCCTCATTTCCTTCTTTCTTTTCTTCCTTCCTAACTCCTTCCCTCCCTCCTTACTTTTTTTCTTCCCCTTCCTTTCTCTTTCCTTTCTTCCTTCACCACCAATCTAGTTGGGAGCCCATCTATGAATTATATACATGACATCCCACACTTCCTCTACAGACTATCTACCCAATGTGTGGAGGTCTCCCTCTACTTCTCCTAACATTTTCTAAAGACTAATGCACCCCTTGGTCTCTTAATTTGTTGTCCCTTACCCTATAAAACCAGACCATCTTCTTTTCAGGACATATAAGTCTTTGTTGATGTAACAACAACAAAAATCAATAACAACCACTAAGTTATCATAATGATTACCATATAATCAAGTCAATAAATACTTAATGCCAGTCTGCTAAATGCAAACCAATGTGCTTGGCAATAGAGATAAAAAAGATAAAAACAAGATAGTCCTTGCCTTCAAAAGACTTCCATTCTACTAGGGCATAAAACATGCACACTGAATAAATGCCAGGCAGTGGGGGGAAGGAGAAAGCATTCACTATTGAGATCCACTGAGAAGGCAGGACCTGAGTCAGTCCTGAATATCTCATACTCTGTCCTTTACTTCTTTAGGTAATCATATCCCATTACAGGATTTTATTGTCTGTCCCTCTGGATGAAGAGGAGTCTTACAACTCTACAGATGTGTACGAATCCACTACACCAGCCATTAAGGATGGAGAAAAAGAAATTGATCCAGACCCATCCACTCCCATAATCACCATGTATTGGTCCCTGTCTGTGTCCATCTTTGCAGTTGGTGGAATGATCTCCTCATTCTTTGGTGGATGGCTAGGAGACAAACTAGGAAGGTATGATGATTCCATTGATGGCAAGCACAAGGAGATATTTAGCATTTTGTTTACATTTTGATTTACAAATTATTTTAAAGCCTTTTTTTATAAAATTGGTTTAAGTTTTTGTTTAAGACATGTTGGGGCTAGCCTAGGCTCACATTGCACCAAATAAAGCCCTGATTCTCATGTTTACAGCAGAATTCAGCATCTTGGTCATCCAAATACTAGAACAATTCTCATTAACATGAAATCAATTCCCCTGAATCTCCAACCACAAAATGTGTCCCACTTAATTATTCCATACATTCATTTAAAGATTTACAATTTTTAAAGCAATGTACTAAAAGACAACCTCATCAGGTAGTTACAAGTATTTTCACCCCAAATTTACACATGAAGAAACTGAAGACTGGGGAGGTTAGGTGATTTTCATAGGACCACACAGATGGCAGAAATCAGACAAGCCCTTCTGCAATGAAGTCCTCTCTACTACACCAAGCTGCCTCTTTGCCCATGTTTGCTGATTTATGTTGTCACAGAAGAATAGAGACATTTTTCCATTTCTAAAATAATTTCTCCAAGATACTACAGAGCCTCGGCTGTAAAATGAGGGGGTTGGGCCAAGTAAGCCAGCTCTAAATCCCATACTTCTGATGGTATTTATTGGCAAAGAGAATATACCCCTGGGCCTACTTTGTCCTATAAGTTTTAATCCATTTGGGCATCTGGCATCTAAAGTTGTTTTCCTTTACCTTAGTTCATGAGGAAGCAAACTCTGGACTGTTCCAGGAAATGTAATTATTTTTTAAATTATTTTACACTCCATACAGAATTCTTTATTTTTAAATCAAAAGAATAGAGCCAATGATGACAGGATGTTGAGCTATTTAGATTTTTTTTCAGAACCTGCTATAAATTACAAGGCTTCTCTGACTGGTGTCTTAAAACTTTGATGCTTTCCTCCTTTTGTGCCTGAGTTTGTCACTTGGCACAATAAAGCTCTTAGCAGCTGTAAGGAAATAATTGTCTTCAGTGTCATAATTCTTCTTCTTAATTAAAAGATAACAGCTCAAATTATATTTATTCATTTTGTAGGAGGGGCTGTCACATAACCTAAAAAGGTAAAATAGTCATTTTGATCATGGATATTCGGCCCAGGTTAAGTTGGAATCAAAGTTAAGTTGAAAACAAAGATTTTTTAAATTGGTCTTCAACAATTGTACAAAGTAAACCTAATTATTCTAAAATTAAATGAAGTATTCAGTTAAACTAATTCATCTGGGAGATCTTGATAATTTTGTAACATCTTAATTCCCCCAAGGGCAGAAACAACTTTTTAGCTTCAACATTCCATCCTGTGTTAAGACCCACCACCACAGTCCAAAGTCTAAAATGTCTAATGGCATCTTCTGACAATTGGAATCTCCAAAATTATTCATTAGGTTACAGAATGTGAGAGAGCAAAAAGACACTAGAGATTCTCTTATCTAATTACTTCAATGAGTTTAGAGGTTAAGTAGACCTCTGCAAAGATAAAAGAATAAAAATATCTCCCCCAAAATTAACTTCTTCAATGGTTCATTGAGGGAGAGCCTCAACAGTCCACTTGAAGAGATATATGCTTTGCATTAGGTTTAGACCTCAGAGATCCCTTCCAACTCCACAGTTTTTGGACTCTCTGTTTCTCATATAGTTGCCAAGGTTATTTGTTATATAAAGTATTCTTTGCCTGGTTGGCTTTCTTCTTTGGGGTTGTACAGTGGACGTTGATGATGTTTAATGGTATTTTGTAAGTTCTGGTTTGCAAATATTTATCATTCTTTTATTTTGAATAAATGGCCACTAGGTGACCAGTGGTGCATATCAATGTCCATGTGTTCCAAAAGGCTCAGCTTTCTTACAGGCACGGCAAACTGAGTCACAGAGATATAGCATGATTTCCAATTCAAGTTAAACAAACATTAATTACGTGCATACTATGTACAAGTTTCTGTGTTAGCTCCAAGCAAGGAAAAATATGAAAAACAGCCCTGAAGTAGCATGGATCCCTCCCAATTATACTGATTCTATGAAAATTCTGATTTATTTGAGCAATAAAATATAGCATTTGCTCATGTTAAAGGATGGTCTCATTTAGAGGAAGGTTTCTTACCTCTTCCTTGTGTCATGAAGAAATCTGGTAATGCCTGTGATCTCCTCAGAATAATGTTTTTAGATGCATAAAATAAAATATAAGTTTACAGAGGAAACCAATTATATTGAAATAAAATTCATAGGCTCCTTGAAATCTCTTGTGTTTCCCAGTTTAAGAATCCCTGATTTAGAGAGAGGATGCTAGTTAGAGAAATATAAATACATAAGTATAATAAGGTATCTTCCTCAGGAATCATCTATTTTCAATTACTCCTAAATCAAATCATGACCATCTTTCAAGGAACAGAAGAAAACATCCTTCTAACCTGCCTGCAACCTTTCATTAATAGTCACAAGTCCTTTGGGGCATAGAAAGTGCTCAGGTCCCATTCTTCAGGATTTCAGGGGAATCTGGCATCAAAAGCCCTCATAAGCAACTTCTACTAGTTAGCCCTTGTTTTTCTCCAGCAGGACAGAACTGCCTGATTATCATTTCTCAGGAGAAGGCATTCAGTTGTCCTTCCAAACCCTCTACTTCCTCTTTCCCTTGCATCTAAGGAAGAAAGACTACATGGTCTCAAACCTTGGCTTGAATGAAAGACCCACTACCGTCATTTTCCCCATATGTAGTCTCTCTGTTGGCCAATTTTAAATCATTCCTCACCTGGTCTGCTCAAATCAGAGGTAAAGGTTGCCTGAATTTAATTAACTTGCCTCAAATGTTTGCCTAACAACCATCACTAAAACAAAATCGGGTATCTCTGCCCTCTGTAGAACAATGTTTTCTGTTAGAAACACAGTTAGAAGGAAGCCAGAGTCTATCCCAGGTCTCCGCTCAGCATTATAAGTTGTTTGTTTCTTTGTTTGTTTAAGAACTATTTACAACAAATTCTTCACCATACCATTTTTTTCTCCAGTCAAGCACTTCACATCCAGAATCTTCTTTTTGGGTCCCCACCGTGTCTTTCTGAAAAAGGTTGACCCTCTATTCATATTTCCATTTCTCTTTCTATAGAGATATTACTTTTATCCATGCTGACTAAATTTGCAACAAGTATATTCTACTTTTGTTTTGGCAAGGCAGTCAGGGTTAAGTGACTTGCCCAGGATCACACGTCTGGTAAGTATCAAGTGTCTGAGGTCAGATTTTAACTCAGATTCTCCTGACTCGAGGCTAGCGCTCTATTCACTGTGCCACCCAGCTGTCCCAACAAATACATTCTTAATGCCCCAATGTTTTGACCAGAGATCATTGAAATATAGCAAAAACCTAATCTAGGAAGTCACCATCTGGCATTTGGAGTCCAATTCAAATAAGAAAATTGAGGTCCAGGTGAAAAAGTAGAAATTATAGAAAGTTATTAAAATAAAAACAACAGTATATTTGTTTTAGTTCTGAATTTACAGCCTCTGTATATATTTGTTTTTAATTCATTCTAGAATTAAAGGAATGTTGGCTGCAAACAGTCTCTCATTGATTGGATCTCTCTTGATGGCAATAGCTAAATTTGGACCATCTCACATTCTTATCATCTCAGGCAGATTCATTTCAGGACTGTATTGTGGTAAGTTGCTTCTGCTGTCTTTGTCAGAAAAGCTTTTTAAGGCCAGTTCTTGTTAGTAAACAAAAGCTCTGAAAGGCACAAGCAGTCTTGAACTAGAAGAGAGCAGGAAGGAGATAGAGGTAAAATGCCAGGCATTTGGGAGATTCAGCACCCAGAAGAGAGGATAGTGACTTGTACTTATGGTTATATCATGATATATAGATATATATGCCTGAAAGGTCATCATTTCTTCCTCTCAGTGGGCTAAGGTAAGAGATTATGCCCTAAGCTATTGCTCCTCACCCCCAGGGCCCCATCTACTCATGTCAAGGCCTTGACAAGCTATGAACCTGAGACCCCTCCCCCAGCCACCACTATCAGGGATGTGATGCTCTCAAAGGTAGAGTCAAACAAAGGTAGCTGGAAGCCTGTAGCGACGTGATAGCAGAATGGATAGCCAAACCTACATGGACCATTTATTCACTAGACAGTAAATGTGTGGCATCCAAAGAGGCTGCCTTAGAAGTTTATACATTCTGTAAAGTTGTTGTCAAGAACCTCACAATTTTTTTTTGTAATGAAAGGATGCTATTGAAATATAGGCAGCTATTATCTGAGCATGAGATATCCCTACTTGACTGGCAGCTTCTTAGAAACAATTTTTCAAAATTCCTGAGTCAACAAATTAGCAAAAACCAGCACAAAGGGCACATTTGCTCAATTTGTGAGAAAAATAAATGAGCCCCATATTTAATCTTTTAAGTTCTGAACAGCCAGGGAGTTCTGGTCCTGCCAACCTGCTAGTGAAGGTTTTTCTTTTTAAATTAATTTAATGTGTTCCATTACCTCAAACCACAACTTCCTTTTGAGACACTAATGTCTATAAAACCCCCCTCCCCATCTGTTTTTGGTCATAATTCCTATTTAGGGAGAAAGTGAGTACACATTCTTGTTAAAGAGCTACCAGGGTGAAAAATTGGATGAAAATGTTGACAATGTTTTAACCTCCAGAAGAGAGAAAGCTCTTTGGGATTTTCTATGATCAGGTGAATTCAGCCAAAGCCTGAAATATCCATAAGCTGGCTACTAAATTAAAGATCTCTCCCTCACCTCACCCTGGATAAACCATGATGGCATTGAAACCAGTAGTTTATTTAAAAGGCACCTACAAAGAAATAGCTTATATTATGGGTCTTTAGAGTTGAACTATCTATTGTATAAATCTCAGAATTGCCGGTATAGTATAGCTATGTCCCAATAAATGTGAATAATGAATATCCAAAGTGGTCCCACGGGTTTGAATACACACTATTCAAAGTTATAATTATATAAACATGGTTCTTTTTTCCAGATCAAGGGAAATGTGCAGTGTGAATCTAAATGATATGACCACTTCAGGAGATTTATTATTTGCATTAATTATAAGTTCCCATCAGATAATCTAACTTCATAATTTTGGATTCACCTGTAAAATGTCCTCATCTCTAAGCCTTTGCCTAGGTGTACCTAGACAAATACCTAGGCTTATTCTCTTTTGCTATTGTTTAGTCATTTCAGTCATATACAATTCTTCATGACCCCATTTAGGTTTTTCTTGGCAAAGATACTGGAGTGGCTTGCCATTTCCTTTTCCAGTTCATTTTACAGATCAGGAAACTGAGGCAAACAGGGTTAAGTTACTTACCCAGGGTCATATGGCTAACAAGCATCTGAGGCCAGATTTGAACCCAGGAAGAGGAGTCTTCCTTACCCTAAGTCTGCTGCTCTATCCACTGAACCACCTAGTTTCCCCAATCAAGAACTATTCTAATTAAAAATTCTATAATCCAATTCAATGTGCATTTATATAATATCATATTGTTATGCCATGTCATATCATGTTGTGTTATGTTTTATTGTATCATTTTATATGGTATCATAACATATCATGTTAAGTTGTTACATTATTTTATATTACATTGTATTATGTTTTATACTGTTATATTTTATATATGTTTTATGTTGTAATATTTGATTTCAATTAATTACATTCGTTCAGCATCACATTCTTATATGACATGGTACTATTTTGTGAAAAGCATTGAGTATGTGCCTGAGGTACTGAGGATACCAAGACAAATAAACCAATGCCTGACCTCAAGAACTTACATTCTGTCAATGAAGATAATATGTAGATAAATAAGCAAAATATATACATACAATGTAATTGGGGGTAAGTACTAGGAGCTGTAGAGATGAGGTTGGGACACACGTACAAGGTGGAGCTTAAGTGGAACACTGAAGGAAATTTGTCATTGTAAGAGGCAGACTGGGGAGGAAGTACATTCCAGGCACAGGGGTGACTCCTACAAAGAATAGAGATGGAGAATTACATGTGCAGAAAAGCAAAACAGCCAGTTTGACTGGACCATAGAGCATATGAAGAAGTAGAATATATAATGTGCCTTGAAAGATAAGTAGGAGTCAGATTGTGAAAGGGCTTAAATGCCAAAGAAAAGAAACTTGTATCCGATCCTGGATATGGTGAGGAGTCAAAAGAGATTGTTGAGAAAGAGAGTGACATGGCCAGACCTTAGGACTATCACCCTGACATCCATGTGGAGGCTGGATATGAGACACAAGAAACTTGAAGTGCTGAAACTAATCAAGTAGTTATTGCTGCTTGCTTTGTGAGGAAGATAATGAGTTCAATGGTGAAAGGTGATAAGTTCTTGAGCTGAAGTGGTGGCCATGTGAGCTGAGAGGAGTGAGCTTGAGAGGCAGTATAGATATAAAATTAGCAAAAAGAATGAGGATTGATAAAAGGTCACTGATAACCTTGGAAAGGGCAACTTCAGTCAAGTGCTTTGAGGTGAGTGGGAAGGGAGGAAATTGAGGCAACAAATGTAGATAGCTTTTTTCTAGAAGATCAACTGTGAAAGGAAGGCTAAATACAAAACATTAAAATAAGGCAATGGAATGAGCAAGTGAAGGTTTTTATAGTGTTTTTTTTTAGATGAACAAGATCTGTCTATGTTTGTAAGCAGCAGAGAAAGAGTCAATAGATAAGGAATGGCCACATGGTTTCATATCAGTGGTTACTGTGTTGACATTTGAGTTTCATTAACTATTTGGTCTGTACCATGGGCAGTTACTTTAAAAGAGGAAGAAAAAAGAATACTCTTTTCAAATTATGATCTTTTAGAAAGCCTAATGATCAGAGAAAGCAGCAAGAGAGAAATAAATGTTCTCAATCACTAATCAAATCAAAACTTATGCTCTCCAAAATACTCATGCTGCAGCTAAAGGGTTTTATATAATATCTTAATATTTATTAAGACAGACAAGGTATTAAGAAATCATCTAATCTCTTCACCAGCTTCCACGCTGGATGGATACTCAGGAAAATGGCTTCCAACTATAGTCAGAAAGTGATTTGTGATAAGGGAATGAAAAAAATGATGTGATCTTAAATCTAGAAACTTGGCTCCCTCCTCACTCTTACTCTAGTAACTTTTTTCTTGTGTAAATTAGAGAGCTAGCATGAAGGAAAGAGAACAGTCATGTCTTCATAGCCCCTGAAGTGAATAGAGCTATGGCTATATACACATATGCATATAATGACAAAAAGAGCAATTTAGAAAGTGGAGAGGGCTTGCATTTATTAATATAGCATATATAGGGGCAGCTAGGTGGTGCAGTGAATAGAGCACTGGCCCTGGAGTCAGGAGGACCTGAATTCAAATCTGGCCTCAGACACAATGCTGACAAGCCATGTGGCCTTGAACAAGTCACTTAACGTCAATTGCCCTGCCTTCTCCTCTCCAAAAAGCAAAATAATAATAATAATAATGATGATAATAATAATATACCATATATAGTTATATGTCATACAACACAGGAGAACAGGAGGGTGGATCTTATCTTTACAAGAAAGGATCATCTACACATTGCCTGCATCTCCTCATTATACACACTTTTTTTACCCCCTTTCAATCTGGTTCCCAACTCCACTGAACCTGCTCTCCGTAACAATGCCGACAATCACTCTACTGCCAAATCCAATGGTCTTTTTCCTCGGTTCTCTCTGTCTCTGTCTGTCTCTCTCTTTCTCTCTCTGTCTCTTTATCTGTCTCTGTGTGTGTGTCTCTCTCTCCCTCCTTCTCTCTCTGTCTCTCTGTCTCTCTCTGTCTCTCTCTCTGTCTCTCTCTGTCTCTCTGTCTCTGTCTCTCTCTGTCTCTCTGTCTCTCTCTGTCTCTCTCTCCCTTTCTCTCTCTCTCCTTTCTCCCCCCGTCTCTCTCTCTGTCTGTCTCTGTCTCTGTCTCTCTCTCTTCTCTCTCTCTGTCTCTCTGTCTCTGTCTCTCTGTCTCTGTCTCTGTCTCTGTCTGTCTCTGTCTCTCTGTCCCCCCGCCCCCTCTCTCAGACTTCCATGTAGCTTTTGGCACCTCAGACCACTCCCTTCTCCAGGGTACTTGCTACTCCCCCAGATTTATGACATTGTTATCTCTTGGTTTTCCTCTTATCTGACCACTCCATCTCAGTGTCCGCCTACCTTGTGACCCTTTAGGGTGAGTTACCCCAAGGATTGGTCCTTAGTTCTGTTCTTTTCTCTCTCTACTTTTCTCTTTATGGTCTTATCTACTCCAGGTCAATTCTCATCTCTACACTGATGAATCTAAGCTTTCATCTTCCTGAGCTCTGGTCCTACATCTCCAACTAACTCTGGAATGGTCCCACTTATGTTTCCTTCCAAAACCTCAAATTAAATGTGTCCAAAATTGAACTCATCATCTTCCCCACTAAACCTGTCCCTCATCCATGATTCCTTATCTATACTGGGAACACTGCCATCTTCACGGGAGCACATTATCAAAGCCCCATTCATCTCTCACTCTTTCTTCTTCCTTGTGGCCCATATTTAATTAGTTGCTAAATTCTCTCAGTTCTACATCCACAGGAAGGAATAAAATAAGCATTTATCAAGCGCCTACTATATGCCAGACAATTGCTATCTCTTTTGGTCCTCACAACACTCCGGGGAGGGAGGTGCTATCATTTCCCCTATTTTGCAGTTGATAGAACAGGCAGTCAGAGCCTAAGTGCCTCACCCAGGGTTTGAACTCAGGTCTTGACCACCAGCCTGGTGCTCTCTCCACAGCACCACCTAGCTGCCTTCCATCTAGCATCATGCTTTATATCCATCCCTATCTTTCCATCTCTATCACCTTTCCTAGATCATAGATGATAGGTTAAGGGACCTCAGAGAACCCTTAATCCAACCCCCTCATTTTATAGAAAAGGAAATATAGCCCCAGGGGGGTTGAATGACTTGTCCAGCCAAGGTCACACAGCTTATTCAGGCCATCATCACTACTCTCTTGGGTTATTGGTCTCCCAGTCTTGTCTCTCCCTTCTCCAGTCTATTCTAGCAAAATAATCTTTGTAAGGAAAAGATCCCACTCTGTGTCTCTCCTGTAAAAAATGTTAGTGGCTTTTTATTGCCTCCAGAAGAAAATACAGTCTTTCTGAGCCTTGGGACTTAAGGTCTTACACAGTCTCACTTGAAGCTATATTTACAGCCTTATTTCATATTTCTCTTTTCCATATACTCTATATTCTAGTCAAATTGACCCCTGAATGTGACCTGCCATCTGCCCCCTCTGGGACCTTGCACAAGCTGCCCCACATGTAGCTTGCCTCCCCTCTCCTCTCCTCTCTTTGCATTGCTTCAAGGAGCTGTTCCCACCTGCCACTCCCTTGATGAATTCTCCCCAACCCCCTCCCCCAAAATGGTTAGTGCTCTTTCCCTCTTCAAAATCTCTTTATCTGACCTCTATGCCCCTCATTTCCTACAGCACATTATTATTTCTACAGCTGATTTTGTACATGCAGAGAGGTAGAGATCATATTTTTGTCATTATATTTAAAACACCTAGTGCAACTGACCAGGGTATAGGGCAGTGGTGGGGAGCCTGTGGCCTTAAGGCCACAAGGTCTTCTAGGTTTTCAAGTGTTGCCCTTTGACTGAATCCAAACTTCACAGAATAAATCCCCTTAATAAAATGATTTGTTCTGTAAAACTTGGACTTAGTCAAAAGGCTACACCCAAGGACCTAGAAGGCCACATGTAGCCTCAAGACTGCAGGTTTCCCACCCCTGCTAGGAAAATAAGAGAATGTGTGATGTTATTAGCTTGAGGAAGTCCCAACGTGGAAACTCCCTCTAATGATGCAAACTGGCAACTGTTCCATAGCTTATAGTCTTCCATCAATCAGTCAATGAACAGATATTAAGTAAGTGTCCACTATGTTCCAGCTGCTGTGCTAGGTTCCATACCAAGGCAAAATGGAGTCATTTCTGCCCTCAAGAATCTAGAGGTTAAGTGACTTATTCATGGTCATGTAGGTACCATATGCAGATGTAGACTTGGGTCTTCCTGATTCCAAAGCCTAACTCTGTGCACTACCTTTTACCTACTATATACCAGGTGCTGTCTACATGTTTCTTGAGTTATGCATCAACATTTTCAAAAAGTACCAAGGTGGAGGTGGCTAGGTGGCACAATGGAAAGAGTCCTGAAGTCCGTTCAAATCCAGCCTCAGACACTTACTTAGCTGTGTGACCCTGGGAAGTCTCCTAACCCTGACTGCCTTCCCCTCCCCTCAAAAAATTTACAAATAAAGTAGTAAGGTGTAAAGATTCTGTGCTTTAGAATAAGGAATGACATTTCAGTGAACTTTATTCTGAGTAGATGATACATCCATATGTCAAAAAGAGAGAAGCCACCATTTCTTCCTTATCAACAGAACCAAAGGCAAAACATTCAAATCACATCTAAACTCAGGGGGAAAAATGCAGGTATAATATTGACAACATGATCATTAGGAGATTGTAAAGCAGTCTTCAGGGAAGATCCCGAGGAGACTCCGTAAACCAATCCTCTGATTATGTGAAACTGGTAAATTTTGATAGTGGACATTTCTACACAATCACTCAGAGAAGGATTCTTCTGTGGGATTTTTTTTGAAAATTTTTATCCACTAAAATGACACCTCTAGCATGTGGCAGGGTGGTGGAAAGCACCTGGAGCCAGTAAATGCCCATTGGAACCCTGACTTTGTCACATACTGCCCGATGGAATTGGGGCAAGTCCCCTGACCTCTTAAGGAAGAGGTTCAGACTTAATGGTCTCTAAGGCTCCTTCCAGGTGTAAATCTACTACTAAAAGTAATAATAATAATAGCTAACTCTTATGGAGCCATCTGAGGTTTATAAAACACATGTAGTATCTCCTTTGTTACTCACTATAGCCAGTGCTATTGTTATCTCTGTCTTACAGATGAGGAAACTGAGGCTGGAAGGATAAATTACTTGCCCAGAGTCATACTGCTAGTAAGTGTATGAGTCAGGGTCTTAACCCAGGTCTTTTCTGACCCCAAACCAGTAATCTCTCCATTATGCCACTTAACTACTCCCATGACATTCTGAATTTAGTGAACTTTGTTATACCTGAAGAATGGTAGATAACTTATTTATTTTCCCCATTTCTAACATTAGAGATAACATTTGCATTCAAGGATCTTAAGAAATTTATCAGAATTTTCATAGGCTTTTTTATGAAGACAATTTAAGATTCTGTGATATTCACTAACTTACTGAATACAAATCAGTGAGCATTTATTAAGTGCCTACTATGATGATGCTTGGAACTTGGAAACACAAAAACAAATATGTATTAGTTTATCATCAACAGATATTTCTTAACTAGCCTAAGTTCATGGCAGAGGACTGAGGACTATCTCTTACTAAGGGCTATATCTCCTAATATAGTTAGATATTAGGCAGATGTCTAGACACTAGGCAATATGTTATACTAAATCTGTTTCTCATTCACTTTTGTTTGGCCAAATTCTGTGTTAAGTGCACAATGTCTCCTTGTTTCATAAAGGTCTGGTATCAGGACTGGTTCCAATGTATGTTGGTGAAATCTCTCCTACATCTCTCCGAGGTGCTCTGGGCACCTTGCACCAGCTGGCCATTGTCACAGGGATTCTCGTCAGTCAGGTAAAAAACAATAGCATGTGACTCAATTAATCATGACTATTGAGTCAAAACATAGGAAATTATGGTCACAAGATAGCAACTAGTGACATGATATTAGATCTGAGAGTTTTCTCAACAAGAGTAGAGTCAGTGATGAATTGGGGATGGGAGGAAGAGTATGCAGGTAGGAAAGTCAAGAAGGAGGTCTGAGAAGGCAGGTAGAATTTGACTTTTCGTGTCATGGACCCTTTTGGCAGTGTGGTAAAGCCTTTCTATGGTAAGGTTCCTGTTTCAGAATGATGGATATAAATGAATAAAATAAAATTCACAAGATTCTAAGAAAAATCAATTGTAGTGAAATATAGTTATCAAAATACATTTTTTAAAAAGTTCATGGACCCCTGGTTTAGAAGCCCTGCTGTGATGGGGCCAGTGACAGCTCAAAGTCCATGTGGGTACTAAAACAACAGAATTAAAAGAGTAGGGGCGGCTAGGTGGCACAGTGAATAGAGCACCGGCCCTGGAGTCAGGAGGACCTGAGTTCAAATCTGAACTCAGACACTTAACACTTACTAGCCGTGTGACCTTGGGCAAGTCACTTAACCCCAACTGCCCTGCCCTCCCCCCTCCAAAGAGCAAAAAGTAAAAATACTTTAAAAAAAAGAATTAAGAGAAGCAAAACCCTAGTCCTAGAGGAATTAGTACATGTCTAAGACATTAGGCAGGGATGTATACCTGGGGAAACAAGACAGAATCCAGCTACAGGAGTTGAACTTCATGCTGGGGGCTTGGTTGTAGGGAGACCCAGGAAAGAATTCAATTCCAACAGCTCAACATCAAAGTCATAGTAGACCTAGAAGTAAGGGTGTTTACTAAAAACAAGTTTGGTCTCCTGATACCGTACCTATTGGTAGGTTGGGACTCAGGTTGGAATGTAAGTGACCCCAAATTAAAGGAACAAATTAGCAACTTTCTGCCATAGGAATTAAATTTTTCATGATATTTGCATAAATATTACAGCTATATCTTGATTTGTACAATCAACATGTTCCCAAAAAGTTGTGTTTAATTCAAAAATTTCAGCACTTGAAAAATAATTTAAATGTTCCTACTTTTAAACATTTTAAATGTTCTAATATTTAAAAAATCTATTCTTAAGCTTTTTATGATAGAGATAATCAGTCCCTAACTTATCTGCCTCATAGTTGAGGGTGGGAGCTGCAAAGAAGTCAATTTGAAATTGATTTAGGAAAAAAAAATTTCTTAAACATTTCTTAATGGCTAGGTGGTGCAGTGAATAGAGCACTGGCCCTGGAGTCAGGAGGACCTAAGTTCAAATCCGGTCTCAGACACTTAACATAAAAACTAGCTGTGTGACCTTGGGCAAGTCACTTAATCCCAATTGCCCCTCAAAAAAACAAAAACAAACAAACAAACAAAAAAACCAATTACAGCTATCCAAAGGTGAATGAGATGCTTTGGGGAGATATGGATCCCAAACAAAGGTTGGCTGAGCACATTTGCAGGGGATTCTGACTCACGTATATGGGCAGGAGTAGATGGAAGGGCCTCCAAAGTCCCTTCCAACACAGCTTTGCTTAGAGTGGAGCACACCAGTAAAATGATTCCACTTTATGTGAGCTGATATATTGCAAGTAGATGATCTGCTAATGCTGCAGTTACCAGTCAATGGCCTCTGTCTGTTGCATAATTAACACGGTGTGGGTCTATCTTTTTCAGGTCATTGGACTTGACTTTATCCTAGGCAATGATGACATGTGGCCTGTACTGCTGGGCTTAAGTGCGGCACCCGCCATCCTCCAATGTTTGTTACTCTTCTTCTGTCCAGAGAGCCCCAGCTACCTTTACATTAAGCTGGGGGAGGAGCACAAAGCCAAAATGAGTAAGACACTCAACGCCTCAGTTTTTCTCCTAATTGAGTTTTTCTGTATTTATTTTTGGAAAATCATCTGTAGGCACAACACTACATATGTGAGCATAACTGGTCACAGATTCCCTCCAAATGAAAGCAAACAGTTAATTGTGCTCCCGGGCGGAAGATGGCACCAAACAATGAAAACTGGATTGGGGCATATTCTTCACCTGCAAACATTCACATGAACCACAATTGGCCACCCAAAGATAATTCCAGATGTGTGTGTGTGTGTGTGTGTGTGTGTGTGTGTGTGTGTGTGTGAGATTCAGTGTATAAGCCTAGCTTTCATTGTCTGAGATTTCTCCTTATATAGAACTGGAAAGGATCTTAGAGGACTTCTGATACAATCCCCCAATTTTGCTGATGGGGAAACTGAGGTAAAGGGAGTGACTTGTCAATGATGTGAAGGTGTAGTTTGTTACTATAGTAATTTCTATGCTTAGGTTATAATTCTGGGGCCATGAAATGCCAGACAGTATATACCTCCAAAAAACTGATACAAAGGCAGAGGTTGAATTTTCACACACTTGTTTAGTATTGATCATAAAGACTCTAGACCTGTTAGCTCACTGGGTTTGGGCATAGAACTGATGACATCAAATTTGTCATTTATTCATCCCTGAATGGACCAGTTTTACATAGAGGAAAACTGTTCTGTGACCACTGACTATATCCCCTAACCCAAGTCAATCATTTTGTAAGTGGGAGCCTTAATAATAGTAGCTAGCATTCATAGATCACTTTAAGATGTACAAAGTGCTTTATTTATATTTGGTCATTGGATTCTTTCAACAAACCTGGGAAGTAGGTGCTATTATCATCCTCATATTACAGATGAAGAAACTGAGGCTGAAAGAGCCAAAGTGATTTGCCTATAGTCACATAGCCTGAGGCAGTCATTGAATTTAGGGCTTCCTGGATCCAAATTTGGTCCCCTGAGCACTGTATCACAAGCTGAGACCTGAGGTCACAAGCTGAGACCAGATAGGAGTACGGGAGGCTCTCCTATAAAACCGTAGCCCCTCCACGAAATCTATATTCTGCTCTGTCTCTTTGGAAATTACAAACTCCTTAAAGCTGGGACCATGTCTTATTTCTCCTTTTATTTCCCTTAACCTAAAGATTCCGAACAATGATAATCCATTGTATTCATAATTCTATGTTAAGACATGAATAAGTCAAACAGAGGGGTAGTGTTTCACAGTACTTAGGGAGTCAGCCTGGGAATCAGGAGCACCTTGGTTCAAGTCCAGCTTCTGAAACACACTAACTGTGTGCTTCTGAGCAAGTCGCTTAATGGCTCTCAGTCTGTTTTTTGATCTGTGAAATGGGAATGATATTGATAATAGCACTTATTTCCCAGAGTTGTAATGAGAATCAAAATTGCTCACATATATGTATATGTGTGTGTCTGTGCCTGTGTGTATACATGCGTGTCATATATATGGGTCAAAATAAAATGTATGTATATATGTAGTGTTTTACCGATTTTGAATGCTACATAAACACTAGCTATTACTGTTGCTAGAAAGCAATCCAAACACAGAGAGGCATAGCAGCCATGGCATATTATGGTAGTCTGGGAATAAGGTACACCTGGGTTCATCTGGCTATGTGTCCTGGGTAAGTCATTTAAACTCAATTCCACTAGACAGCTAGCAGTGTAAGAATAGAAAGTGCTGAATAGGTACTGATCTGCATTTTCAGAGAGAATTTCCTGGTTGTGAATTCTCTATACCAATGAAATCAAAGGGTCCAGACCCAAATCAATGTTAGGCTTATGAAGTTAAGCTAAATTTGTTCTGCTGTGAAATGAGGTCAGACTGAATAATCTCTAAGACCACTCAGAGCTGTAAGATTCTATGACAAAGACCAGGGAGGTTTTCTCCTTGATATTAAATGCAGCTAAATGTTCTACTTTTCCCAAAGTTCTAGGCATCATTTAGAAAATAAAATAAAATTCCTATTAGGCAAACTCAGTAGGGTCATAGGGCATAATGATTTTTCCATAAACATAATTAATGTGCAAATGATGACTGATTAAAAAATGCCTTTGAAACAGATTTGAAAAGACTCAGAGGAGTCTCCGACCCTGCTAAGGACATGATGGAGATGAAAAAAGAAAAAGAAGAAGCTGCAAATGAGAAGAAAGTCTCCATAATTCAGCTTTTCACCATGGCCAGCTACCGGCAGCCCATCCTCATAGCTCTGATGTTGCACTTGGCTCAGCAGTTTTCTGGAATCAATGGAGTGAGTTTCCTAATGTGACTCCCACATCCCACATTTCCTAAAGTAATCAGATAAAATGGCACTTACCTAAAGGGGAATCAAAGTAAATGAAGAGAAAGAAAATAGTGTCTTAAGGAAGAAAAGCTATAGAAGAAAGCACAGCTGTCATAGAAAGAGTGCTGAATGATTGGTGAATGTCAGATCCATCTGCCTCCCAAAGAAGAAAGCAAAACCACTTCAGAAGAGCCACATCCTGAGGGTATATCAAATTTGAAAAACTCTGAATCTGTGCTTTGGGGCTTCTTTAGTTGCTTAGTGACTAAAGAATACCTCTGGGAGTTCATGGGAAGAAGGGGAAGAGATGATTCTATTAGCTGCTGATCAAATAGAACTGAGACTCATATACATACACATATATCTGAGAGTATATATGTAGTATATATACAGTGTATATATAGTTATATACTGTGCATATACACATATACAGGTATATACTGTGTACCTGTATTATATATTATATATATGTATATACACACTCAACATGTACATTTTATAAACATGTGTGTATATATATACATATATATACACATAGTATAGATCTCTATGTATATACATTAAATACAAAGTACAAATGTATATATGTGTGTGTATATACACAGTGTATATCTATATACACATATTATATACATTATACACACAGTATATATGTGTGTATACTATGTATATACACCACCAAAGTAAAGCAAATACCCCTAGATATGTAGGCTATACCTATACACACAGTATATACATTATACACACAATATATATGTTTGTATATGTGTGTATACTGTATATATACACAGTATATACCCCTATATGTATATACATAGTACATGCCTATATATACATAATATATACATACTGATACAAAGTATATATGTATATTTACATGTCTACATATTTATATGTGAACAGTTTTTAAGATAATATGTAGAATATATTATATAGCAAGTGGTATGAAATGAAGATTTATTGATTCAACCAGAATCCTCTCTTTTGTGTCCTACTGTGTACACAAAACTGCTCTTTTGGGGGAGTATTTAAGATTAGAATGAAATTGCTTTCCAAACATGGTTTCTTATATTGTTACAATTAAACACAGAGATAGATCTATAAAATCAAGTGATAAGCATTGCACTCATCCAATTTCCAATTCACCTACATGCTTCACTCTTTGGCTGCATGTCACCCTTTTGTACTTACTTTTTCCCTTTACTTATCATTTGAAGCTGATTTCACCTATGTAGAAATGTTTAAATACTATTAAGCAGGGTGATTTGCCCCAGGCTCCTTACCCTAAGGGGCCCTACCCTACTCTGAGAATTGTTCTGTCTGTAAGGAATGATGGGGGTGGAAATAGGACAGATTAACTAGGAAATCAAAAGGTGAAATTGTGATATAACTCTTCTTAAGCCTCTCAGAAGAAGGCTTCTTTAATTGCAATGAGAATAGAACAGGAGTCATTAGATTGGATTTTAGCTGAGGAGGTTCACATTAAACATGATGATGGACTTTCACAATAAGATTAGTTAAATGCTAAGGGAATTGTGGAATCAGCTTTATGAAAGATTGTTTTATGACATCTGCCTAGGAACAGAGGTTAGAGTATAATTATTAGCTCCCTTGCAAAAGTCCCTGATGGCTCCATGATTCTACAAAGTATTGTGTAGATAGATCCATGATCTCCTTTTGGTAGGTAATTCTTTCGTTATCCAGATTATAGCCCATCCTTGCCTTCTCATCCTGCATGATTTCTGTCCATGTCATCCCATAAGCTGGCCCAGTGTGCTCCATGTCTTCCTCTACCTTTTTCAACATTCTGTGGGGACCACAGAAGGGCCTGGAATGCCCACATCCACAGCCTTCTCTGAGGGCCAGAGCAGAACTCAGGATGTCCATTTATTATGCCCCATTCTCAATCCATGACACGCCCATCTCCTTTTGCAATCCTATATTTTCCTATATAGTATTTTTTAATTTTAAAAAATTAAATTTTGGGGGGAGGGAAGTGGCCCAGTGAAGAGAGCACCTGCCCTGGAGTCAGGAGGACCTAAGTTCAAATCCAGCCTCAGACACTTAACACAAAAACTAGCCATGTGACTTAATTCCAATTGCCCTCCAAAAACCAAAAAAAAAAAAAAAATTAAATTTTTATTTAGTTTTATTTATTTGTTTATTCTGCATAATATTTTAATGCCACTTCTTTTGTGGAAATCATCATTGGTAATATATTAAACTTTATTACCACTACTATATGGTCTCTCAGTTGCCCTTTGAATCACCCACAATTTCAATTCTTTGGAGATTGGGATATTCCATGACTTACAAGAATACAGCATCATTGGAAATACTACTGGCAACATATGAAACAATTCTATAGATTTTAAGAAATATATCTTAAATTTTAAGTTTTCAAAATATTAATCACTTTAAAGCATGTAATCAGGTCAATACCATTCTCCCCACCCATAATGATCTAGGGAAGTCCACCAAGCATTTTCTTACAGTTAATAAAATTGGGTTTTTCTTGTTCCCCCACCCAGATCTTTTATTATTCCACCAGTATTTTCTACACAGCTGGTGTAGGACAACCCGTTTATGCAACAATTGGAGTTGGAGTGGTGAACACTGTCTTCACGGTTGCCTCTGTAAGTAAACACCCCTAGATAAATAGTATGATTTTCTTCTTCCAGGAAAAAAAAGTCATTGACTTTGTTCAGGTACAAAAGGGTTTGTGGAAGTAAAAGGGTCATAAAAACATATCCTTGACTGTGAGTAAACTCACCTCCTCCTTAGTCAAATGTGGACACTGTTGAGCAAGTTTATCAGTAATTCTCATTGTGTTTCAAAACTTTTGCTCAACCAAGGGCTTGGAATGTCATGAGCTTCTGTGGTAAGATAAGGATGTATGATAATTGTACTCTGGAGGTCCCTCCCAGCCCTAATGTTCTTTAAGTGAGAGTCTGTAAATCAGATAATGCTTTTCCTGAGGTTCGGTTTAAATTAAAATGCTAGCAATTCCACAGTAGCTTTTATCAGGAACTAACAGTCAAGGAGAAAGGCCAGAGGATCTATTTGACCAGGTTCACTGCAGTCCAACTAGAATATGTTTCTAGGAATGGAAAGATACTGGAATTTTCATAGGGACATCACCACAGAGAAGTACATGGAGAAATGAAGAATGGGCAAGTAAGGAAGGAACAACATCCCTCCCCTTAGTTCCAACCCCATAAGTATGCAAACCAACCCACAAATGGTGTTAATGTCATACTACTATGAATCTTATACTATATTGCATTTTTATAACGTGACAGGATAGAAAAGAGAAAGGAAAAAATCATCAAGGCACTAAGAAATGTATCTCTAACCAGAATACAACAACTCTTGGGAGAATTTGATTCAATTCAATAAACAGTTACCACTTAAGCAATTAATATGTGCAAGAGTAGTGCACATATAACATAGTGGAGACAAGGCCAGCTTCTGCATCAGGAGGATGTGGGTCCAAGTCTTGCCTCTGATCCATACTGAACATGTGACCTTTGACAAATCCTATCAATTCTCAGGGCCCTAGATAACTAACTCTCTAAGACTGAACAGTTGTCTATCTTCATTGATAGAGGGAATTTGCTTATTCTATATACCAATGAAATTGCAAGTCGGGACAAAAATAAAAGAATAAAAGGTACAAGATATTTATCAGAGGGGGAGATATAATATATAGAGAAATGAGAAAATATGAAGCAATATAAGGAGAGACAGAGGCAGAGGCAGAGACAGAGGGAGAGAGACAAAGAGAGATAGAGAGAGACAGAAAGAGAGAAATGGGGGGAGGGGGAGGGGGGGCCTACCAGTTGTCTGGGGCAGTGGCCAAGGTAGAAACCAAGAAAAGTTTCCCATAGTAGGAAGCACCTGAGCTGAGCATTGAAAAAAGTAAAGGATTCTAAGAGACAAAGGTGAGGAAGGAGTATGTACATTCTAGGCAAGGGATACCACCTATGGAAATACAAGGAGACAGGCATGTTGAGTCTGGGGTATAGCTAATAGTCCAGTTTAGTTAGAAAATAAGAGTGCATAAAGGGGAGTAAAATAAAATGTTTGGAAAAGTAGGTAGGAACTAGATTGTGGAGGGATGCCAGACTAGGAAACTAGTATTTTATCCTAAAAGTAATAGGGAGCTACATAATGTTTTTGAACAGGAGAATAGCATTATCAAAACTTTGCCTTAGCAAGTTTATTTTGGCAGCTCTTTAACGGATGACTTGGTGGGGGAAAAGAGAGAGAGACAGAGAGAGACAGACAGACAGACAGACAGACAGAGACAGACAGACAGAGAGACAGAGAGAGAGAGACAGAGAGAGAGAGAGAGAGAGAGAGAGAGATCAATTAGAAGGTTATTGCAATAATCCAAAACAAAAGTCATGAAAGCCTGAGGTAAGAGTGCTGCTAGAGTGAAGAGAAGATGGATATAAGAGTTGTTGAGGACATAGAACTTACCAGACTTGGCAAACTGATTGGATATGAGGTAAAGGAGAGTGGGGCATTGAGGTGACTCTGATGTTGAGAACCCTAGGTGATAGGGAGGGAGGGGTACCCTCAGTAGAAATAGAGTAGTTTGGGTGAAGGGTCACATGTAGTGGGAAAGATAATCTATCCCATTTTGGATAGACTGGATTAGAAAAAATGATGCACTGTCCAGGTAGAGCTGTCCATAACCATCACACAGAAGCAGGGTTGGAGTTCAAGAAAGAAATTAGGGTGTTAAGTGGTTCCCTGACAACCTGAAAAGAATAATGTGCCTTCTGGAAACACTCAGCCATTCACTAAGTAAACAACTGAAAACTTGCAAAGTACAAATGATAATAGCTGGCATTTCTGTAGCAATGCAAAGGCTTACAAAGCACATTACATGTTAGCTCATTTGTTCCTCACAACAGTCCTGTGAGGTTGTGAGGCCATTATAATTGCCATATTACAAATAAGGAAGCTGTGACACAGAGAAGTTAAGTGATTTGCCCAGGATTGCAAATAGTTTGTGTTGAGGTAGAATTCAAATTCAGGTCTTACTTACTCTAAGTCCCATGCAAGCCTACTGGGCCTCCTAGTGGCCAATAAGTGTTATTGCGGTTGAGCAGAGGAAGAGGAAGTCTATGGGTCATGGAGAAGATGGGACCTGAGCTGGTTCTTGAAGGGTAGATAAACTTTTTAGTAGAAAAAGTTGGGAGGATATAGAATTCCAAGTTGGTCAAATGATATGAGCAAAGATTTAGCGTCAGGAATTGCCGTGTTCCGTTTAGAAGAATAGCCAGGTTGGCTAGAACAGAGGGTTATTTTGGACATGGTAGACTGGTGCCAAGTTGTAGGAAGCTGTGAATGCCTCTGGACTTTCTTTTTAGGTAATGGGGAACCACTAAAACTTCAGACACAGGTTTTTGGCCCAGATGAAAGCATTTTTTAGGAAGCTAGATGGTAGAAGAAAAAGACTGGAGTCAGAGAGACCAGCTGTTATAGTTTTCCAGGTATAAGGCAATGAGATTCTGCACAAGTGGGAATAGAAAAGAGGTACAGCCTCTGGAAGAGATATTATGAAGAAAGAATTGAGAAATTGTGGTGACCTTGGTGGTGTTATGTTGAACAAGAGGGAGGGATCAAATGATTTTTAGCACATTCAAAGTAGCTAGCTTACTCATAGACTGTGATTAATGGTCCGTTTGAAACAATACTTAGATATTAGACTCTGCAAATGAAGACTGAGCTGATTCACTTGTAGTTCTAATTTCGTGGCGTTCTTTATTTTGCTAATTATGCCTGTTCACATCAGAAAAAAATGTAATTCTTGAATCAATTCTATCAGGATGGGGAGGAAGATAAGGCACTAAAGACATAAACTGACTCTGTTCAGAGGAAACTCATTTGAACCAATTCATCTAAAGAAAAAGTACCATAGAAGTCAGTGAATAGCTGAATTTTTATCTGCATGAAGCCATACAAGTGGTTTGCCTAAATTTTTCACTTTTCAACTGGTCATTTTGAAGTCACACCCTTAAATAAGGTCCAATTCAATCAATCAAGACGTATATGAGGTGCCCACTATTTGCTAGACACTGGGAGTGTGGTGTATAAAACTGTTGTGAGATGCCATTTTTGGTCTCAAGGATACTGTAATTCAATCAGAGTGAAAGGAATATTAATAACAGCAGACATTGGTTAAGCATTTTAAAGTTTGCAGAGTACTTTGCTCCCTTAATCTCAGTGGATTTTCCCAACAGCTCTGTGAAGTAGACACTACAGATATTATCCCCACTTTACTGATGAGGAAAATAAGGGTCAGAGAGGCTGAGTTGCATATTCCCATGAAGAGTTAAGTAAAAATTCAGGAGAATTCAGTGAGAAAAAAAGTCAGTAACACAGATGCTAAGTACCATAAGTTCAGAGGAATAAGACACCATGAAGACCTCTAAAGGTCCAAGGAGCTTCCATAAAGGAAGAAGAGCCTAAGCCTGAGTATTTCATGCCAGTGAGTGTCATTATGGTATTATATTATGACTACTACATAATGAAATCCTCTGAAGTGTTGTTGGCAAGAAACAGAAATCGAGTGAAATTGTTCATAATTCAACAATTTCATTTCAAAGAGAAGCACAAAAATGGCACTTGATATGGCTATTACCTTGTAACTACAGGAGTCAATCAGGAATTGTTTATTGAATGCCTAGTATATGCAAGGTCCTGCACTAAGTTCTTTGGGGAACTGCAAAGAAATATGGAATAGTCAGTTGGGGAAAAAAGATATGCACACAAGAAGATAACTCATACTACAGGAGGATGGCATAATTCAACTTAATAAACTTTTATTAAGAATTAAGTATTACAGGATATGAATATAGAGATGAAAAAATGGTTCAGCCTCAGTCCCTAATAAAATCAGATACTACTGTAATGGGATATCTACATGGATACACATGATACAAAGTAGGGTGTAACTGAAAGCAAAGACCTAGACAAAAAGGAAAGAAGGAAGGAAGGAAGGAAGGCAGGAAGGAAGGAAGGAAGGAAGGAAGGAAGGAAGGAAGGAAGGAAAAAAGGAAGGAAGGAAGGAAAGGAGGAAGAGAGGGAGAAAAGAGAAAGAAAAAGAAACAAAGAAAAGAACATTAATAAAGCATTTTTTAAAAAGTCAAGGATAATTAAGAGTTTGTAAAAGAGACTCAATAACTTTCAAGGACTCAACAGAAATGGGAGTTCTGAGGAGTGGGTATGAGTTGTTCTCAATGATTTCTATTTTGGATTTGCTTGGTTTGTGATGCCAATGGTTTGTGCAGTGGAGCTATTTATCAGGTAGGTCATGTGGGATTGGAGCTTGGAAGAAGGATGAGGGCTAGAGAAATAGGATAAGAATGGGGGAAAGCCATCAGACTCAACAAGAAAAATCATTAGTAAACTTATAGGGATTGGTTACAGTCAAATAGTGGTTCTGTTAGAAGAAAAGTTGCAAAAGGTTAAGATGTGAATTAAAGGTTAGGAAGTAGAGGCAGCCAATGTAGACAACTATTTCTAAGAGTTTAAAAAAAAGTTAATAAAAGGAAAGAGAAATAAAACATAAAACAGGATCAAGTAAAGTATTTGTTAGATTTTTAAGGAAGTTAAAACCTAAGATATGTTTGTGTGTGGATGGCAAGGAGTTAGTAGATAAGGAGAAAGCAAAGATTAAAGACAGGGGATCATCATAGGGACAGACTCCCAGGAGAGATAGGAGGGGGTGGAAATTGAGGGCACAAACATTGGAAGACTGCCTTAATGAGATGAAAGTTCAGCTCTTTCTAAGGTACTGGTGTAAGAGAAGGAACTGAAAGATGATGTATATGGTAGGTATGTGTAGGAGGGAGAAAGGGAGGATAATGATGGATGGACTCAGTTTTTCCAGTTAAGTAGAAGAAATCCTCTGCTAAGGAGGTAGTGAATTAGGAGAACTTAAGAAAGAATGGAATGGCTGGAGTAGAGAGTGTGATAAAGTGTCAATCAGGGAAAAAACGAATAGATTGCTTTGCAATAATGAAAGTTCATTTGAAATTCAAATTTGTAGTAGACACAGTCAACACAATAGTGAGATTTCCTCCAACAGCCTTCAGTACATGAGCAGAAACAGAGAAGGTGGGTGGATGGGTACTGATGGCAATACAAAGTCAGGTTTTGGCAAGTCTTGATCAGGGAATGTACAAAAGGACAATGTATTCAAAGATGGAGGCCAGCACATGTTAATTATAGGGTCAAGAATGCTAACAGTGGAAAGTAAGACCAGAGCAAGGGTGATGAACTAGGGAAGCTGGGAGATATGGGAGCGTTCAAGACTAGGGTGAGAATTAAGAATAGATTTAGAAATGAGAAGGAGGATGAGATGGAAGGACAAGAGGTTATGATAAAAGAGTAATTTCAGTTCGGAAATATGAGGATAGTATATGGGAAATGGTAAGATTTAAGATGTGTCCTCGCTAGTGTGTGGTTTAATCGTATATCTAGAGTTCGAAAGAAACTCAGAATAAATCTAATCTAACACCTTCATCTTATAGAAGAGGAAATTAAGGCTCAGAGAAGGCTGCTCAAGGCAGGCAGGAGATATTAGAAGAAGGAATTGAGGTCAGGTCCATGACTCCAAAGTCATTGATATAGCCTCTGAGAATTCATGGCAAAATGAGGTATGAGAATAAGTTTTTAGTGGAGACAGTAAGTAGAGGTAGAAGTTGGTACCAAAAAAAAATTGACTTAAGAACTTAAATCATTACAGTGACCAACCATGGTTCCAGAGGAGTAGTGATAAAGTGTGCTGACCACCTCCTGATGGAGAGCTACAGAATGGCATATTCTTTTGGATATGCACAATGCAGGAATTTGTGCTTCTTGATTATAAATATTTATTACATCAACTTTGTTTTTCTTTTTTTTCCCAGGATAGGAGAGATGGGAGGGAGGAAAGTAGATGTTTGTTCATTGGGGAAAAAATAAAATAAAATAAAATAATTCGCTACACCTGCAAAATATTTACTGGGTTTTGAGGCAGTCTCTGTAACTGCCTTAAGGTCCTGAGCCTGAAGTGATTATACCTCTGAGCTCGATATTTGAAGACAAAGCAGACTTTTCCATGTCTTGTCTCATACATGCTCTGAATCTGGGTGTCGGCTGCCCTGGCCTAGTTCAAGGAAACACTTTGCCTTCTCTTGACATGGATTTTAGAGTTTATTTTGAAAATAGAGATCACTCTTGGGATACAATAATTGTTATTTTTAGAACTAGAAGAAAATGGCACTAAGTAAGCATAGTGAAGAAACAGTTTCATTTTATCTTTTTGTCATATTGTTATAACAATACAAACAACCACTGAAAGTTATAAAAACAGACATAATGTTAGAGCAATGTTAGGATACCAGCAAGATTTGATCAAGACTTTTGTTCTTTTCCACAAATTCATTCCCAGGCAAGCTAAGTGGTGCAGTGAATAGAGTACCAGCACCGGAGTCAGGAAGACCTGAGTTCAAATCCGACCTCAGATAACATGACACACTTACTAGTTGTGTGACCCTGGGCAAGTCACTTCACCCCAATTGCCTTGCCTTCCCTCCTCCCCCCAAAAAATCAAGCACAAATTAATTCCCCTTGGTGATTATAGGAAGACTATTATTACATCTATTTGAAAAGTTTGTCTAAACTGGCACTTAGCCTAGAGTCTGTGAATTTGTCTTTTTTTTAATATGTTGATAATTGTATTTCAGTATTCAAATTCTCAATCTTTTGGGTTTTTAATATACATATATGTATATAGATAGATAGATAGATAGATAGATAGATACATATATGCATTTTAAAGCATTGTTCTGCAAAGGGAGTCATTGGCTGCACCAAACTACCAAAATGATCCATAGTATAAAAAAAGGTTAAGAATATGTGCTCTAAACTCAGATATAGTCCTATGATAGATATAAAACAGAAGGGCCTTAACACAGTTTATTTAGCATCTCTCAAATCCAACAACTCTCACAAGTACATATTGAGTGTCTGACTCTGTAACATGGGTTTGTAGCCTGGAGTCTGTGGACTCAAGGGGCCTATGGATAGATTTGGAGGTTGGTGAACTTTTCAAAAATATTTTTGGGGGTGGCTAGGTGGCACAGTGAGTAAGAGTGCTGGCCCTGGAGTCAGGAGGACCCTGGATAGGTTCTGGCCTCAGAAAATGAGCACCCACACAAAAATAATGACTGGCCATGTAACCTTGAGCAAGTTACTTAACCCCAATTGCTTTTAAAAAATATTTTTGTTAAGTTTAATTTTTTTGTAACCCTACGTGTTTTATTTTATGCATTTTAAAACATAATTCAGAGAAGGGGTCCATAGGCTTTCCTAGACTGATTTCCAGAGGGCAATCAGTACACCCCTATGTATATCCATCAATTTTGTGCATACGTGATATACAAAAAAATTAACAATCCCTACCCTCTAGGTATTTATTTCAGTATGGCTGACTTACCAAGAGATTAATGAACCCACTCAATGTGCTAAATTTTGAAAAAAATCATTCTTCTGTGACTCACTGACCCTCACAATGGAGCCCCCCAACACCTGGCAGGAAATTATTCCATTCAACAAACACTAGGCTTCGCCAATTATACCTTCTAAAGATTATTTTTAAAGGAAAGACTTCAGTTACACATATACACAGAAGAGTAGTTGACAGAGTTGTCAATTAGCATTCCCTAAATTCCATCCTTTCAATAGAAGAGTTCATCAGAAGGAGCAGCAGGTACACTTGGCTGCACTAGTTAAGTTCAAAACTTTATGCTTCTGATACATGGATCAAGTTAAGAATGCTGATATGCCAGTGATCATAATTTGACATTTAACTCAACAGCCGGGGAAGTGAGTTAGAAAAGCTGGTACATGTTTAATGCCAGGATTTAAGGTCTGTGCTCTCACAAAGTCCTGGGGATTTCTATCATTGAGCTTATGTATAAATCAGAGTAAATGGAAACTTCACTATTTTTTAACACAAGCTTAGAACTTGTAGGAAATCAACCAGGAAAAGTGAAATTTACAGTATCTGATCTTTGTTTATCAGTTCAACTGAATAAAATGTTGGAGGCAGCTGGCATAGAGGAGAAAGGTGTTGACTGTGCAAATCAATTCAATTCAGTTCATGATCCATTTAACTTTGGTTTTCAACACATACTTGATATGCCTAGTGTATGCAGGGCATTGTTGGAGCTACAATGGATAAATCCTGCTCTCAAAGAGCTTAAAATCCAATGGGAGAGATGATATATACAGAAATAACTAAAACACACAATAGAGTGTGAACATATGATAAGAACAAAGTCATATTGAGAAGGAAAGATTTCCATTGATCATGGTGATCAAAGCTTCAGGGGGGAAATGGTATTTGAGCTAGACTTTGAAGAAAAGTTAAAAATTCTACAGATAATACCTGGATGGTGAGGGTAGGGAAAGGTGTTCCAGGTAGAGGGAACAGAAAAAGCAAAGGCACAAAAGAAACAAAATGCATGGCATATTTGGGCAACAACACACAATCCAGATTGGATGAAGGATGGGTGCATGGGTTAGAGGGGAGAATCTTAAGATTAATGAAGGGAAGGTCGACTGGGGGACCTTAAACTGAAGAGCTAAGATATTTGGGATTTAATCAGTAAACATTTGGGAGCCATTCAAAGTTTTTTGAATAGGGAAATAACATGACCAAACTTTTACTTTAGGAAAATTAATTTGGCAACAATGTGGGATCAATTGGGAAAAAAAGAAAAATTTAGCCAGGAGAACAGGTAGGAAACTACTCTGAGAGGTAAGAAAGAAAACAGTGATAGCTTAAAGTAAGGTCGTTGAAATGGATATGTAGATGAAGAATTGCATGTGAGAGATTTTGCCAACGAAAAATTGACAGAACTTGGTCATTGGAGGGCTGGAAAAGGAAAGAATCATTGCAAACACCAAGATTTTGAGCCATGGAAAGTAATGGCACCATCCCTCCTGCTGGTTCCTGTCTTGCCCTCAGGTTCAAAACCACACTATCTTGTTTCTCCTGCTAACTCTCTATTCATTCCTTCCATGTTTCCTTTGCTGGTTCCTCCCCCTCCTCCCAATCACTTCAAGGAGGTGTTTACAAGGATGTTTTGATTCTCTTCTCTCTGTACCTTTTCCCTTGACAATTATTTTCATTCCCATACATTCGACCAATATATCTATGCAAATAACTCCCAAATATTAATTCATGGAGAAACCTGAGAAGTCATCCAGTCCAACCCCCTAATATTATACATAAGGAAATTAAAACCCAGAGAGAACAGATGAACCCAAGGATTTGGACTAAAAAAATCCACTTATCTTTCCATTACCCCATGGCATCCCTTTTCTGAACACTAGGCCCATATCTTCAAAATTCATCATCATTTAGAGGGTCCACCAGAACTTCAAACTTAACCTGTCTAAAACTCTTTCTTGTTCTCATCTCTCCTCCTATACCTGCCTCTCATTCTCATTCAACATTTTGTCTATGGTGCCACCGTCCTTTCCCATGTTTCAGTCCTTGATATCACCTTTGGTGCTTCCTTCTCCCATACCTCTCACCTTTGATATTCAGTCAACAAGTCCTTTTGATTTCTCCTCCCCCAAGTTGCTTATATTTCTCCCCTTCTCCTCTACTTCTGTTACTACCAGCTTAGTAGAAGTTCTCGTTTTTACCTTCTGGGTCTGTTGCAACCTAGTTTCCTAACAGATCTTGATGCTTTGCTCTTAGTCCCTTCTTCCATCTTTGAAATCACTGCTAAAATCATATTTCTTTCACATAGATCTGGTCATGTCATCCTTTTGTTTAAAACCCTCAGAGGTTCCCTAAAGTTCATATTCATTTTGCTGGCATTTAAGACTTTTTATATTCTATCACAATATTCCATTCTTTCTTTAAATCTTATTTTAAGTATTTTATTTTCCCCAGTTACATGTAAAAACAATTTTCCACATTTGTTTTTAAAACTTTGCGTTCCAAATTCTCTCATTCTCTCTGTCTCCCCACCCCTCCTCATTGAGAAGGCAAGCATTTTGATATAGGTTATACACATGTAGTCATGCAAAACATATCCATGATAGTCATGTTGTGAAAGAACAGACAAAGAAAACCTCGAGAAATATAAAGTTTAAAAACAGTATACTTCAATCTGTTTTCAGACACCATAAGTTCTTTGCCTAAGGATGGATAGCATTTCTCATCATAAGTCCTTCAGAACTGTCTTGGATCATTGCATAGCTGAGAATAGCTAAGTCATTTACAGCTGATCATCTTATGATATTCCTGTTACTTAGTACACAATAATGTTCCGTTCTTATCACATATTACTCATCACCAGGGACTTTAGACTCTATGGACTATTCCCTTTCTCCACCCCTCCTAACCCAGAAACACTGGTTCTCTCTGGTTCTCCCTGGTTCTTTCCCCTCCATGTCTGCTCATGCTCTGCCTTCCTTTTCCCTCTTCTGTTGAATTTCTGCTCATCTTTTAAAATCCAACTCAAATGCCATTAAGCCTTGCCTGATGACTTTACCTTGACCCTTCCACTCATTAGTAATCTTACTCGTCTTAAAAAAGAGCTCTAGGTTCAGAGTCAGAGGACCTATGTTCATACCTTCAGTCTGCTACTTAGCCAATCACTTCACCTTCATAGGCTTCTCCTCTGTTGAGTGAGAGGGCTGGAACAGTAGATGAACTCTAATGATTCTTCCAGTTCTAAATCAGATGACCCTGTGACTCATATGGCACTTAATTTAACAACTCTTTACAAGTGTTTGTGTCTTATCTCTCTACTAGATCATAAGTTCCATGAGACTAAGGGCTAGGTCTTTTATATATATATATATATATATATATATATATATATAATGTATGTATATACACACATACACATACATATTGTATCTTCCTAAAGCCCTGGAAACAAAATAGGCACTGATTAAATGTTTGTAGAAGAAATGAACGAATGATATATACATCTGGGAGCTTTGTAGATCGAGGTGATCACTGAAGCTATGGGAGCAAATGAGGTTATCATAGGAAAGAGCATAGAGCAGAAAGGAGAAGAGGATGGAGACAGAATGCCAGGGAATGCTTTCCTTTAGAAGGAGAGAGGAAGAAGAGAATTCCGTGAAGGAGACAGAAAAGTTCCAGTCATTCAGGGAAGTAGGTACTGAGTATTTATTGAAAATGTCTATTCCTGGGCAAATCATTTTACTATCCCAGTAAAATTTACTGAGTCTTAGATCCCACAACTATGAAATGAAATGTTATCTTTCTCCTATCCAGTTAAAGGATTAAATAAATTCACAGACATTAAAGCTTTTTGAAAGTAAAACACTACAATTTCAAGATCACCTCATATGTCAGCATTTCTAGTTAAAAACAAAAATTTCTTATTTAATTTTTTTTTTAACTTTCCCAGGTATTCCTTGTGGAGAAAGCAGGGAGGCGTTCCTTATTCCTGGTGGGCATGTCAGGGATGTTTGTATGTTCCATTGCTATGACAGTGGGGCTCGTATTGTTGGTGAGTTTGGTGTTGGTCAAGGTTTTCTCTTTACTCACACAGAGGGGTACATATATGCTATAAAGAGGTATACTGTTTATTTTTTTTTAAAGCAATTGGGGTTAAGTAACTTGCTCAAGGTTACACGCCTAGTCATTATTTATGTGTGGGTGTTCATTTTCTGAGGCTGGATTGGATCCCGGGTCATCCCAACTCCAAGGCCAGAGCTCTTACTCACTGCGCCACCTAGCTGCCCCTATTTTTTAAATATTATGTTATTTTTGAGAATAAAGCAGGAGGAAATATTAAAGGCAAGTATACAAAGAATTAAAAGGAAATCATTGACTTCAAAGAGAACTGAATTACCTCCTTAAGCTGGGAGAGTAAATATTTTATATGTCTGTAAATTATATGGGAATGATGAAGAGAGGGTCATGGAAATGGTAGTACTTTCAATAAGTCATGGAGATCAGCTTAATTCATAGGCCAGGAACCCTACCTGCTTATCACACCAGGCTAAGTCTTCTAATCAGCCATATTATTCAGAACTTGCCTGGGTTGATGACCCTCATCACAGGAAGTACCATGGAAGATATCTTATGATGAAACTCAAAGCACTGAACCATGGTTCAGAAGAGAAAACCTTCCATTTGATTTAATGTAACACAATTTTTCAGAGAGATAGGCAAGAGATCTTTGTGTCGTGGATTTCAGCATATGGGTCCTTTTGGATTTAAAAAGACGTTAACTGGTGAAATTTCCATCTACTTTTTTCAGGACCGATTTAGCTGGATGAGCTATGTCAGCATGATAGCAATCTTTCTCTTTGTGAGTTTCTTTGAAATTGGGCCAGGACCCATCCCCTGGTTTATGGTGGCTGAATTTTTCAGCCAAGGACCACGACCTGCAGCTATTGCCATTGCTGCCTTCTGCAACTGGACCTGCAATTTCCTTGTGGCCTTGAGTTTCCAGTACATTGCGGTAAGAGCCCTGACGCTGTGTGCCTTTTGCTGACCACATCAGCACCAGGGGAAGCAGACCTCCAAGGCAACTCATGTTTCTCTCTTTTCTCTCACCATAGGATTTGTGTGGACCTTATGTATTTGCCCTCTTTTCCGTGGTGCTCCTTGGCTTTACTCTGTTTATATTTTTTAAAGTTCCGGAAACCAAAGGAAAGTCTTTTGAAGAAATTTCTGCAGAATTCCGTAAGAGGAAGGGACGTTCTCCTAAAGGGCCCAAAACCACAGTGGAACTCGAATACCTTGGAGCCAAGGACAATGTGTAAAGGAACCCCCAGGCAGCAAGATGTGGAAGCAAAACTTACTTGCAAACGACTTTCTAAAGAACTAGGTGTCAAAACCCTGAAGCACAATTTTATTTTTTTAGGAAATTTGAAAAACCCCTGAGAGGGATTTTGGCTGCTTCTTTTTACAGGACTCTGGTGATGCATATTAGGGTGGCAGGCTATTAAGTTCTAATATTCCTGCCTTCCTATCTAATATTATCTTCCCTGTTGTCTTCAAGACTCAGGTCAAAAAGACCAAGAAAATAGCCAGAGAAAGATACACAAGATCTATTTCTGCTTAGCAAACTTGGAAATATTACCACAATATCACTATGTTTGTTTCTAAAGCCACAGCTAGTATGTATGCATTTGGACATGTGTAAATTGGAATTTTCCCATCCACAGCTCTTGTGCAAAACAGGATCAAGCAAGATCCATGTCACAACAGAGAAATGTGACCCAAGTCTCACTTCTTTAATTACCCCTCTCCAAAGCTTTTCTTGCCATTTTCAATTTTCTTATTGGTCTAATATTACTTTTTGTATTTTCATGTACATTTTTTCAAGTACTTATGTGTATATTTTAACATGCCTTTTTGGAGGATAAAAGTATATTTTCTTATTTGTTGGTTGAGAAAGGTGAATCTTTCTTTAAGGCATTTAGCTTAGATTTTAGACTCCTTTAAGGAAAAAAAAGTTTTGGCTAGGCAGGTATTGAAAATGTTTTTTCTTGACCAAGGTGAAAAGCAATAAACTATGTTATCAGCTCACTACACAAAGTAAAACCAGGAGAACTTCCTAAAAAAAAAAATTACCTTTTAAAAATAGGTTTTAATTTGTCAATATACATTGGACCAGCAGGCAGTGGTTCTGAACTACACTAAATGGCCTATTCATTCTTCCAGTCTAAACGGTAACAGAAATAGTCAAGAGTCAAGGAGAAACCAAGTAAAAGAAACTGTGTCAGCTTGGCAGTATTCATAGATAAAAGAGTATTTCCAGATGATGGTTATTTTGTGAGTGTGGCTATGTCTGCCAACCAATAAAATAACTGATCTTTTTAATCAGTTCAGTGGAGAGAAAGGGGGTCATAAATTTGACAGATTTGGTGTCACAGAGATGAGTGAATGGAATGGTCACACTGACGATATCATGGATTCTTGAATTATTTAATCAATCTGTAAGCATAATTACATGCCATGCACTGTGTCAAGCTCTAAGGATACAAAGAAAGGAAAAAACCAAGCCAAACAAAACAAAACAAAAAACCTCAAGCACCATACATTCTAATAGGGGAGACACATGGAAAATATTTAGGTCCATACAAAATATATACAGAGTAGATAGAAGGCAATCTGAAAAGGGAGGGCACTAGCAACTAGAGGAACCAAGAAAGTCTTCCTCTGGAAAGTTGGTTTTGAGCATCGTCTTGAAGGAGAAACTAAACAAGTGATTTAATTTTTTGCCTTTCAGAAAATTGTTTTTGTACTTTATGAAAACAGAGCACGAATATACAAGCTGTCCATTTTAACCCATGGTATTTTAAGTAAAATATTTTTGTGAAAACATATGGAATGTCTTATGATTAAAGCCGAATCTTCCTGTCACAAAACAGGTTGAAAATTGAAAGGGGTGGAGTAGGTCCACAGGGATTTAGTGTTTGTCTAGATGTCAAAAATGTTCAATTTCAGCCTGGACTAAATTGGTCAATTTCACCAAACAGAACTAGTCTATCAAAAATACTAACTCAAGAGGCTATTGTCAATTTAATTATAATATCACATTCAATTCAACCATTCATCAAACATGCGCTAGATACTTTTTTTATGTCCAAGACACTATACCAGGCAGTAAGGATTATTTAAAGATGAAGAAGATACAGAACTTACAAATCTAGTAAACAATTCAGTTAAATCTTTTTTTTTCATGACTTAGAAATATAAGTAGAGGTAATTTATAGGAATTGTCATTCAGATAAAAATGTCACAAAAATCCTGCTGGCAGTTACTTATACTCTGAATTTACAACCTCTTGAATAGTTATACTAAGTGTTAAGTAAACATAAAGTTTAAATACTCTCAGAGGTTGCTTTCAACAGGAAGTCAGTATGTCAAAATGACCAAAGTTTTTCTTTACCACTAAAAATGGTCCCTAAAGAAACGTTAAATTTGGTTGTCAAATAATACAGAACAATGTGATGCTATTTCTTTTCCCATGATCTGATTTTTCTGTGTTCCTTTTTCTAAAGAAACTAATTGGCTTCACTGGAGCCACAGAATCAGGACAAATATAAACATAAACACTGTGCACAGTGAGCAAAAACCAGATAAATGTTTTTATAATCACAATCAATCAAACAACAGTTTCCCATGTGCTAAGCACTGTGCTAATTGTTGGAGATACTGAGACAAAAAAAAAATGAAATAACCCTCATGGGGTCCTACCTTCCATTTATCCTGTGCTAACACTGACAGATAGGAAGAAGAGCAGAGGAAGAAGAAAAGTGACCCAGGGTGACTTGTATCTCCCCTTGTGCAACAGGACTTCCACATTCTTGCTGTGCCCTCCTTATTCTCATCTCCCGCCCTATCTCAGTGTAAGAAGGAATGATATTCTATCTGATCTTCTGCCTTCCATCTCCTACTACATGGTTCGACTTCCATTTCCTGCTTTGCTGTCTCCTACTTGATCTCCAGGCTTTGGATGAATGGGGACAGGAGAAAGGGTGGCCTTTCATCTAATCACATGCCTTTCAACTTGTGCTGTATTGTTTCCTGCCTGATCTCCAGCCTCCTTTGAGAAGAGAAGAGGTACCTTCCACTGAATGATTAACATATCATAATTGGTCATACTCTTCACATTCCAGTAATTCTGAACCCCTATAGGTCATTATCCAAATCCCATTCCCCATTCCCTATTATCTGATTCCTTATTCCCATCCCTCTTAACCCTCCCACCCCAAAGTCCCAAGCAACCCACCCCTTCCACTGTGCTCTCTGAAATTTCTGTTCCATAGGCAGTACATTTGCCTTTATAATCTTAAGTATTTTCCTTTCCCATCTCATTCATATTCTGGAAATTGCTGAAACCTGGCTCCCTTCTGATAGCAGTCTCCCTAATCACCCTTTCTATTACTTTTACTCATTCTCTTCAGCTCACAGATTGAGGTAGGGAAGCTGGAATATTTGCTTCCATTGATATTTTCAGATTTTCTTGCCTATATCATTCAATAACTTCTTCCATGAGGTCCTTGCAATCCACATCTTTTCCCCAACCAAAATTCTGGTAGTTTTTTTCTACAGACCTCCAGGACATTCTCCTTCCTCAAGGATTTCAGTACCTGGCTCACAATCTTTCTCTCTGCTCCAGCTCCTGCCTTATACTAAGAAGCTACAATGAACATACTGACATTTCCTCAAATATCCTAACTGTTCAGTTCTTCAACCTATAGACTTCCCATACAAAGATGATCATATGCTTGTTCTTGATGTGACCCACAAATGCACCACCTCCATGCTCAAGAACTCAGAAATCTCCTTATCTGACCATAATATTTTGGCTATCCACCTTTCCCTCTCCCTTCTCTTACCAAAGCCTACTTTTCATTCACACTGTGATCTATTGTCTCTTGTTCATTTTACCTTCTATCCCTTGAGTTCTCTCCCAAATCATCTCCCTCAATTGTCACTTTCTCCTCTTTCCTATCTTGACTAGTTTAGCTTGAGCCAATACAACTCTGCACTCCCCTCTTCTCTTGAGTCTCTGTCCCACTTGTCATATTTCCAGTTGTGTCCTGCCAAGCTTTAGTCTTGCATCACTCTCATCATCTGCTACCTTTGCTGCTACTGAGTGAAGGTGAAGAAAACCATGCAACTGTTCTGCTGGGTCAGCTACAGATTTATATTACACAACTCCTTCTACACTTCCCTTATCAACTCACTATCCCATTCTACATGGTGGCTCCAAAACTTTTCATCCTTTCTCAAAACTCCTACAGTTACCCCTTTCCTTACCCTCTCAGCTGAGAACGTTGCCTCATAATTTACATTAAAAAATTGAAGTCGGGGTGGTTAGGTGGCGCAGTGGGTAGAGCGCCGGCCTTGGAGTCAGAAGGACCTGAGTTCGGATCTGGCCTCAGACACTTAATGCACATGCGAACAAAAACCTAGCCGTGTGACCTTGGGCAAGTTACTTAACCCCAATTGCCCTCAAAAAAAAAAAAATTCAAGTCATTTGCTGTGAGTTCCCTCGTCTCCCCTATTCCTCATCTCATATCATTCAGATGCCTTCTGCCACTATCTCCTTCACTTTTGTCTCATACAAAGAGGTGAATCCAATCCTTGCCAAGTACATGTCTATGTGATCCCATTCCATTCTGTCTCCTCCCTTCTATCATCCCCTCACTTGCCATCAATTTCTTTCTGTCTACTGGTTCATATCCTACTACCTATAAATATGATTGTGTCTCCCCCATCCTCAAAAAGAAAAAAGCTGACTCAACCCTTCCATCCCCGCTGTTATCCTTTATTTCTTCTGCCCATTGAGGCAAAACTCTTTAAGAAGGTCATCTTCCCTACTCTTACTCTTTTCTTGACCCCTTCAATATGGTTTCTAACCCCACCATTACTCCAAAACTACTCCCTCCAAAGTAACCAATGATCTAATTGTCAAATGCAACGCTCTTTTCTCAGTCCTCTTACTTTGTGACCTCTCTGCAGTCTCGGACATAGTCAATCACCCTCTCTGATACTCTTGATACTTGCTCAATACTTGATACTCTTATTTTTAGGTTTTCAGGCTAGCACTTATCCTTCCCACATATCTAGCCACTCTCTCTTAGTCTCCTTTGCTGATCCTCCTACAGATCATATCCACTAACTCTAGGTGTCCCACAGGGTTCTGTCCTGGCTCTCTTCAGTTCAACAACAAAAATCCAAAGCAATGTTCTCTGATAAAAGTCTAGCCTCCAAGATGCTAGATAATATACCAATTGGTATGTAATATCTATATAGGAAAAAGAACCCCAACAGATAAAAGGTCTCAAGTTATGGACAAATAGTTCTCAAATGAAAATGCAAAAAGCTATTCAAAACCATAAAAAATGCTTTAAATCAATTAAACACAGCAAATATTTATTAAACTATGTGCAGAGAAGGTACATTCTAGAATTCTACTCAGAACCAAAGTCAAGCTCAACAGCTTGGAGTTTTTAGTCTCCACTACTTTAGCTTTCTGCAAAGCATATTTGCCATTCTCCCTTCCCATTTTTTACTATCTCTTAGAGATCACATTGATGATAACTCAATAATCCCATGTAACAATTCTTTGGGGCAGCTAGATGATACAGTGGATGGAGTTCTGGGCCTGGAGATAGGAACACTCATCTTCCTGAGTTCAAATCTGGCCTCAGACACTTGTTAGCCATGTGACCCTGGGCAAGTCACTTAAACCTATTTGCCTCAATATCCTCATTTGTCAAATGACCTGGAGAAGGAAAGAGCAAACAACTCCAGTATCTTTGCCATAAGGTCCCAAAGAATTGGACATGACTCAATAACAACAACAAAAGAAAAATTCTTTCTTTTACATAGGATGCAGCTGATCAGGATTTGGCAACTGTAGCCAGTCCTGACTATGAAGATTAAGAGGCAATGTACTTAGTGGCTAGAAAGCTGCCTTGGAGTCAGAAAATCTCCATTCAGGTCTTGCCTCTTAGGCCTACTGGCTATGTGACCTTGGATAAGCTAATTAATCTTTCAAGGCCTCAGAGAAAGTTCTGACCCACACTGGTGAAGGAAATTCTTCATCGGAACTTTCTGATACCAGTGAAATCACAGGTTCACATAAAAAAAAAAACTCAAAACTACAAAGATAAGATTATAAAATCAATGTGAAAATGTGAGAATCCATGGAGACAATTTCCTTTTGTATATTACCAAATAGACCTAAAACCAGCACATGACCACTGATGTTTTGTCCCAAGGCATGAAAATTAGGGGGTGAAACATTAACAGATACATACCTTCAGCAGAGCAGAAGGAGTTCAAGGGTCATGACTAAGAAGAAGGAAAAAGAGACTTGGAATCTGGAAAATGGAGAGGGGCAGTGAACTGTACCTGTTCATTTCTTCCCTCTGTCTAAATCACAAAGAAATCTCTAACCTCCTTCCTGTCATTCCTGTCATCCTCTCCCTCATTCCTTTCCTCCTTTCCAGCAAACCAGCTTCACTTTCACAAGCAGTGAAACATCCCTCAGTGAAAGTGAGTAACCCTAATGCTATCCCCCCCACCCAGGCTTTGCATGAGAGGGAGTCTCTTTGGTGGAATAAAATCCAAGTGGGAAGCCAACTTTCAGGTTTGGGAGGAGATGACCTCTGAGATCCCTTTCAATTTTGAGGATCTTTCCCATAAACCACTATAATCCCAATTCTCCTTCCTTCTGGGGATTTTCATCCTAAGCCCTCTTACCTTAAAGTATAACTATGTCATGCTTTTATACATTTTCCAAGGAAACAATTATTTTGAAAGTTATACAAACAAATATTGTTTCAAGGACCTGCCACACACAATATGTCAATAGACACACTAATGTGTCAAGAAATGGGAGCATTCAACTCTGAAGCATCACTCTGAGCAGAGAGGCTGCCAGATCCACGAGTGATATTTCAGTTCTTTGGAGATGGCCCATCTTAACTGTTTGCAACTCTTGCTGAATTGTAAACACCAGATAAGCACATTTAGCTTTTTATCATTCTAGCCAAGTATTGTTATGGGTTCTTTGGCAGCCACTTTCCTATTGGAGCCTCATCCAATCAATCCCACAAGCCTTAGGCTTCATATAAATTTTATACCTTATTTTATTTTCTTTATCCACTGGAATTACATATTGTCTGGAATAACAGATACAGGGAGAAAGAGGTAAGCACATTTTCATTTTTTAATTTTATTATTTATACAACCACAATCTTTTCTGGGTTTATAGGCAGCTTTTCTAGGGCATTGTAGTCAAGAAGAAAGAGTGCTGACTAGGTCTGAAGGAAGTCTAGGTTTAACCAGTCCTAATTCTGTCACTGACTCCTTGTGGGACCTTGCAAATCTCTGTCTGTTTCTGTTATTGATAAAATAGTAATTATAATAGTCATTCCTACCTCACAGTCTGCTCAGAATAAAAGGACATGACATATCTTTGGAAGAAAGAAACTATATAAATTTCAAGTTCTATCGTTATTATATTATTATACTCTTTGAGGAACAATCCCATAGTGAGCAGGACAGAACCAGGTAAAACTGGAGAACTAGTTAAGGAGACATGGCCAAAGAACATTGAGAAAATTAGGTGCCAGGGTGAATAGAATGCTGGACTTGGAATCAAAAAGACCTAGATATATAACCCAGGGAAAGTGACTTACCCTCTGTGTAACTCAATTACCCTCCATGTAAAATGAGGAAATTGGACACTGTGGCATTTAAAAAGGTTCAAGAGACATAATTTCTGGATAATTTAATCATTTTATTAATAATGTCAGCATTTTTATAAAATGGCCATCTCTCTCTTAGATCAAAGACAACTATGGCAACAGACTCATGGCTTATATGGTCATTGGAAAAGGGGTATTTCCAATGGTGACTATCAACTCTGACTGGTTAACAATTAATAAGAGAATGAATATTAGAATGAGGAGCTGGACCTGAACTTTGATTATGCCATGTACTTCTAAGTTACCCCAGCCTCTGGCAATCTATTCAAAGAATTTATCCCCACCCAAACATGAGTAGAGTAAAATGGCTTCCCCACATGGGTGGGGTCTGGATAGGGGAGGAGATTAGCTTAACCTTCTGAGACTGAGGTCTAGAAATGAGGATAAAAGTGGGGTGGAGCCAAGATGGTGGAGTAGAAACAGGACTCCAGCTTCCACCTCCTTCAATACATGTAAAAACTACTTTAAACTAATTTTAGAGCTACAGAACCCACAAAGTGACAGAGAGAAACAAATCTTCTGCTGAAGGCAGCCCAGAAGGCCAGCAGGAAGGGGCTATGGGTCCAAGCTGGGAACCAAGCCCAGCCCCACATAAGCAGCGGTTTTGGCCCCAGGGCAGGCCCAACCAGCAACAACCAGAGGAGACTTTAGGAGAATGAAGCACGAGCAGCTGTGGTGATTTCCAGACTTCTTAACCCACAAATGCCAAAGACAAAGTAAAAGGTCAGTGTGGAACTCTGTTGGAACAGGGATGGACAGAAGAACGTGCCCTGGCCCCTTCCTCCAGGGCAAGAAGCACAAAAGCACAGTGGCTGTGCAGCCCCTGCCACATGGCTGCCTCAGGAGCTCCTGGCCTTCAGATTGTAGGAGGACCAAGTGACCCTTCAGAGGATAATCACTCATGCTTTGACCTGCTTGGATCTGGATCACGGTCTTGGGTGGAGGTCCTGGGGTGTGTGGCCAGGTGCCAGGGCCTGTGGGGGCTAAAGAGAGGGTGTCATCCTAATTGCTCCAGCAGCTGTGAAAACCCCAGCAATTTGGGACAAAGCTTTCTCCATTCTGAAAACAGAGTTCTACCATGGCAAAGAGCTAAAAAGTCAGATAATTGGCTAGCAAGATGAGCAAGCAGAGGAAGCAAAAACAGACCACAGAATCCTTTTTGGAGGAAAAAAGGATCAAAGCACAGAATGGGAGGAAGTCAGAATGCCTGCATCAAAAGCTCCCAAGAAAAAAATATGAACTGGTTACAGGCCATGGAGGAGCTCAAGAAGGATTTTGAAAACCAAGTAAGAGAAGTGGAGAAAAAACTGGGAAGAGAAATGAGAATGATGCAAGAAAAGCAAGTCAACAGCCTGACTAAGAAAATAACACCTTAAAAAAATAGACTAACTCAAATGCCAAAAGCTGAATTTGCCATATGGAAAACAAATTTCAAAAACTCACTGAAGAGAATAATTCCTTCAAAATTAGATTGGAGCAAATGGAAGCTAATGACTTTCTGAGAAATCAAGATACTATAAAACAGATCCAAACAAATGAAAGAATAGAAGGCAATGTGAAATATTTCATTGGAAAAACCACTGACCCAGAAAATAGATCCAGGAGAGATAATTTTAAAATTATTGGACTACCTGAAAGCCATGATCAAAAAAAAAAAAGAGCCTAGACACCATCTTTCAAGAAATTATCAAGCAAAATTGTCCTGACATTCTAGAACCAGAGGGCAAAAATTGAAAGAATTCACCAATCACCTCTTGAAAAAGATCCCAAAAAGAAAACTCCAAGAATATTATAGACAAATTCCAGAGTTTCCAGGTCAAGGAGAAAATACTGCAAGCAGTCAGAAAGAAACAATTTGAGTGTTGTGGAAACACAGTCAGGATAACACAAGACCTAGCAGTTTCTACATTAAGGGATTGAAGGGCTTGGAATATGATATTCTGGAGGTCAAAGGAGCTAGGACTAAAACCAAGAATCACCTACCCAGGAAAACTGAGTATAATGCTTCAAGGGGAAATATGGTCATTCAATGAAATAGGATTTTCAAGCATTCTTGATGATAAAAAAACAGAGATGAACAGAAAATTTGACTTTCAAATACAAGAAGCAAGAGAAGCATGAGAAGGTAAACAGGGAAAAGAAATCACAAGGAACTTATTAAAGTTGAACTATTTACATTCCTACATGGAAAAATGTTAATTGTAACTCATGGGACTTTTCTCAGTGTGAGGATAGTTGAAGGGAATATATATATGTATGTGTGTGTGTGTGTGTGTGTATACATACATATATGTATGTATAGGAGGGTACAGGTATGTATAAATATGTGAGGATGTACATATGTATGTACATGTATGCATAGACCGAGGGCACAGGAAGAATTGAATATGAAGGGATGATCTCTAAAAAATAAAATTAAGAGATGAGAGAGGAATATATTGGGAGAAAGAGAAAGGGAGAGATAGATTAAGGTATATTATCTCATATAAAAGAGGCAAGAGAAAACTGTTACAATGGAGGGGAATGGCAGGAAGGTAAAAAGGAATGGAACAAACTTACTCTCATTGAACTTGGCTTAAGGAGGGAATAACATACACACCCAATTGGGTATCTTATCCTACAGGAATGGGGGGGGGGAAGGATAAGAGAGGGAATGATAGAAGGGAAGGCAGATTGGGGAAGAGGGTAGTATGTCTTTGGGTATTATTAAATGTGAATAGACTAGTAAACCTGCATTATATGGCAAAGGTTTTAATGAGTGTTGTAAACATTAGATAAGCCCCCCCAAAAAAATTCTTGATAGTAAAATGAGGATTGCTTTCAGATAGACAGCCATTAGAATTATGTAATTATCATGGAAATTTTAAACAACATACATGCATAGACTATTAATCCTTATTACCAACATATCTACTACTATATTGCTGACAAATATTTTGGGTTTTCAACCTCTAAAGTATGAGTGCTAATAAAAGTATGGGTGCTGATAAAAACAACATTGCATCGAGTACAATTTTTCATGATAATATGTGAGTAACTTGGAAGTAAGAGGTCTATTACCAAATGCCCTGAGCCATCTGCTGCTGTTTTTACTACTCTCAGATTTTATGTACATTAAGAGTTATCACCAAGAAAGCCTGATTTCACTTTAAAAAATCATCTCTGTCCTAATACTCTGTGCTGATAAATGTATTTATTGTTGGATGGTTCGTGTTGCTTTGTTTTACATGGGAGTCACTCACTCCATACAAGCAAGTTAACATATTTGCTCAATTCGTTTTCCCTCTTTATGTACCCCTCCCAAATATTTGAGGAGAAAACATGGGATTATTTTTCTTCCACATTATTCTACTCACCCACAAAATATAACTGCTTTGATACTCAAGAGAACTCACTGTGAAGCCTTGATCAGAAGGGTTGAAAAAGTATGAATAATGCACAAGAATGGTAAAAGTAAGAGCACAACATAAGCTACTCAAAGTTTTCAGAGGCTCTATGAGAGTAAATGGTGTGCACTTTGCAACAAGGTTCAGAGCAAGACCTTTGTTTCATTGGCACTACAACTGCCCATCAATATGGGAAGTATCGACAATGGGAATTCCTTTGAGTGGAAAGTCCTCCACCAGAACTGTGGGGCAGCTAGGTGGTTCCATAGTACATAGAGCACCAGGTCTGGAGGCAGAAAGATTTGAGTTCAAATATTACCTCAGACACTCACTAGCTATGTGACCTGGGAAAGTCACTTAACCCTGTTTGCCTCAGTTTCCTCATCTTTAAAAGGAGAATCATAACAACCCTACCTCTCAGGGTTGTTGTGAGGATCAAATGTGATAATATTTTAAAGGGTTTAGCACAATGTCTGACACTATATAAATGTTATTTATTACCAGAATAGATTACAAGTATCTATGCCTTAATTAACTTGCATTATCAAGTTGTCTGAGGCACAGAACAATTCAATAGCTTGTCCAATGTCTCTAGTAAGTGTCAGAAGCAGAATTTGAACCCTGGGTCTTTCTAACTCCAAGCCTAGCACTCTCTCCATTCCCCCACAGTGCCTTTAAAGCCCATACCAATGGGCCAAAAAATTCTATTTAATTATTAAAATGTGACTAAAGGAAAAAGGAAATTATTCAAGCAAACACAGTCATTTTTTTTCCTAACTGATCTTGGTGTGTGGTATCTTGTAAGTTGACCACTTATAGTTTTCAACAGAACCTTAGATACTATTTAGTCCAAGCTACATCTGAATATGACCCTAACCCCACTCAGATGGGTTTTAAGGACCTGTGCTTTAAGGACCTCTCTTAAGAAGTTCATTGCCTCCCCTATCAGCCCATTCCATTTCTGGAAAGCTCTTCCTGAACTCAGTCCAAAATCTGCCTCTCTTCAACTTCTACCTCATTGTTCCTGGTTCCATTCCCTGAGGCAAATCAAACATATTTCTATGTTTAAGAGCCCTTGAAATACTTGACAATAGCTATCAAGGTCCCCTGTAATCAAGTCTGCATGATCCCCATTTCTTTCAATCAACTCCCACATGATCTAGAAGTCTTTTAGAAATCTGGGCAATATTCTATGGATGCTCTCCAACTTGTTCTTGTTCTTGTTCAGTCATTTCAGTTGTGTCCAACACTTTGTGACTCCATTTGGGGATTTTTTGACAAAAATACTAGAATGATTTGCCATTTCCTTCTCCAGTTCATTTTACAGATGAGGAAACTGAGGCAAACAGGGTTAAGTGATTTGCCCAGCTAATAAGTGTCTGAGGCTGGCTTTGAAGTCAAGTTTTCCTCACTCCAGCCCTAGCACTCTATCCACTGTGACACCTAGCTACAGCTTAGCAATGTCCTAAAACTGTAGGGCCTAGAACGGGACATAGTTCTTCAAATGTGGTTTGCCCAGCAAATCTCAAAACCATCTCTACCCTTCCCCACCCTTAGCAGTTCCATGGAGCCTAAACTTCCACCATTAAAGACCCATTTCTTTGGATTCAAGATTTTTCCCTCTTTCCAAGTATCCTTCTTTATAAAACGCTCTCCCTGAGGAGTACAGTTAACAAGACTGTTAAACATTCATTAAGTATTTACAATATGCCAGGCACTGTGCTAAATTCTGGCAATACAAATACAAACCAAAAAAGACATTCACTACCCTGAAGAAGCTTATATTCTAATGGGGGAAAATGGAACATAAAAGAGAGCTGAAAAGTAAGGGGCAGGGAAAGAAGGTAAGCACATAAGGTCATGGTGGAGAAGTTCATAGAATCAACAGTGGGGCTAGGAAAAGAATGAAGGAATGCTGAGCAGACCACTTCCTCAAAATGGAGGAAGAAGCAGGTAAAATGGACAGAGAGATCCGCCAAGAGGGGAAGGCAGCTGAAGCATGGTGATGGATGCTTACCATCTCCCTAATCTTAGATATTGTGCCTCTCTTAAATTAACCTTTTCCTATATGAGAGGAGGTATAAAACAATTAACCATCAGCAAAATTATGAGGTTTGCCTTTGCTCGCTCCCCCCTCCCCAATTCACCATCCATAGTCCCATGTGGATTCTGACCTTACTCTCAAGCAGGTGCCCAGGGCTCTCATGCCTCTATCCTACTAAGAAAGAAATCTATCTGATTAACTAAATTTAAACTAAGACTGAATGTATTTCCCTTAGGGGAGAATAATTTTAGGTCAGGATACTGTAATGGCAAGCACAGAAGTAATTCACACCTTGTTTCAACTACTGAATTAAGACCTTGTTTCAGTTCAAGTTTCTTTTGACCCTTATATCAAGTCTGTTAAGGAACAGAATTTGTGAACCCCACAACTTGTGAACCTAGAACTCATGAATGGCTACAACAGGAAGGGAAGGAGCTAATGACAATATATAAGGAGAGGCCTAGGAGACAGTGGAATGGAGAAGAGGACTCTTGTGGTGGCTGAGTCAAGAAGGAGAAAACTTGTGGTATCCCCCCACTCTGTTTGTCTGCTCTGTCTGTGTTGATGTATGTTTGTGATACTTTGTACAGAAGCCCTGGGACCTTACTGGAAGCCCTGAGAGAGGATTTTCTGCTTGTATGTTTACAGAAGTCCTGGAGGAAGATTTTGGAAGTCCTGGGACTTTACTGATGATTTGTGCTGACCTCTTGGACCTTCTTTGTGGGTCTATGTTGATTTCTATGTTGATGATTTGTATTGAGTTCTCAGACCTTGTTGGTGGGTCTGAGTTAATTTCATAGGCAGATAGTGAATTGATGATGGTGCCAGCAATGTGAATGAATATTATTGTGGCTCTGTCAAGCTTTGTCTTCCCAGAAACAGGAACTGTGAAGAACTTGAGGTGGACTGGACACTGTGAACTTCAATATGGAACAGGAACTGGATGAAGAATTGGACAAGGATCTGGACAAAGAACTGGGAGCTGTCTTTGAACCCAGGTGACAGTTGGAGCTGGGACCATGGAAGAGGAACCATGGAAACTGAGATCCAGCCTCGAGTCAAGCTTGGAAACTGTGTACTGAATGAGAATATTATGATGTACTGTGACCTAGGGGTGGAGAACTTTGACTTTTGCACTTTGTGATTGAATTAATGATTTTGTGATTGATTAAATGAATGTACTTTGTTTAAAACTATGTGACCACTTTGGTGAAAACTATGTGGTCATTTTAGTGATAAGTTGTTGAGCTGTGACATGGTGAATGCTCTATTTTGATTTTCTGTGATATGTTGTAACATTCTGAATGCTGTACCTTGATTTTCTGTAAACGTTTTGCTCTGATTTGTTATGAGTAAATAGAGAGTTCACTATACTATGTAATCAAAACCTTGAAAGCTGTTCACAGCAGCAATTCTCTGGAAAGCTGCTGGTGTATGGCTTTACAGATACTTGAAGAAAGATCAAAATCTTTAACCTAAAGAAATTTATATTTATTTGTGGAAATATGGGCTCTAAGGAAATGCTGAAGGGCAGAAAGGTGGACGTGGCTTTGACAATAGGGGAAAAAAAGATTTCCCAGAATTCTTCACATTTCACCAAGAAAGTGACCAACTTCTCTTCATATTCATAAAACCAGTCCTCATGTGTGGGAGCTGGCAGCAGATGGCAACTGTGATTTAGAATAATAAGCTCCAGTGTAATATAAATTTTCAGATCCAACCAACCAATGTGCGGATTTGTTTTCCTAGACTATATGTATTGTCAAAAGGGTTTTGTAGACCCAGAAAAGAAAGTTTTCGCCACCAAATCCTTTGCTCTGTGGAATGTTTCAACATTAAGAAAACCTGATCAATTTTATCCATGGAAATGACATTAAGAAGTAGCATTACCATCTGCTTTGTCACTATACCCTAAGGTCCATGGAACCTTTTCATCTGACTTGCACTTGAAACTTTCTCTCTATGCTGTCTCCCCCCATTAGAATGTGAGCTCCTTGAGAGTAGGGACTGTCTTCCTCATCTATTTGTATCCCCAGTGATTAGCATAGTACTTTGCTCATAGTAAGTACTTAATAAATGGTTTTGTTCATTCATTCATTTTGCTACCATTTCCCTATCCCCTCCTCTCCCTCTTACCACCCCATTGAAAGGAAAAAAAATAATAATAGCTAATATCTAACAGTGCTTTAAGATCTGAAAATACTTTATAATCATTATTTCATTTATTCTCACAATAACCCTGGTAGGTAAGTGTTATTATTATCCTAATTTTACAAATGAAGATACTGAGACTTGGGAATAAGTTAAGAGACTTGCCCAGGATCACAGAGCTAGTAACTATCTGAGGCAGGATTTGAATTCAGATCCTCTTGATTCTTGATTTCTTGACTCAGATCTTTTTGACTCCAAGTATAAAGCACTGTCCACTGTATCATGTTGCTGCCAAAGAAATAAAAACAAAAGGTTATTAATTGCACATTTAAAAGAGAATGCAGATAAGAGAACAGGAAAAAAATCTAGGTGGAAAAAAGCACAGAAAAGTAGACCAGCTTTGAAACTGACAAAAAAATGAAAGTGACAGATGAGATTCATTACATAAAGAATAAAGCAAGATTGCATAATATAAACCCACAGTTTTTGTGTATAATCCTCTTTTTCTGTTCTCTGCATGTGGAAATGCCCATTTTATTTGGAGTTTGTTAAGTTGACAATAAAAAGCAAAAAGAATATGCTGAAAAGAGTTAGGCCAAGGCATTTGTGTGCCCAAAGCAAGAATGAAATTAAGCCATCTGTTTGTTATTGTCCATTGGAGGCTTTGAACCTTTATGGTAACATACAGAACATAACAAAAAATAAATGTGTAAGTGCCACCAGGAGTGGAAATTTCTGTCATTAAAAATTTCTTTATAAAAAGTAATATTCAAAAGTGCCCCTCATTGCACACCCATATATGTTGTAGCCTATTCCCACCACTAGTTTTCACCTTGATATTGACTTACTGTGATCTTTTTCTATTGCTTTTGACTCCATACCCTGAATTACCCAGGATGAACATCTTCAGGACCAAGGACAGAGGAAATGGAGTCAATTTGAGAGGAAAGTGAGGGTGCTATGGAATGGTAGTGTGGGTATCACACCTCATGATGCTGTGTCCCCACCTTCTCAGCCGAGGACCTAGCGAATACTTTACTTAGGAAGAAGAAAGCATTAAGCAATTCTGCTCTCTTCTCCCCTTTCCTACATCTCAAAACCACCTGATATCATCCCCTGTTCTCCTTCTTTACTCCAATCCCTGATGAGACTTGCCTTCTCCTTGCCAAGGTCAACATCTCAACACATATTTTTGATCCAATATCCCCCTATAAATTGTGCCCAAAATCATCTCTCTTTCTGTCTCTACCTACAATACTGCCTCACTTTCTCTGTGTCACGGTATGTGTGTGCCTCTCTCTAATATCCAATCTCTCCTTATGTATTGGTTCCTTCTTTGCTATCTATAAAGAAACACAATCACCCTCATTTAACCTTATCATCTCCCCTCCAGAGGTAATTGTCTTTCTCTCTCTCTCTCTCTCTCTCTCTCTCTCTCTCTCTCTCTCTCTCTCTCTCTCTCTCCTCTCTGTGAATATCTCTCTCTCTTTTCCTTAAATAAACTCCTTTAAAAGAAAAAAGTTGCCTACACCCATTACCTTCACTTTTTCACTCACTGCTTTTTTGTTTAATTTTTATTATGAACTTAACAAACATCAAAAATAAACATTTCAATATACAAAGATGAACAGAAACAAATACCTGTATGTGAAACTGTGATCTTCCCTTGAGTAGTTTGTATTTTCTGAGAGTTATCTAGCTAACCATGAGGATTTCCCTTTCTTCTTCAATGAATCCAGTGCCTTGTTAATAGTCTATTTCTCATCCCTAATTCCTGCCTTCATATTAGGAGACTTCAATCGATATCATGACATTCCTTTAAATAAACTAATTTTCCAGTTCCTCAATCTACTCAATTTTCATGACTTCTTTCTTCACTCTCCCTTAGTTACATGTAACCCCCCAAGCTCTGGTTTAGACCCCTCTCTTTTCACCTAATATTATCACATGTGGCAATCCTATGTGTTCTATGAGTTCATTTATCACTTTATGCAGATAACTCCCAGAGTTAATATTTCTGCTGAAGTCCAGTCCCATATCTTCAGCTGCTTCTTGGACATCTCAAAGTAGACATATCATAAGCATTTCAAATTTAAAATGTCAAAAACAAAACTGCCACAGTTTAGCACAGTGCTTGGCATGTAGTAGATATTTAATAAGTGCTCTCTGCTCTTCCCTATTACTGACAAAGGTACCACCATCCTCCCAGTCAAATAGATTTAAGTTCTTCAAGTTATCCTTCACTCTCTCCTCACCCCTCACATCCAATATGTTGCCAAGTCCTATCAAATCTGCCTTCATAAGATCTCTGTTTACATATCCTTTTCTCTAGAAATAGAAAGTGTGTCCAAATAGTTGGATGAAGTCAGTATGGTGTAAGAAGACTAAAAAGTTAGGAAGGGGGCATATTAGAAGACTGGGTCAAATAGAAGGCTTTATATTTGATCCTGGATGTGGTGAGTTTTTGCAATTGGGGGCAAAGGGAGGGGGTTGATGACATGATCAGACCTACACTTAAGTAAAATCATTTTTGACAGCTGAGTGGAGGATGGATTGAAGGAGAGAGGGGCAAAGAAACCACTTAGAAGGCTATTGCAATAATCTAGGCAGGAAGCAATGAGAGCCTAAATTAGGCTAGTTACTGCTTAGTGGGTGGAAGGGAATATATATATGTGTGTGTGTGTGTGTGTGTGTGTGTGTGTGTGTGTGTGTGTGTATATATATATATATATATATATATATATATATATATATATATATATATATATATATATGAGATGTGAAGGCAGAAACAATAAGATTTTGGGAACACAGAGCAACTGAGACTTAGAAGTTGAAGATGACACCAAGGTTATGATCCTGGGTGACTGGGAAGATGGTGGTGCTCTCAATAGTAATAGAAAGGTGAAAAGGGGGGACAACTGGGGAGAGAAAGACTATTTAGTACTTTGAAGTGTTTTGTTACATAATCTTCATAAAATCCTTGAAAGTGGGCACTAAGAGATAAAATTATCACCATTTTAAGGGTGGAGAACTGACCAGAGCCACAAAGCTATTAAATTTCAAAGTTTGAAAGACCAAGGTTCTTTATAGCAAGACTTAGTGCTGTCTCTGTACAGCCAAGTTTTCATCCTCTGAGTCAATGGAAAACAAGTTACATACTAATGACCGAAAGTTGTGTTTATCCCTGAGACTCTATTTGTGTTGCTACCTCCAACCTCTTTGTTCAAAAACCTTCTTTCAAGAACTGACCACATGAAGCCACCATGATTTATTTGGTCATCTCTTCCTGCTTTTGTCCTTATACAGCTAATAATGATCAGTGAAATGGGGGGAGGGGGCGGGGAGTAGGAGGTAAGCAGTGAGAGAATCCAAGGGATCTGTCTGGACTAGGAGTTCTTCATTTTTTTGATGTTATAGACTCTTTAGGCACAGTCTGGTGAAGCCTATGGGCTCTTTTTCAGAAGAATGTTTATAATAATTGAAGACAATGCTAATTTTCAGTTAGAGGTTGGTGAAAATTAAGTTGTATTTTTTTCCCATCCAGATTCATGAGTGTCCTAAAATCTATCCACAGGCCAGAACCTATTGTCTGTATAATTTTAACAGGGCTTTGAATAGATCACAAAGCTTGTAAGTCTTTGATAACATACCTTAAGGACTCCACTGTAAGACTAAATGTAGGCTCTTTTTTTAATTTTAATTTAATTTTTTGGTTACATTTTAAGGACCAAATTGTCTCTCTCCCTCCCTCCTTATCCTGTAACAAACAAGACCATCATTTGACATAGATTTTTTTGCTGTTGTTTTTGTTTTTGTGGGTTTTTTTTTTTTTTTGCTTTTTTTGAAGTGGGAAAGCAGGGCAATTGGGGTTAAGTGACTTGCCCAAGGTCATATGACTAATTTTGCATTGTCTGAGGCTGGATTTGAACTCAAGTCCTCCTGACTCCAGGGCCGGTGCTCTATTCACTGTGCCACCTAGCCACCCCATTGACATAGATTTATAAATATATGTAAAACCATACTATGCATAATTCTATTTTTCAGTTCTTTCTCTGAAAGTGGATAGCATCTTCCTTCGCAGGTCCTTCCTTTATAGTTTATTTGAGCACTTATAGTACTCAGAATAACTAGTTTGTTCACAATTATTCTTCATACAAAATTGCTATCATTGTATACACATTCTATTGTTCTGCTCACTTCACTTCTCATTATTTCTTGCAAGTCTTTCCATGTTTTCCTAAAATCAACCAGCTCATCATTTCTTACAGCACAGTAGTATTTCATCACAATCATATACCATAACTTGTTCAGTCATTCCCCAATTGATAGGCATCCCCTCACTTTTGAGTTCTTTGCCACCACAAAGAGACTTATTATAAGTAGTTTGGAACATATAGGCTCCTTTCCTTTTTCCCTGATCACCTTGGGAAATGGACCTAATAAATAGTGGTTTTGTCAGGTCAAAGAACATACACAGTTTTATAACTCTTTGGGCCTAATTCCAGATTGCTCTCCAAAATGGTTGGATCAGTTAGTTCACAGTTCCACCAACTGTGTCCCAATTTTTCCACAACTTTTCCACATTACTTCCAACATCTGCCATTTTCTCCTCCTCTCATTTTAGCCAATCTGATAGGTGTAAGATACTATTTCAAAGTTCTTCTAATTTGCATTTTCCTAAGCAATAATTATTTAGAGCATTTTTCATATGACTTTATATAGTTTTGATTTCTTCATCAAAAAACCAACTGCTCATATCCTTTGACCATTTATCATGTGAGGAATGACTCATGTTCTCATAAATTTGACAAAGTTCTCTATATATTTGAGATATGAAGTCTTTATCAGAGAAACTGTCTATAAAATTTTTTCCCCAATTTTCTGTTCTTCTAATCTTGGCTACATTGATTTTATTTGTACAAAACCTTTTTTTAATTTAATGAGATTAAAATTATCCATTTCACAGGTCCCAATGCTCTCTATCTCTTGGTTATTCATAAATTCTTCTTTTATCCATAAGTCTGGTAGGTAATATGTTCCATGTTCTTTAGTTTTCTTATGATATCTCCCTTTATACCTAGATCATGTATCTGTTTTGATCTTATAGTCCAAAATATTGATCTATGCCCAATTTCCGCCAAATTGCTTTCCAGTTTTTCCAGCAACTTCAATCTAATAATGTATTCTAATCCCAAAAGCGTAAATGTTTATATTTGTCAAACATAAGACTGCCACAATCATCTATTGTGTATTGTATGTCTACTCTGTTCCACTGACCCACCTTTCTATTTCTTAGCCAGTACCAGATAGCTTTGATCATCAAGGCCTTATAATATAGTTTAATATCTGATACTGCTAAACCTACTTCCTTTACATTTTTTCATTAATCCCTTTGATATTCTTGACCTTCTTTTCTTCCAAAGAATTTTAATAAAATAAATTTTGGTAGGTTAATTGGGATGACATTGAATAAGTACATTAGTTTACATAGAATTGTATTACATTGGCTCTGCCTACTCATGAACAATTAATATTTCTCCAATTATTTAAATCTGACTTTGTTTATAGAAAAATGTTCCATAATTATGCTCACATGGTTCCTAGGCTTGTCTTGGCAGATATACTCCTAGGAATTTTACAAAGTCTCCAGTTATTTTAAATGGAATATCACCTATTAGCTCCTCTTGCAGGGTTTTGCTGGTTATCTATCGGAATGCTAATGATTTAGGGGGTTTATTTTATATTCTACTACTTTGCTAAAATCACTGTTTCAACTAACTTTTGATTTTCCAAGTATACCATCATATCATCTGCAAAGAGAGATAGTTTCATTACCTCATTGCCCATTTTGATTCCTTCGATTTCTTTTTCTAACTATAGGTTCTTAAGTTAAGATTAAGAACCAAGGCCTGATCACACACTTGGCAGTTCTGTGCCACTGAAATGTCCATGAAGGGGCTAGCTAAATCTGCTATGTATTTACAGCATTATCTCCCATCAGTCTTAACTATCAAAACCCCTGGACTCCGGACTTCTAAGGGTGTGTGCCAGTTGGAGCTTGTTCCTAGGGGCCATTGATCATTAGGTATATTTACTGATGTTACAGTTTAACCAACTCACTAATGATTAAGACAAATCTACAGACTAAGCAGTCCATACTGGCTAAGTGGTTGTTGTATTTTAGTTAATGTGTACCGGATAAGCCTTCCTGCCTGACTGTGGTGAGCTAATCACATATCATAATTAATAGGTCCTGGAAATAGGTCCTATCAGCAGGAGGCCTGAAGTTGTTATATTATTAATGCCACTGAGCTGAAAACCATTCAGCCTGCCCTGTTGTATCTGAAAAGTGTCTGAAAGTGTTCAAGCCCTGCCTGCTCAAATACAGACAGGGGCAAGATATTTTCCAATTTCCCTCAGGTCTCACTTGACTTTGGCCTCACCTTGAAGGCGACTGGCAGAGTGAAGTTTAACTTCTGACTCAGTTGCTTCCTGAGCTGTATGATCCTCAGCAAGTCATTCTAATTTTCAGAACCTCAGTCTCATTTATAAAATGGAAATTATAGTATTTCCATTGCTTACCTCATAAAGCTGTTGCAAAGAAAGCATTCTGCAAACTATAATAACAAGAATGATGAATTATTATAATTATAATACATTGTATTATTATAATAAGTTATATAATAACTATTTAAATTATATTATAACCACATATGATAATATTAATAATAATTACTGGCATTTACTTTAAGGTTTACAAGCACTTTATACATACATATATGTGTACAGATAGATAGATAGATGATAGATAGATAGATAGATAGATAGATAGATAGATAGATAGATAGATATACATCTGAGCCTCACAAAGGTGCTATTATCCTCACTATACTGGTGAAAAAAAAGAAACATGACTGAGTGAGGTAAGGGATTTGCTAAGAATCAGGCAGCTATTAAGTTTCTGGGGTAGGATTCACAGCCAGGTCTTTCTCACTTAAAGTCTGGCACTCTATCTGTTATGGCATCTACAAAATTTACTCTACAAGTTGGAGTTACTGTTGCACCAGTTAATGAATTTTGGTAAGCTAGTAATAAATAAGTAACTAGATAGATAAATAAATAAGTGGATGGATAAATAAATGAATGAATGGATCAAAATGGCTCTTTTTAATTTGCTCACTTCCATTTTTCAATAAACCTCTATCAGCAGGGAGTCACCTTCAGATGTATGGACCAAAAGAAAAAAAGACAGAGACATCAATCCTAATACAGATTTCTTGATTTATCTGGCATTCCAGCTGATTGTGTTTTTGTTTTCTTATGTTAGACTCTTTTTAGTACCATCCCTCCTAATTAATGCTGAAAGGGCTATACTGCAAACTGGAGGTGGAAAAGCTGTCTGTGTTACCTACTGATGAACCACTGTATCCCCAAATTCTGCAGCTGCTAGAATGAAGAGAATGGAGATTTGTCAGAACACAGAGAAGGTTCTCTGATGAGTAACTTGGAATAGCCATATGAGCTCCCCTTTAATTCCCAGGACCTGAAAAAAAAGTGCATGGAAAAGTGAAGGCATAAAGTAGTGTGGGCTGCACTCCACCAGCATTCAAAGGCAATAGGGTCCAAAGCACAAGTGGAGGGGGCTTCGCCTTTAGCCAATAGAAAGGCCACCGCTTCTTCTCTTAGTGGACAGAATGGGGTATGATATAAAGGGTGTAGTAGGATAGAAGAGGGAACTCAGAACATAAGGTAGTAAAGAAGGAGGTGAAGACCTCTGCTCAGAAAGGAGAAAAGAATGGTGTCGAGGCCCTAATGAAAGAGAGATCTGGAATAACTGCAAAGAGAGTCAATATAGGGCTCAGTTGAGAATGAGACAACACACGTTTGTAGTGGACACAGCCGTGGTTGTAGAGCTTCCTTTGGTGATGCTCAGCATCAATAATAAATAAATAAACAAAGAAACAAAAAATAAATGAATAAAGGAATTGTTGGAGTCAAGCAAAAGGAGGTCAAAGACAGAGGGAAAGGACTCATAGGTACAAAAAAAGGCTTTGTTAGTATCAAAGAACTGGAAATAAAATGAATGCCCATCAATTGGTGAATAGATGAAAAACCTGTGGCATATTAATAGAACAGAATATTATTGCCACATAGGAACTAGTGGAGCAGAAGCACTGAATTGGGAAGACTTCTATGAACCAAAGCAGAGGGAGATGAGCAGAAATAGGAGAACAATGTACATGATAATCACCATAATGTGATGGGAAACAATTCTGAAACTGTGACCAACAATACCTCATTATCATGATTGTGATCATCAAACATTTATTAAGTGCCTACTGTGTGCTAAGCACTGGGAATATAAAGCAAGGCAAAAACACAACTCTCAAGTTGCTTACCTTCTTGCAGGGGAGATGATGTGTAAACAACCACATACATACGGCATCAAAGGGAAGTAATCTCAAAGGAACAGATACAACCTCAAAGCCTCAATGAAGCATGACTCCCACCTCAGTGCAGAGAGGAGATGCATTCAAAGTGAAAAATGGCACATGTGTTCTCAGACCTAGCCGGGATGTTGATTTTTAACAAAGGAGGGCTTCTATTGGGGACAAGATTATTAATTATACTAGTGATTCTCTCCCAATCAAGAGGCAACACAGACCTCTGTCCCTACTTCTATAATATATGCCAATGGGCTTAATTATATTACAGGGTGGGGTGGAGATGGCTTATATGAAGCTTAGCTTCTTGAAATCCACAAAGGACTTCATGAATTGTAAACTCCCTTCAACTTGACCAGTCTACACAAATCCTCTTCAAGCCCCTGCCTAAAGACTATATTCTCCTACTCAGTAGTCTGAACCGAACCTGAAACACTAGGAAGCCCAGCACATACTCAGTACTTCATAGCAAACACGTTTATTTTATGCAATGCTGGCAAAACGCAGTATGAGTCTTTTTGTCTAGTTTAACATGTCTTATTGCAAACACTCTTCAGAGGGTCCCGGAGGGGAAAGCTATCTTTGAGTGTCAGGTTCACTCTTTAAAACAACAAGTAATTTAAATGAATCAATACTAGTAAAATGGATAAGAATGTTTCTCAAATCTGTCATGAAGCCAATTTTAATCTGAGAGTTGTGGGAATATTAATTCATCTTTTGAAAGTCAGTGCAAGACAGGAAGCTCGTTCACTTATCTGGAGCTATAATTCAAGGTGAATGCTGCCAACATTTCCCCCAGAATCTAAAATCAAATCAGAGTTTAAGGTGTTTTTTTGTCCACGTGTTCTTAAAATGCAATCCAGAGTCCACCTGTAGTAACAGATAAACATGTAAGTAGTCAATTTGGGATTTTATCTAGATGCCTACATCACAGAAGATGTAAAAATATCTTACTGCTTGTTTTTCTCCACCCACTGTTAAGAATTCTAAATGATTGGGGCGGCTAGGCGGCGCAGTGAATAAGAGTGCCGGCCTCGGAGTTGGGATGACCCGAGATCAGATCCGGCCTCAGAAAATGAGCACCCAAGCATAAATAATGACTAGCCGTGTAACCTTGAGCAAGTTACTTAACCCCAATTGCTTTAAAAAGAAGAAGAAGAAGAAGAAGAGGAAGAAGAAGAAGAAGAAGAAGGAGAAGAAGAAGAAGAAGAAGAAGAAGAAGAAGAAGAAGAAGAAGAAGAAGAAGAAGAAGAAGAAGAAGAAGAAGAAGAAGAAGAAGAAGAATTCTAAATGACAGAGTGAAATCAACAGAGCAGAAAAATCTTTCCAGAGGTCTGGGCATTTCCTGTCCCATACAAGGAAAGGAAAAAATTCTGGAAGACTTGGGGTCCATCAAAAATATCAAGGAAAAAAACTTGCCAGTACTTTCCTACCCACCTCAAAAAAAAACCCTATTTATTGAACATACCTTTATTATTATTATTATTATTATTCATTATTCATTATTTATTATTTATTATCCATATTGCTAGCTATGAACAACTCTGCTCTGGACCAGTCCAACCCCATGTACAAGGCAGACCTTATGCAATAAAGAGTTTTAAAGGTGTCCGTTGTCTTACACTTTAAATTTTGGACTAGGTTTATAATCAGGTTAGGTTATAATGAGAAGTCTGGAAGAGAATGAGAAGAAAATGAACAGATTAATAAATCACGTATATTTAACAAATACAAATTCTTTGTATAATTCTTTTGTTAAAGTCCTACTCTAATTCCTCATCATCATGAAATAGAGCTATCCCATGATTCTCAAAGGCAAAATAAACAGATTACAATTTTACCTTGCTAGAAGGGCTTTCAAAACATTGGCACTGTGACTTACCTGTGAAATTCCCTAGCACTGACTGATTGACTTATATATGCACATGTTATCTACCGACGAGTTTGGGGAGGTGACTTCCATTGTCCCTTCTTTGGAGCCAGGCTTGTTCTTTATAACTTCACATTCAGTTTCTTTTGTTCGATGATGGTTGTTCTTTCCACTAACATCTCTGTAGTTATTGTGTAGTTTTCCCCCTGGCTCTGCTTATTTCACTTTGCATCAATTCGTGTAAGTTATTCCATGCTTCTCTGCATTTATCATGCTCAGTGTTTCTTACCACACAATACCGTTTCATGACATTCAGGTAATACAATTTGTTAAGCCATTCCTTAATTAATGAGTATCTACTTTGTTTCCAGTTCTTTAATGCCACAAAAAGTGCTAGTAGAAATATTCTGTGGAATATAAGGACTTTCTTTTTGTTATTGACCTACTTAGAGTATTTGCCTAGCTAGCCATGGAATCTCAGTGTTAATGAATACAAACATTTTACTTACTTTATCTGCATAATTTCAAATTGCTTTCCAGAATGCTTCTACTAACTCATAACCTCACTAACAATGTATTAGTGTGCCAGTTTTTCCACAACAGCTCCATCATAGACTATCCCCATCTTTTGTCATATTTTCAATTTTTTTTACCCTCAGGTAAAATCTGAGTTATTTTTATTTGCATTACTCTTTTGTGTGACAGACCATTGTTAAATATATTTGTTGACAATCTGAAATTCTTCTTTAGAAAAGTGTTCAATGGCTAATGCAGAAACAAATTTTGCATGATTTCATATATAAAATGGGTATCATATTTCTTGATTTTCAATGTGTGAAGGAGGAGTGGAGAGAGAGAGAATTTGGAAATGAAAATAAAAATAAGTTGTTTTAAAAAATTTTTCCCATGAAATGCAGATTACTTTTTTCAACATTTACCAAGCATTTATTGTGTCTATTATGTACCAATCAAGGTATTAAGTATACAACATATAAACAAAAAAAGAAATAATTTTATTACGGGAGCTAATGACACTATCAGTTCTTTCTCATAGCATTTTTCATCCCAAATCCTTCAGAGTTGTCATGGATCATTGTATTGCTGAGAATAGCTAAGTCATTCATAGCTGATTATCTTACAATATTGCTGTTACTTTAAAAGGTACACAGTACATTTCACTTTGCATCATAAGTTGGTTCTCAAAGAATTATTTGTTGTCATTCTTTGACCCCTTCTCTATCGGAGAATGATGTTTGGCCTTATATTCCTGTTGGTTGTCAAAATATCTTGGATATTGAACCCTCATCAAAGATGTTTCATGCAGATTTTTTCTCTGTCAACCACGTTACTTCTCATGTGTTAATTTTGTTCATGGAAAGGCTTTTCAACTATATTTTGGGAAAACTTTAATGAGAGCTTTTGAAAAGTGGAATGGGCTGCCTTTGGAGAGCTTCAAGCAGAGGTTCTAGGATATCTTATCAGGTAAAATGCAGAGAGAATTCTTCAGGTATAGGTAGGACAAGATGGCCTCTAAGGTCCCATCCAACTCTGAGATTCTGGAATGCTATGATTATTTGGGAAAACTTCTCTCTTTTCCTTCTCAAAACTTCAGTAGGCATGCCCTTGATTAATGGCCAAAAGTTCGTCACCAGTCATCTGATACTGAGTCTACTAAACTTAGCTCACAATAGTGAGAAAGCATAGTCTGTCCATGACCAGAACTCTACCAAGGAACCTTTTCAACATAATAGAACCAAATCTTTTTGATACTCCATGGGCTCTACCTCACTCCTCTAAAGCATCAGAGTCAGACTTGGTGAATGTTAAAATAATTACTTAAATTTTTAAATAAAATTCAAAGGTGTCATCTTGCACACCTTTATGAATTGCTAAGGGAACTGAATATATTATTTATACAACAACTAAGATGGGAGACACTGAGCTCATTTCAGTTTGAATTGGTCAAAGAAGATGTTCTTGGAGAGGTGTACTTTAGATGGGTAGAATGTGGATAGGAAGAGAGGAGTAAGAAGGCCACAGCAAAGGACATTCTAAGTGGGTGGACAGGATGATCAAAGAAAATTGAGACTTATCTGAGTAAAATAAATATTTGTATTATTTTCCTAGGGCTTGTCTTTATTGTTACTGAGAAGCCAGGAAGGCAGTAAATTTCATAGCTTCTCTTCCTTCCTTGTGAATGGTAACCTACTTGAAATTAGTCCCCAGGCCAAAGAAAACTGATTATTCAATATGTCTTTTTGTTGGCTACTCGAGTGGCTAGCACCTCATGTCCTGGCTGTGGGTTGGCCTCCATAAAACCAGCCTAATTAAAGTGTTTGTATTCATGGTAGCCAAGTTTTGAGCTTATCATATAATTCTACCAAGGTTTAAAATCATCCTGTAACCTATGTAAATTTCCATGATTTATCAAACTGGGGAAGTACTAAAATCTCATCATAATCACTGAAATTTTAGATGTTCAAAGATTATTTCAACAGTTTTTTTTCTGAATTATAAATATTGGGAGTTTTTTCTTTTTCTTTTTCTTTTTTTAATGTGACTGGCAGCTCTTGCCAATGTGATTGAAAGTTCCATCTTTAGACAGTATCTAAAGCTGTTGCTGCTGCCCACAACACCTCTTGCTGTTTTCCTCCTGGCATAATGATTTTGCTCAAAGTATTTCTCCGATTGCTACATGACAAGTGGTCTCTGTTTCTCAAATTTTTTTCCAGTTTTGCAAGTCAGTGATATTAGAAGGAATTCAATAATTTAACTATTTTGGTAATGATCAACTTATTAAGCCATGATGGTTGTTTGCTAGCTGCTGTGGCTGACACAATGGCATTTGATGATGTTTATTTGAAAAAAATAGCTCATCATGGAGAAAGTCTGGCCTGCATTTTACATGTCATGACATAAAGGCACACAACATTTAGGTGGTTCTGTATAGAAGGGAATCAACTAGGTTCACATTAGTGCAAAGAATGAATCCCTGTAGTGGTCGCTTGTATTCCAATTCACTTTATTTGAAAATTTAATTATGTAAAATATGGTCATTGGTTCCAGTCCAGTGGAAATATGCAGTGCAAATTCAAGCAATACAACTATTTCAGGGGACTGATTGCTTACACTAACCAAGACTTAGCTGTGATATCATGAAGTGGTACTTGGGACCGTCCCCATAGAGGTTAATGAAGTGGTAGACTATGAGAGCTCTATTAAGGTTACTGCTTAAAAATATTCTAAGGGTACTCAGGGACTGCCTTCACCCACTCCTTTTTCATCTCCCACCTCCAGATAAGTGCAACTTCTTCCCTAATTGTACCTAAGAGCTCATGTCTTCCCAAACCCCTTAAGACCATTCCCTACTAAGGCAAGTATATAAGAACCTTATATCTCAGAAAGATAGTGCCTCAATTTAAGGTTTGTCTCTAACTGTGCTAATTTCCAAGGCTTGAAACTAGAGGCTCTGAACCTTTTTGGGGTCATGAATCCCTCTGTCAGTATGGTGAATTGTATGGATTTCTATGGGTTAGCTAGGTGGCCCAATGGATAAAGCACCAGGTCTGAAGTCAAGAAGATTCATCTTCCTGAGTTCTAATCCAGCTTCAGACACTTATTAGCTGTGTGGCCCTGGGTAAATCACTTAATCCTGTTTACCTCAGTTTCCTCCTCTGTAAAATTAGCTGGAAAAGGAAATGGCAAACCATTCTAGTACCTTTGTCAAGAAAACCCCAAACAGAGTCACAAAGAGTCAAACATGACTGAAAAATGACAACAACAAAAATGGACTCTATAATTTTAAATGCATAAAATAAAATTCATAGAATTACAAAAGAAAACAATTATGTTGAAATATTATAAAATTTCAGGGGCGACTAGGTGGTGCAATCAATAGAGCACCAGCCCTGGAGTCAGGAGGATCTGAGTTCAAATCCAGCTTCAAATACAAAAACTAGTCATGTGACTTTGGGCAAGCTACTTAACCCCAACTGCCCTCCAAAAAAAGGCAAAAAAAAAAAAGAAATACTATAAAATTTCTTCTCATCCAAGCCCCTGAAATCTATTAACAGATGCCCCCTCCTCAGATTAAGAACCCTTATTTTAAACTGACCCCTTTGTCTTGATTCCCCACCCTCAATCCTGGATTTCTAAACTCCTACATACTCTGAACTCTGATTGCTACATACATCCATAATATTGTTGGACTTCCTCAGTCCTATAATACCATTGCTGGGGTGTAGGAGAGAATAGCGTTATGCCCTCTCAAATACTACTATTAAAAGGTCCATGTCTTTCAGTCTTAGGGCTATTTTTCTTTAAGAGACCCCTATAAAATGCAAAAACACCCCTAGAAGGAATAGGATCTGAAGCCATATTAGTGAAATAATATTGAAATTAGTTCATAAATTCACTTTCCAGGCCTGGCAACTAACCACAAAAGAGTACTCAATAAAGGACCTTTTTAGAGGCAGCAAACCAAAAGATAAATGGCAAGTGCTTCAGTCTTGCCAAGGGTCAACCAACCCTAACCATATATGGCACATCCCATATATATGACTTGCTTCCATTAATATTGCAAATATATCATAAGCAAGACATACCCTAAGGTCATGAAACTGTGCTATGGTATTCTCCAGCCAATCATATGAGAACAATCCAGTTCGAGCTGCACTATCTACCCCTGCTGCTCAGCTCTGATCAGTGCCAATGACCAGCTTTCCTGTACCTCAAGGCTCCCTACCCAGCCTAGCCTTTCCTGTCTTCTGTACCTCAGGTCCTCCTACCTAGCCTAGCCCATCTCTTCCCATTCTTCCTTTTGCCTCAGTTCTGGAAACTCATTATAGTTTCATATCTCTGTAAATATTTATTTTACATTTTTATATCCTGAATTTTAGCCTCCCAGGAAACTATTTTCCATTCATAACATCGTTCCTTAGAACTTATTTTCCCTTTCAAAGTTGTTTCAACTAGTATGAGGGAGGGCATACGTGTTCACTATTTCATGACTTTATGACAAACTCCTTTGCTTGCCATTTAAAGTCCTTTATGACCTGGCTCAAACCTCCTTTCACAGACAACTTAGAGGTTACCTCCCTTCATTCACACTGTAGTCTAGTAAAATGAGCAGTCATGCTGTTCCTTATACACTGCTGCCCATATTCTGTTTCCATGCTTTTCAACTGACTGTTCCTCATGCCTGGAATGTGCTCCCTCCTCACCCAGACCTCCCAGTTTTCTCCAAAGTTTAGCTCAATCACTACCTTCTATGGGAATCTTTGCCTGGTCCCCCCAGTTCCTAGTGCCTACCTTCCAAAATTGCCTCTTATCTATTTTGCATAAACCCATATAGGGGCATGTTCTCTGTTCCAGAAAGATTGCAAACACTTCCAGAGCAAGGATGGTTTCACTTTTGTATTGGTAGTCCAAGGACCCAGAATGGTATTTGTCTATAGTTGTCAATTAATAAATGCTTGTTGACTGATTGACTGATTGATTGACATAGACTTTCCAACTTCAAGATAGAAATTTGTCTATGGTAGAAGAATCCTGGAGCAAAAGTCTTGACTGAAGAAATTTATTCTTTATTACCATAGACTCAGCTGGCTGTAAGATGAATGGATAACAACTAATTGCTTTTATAAGATGAATATGCTGTCCTTGGTAAACAAATAGGATCTTGAATCTATCTTCTCAAATAGAATGTTCTTCTAGGAATAGAAGTTTCTTTATTTCAGTCATTCTATTTTCTTTTTTTGTTATTAACTAGAAAATCATCAATAAAACACAAACATGCCCATATACAAAGTCAGAAAAAGGGATATGTTGAATCCATTATTTGCAGCTTGTTTTGATATATGTGACATTCAAATGTGTATTAAATCCAAAAGTTATCAGCATCCCTCCTGTATCTCCTTAGGAGCTTCTTCTGCTCTCCTTTGTGTGTTTTGTAAGTGTGCCATAAGCCTTAGCTTGAAAGACCATTTGTATGGAGTTGTCTCCACATTGGTGAAGTCTATAAAAGAGAGAGAAGAGAGACCTTTTTCTTTCAGTGCTGAGAGATATGCTCCATTCCCACCTCTCTTCAGATCACTGAAGGGTGAGAAAGACTCTGAAAAGAAGCTGACTTGTAGAACTTACATCATGTCCCTGGTTCCAGCTTTCTTGAATTCTTTTTTGCTATCAAATTGGATAAATTGGTTTCTTTGCTATATGCTAAGTAATCTCATTGTGGAACTGATATATTTGGTGAGAAGGTCAAGATTCGTAATCGTAGATATAGCTTGGGGCCCACCTAACCCTTTAAAAAAAAGCAATCAGGAGCTAGAGGTTGATGCTAAAAATTTAGCCCCTAGACTAATAATATAGATGTAATTCTAGCCCTGAACACACACAGCCCTCCCCTAAGGACAGCAGAGTGGCCAACCTCTGGTGCCAATATCTCGATTTCCCTCCTACCACGATTCAGTCTCCCTTGGAGAAGAGTGGGAGAAAGGAGATGCTAGAAATGTCTATTCTAGCTTCCCTATGAGCAACATCTAAATAGACCCATACAGAAATGCACAGCACCCCTTGCTACAATGCCATTCACTCTTTTAACTTTCTGTCCCAATCAGCAAGGCAGTCAATGTGAAGTCCAAGGGACAACTTCCCTCTGCACAAAGTTAATTAGGTAATATTAGGATCAAACCCATCATCTTGGCCTCTTTAGCAATGAGACCTAAATACTTTTAGCAAACCAGGTTAATAAAGAATGACTCAGTGAATAAAGCATGATGAATTCCTAAGACTGGTTAAATGAGATCCAGAGCATGGTTTGTTGGGGGGTTAGCATTGGGGCTCTGCATCTTACTGTTCAGTGTACTTGTGCAAATCACATGACCTCCATGAAGCTCATTTTCTTCATTTGTAAAAAGGAAGAAGTTTGGCTGAACATTTCTAAAGTCCTTTCCAACTCTAAATCTATAATCCTAAGGAAGAGGAAAGGGAGGAGGAAAAAAAGAGGAAGAGAAGATGATAGTGATGATGGTGATGATGGTTAAGACTGGAAGAGGAATGTGACCCAAAAGAGAAAGTAAAGAACTACTGAATAACTGGGCCTGTTCAGGAAACAAATCACAGAGGCCAGATGTAGTGGTGAGGGGGGAGTTCCGGTTGTCTAGACACCTGCTGGAACATCCTCTATGCCAAAAGCTGAGTGTTTGACAAATTCTTGGCTAGTTGTAACAACTTTACTATTTAGAAAGTGAGATAATGAAGGAAACTTCTATATTTATTCTGACCAGCAAGGAGGGAACTGAAACCTTGGTGGGGTGAAGGGGGGGTGACCAGTTTCTCTTAGAATTTGAGAAAGTAAAAGAACAGCCACACATAGTAAATCTGGGAGAAGCTTTAGTTAGAGTTTGGAGAAAAGGAAAAGCAGGTCAGCCTAGGAGAAATGGGAAGTTCTCATTAATGAAATTCTGAATTAAAAGAAACAGACAGACAGAGAAAAGGAGGGACAGAGACAGAATGACAGACACAGACAGGAGAGAAAAACAATTACAGTAAAGAAGAGGAAGTTGCATTTTAAGAAAAACAAGGTTAACTGTACTCAGAACCCATATAATAACAGAAATGCTTCAAAGATATGATGATGGCATAGACACTGGAAGCAAGGATAGATAACAATGAATACAAGACCATGACAAACTTCTTCAAGAATAGTTTGGGGTATTCTAAAGCTGACAATGCACTGAAGTTAATAAGGAAAGCTAAGGAAAACCAAAAGAAAGGATGGCATGATTATCTATATGGGAGAGGGAAGGACAATAAAGGAGGGATAAATGCACTGCCTGAGGTAGATGGGATGATGACCACAGATGAAAAAAGAGTTATTTGTTTTCCTTCTTTTTTCTCTGTCAAGGAGACTGATTCTTGGATAGGAAGGGACAGAAATGAAATGGTTCTGAGGGAATTGAAACCCAAGAGAAGCAAAGAGCTAGGAAGAGAAGACCTATCTGCCATGGAGGAGCTTGAGTCATGCAGCTCAAATGAACTACATTCCATGGTAATGAAAGATGGCATGGTGCTGAGCCACTCTCTGGGATATTTTAAAGATCCAAGAGAATGGAAGTAGTAGCACAGAATGAGAGGGAGATGTTTGTTTTTATTTTAAAAAAAGAGACATGACTAGCTTACAAACTCAAGGGCAATATATGTGAGCTCTAAAGAAAAGGCAGCAACTGCTGTTCAGTTGTTTCAGGCATGTCCAACTTTTTGTGACCCTATTTGGGGTTTTCTTAGCAAAGATACTGGAGTGGTTTGCCATATCCTTCTCTAGCTCATTTTACAGAGGGGGAAATTGAGGCAAACAGGGTTAAGTGACTTGCCCAAGGTCACACAGTTAGTTGGCTGGATTTTAACTTAGGCCTTCCTGACTCTAGGTCCAGCACTCTAGCCACTGCATCCAAAAACAGAGCAATGATCAATCACAAAAAAGCCAGGATGACTTATGAAGAACAGAATCTGCAAGACTAATTTCTCATTTCCTTTTTAAAAGTATTAGATTGGTAGGTCAAGAGAATTCTGGAGCTTTATTCTAGCTAGATTTCACCAGTTTACAAAGTCAATATTATTTTTTTAAACAAGACAAAGAGGCATGGACTTGAAACAAGCAGAATGGCTTGACCCTCCCTCCTTTCCTCACCTCCCACCAAAGCAGTCATTAATGGGAAGATGTCAAGGGAAAGGAACATTCTAGTGGAGTACCTCAGGGAACTATGCTTGCCCTGGTGCCATATAACATTTTCATCAATGATTTGAATTTGAATTTTATAAAATTTGCAAATGGCCCAAGCCTGGGAGGGAGAGCTAACATGGCATTTGACAGTCAGGATCCAAAAAGATCTTGGCAGGCTTGCACACTGCATGAAATCTAAGGCAATAAGATTTATGTCTCACAGTCTGTGATATTCATTTTATTTCTTGTATCATTATATGACTGTAATACCCACAATTGAGGACAATGGTAATGATCTACAATCAGCAGGAAATGAGTTTCATGGTGCTCTTTCCAGAAGCGATAATGAGTTGCTGGGCCATCCCTGCCCCCCTTCTTACAGAACTCTTTGGTAACCTACAACACATCTGTGAGATGATTTTCCAAGATTGGGGGTCAGTCTTGGGATTGTAGTGATTGCCCAACCTTTGTACCACGATGTCCTAACCTGAAAAAGCTTCAAATAATGCCATAATCCTTTTGAATTAAAATGTATATTTTAATATGAAATGTAGCACATAGGTGAGGATTTATTAATTCACTGTAAGATTGGTCTGTATGCTGTGTTCCTAGCATACGACACTGAATTCTCGTTATCTGCAGCCAGGTACTTATTTAGCCTTAGACATATTGATATTTGAAAGCCACCAGCACCACCTGCTGCCGAAGGTAGAGATAGCAACTGAAACTCCCGATTAAGCCATCTGCAAAAAAAACTCCCCTAGTACCGAAGTGGGAGAATCTGGGCTCCCGTCCCACCTCATACGTCTATTACCTGGGTGACCCTGAGCAAGTCATCAAATTCCCTGGGACTCAGGTTCATCAAATGTAACATAAGGAGGTTGGACTAGCTGACCTCTGAGGTCCCTTTCAGTTCCTCAACAAATCTACAAATGAGGATCTGCCTGAGACTTGAACAAATCACTCACAGGGCTAAGAATTCTTTGAACTTTTTTGCCAAACATTCAAGACCCTCTGCAATGTAGTACCACCACCTTGCCTTCATAGACATCATCATCATCATCATCATCATTACTTATTTTGTACCTTAAGGTTTATAAAGCATTTTACATATGTTAACTCCTTTGATCCTTTACTTATCTCATGCAATTTCCCTATATGTTTTCATTAATCATTCAACAAATACTTATTAGGTCCATTGTGACATAGAAGAGCAAAGAGAATTCTGAATCCCTTACTTTAATCAGTAAGTTGGTAGGGATGAGAGAAATTGCAGCCAGCACTGGAAAATATGACTTAGGTAGGCAGTGGCATCTGAAAAGTGACACATCTCAATGAGATACAGAAGACTAAAAAACAAGAAAGGAAATGGTGTAAAATAAAAGGTGGTTTATTCATTTAGAAGCAGAGATTCCAGAAGGCGTAATGGAAGAGGTCAGATCTGCAATGGGATATTGGGAAAGTAACATTGATAGGGGTGGGAAGGAGGAGATGGACAAGTGCAGTTGGGAAGTATGTTTTCTTCTTTTTTTTTTTTTAAAGCAATTGGGGTTAAGTAACTTGCTCAAGGTTACACGGCTAGTCATTATTTGTGTGTGGGTGCTCATTTTCTGAGGCCGGATCTGATCTCGGGTCATTCCAACTCCAAGGCCAGCGCTCTTACTCACTGCGCCACCTAGCCTCCCCTTTAGGGCAATTGGGGTTAAGTAACTTGCCCAAGGTTACACGGCTAGGTTTTTGTTTATATGGATTAAGTGTCGGAGGCCGGCTCCGAACTCAGGTCCTTCTGATTCCAGGGCCGGCGCTCTATTCACTGCGCCACCTAGCCGCCCCGTATGTTTTCTTCTTAGCCCTAGTTGGGAAGGATAGATTGTTCTTGGCAACCGTGGGTTTTGTGTTCCTGGAATTAATAGAGTTAGAGAGAGTAGGAATATGTTGATTGTTAGAAAATTAAGTCAGAGTATCAGTGAGATCTATTGATAAAGGAAGAAGCTTCGAGGTTGGATCCGAGGTTTCAGCACAGTCCTCAATGGCCTTGCCTGCCATGTTACTGGATTCTACTGGACATCAGGAATCTCACCTCATAGTAGGCATGCTTAGGAGGTGAGATGTTCTTAGCCAGAAGGTAAACGGTACCGTGTCCTACCTAGCACGACCTGGTGACACTAAATGGGTGCTGAAGATTCCGAATGGTATACACCATAGGTACATATGTAATACATGTATTGCAACATGTCCAAAACAGAACTCAATGTTTTTACCCCAAAATCCACCTCTCTTCTGAACTTACAGGATTTCTGACTAAGGCACCACTATCCTTCCAGCCCTACCCAGGTTCAGAACTGTGTAGTGTTCCTGGACTCCTCACTCTTCTCACTCCACATATACAATCAGTTGCCCAGTCTTGTCACCACCCTAGTTCAGGTCCTCATCACCTCTTGACTAGACTACTGTAAGAGTCTACTAATTGTTCTCTGCTCTCCAGTTCATCCTCCACACAGCTGCCAAATGGATATTCCTAAAACACAGGTATGATGATGTCACTTCCCTAACCAATAACTGAAGTGGCTCCCTATTGCCTTATTTGGCATTTAAAGCCCTTTCACAGCCTCATGGGCTCCTCCTCATGGTACAGCCAAATTGGCTTTCTTGCTATTCTTCACAAAAGGATATATTATGTCTTCACAAACTGTCAACCATGCCTAGAAGGCAACTACCTCCTCATCTCCACTTATCAGAATTCCTAGTTTCATTCAAAGATCAATTTAAGCATCAACCTCTACATATATAAAGGCCTTTCCTCATCTCTCAAGCTACCAGTGCCTTCTTTCCATAAGTACATTGCATTTATTTTATGTGTATATACATAAAATATATACTTTCATGTGTACATGTCATCTTCTCCAATAGAATGTAAATTTATTAAGGAAAGAAACTGATTCATTTTTATGCCTATATGCCCTGCACCAGCACAATGCCCGGTATGTCATAATTGCTTAATAAATGCTTTTCGATAAATAGATGCATAGATTAGTATACAATAACTTTATAGTCTTGATAGTTATGTCTGCAGAGACTTCCAGGGTCTAGAGAAGTGATCAGTTTGTAGCCACATAAATGTTTAGTGTTTATAATTGTGTACTGTGTTCTCGTTATTAGGAAATACTTATTTAATCATTGCTTACTGTTAATATTAAAAACACTATATGTGGCATCCCAGTATCCATTTTAGTGGAAACCAACTCCAGTATGCCAAGACCACAATGACTATTATTTATTGAACTACATAGTTACCAAAAGGATTACCCAGTGAGAGGGGGACACATAACTAAAATTTAATTGCCAAATACACACATCCACACATTCCTAAAAGAATAGTGCCACACCACAGAGAAAGGCAGAACTAAGGGCTAGAGGTCTCAGACTCTCTAGTAACCATATAAAGCAGGGTACTTATTGAGCACTTCTACTGTATTAAGACACATAAAAACTGCCAGAATACTATAGGAGTTCCCCAGTGAGCAAGTCAGCACTGCCTAGTGCTTATAAATAAAATAATAAAAATATACCTCAGTGAGGAAAATTTGATCAAAATATGCCAACTTAAATGAATTTTTTTAAATCCTCTCCCAAAGAATGCTTGGGTCAAGGCCCAAATTATGGAAATGTCTGAAATTTTATATTAGACATAACGAAACTAGTAATTCCAAAATCCAAAATGAATGAGGTGCAGCTAAAGCAATTGTCAGAAGTAAGGTTATGCCTTTGAAGAATTATATTACCAAAAAGGAAACAACAGTAAATTTAAAATTTTTAAATCAATAAAAGGAAGCCCAATGAAGAAATTACTAAAACCAAAGGTGAAATTAACACAATTGAAAGCCAAAAAAAAAAAGATTATAACAAATGAAGGAAAATTTTGACAAAACTTGTCAAGCATACCAACTATATTTTCATTTCTACCTGTTCCTTTATTATCTATCTGACTCTTCCTTCTTGGTGTTCTTTAAGGTGCCATTGCTCCCACCCCACTCACTCGATTGGTATTCCCCAAAGTTCTGTCCTCTACATTCTTTACAATGCTTCCTTCCTCAGTAATTTCATCTGTTCTCTCTTATTATCTCCAGGTAGATGACTCCCAAATCTATGATATATCCCGTCTGAATCTCTTCTCTGAATATTAGTTCCTTATCTCTAATAATCTGGATATCTGATATCCGATGACTCACTGATATTTCACATTCAATGCCACCTAAAATGAGTTCATCTTACCCCCACAACTTGTCCTTCCTTCCAACTTCCCTGTTCCCATTGATGATAGCATCATCTTCTTAGTCACCCAACTTCACAATTTTGGCAATTTTTTTTACTCTTTCCACTCTCTTATTCTCATGTCTTATCCATAGTAAAGACCTATTGATTCTCCCTTCACATTTTAGGCACCTTCCTCTTCTCTCCACTTACTGTACACAGCACCCTAGTTCAGGCCTTCACCTCTTCTCATCTGATTCATTGCAATAATCTCTTAACTGGTTATTATACCTCTAGTCTTTCTCTCCTCCACTCTATCCATCACACAGCTACAATATAGTCCTCCCTCCTAAGATGCACAGAACTGAATATATCATTGCCCTGCACAAAAATCGTCAGGGACTTCTTGTTGCTTCTAAGATAAAATAAAGATTCCTTACCCTGGCATTTGACACCCTCCACGGTCTGGCTCCAACCTCTTTTCCTGATTTTTTTACACTTTATTTTATTTCTATTCCTGCCAAACTATACTGTTGGCTGTTCCCTAAATTTAACATACTATACTCATCTCTGTGTATTTGCATGCATCTCCATGCCTGGAATGAATCCCCTGCTCTCTGACTTTCAGAATCTTTCTCTTCCTTTACTGCTATAGAGACCACGTCTTCTGTGAAGCCCCTCTGGTTCCCACTCCCACTCCCATTCCCTCTATCCCAACTAAACATGTTTTCTCCCTCTTCAAATTTTTAAGCCCTTGATCTAGATCACACTTGGTCCAGGCATACAGTACTTTTTAATCATACTTAACTGTTTACATGTGGCATCATCCCTGGTAGAATACTACTTGACTGTGCCATGTTTCATCTTTGTATGCCCAGTGCCCCAAAACCAACTGTGGCAGGGACTGCCATAGCACACTGTTTGAGAGCCAGTTTGGAGGAGTGAGCAGCAAGGTGGTCCCCAAATCAGAAAGATTTGAGTTCAAGTTCTGACTCACAGAGGCTGCAGAGAATCCTGGACATGTCCTATAACCTCTCGGTGCTTGGGGAGGAGAAAGTGCCAAGCTTTACTGATGGAGGGAATTTCCTTACTAGGATTTCCCCATGTCAGGGAAATCACACATCTAGCAAAAAAAAAATCACATTGTTGACTCATAATGAGCTTTGGATGGAGTCTACGATTTCAACAGTATAAGGAATTCCAGTGAGAAAGCTCCATGTATCAATGCAAATCCACACCTACTTTGCTGAAAATTCTAGTCTTATAGAGTTTGCTAAACATACCTAATATGTAAATATATGTGTGTATATGTAAAATATATATGCAATATGTATACTATATATTATATAGAATATACATGTATATTATATTATATATGTTATAATACTATACATGCATGTATTACCTATATATAGATATGTATTATGTATATTGTATTTAGGCAGAAAAAAGAAAGTTGGCCAGAAGACTGAAAAGTTAAGTGGCTTGTCCAGGATCATACATCCAGTGTGTTCATAGGCAGGCCTTGAACCAAACTCTTCCCTTCCTGAGGCCAGCATGGTATGTTATCAGCCCCATCTCCCCTAGAAGCTGGGGGTTCAAACAACATGGCCTTCCAGTCCAACTATATAAAGTAATGCTTGAATATGTCCTAATGAAGGAAAATCAACAGGATCCAGAAAACAAGCCTGAAGAGGGACTTTTTCAAGCTTTACCCTTAAAACACGCCGAAGATCAGTTCCCTTCCAGTATTTGCATATTTCCCATCTTCTTTCCTGTGTTTGTTGAGAGGCTCCTGTGAGTCCTTCATACATTGTGACTTTTCTATGAGGTATCCTATCCTATACCTGGTTTGTATATTCTACCCTGAGTAGAATCATGGGAAACCTGGAGAAATCTAAGAAAACCAAAAAGAACAAAATTTGCCCTTATATGATCAAATTTGGGGCTGGAAAGCACCTCAGAAGTCATCTGATTCACCCTCATCATTATTGAAATGGGAAAACTGAGGCTCAGAGTGGTTGTCATCTGCCCAAATTCCATAGGAATGAAGCAGCAGAGCTGAGATCTCACCAGAGATCCTCTAACTTCAAATCCACTCTTCATTCTCTGCATCTTGGACCATTGATGGCTTAGCCCTCAAGATTGGAGCCAAGAGCCTTAGGGACCCAGAGTCATAGGAAACAATGATTTTGAATTTAGTTTGCACAATATTTTGCATTTACTCATCTGTGTAAATATTGCTCCCCTTCCCCATCTCCTCCCTGCCTATGGAACGTAAGCTCGCTGAGGACGAGTATCCTTATTTTTGTATTTGTATCACTTGTGCCTAACCTAGCATCTGACATAGAGTAGAAATGTAATAAATGGTTGTTAAAATGAGTTTAATTGAAGTACTTTGTAAATCTTGAGGTCCTATGTATGCCATTGTTGTATATTTTATTAATGACCATGACTTAGATGAAGACAGATCAAGTACAAAACTGGACAAGATAACTAATAGATAGATGACTGAATGCACATACAAGATGAACTCACCAGGCTGGAATATTGGAATTGGAACCAAGAAAATGGAATTTTATTGGGATAAAATCCTTCATTTGAGGTTTAAAAAAAATTAACTATAATGCAGGCAAGGGAAGATCTATAATTGGTCACTTGAAATTCTGCTTGATCCCAAACTCAGTAGGAGCCAAAGATGTTGCTTTTTTTTTTCTTGTATTAAGATAAAGGGAAGTAAGAGTTTCATTTGACTGTGTATTTGTCTGACCACTTCTGGACACTGTGATCAGTCTTGGCTTCCACATTTAAAAGACATATTGACAAACAATGCTCTCATTGCTTTCCTCTCGCTCACTGATGTCACACTTTTGACATTTAATGCACATTCAATGCCTTCTCTTCCACTCAGCTCTCAATTCTTTTCAATCTGGCTTCTATGGATACAGAACCAAATCCAAAGACTTAATTAATCCTCATTTTCCTTGATTTTTCAAACAGCTTCTGACACAGAAAGGTAGTGGCATGTGAAGGAGTAGGTGGGATTTGGCAGGAGCATAAAGTATGAAAAAAATATGTATAATGAGGCTGAAAAGGTAGGTTAGAGCCAAATTGTAAAGGGCTTAAAATTCCAAAGAGTTTGTATTTGATTCTGGAGTCAACAAGTAGCTACTGGAGTTTGTTCAGTAAGGAGCTGACACTCCTTAAGGAAATCCACTTTGGCGATTGTGTGAAAGTTAGATGGAGTGGAGAGAGGCTTGAGGCAGAGTCCAAGGAGGAGGCCATTGCAATAATCCTAGACAGGGGTGAAGAGGTCACTGTGTGACCAGAAAGAAAGGGTGAGATTTAAGGGATACTGTAGAGGTAGAAACAGCAAGATTTGGCAACTGATCAAATAAGTGAGATGAAATGAAGACTGGAAAATAATGCTGAGGTTATGAATTGGGAAGACTGAAGGATGGCAGTGTCTACCCTGGAAGCAGGATGGGCCTTGGGGGAAAGATGATGCTCTACTTTGGACATTTTGAGCTTTGAATTCCTCAAGGACACCCTGTTTGAAATGTCCAATAGGCAACTGGCAAAACTCAGAGGGCAGATTTGGACAGGATATCTGGGAGTGATTTGCAGAGATAAATAATTAAATCCATGGGATTGGATAAAGTTACTAAGAAAGAGTAATGACGGGGATTAAAGACAGAACCTTGGAGGAACAGGGGAAGACACAATTATGGATGATGAGATGGCAAAAGAGACCAAGAAGGAGTGGTCACAGGTAGGTGAGCCAGGAGCAGTACTATGAAGACCAAAAGAGGATACAGTGTCTAGATGGCGATCAGGTCAACAGCGCTAAATGCATGGGTCAAGAACAATTAGGCCTGAGAAAAGACCACTGGATTTGGCAATCTGGTAACTTCAAAATTAGGCAGCACAATAGATAAAGGGCCAGACCTGGAATCAGGAAAACCTGAGTTCAAATCTAGCCTCAGACACTTACTGTCTGTGTGACCCTGGGCAAGTCACTTAACCCTATTTGCCTCAATTTCCTCATCTGTAAAATGAACTGAAGAAGGAAATGGCAAACCACTCCAGTATTTTTGCCAAGAAAACCCCTAATGGGATCACAAAGAGCTGGACATGACTGGAAAACAACCTGTTCCAAAGAGGACAATTTTAGTTAAATGAGATAAGAAGCCAGAGCAGAAAAGATTAAGGAATAAGAGGATAGGAAATGGGAACAATGGGTAGACAGTTTTTAAAGAGTTAGCCCTGACAATAAACATGTATTAAGTGCCTACTATACCAAGCACTATGCTAAGTACTGGAGATACAAAGAAAGGCAAAATATTGTCCCCCCACCTCTGGGAGCTCACAGTGAAAGGAAGGAGAGAGTAGCTTACAATAAGCATGTATTAAGTGTCTACTATATGCCAAGCACTGTGCTAAGTACTGGAGATACAAAGAAAGGCAAAATATTGTCCCCCACCTCTGGGAGCTCACAGTGAAAGGAAGGAGAGATTAGCTTACAATAAGCATGTATTAAGTGTCTACTATATACCAAGCACTGTGCTAAGTACTGGAGATACAAAGAAAGGCAAAATATTGTCCCCCACCTCTGGGAGCTCACAGTGAAAGGAAGGAGAGATTAGCTTCCGTCCCAAGAGAATTGGCACTTTTCCCTCATTGTTTCTGGCTCATTATGTCCCCATCCCTCCACAATACTCGGGACAATCTTGGATTTGGCTCATGTCTAGGTTTTCCCCTTCTTGTTGCTTGTCCTTTTATTTTTTTTTTCTTTTTGGAGGGGGAAGGCAGGGCAATTGGGGTTAAATGACTTGCCCAATGTCACAGGCTAGTTTTTGTGTTAAGTGTCTGAGGCTGGATTTGAACTCAAGTCCTCCTGACTCCAGGGCTGGTGCTTTATTCACTGTGCCACCTAGCCGCTTTGTCCTTCATTTTCAAAGAGGACCAATGGCATCTTGTGTGTGACATCTTGACATGTGCTTGAGTTGATTTAAGTGAGGCAGACCTGCAGGAAGGCATCAGCCTCATTCTCTGTCCCAGAGTCATTGAAGCAGAGAGGCAGGACAAAAGTCAGAATGACTAGCAATGACCTGGGATGCAGTGGGTGACCTTGGTGTCTTCCATGGCTGACCAAGCTCTACGAGCTCTACAGCACCCCCTTCAGTCACCTTCTTGGCCATTGAAACAGATTGTCCTCATCTGCCCACTCCACCTGGGGGAAGTCTCCCCATGCTTGGTGTAGACCCCCCCCCCCAACTCACTGGTGCTTGAGGCCTCTCAGTTACCCTCAACCTGGCTTAGCCCATCAGCCAAGGCAGTGTTACTGAGCTGTGGCCATGGGAATGAACAGTCCTCACACCACTGGGGTCTAGCCCTCTTGAGCATCCCATATACCCCATACACTGCAGAGTATGCATGGGAGGGAAGGGAACGGACTGTCTGAATGAATTACAGCTAGTGCTAGAAAGGATGGCCAGGGTTGCAGTGTCACTGGGGGGGAAGAGGGGAAAGAGAAAGGAAAAAGCATAGCACCAATTATCTGCCAGGGAATATGTATTTTTTATAAATATCTCATTGGATCCTCAACATAATTATGTGTAATTCACAGTATAATTATGTGATTATTATAGAGCAATAAAATTAATCTTCCTTTTTCATAGATTCAATTATTTACTCCCTTGCTCAAAGCCCTGCCATGGCTCCCTGTGGCCTTTAGACTCCCCTGCTGCAGATATTCAAGGTCCTCTACAATCTGGCACTAGCCCCATCTTTCCAAACAATCCTACTTCACTATAACTTCAGCTGTATCGGACTATTTATCTCCCAAATGCAACCTACGTTGCCTCAACTCCATACCTAACTTTGATTAATCCCTGTGCCTTTCTTTGCCCTCTCTTCCACACCTCTGCTTGAGGAAATCCCATCCATACTTTAAAGGCTATTTCAAATTCCATCTCCTCTCTGAAGCCTTCCCCTGTCCCCTCCCCCACTTCAGACTTTACAAAACCCTTCTCTTATCTACTCATCATGGATTATTTCACATTATGGTTACCATAGTGGCCTGGCTATAGGCTTCATTTCCTCAAAAGAATCTGAACTGAACAAAAATTATCAACATTATTTTTCCAAATATAACCTGTAAGTTATCCTTTCTGAGAGCTCTTCAATTAGTGGTGTGCCCTATATTTAGCAGCAGCCAGCATCTGGACCAATGTGGTATGTGTATATCATATTTCCCTACTTTGTGAGCTTCATAGTAGTAATAATAACTGACATAGGATGCACGGGGTGTTCAGGGAGGACTAGCACCTCTGGTGAAAGGGCTGCTCATCCCGCTTTGGTGTCCACCTTCACCCAGCTCTCACCTGTGGCTCCAGGAAGCTGTAGCCCAGTAAAACTGTCTCCACAGACGGGCTAAACCAGGTTGGGGGTAACAACATGCCTCAAGCCTGCAGATGAGTTTGGGTATGTCTACTCCATGAAGGCGGCTTGGAGCCTGGTCAGACAGGAAGGTCATCGCTGCATCCCGAGTCATTGCCAGTCGTCCTAACTTTCGTCCTGCTGCCACTGGAGAGCGATGGAAGAGACAGGGAGGCTGATGCCTTCCTGTAGCTCTGCCTCACTTAGATACAATTCATGGCAAGTCAAGTCCTCACCTCATGACATCGTCCATCTTCTGCCAAAAAAAGACAAAGAACAATAACTGACATATTGTGCTTCAAGGTTTGCAAACATCCATGATCTACATCCATGATCAACACTCATTTACAGATGAGCTAATGAAACAGAGAGGCCGAGACTGTGCCTTGGAACACTTAATTAGGATGGGAAAGCAAGGGAAAATGGCTGAAGTGCTGAAGTTTACCCGGAGAAGAAAAGGTGAACTAAGAGAGAGGTACCACTGATATCATGATATTTGAAGGACTATGGTGCAGAAGGTAATTTTTCCTTGATGCTCCAGAAGGCAGAATTTTTTAGCACCAATTGTTGAAAGTTATATGACAACAAACACTGGGTCAATATAAGGAAGAACATGTAGTCAGAACGCTCCAACAATGGAATGGGACTTCCTCCACAAGTAGTGAACTCCCCATTCATTGCTGGACCTAATGGCCCAAATGGGTAGGTATATTGTAGAAGGGGACTCCTGCATGGAGGTCTTACTAGAAAAGTTATTCCAGTTCTAAGTGTAGATGTTCCCAATGTATAGAAAAATGTGTAAAATTCACATTCTGAAGTCATTGGGATTTCCTATTCCAAAGCTTCTCCAGGACCTTCCATCTATTCTGTACAGATCTTTGTACATTCACCTATATTCATGTTGTCTTACTCATCAGAATATAAGTTTTTTGAGAGCCAGAACTAGTTTGTGCCTTTCTTTATATCCTCAGTGCTTAGCAGGGTACGTTGTACATGGCAAGCCCCTACAAATTCTCAGTAACTGGGAGTGCACATAGTAAATCATTAATAGCAAAAAATTACTATTACTTTTTTGGATTCTTCCATCAATGATAGGAAATTGAAAATCCTGCCCCTGTACAGTAGAGATGTACTATATTTGGGTCATAAAGTACTTTTGTAACATTACATGAAATTAACTTGATTTTAAGTATTTAAATATCAGATTTTGTACCAGGGACTGGAAGAGAAAAAAACCAGATAGTCCTTGTCTTCGTGGAGATCACAGTCTGGGGGGTGGGAGGAAGGAACATGTCCCTAGATAATTAAATATAAAATAAGCCCAAAGTAATTGGGGGGAGGATGGAGAAGGATGCTTAAAACTGAGGAACAGGAGCTGAGGGACAAGAAAGACCTCTCCTGCGTGGGAGGCAGCATTGAACTACTAAGCCTTGAACAGGGCTGGGGGTTCCAAAAGAAAAATGTGAGGAGGAAAAGCATTCCAGTCTGAGCAGGGGCAAGGAGGAACCATTAGAGATGGCACTTCAAGTGGGGGAGTCACAGCTAGAACACAGCTAGATATTTAAGCATTAACTATGCGCCAAGCATTGTGCCAAACACGGGGCACATAAATACACCCAAGCAGGCCAGTCGGGGCCCCCTTATGTGAGCGCCTTCTTTATGAGATTCACTCCAAGTTATCTTGTACACACAGTTATTTGCATGCCCCCCCCCATGCCCACCCGATTAGACTGTTAGTTCTTTGAGAGCAGGGATTAATCTTGCTTTTCTTTGTAGCCCCAGCTCTGATCCTGTGCCTGGCACATAAAAAGAGCTGGGTAACTGCTTGTTGAGTTGTGGAGCTTAGGTCCTAATGGAGAATGACAATCTCTAATCGGGAACTAGAAGGTGAGCGGGAGGTGGGGGAAGGGAGGGGACCACTGGGGCCACTCCACAGGTGAGGTGGGGTAGGTGAACCCAAACATTTGCTAATCTTCTACTGGCAACTGTGTGTTAAACACCAGGGATCGGAAGGAAGGCAAAATTTTAAAGTTCCTTCCCTCAAGGGGCTCCCAATCTAGTGAGGAAGACTGCAAGTCAACCAGTAATAGTGGGATAAACTGGAGGCAATCTGCGGGAGCAATGAGCTAGCCCTGAGGGGGGCTAGAAAAGGTAGGATTTTAGCTGGGGGAGGAGAGGAGGAGGAGGAAGAGGAAGAAGGGGGGGGAGAGAAAGAAGGGAAAGGGGAGGAGGAGAAAAGGAGGGGGAAAGGTAGAAGTAGGAGGGCCAGCCAGTGTAATGTCTTGTGCAAACAGCCACGAGGCCGGTATCGGGGGTCTCCAGGTTCTGGGGTTAGTTGTAATGAGACTGGGGAAAGGACTGGTATCGGGGGCTCATGTTTGAGCCCCTCGAGGCTCCTGACTAGGGGGAGCCAGGGCTTGATAGGACGCGCTGCGCTGTTGGGGATCAATCCGGTGGACTAGAGGAGAGAGCCTGGAGGCAGGGAGGCCGAGCTGGCCGAAGCCCACTGCGGGAGAGTCACGGGGCGAGGCCTCCTGCAGGTGGGAGAAGAGGATGCTTCTGGAGCAAGGTCATCTTCCAGCCCTCTGGACGCCCCTGGCAGAGCCGACCCGAGGCAGCCTGGGGCACTTGAGCCCTAGCGCACGCGTCTCCCATGGCAACCTCCCGCTCCGCCCCCTGCTCGTCGTCACGTGACGCGAACCCTACCCCTCCAGGGGGCGTGGCTTCCCCGAGAAACTGTTGAAGGACCAGGATGGCGGCGGAAACCGAAGGGAGAGGGCATGGCGCGGGACCTCGAAGAAGTCGGATGGGTCCTCGCCTAGGAAGTCATCTGGGCCTGCGGGAGCCCCCCAGGCTGGAACTGGGCTGTTTGAAGGCACGTGGGGCTGCCAAGCCTTCTTCACGTGACCGGGCGGGATTGGGGACCCCGCAGCCAATGGCGGTCTGAGGGGGCGGTGCCTGTGACGCGCTGAGGACCTATTAAAGAAAGGGGGAGTGGCGTGCGGTCCGGGGAGGAGAAGAGGGGGTTGGCCTGGGGGGGTGTGGAAAGTGCTTTCCGGGCCCCGCCCCGTCTCCCAAAGCCGCCTAGACACCTAGCATCCCCGGCCGCCGCCGCTGCCACCGCCGCAGTGGGCTATCGGCCGCGTTGAGCGCGGGGTGAGGCTCCGCGGCTGGCTGGAAGGTGAGTGCCGGGAGCCCGGCAGGGACACGGGCGGGGGCGCTGACGGAGCATCTCGGGGCAGGGGAGGCTCCGGCTAGCCGAGGGCTGCTGCAGGCTCCCTGCGGGGCGCGCCCGCCGGGGGCCGGGGCCTGGACGGGAGCGTGTGCTCCCTCCTCCCCGCCAGCCTCGAGCCAGGTAACGGCGGGGGGAAGGGAGAGGGACGCGCGCTCCAGGGCCGACGCGTCGGGCATGCGCGCCCCCGCGGGGGGTGGGGGGAGAAGAGCAGCGCGCGCCCAGGGCTGGGGAGGGGGGAGAAGAGCAGCGCGCGCCCCGGGCTGCAAGGGGGCTCCAGGTGGGCCGGCCGACGACCCGCAGGTGGAGCGCGGGCCCGGGGGCGGCACGGCTCAGGACGCAGGATGGGAAAGTTTGTGCGGGGCCGGGGCGGGGCCGAGCGGACCCTCCCCCCCAGAGCCCTTCCTCCCTGCCCAGGTCCCGCACGGGAGGACCACCACCCCGAGCCACCATGGCCGACGAGATCGACTTCACCACCGGGGACGCCGGGGCTTCCAGCACGTACCCGATGCAGTGCTCGGCCCTGCGCAAGAACGGCTTCGTGGTGCTCAAGGGCCGGCCCTGCAAGATCGTGGAGATGTCCACTTCGAAGACGGGCAAGCACGGCCACGCCAAGGTGACCGCCCCGCCCGCCGCCCCCCCCCCCCCCCGAGGCCCCTGAGGGCCGGGCCGGGCTTCAGCCTAGGGTCTGGAGGGCAGGGCAGGCTCCGGGCGCTCACCGATCCAGCGGCTGCTCTGTTGCAGGCTGTGCTAAGCCCTGGTGGGGACCCAGAGAAAGGAAAAAAGAGCCCCTGCCGGGCGGGAGCCCTGTGCCAACGAGCATCCTATCTGTATGAGCTCAGGCGAGCCGCGTGCACTTTCCCGGCCTCTGATGGGGCTCTGCAAGAGGGGCTCCCGCTACCCTTGCAGCTCCAAATCAGCGGCCCTCGTCGGTCCCCTGCCTCCCCGCTCCCCAGAAAGTGCCTGAGCAGTCTCACTAAATCCCCGGTCTGACCTTGTCCCTTCTATGCAGTAAGCACCAAGGCCACCCATCACCCCCCGAGGGCCTGATGCCCACCCACCCTTTGAGCTTTCTCATTGGGCACTGACTTACTCCTGAGCCCCCCACTTAGCGTCCCTGCCCTTTGTGTAGTCTGCCCCCCTTGCCTCCCTGCCCTTCACTGTCTTTGGAGCTTCAGAGTTCAGCTCAGAAGTCATCTCCAACGTGAGGCCACCTCCTTCTGCCCCCACCCCTTCAGCCCCTGCCTGCCCTCCAAGATTGTATTTGGAACTTAAAACTCATTGAGTACCAGGACAGTTGCATTTCATCGTATTTTCAGTGCCCATGGGAGAGCAGGGGGCTCTCATATTTTTCTTAAAGATAAGAACATAGTTCCTCTGAGAAAGGAGAATTTCAAACAGTAAAATTGCTATTTTGTTCTTAAAGTAAATTAGGTGTTGGACTGGGCAAAAATTTAACAGGCTTCCCTTATGTGTTAGGTTCACCTGGTTGGAATTGATATTTTCACGGGCAAAAAATATGAAGATATTTGCCCTTCTACTCACAACATGGATGTTCCAAATATCAAGAGAAATGATTATCAGGTAAGTAATTTCTTCTCATTAGATAGTGATTTTCATATTTCTGCAGTAGAGTCAATGTTAGCTATTTTTAAAAATTACTTTCACTGTGTAAAAAGTTGAATTCTCATTTTAAAACCGTATTTAGTGACCTACAGAACAAGTGATGATTGTACATTAAATGGTTTCTTAACATTTGGTTCTTAACAATGGTTTCTTAGCGGGTCCAGAGTTTCATAAAGTTAATGAAACTTACTTTGTGCTTGCTACAAAAAGTCCAAATTTCATAGAACAAGAACCTCCCTTCCACTTGAGATGCTTTATTTTTTATCTGGTTGACTAATCACAAGTGCAAATCTTCAAGTAGTTCACCTCACACTGGGGTGAGTTTCAAGCCAGCCAAGGTTATACATCAATACAAATGGATGTTTTATAAAACATAGCTAGATGAAAAGGCTTTAGAACCTTGGAAAACAGAAGGTTGGAGGAAATAGTCACCAAAGACGCATAGGCACAAAAGCACTTAGAGCAGCTCATTATGTGATGGTAAAGAAACTGAGAGGGGAAGCCCAACTTTTGGGGAATGACTGAGCCATTGAATGTGGCTGGCATATGAATGTGAATAGAATACTGTGATGCCATTAGAAATGACAAAAGGGAGAGTTTCAGAAAAACCTGGGAAGACTTATTTGAACTGATGCCATATGAAGTGAGCAGAACTAGAACATTGTGTATACAGTGAGACCAGTGTTGGAAAGAGAACCAACTTTGAATGCCTTGGCTTCTGTGACCAATACAAAACTCCACAACAATCCCAAAGGGCTCATAGGGAAACATGCTATCCAACCTCCAGAGAGAGAACTGATGAACTCACAGCAGATGAAAGCATACTTTTTTTTTTCCTTTTTCTTAGTATTTTTTTCTTTTGGAATATGACTAATGCAAAAAATATGTTGTGTGTGATTTCACATGTACAATGAGTATTATAATTCTTGACTTCTCAATGGGTGGGGGAAGGAAGGAGGGAGGAAAGAATTTGAAACTGAAAATATAAAAATAAAATTGAATTTTAGAATAGAAAAAGTTAGACAACACATTTTCCTAAAAGTTGGTAAAGAGGAGGTCATTGTGTTTTATTCATACTGCCTTTTTATATAAAAAAGATTACTTTTTAGAAAAAGAAAGTCTCATTGAGTGAAAGGGAATGAAGACAATTACAGTTTGAGTCTTCCCCTTACACTACTCATTGACCACATTGTGACTGGTAACGAAAACAGTTGTGCTCTTGGGTTTCAATTCCAATTAGACATTTAATTCTAACACTTAGTCGTAGTTTTTGCTCCTTTGGGAGATAATAAGACCCAAACATAACTGAACTAAAAAGGATACACACTTGATCAAGGTACTTTATATATATAGTCTTTTCCAACCTGTGCTGTCCTAGAGAGTTTAAATACCACACATGGATATATATGTGTGTGTGTGTGTGTGTGTGTGTGTGTGTGTGTGTGTGTGTGTGTGTGTTGTTTCACTTTCATATTTGTGAATTGAGGAGGGAGATAGAAATAAGAATTCTGATTATATTTCACAGAGGGAAACCTAAATGCAGATGGTTAGATTCACTGACTTCCACTTCAGATGTAATTGCTTGTTATATCTTTCTGTGGTATCATTATACACACATGCATTTTTAGCATGACAAGCACATAATCTAGAAAAGAACACTAAACATGGAAGAAAGTTTATTTTCTTTAACAAAACTTAATTATTCATCCCTATGATTCACCCCTAAATGGTGATGACAATTGTGTGCGCATTTTGCTTTTATTTCAAATCAGGTCAACTGAACAGATTTATACGCTCCTGCTGTGTGACAGGAGAGGATTGTGCTTGTGCTGGGTTTAGGGAGACAGAAAGTGAGACTACACGTGGTCCTTACCTATCCTTTCAAAGCTTCCAGAATATCCGGGTGGGAGGGGCACCATGAAGGAAGAGGAGGGAAGAGAAAGAGATAAGGCATGGCCACAGATAGAGATGACAATACTAATAATAAATGTTACATGGTGGTATATTAGGAACAAAGAAAAGCACTCTGTGAAGACCAAGACTAAAGCGCTTCTGCTTGAAGAATAGGGGAATGGGGAAGAGAGGTGTTGTCAAGGAGGTGACATATAACTTGGGACTTTGAATGATGGGTGGATGTTTACAAGGGAACAATTATTTGCTTGTTTATTATAAGAGTTGGATGGCAGAGAGGAGAATGAAGAGTATTAGTACAGGCTGCTAGTAATATGGGGAACCCTCAAATCACCAAAGATTAACATAGCTTAGTACTGGTTATGTTGGTGTTTGTTATTTGGGCACTATAGGATGCCCCTTTCTTTTACTTTATACCCATTCTAGAGCTAAATGGAAGACTTTGATCTTTAGATACTTCTGCCCTGATTAACAGGAGTTCAATCACACTATTGGCCTTTATTAACCCCTTTTACATAGGAAGTCCTTGTAACACACTCAACTAAAAGTGTCAGCACTGGTGTTGTAGTCAGGTTGAGAAGCAGAAATCTTGTTCTTTCTGTGCTCTTCTATTGAAGCCTACAAAATTCTAAACTTCCATATTAGAGGATTGCATTTTGTGTCTCATCTGTCTTGATGTTCCCTTGATATTCCCTCAGTGATTAATGCAGGCCTTTCTAGGTGGTTGTTTCATCAGTATTTGTTAAGTTAACTGTTTCCTTAGACTCTCCACAGAGTGAGAAATATCTGTCCATTTCAGTCATTGAAAAGTAGATTTAGGCTTTATGTTTATTACAGTTTCCTTTGTCTACTCTTCCTTCTGTTTGGCTCAAAGCTACCATGGAAAAGGATTGCTGATTGCTATGAATTGTGTTTAAGAAACAGGTTATTCACATATTTTCTTTTTACACAGCTCTCAGTATCCTTGCTAGCCCTCCCAGGGAGCCATTACTTATCACAAATAATTTTTTTTTTAAGGAAGAAGAGGTTAACAAAAACCAAAGAACCATTCAGCATATAGAAACAGTCTGTTATAAGCATGCACCACACCTATGGATCCCCAACTACAGAGGATGTCTTCTCTCATACCTCTTTGGGGAGCCTTTTAGTCATTATAATTTCACAAAATCTGGTTTCAGTCATTTTTGCTGTTCTTTGTCCTTATGTTGGGTGGTTAGTCGTATATTGTTTTCAGACTCTGCTTACTTCACTTTGCATCAGTTTGCATAAGTCTTTTCATGCTCCTCTCTATTCATCACATTGTTTCTTATAGCACAGTAACATTCTGTTACATTCAGAAACTGCAGTTTATTTATCCATTCCACAATTGATGGTGAAGAAAGAAAGAAAACTAGTTTCTAGTTTTTTACTACCTCCAAAAGTGATTCGATTAATATTTTGGTGTAGATGGAGCCTTCCTTTTTGTGAGGGACCTCCTCATTGTGCTGTGGGATGTCTGGGTCAGATATGAACATTTTGGTCATTTTATTTGCATAACTCTAAACTGCTTTCCAGAGTGGTTGTACCAATTCATGATCCCATCAACATGCATTAGTGTATTTTCTCTCTTTATCAATTGTTTGTCGGTGAGGTAAAGCCTCAAGGTTGTTTTGATTTGCATTTTTCTTTTTAGTAATGTTGACTATCCTTTTATATACATACATATATTGTTTATAGTTTGTTATTTTTCTTGTGATCATTGTTTGTTCATGTTCTTTGACCAGTTCTTTCTTGGTAAATAGCATTTGCTCTTTCCTTTCTCTTAGATGTAAAAACATTTATGTTTTTGCTATATATCCTGGATACCAAACCTGTTCATCATATAGATATGATGCAAAGATTTTTTCCCCAGTCACCCATTTTTCCTTATCCTATATATGTTAATATTGTTTCTGCAAGAGCTTTTTAATTTCACATAATCAAATTATCTGTTTTATTGTTTATAATTACCCATATCCCTTGTTTGGTTAAAAATCCACTCCATAAATATCAAAGGTATATGATCTTTTTGTTCTAATCATTTATTTGTATGATGGATCTATTGTGAATTCCAGCTATAACATGTTGACTTAAGGGTAATTTCTGTTAGATTGCTGTCTTAACTTTTCAGGTTTATCAAATTGGTTATTGGGTTCAATTATTTATGATTCTTCCTTGTCTAATTTGTTCCAGTGATTTCCTTTTCTGTTTTGGGAGGGGGGTATCAAATGGTTTTCATGATTTCTGCTTTATGATATTGTTTGAGGTCTGAAAGTGCTTATTTTCCTTCCTTTCTTTCCTTTCCCCCAATATGTTCCATGATTCTAGAGCTTTTGTTCCCCCAAATGAATTGTGTTATTATTTTGTCTAGCTCTGTGAATTCTCCCTTTGGTAGTGTGTATAATAATTGATTTATGGAAGGGAGCTCTTCTACTTTTGATTAGGGGTCAGAGCTAACTTGGAAGAGAATTGCTAATTGCTATGGATTTTCTGGAATGTAGAAATGATATGAAATGTAGCGCTGTGTTCAGATCTAAAAACTGTCCTTGGGGCCTTGGACAAGTTATTTAATCTGTCCTGAGCTCTTTCATGACGATGAGCATAGATAGTGAGCTAGTCATCTCCAAGGCAGCATCTTACACTCTTACCATTAGAGTTGCCCGTGGTCTGTTCTCATTATGGCGTCCTGATTCTAAACAGATTTAAGAATCAGCTGTGTTGGGGCGGCTAGGTGGCGCAGTGAATAGAGCACTGGAGGACCTGAGATCAATACAGCCTCAACACTTAACACAAAAACTAGCCATATGACTTTGGACAAGTCACTTAACCCCAACTGCCCTCCAAAATGCAAAAACAAACAAACAAAAAAAGAATCAGCTATGTTATTTTTTATATTGTGCTATTATTATGTGGGGGGGGGGTTAAAAAAGCTCATTGTTTGAGCTGTTTTTTTTTTTTTAATCACTATGACCCATTGAATTATACTACAGGTTAGTCTTGTTTAGGCATTGAAACTTTCCCTGATGACCTCTTGTAAGCTAGTCATCTCGGTTTAGGGATGTGCAAGTGGAAGGGGGGGAACAGAGCAGAAATGCAGAAAAAATGACTTTTTTAAAATTATGTGTAAGTCATTTTTTATAATGGAAAGCTCTTGATGACCTAATGGTCAAGAAGGACATCAAAGTCACTGTCCCCTTTCTGTGCTCCCAAGGCTGTCTTGTAGCTCTGTATTCTTTAGCTCAGTCATACTTTTGATCAGGCTCCAGGAAAACTGGCTCAAACCCAGGAGACTAATTTGTATCTGAAAGTTCATTTAATAGCTCAGATGGCCCATCTCATGGTTCACAGTGGAAAATAGCACTTTCTAATAAGAAGCGTACCTAAGCAAACCGGTGAAGATAGCCAGGCCATCTGAGATCAGAAGGAAGGCAGGGCATGGAGGGATGGTCTCGATACCCACTCCCAGCTCATAGACTTTTAGCCCCTTCCCACCAGAGAGATGCTGCCCCCAGTTTGGTCCCCACAATTCTCCCCTCTTCAGATTGCATCAAGGAGAGAGAAAACAGGTCTTTTCTTTTATGTTTTTTAATAAAATACTTTGTATCTCCCTGAGCTGGTGGCCAAGGTAGGAAGATAGGTTGCCACCTCCCAAATGTGATTTCTTTTTCTCCTCCAATCACAAGCCATGCTTTCAAAGCTCATTGTACCACCTGGCCATGAAAGGCCTGAAATTCTTGGATAGAGTAAAGCATCCAGAAGGCCTGCAGACTGCAAGGGCTTCTCTCCAGGAGCAGCTAGGCCTGGTGTTTGGCTTTGCTTTGCATGTCTCTCCAGGAGCTGTAGAGGGTGGATCAAGCACTTGGTTGTAGTCCTCTTCAGAAGGCTGGTGTGATGCAAAGCACCACACCCACCCCTCCCATCATTGCTTCCTTTTTTAAAACATGCTAGTTTGGGGTTTAAAAGGGTAAGAGCAGGCAGCTTAAATCATGCCATTATTTGTGAGCATTCCCTGCCACTTCACTGTGTACACTGCTCATTGGGCTAGATTGTTCTCTCTGTCCTGCAGGAGGAGCTGGGCTTCTTCTTACCAGCCTCTGCCTACCTCCATAGGGTCTGTCTGCTAGCTCAGCTGTTTTTTGTGGAAACCAATCTCTAGGCTGAAATTTATAGTTGCTAGTAGTAATATGGAGACCAGAACTGATGACTTGGGTCATGCTTATGGCTTTCACTTCTTTTCCAGTTTAAGAACTGGAAAGTGGGGAGGGAGATGAGCTTTCCCTTAGAAGTAATGAAAGCACTGCCTTCTTTATTACAGCTGATTTGCATTCAGGATGGTTACCTATCCCTGCTGACAGAAACTGGTGAAGTTCGTGAGGATCTTAAGGTTCCAGAAGGTGAATTGGGCAAGGAAATTGAAGGAAAATACAATGCAGGTGAAGATGTGCAGGTAAAGATATAATAGAGTATTATTTTTGTGAGGTTTTTGAAATTGGGATTTTTTTTTTAAGGCAATTCTATGCAAAGTGATGCCGTAAGAGTTGGTGTGTTCTTGGTTTACTTGTATTTTAAAAAAGACTTTCTAGTCATCGGTAATCTGAAGCTCACTACTGACATTCTTCTCAGCTGTGTGTTTCATGGAGGTCATCCTAGTTCCTCCAATGGTCTGCCAATGGGGGCATGCTCATGCTGATCCTATACAGAAATGGCCTCTGGCCTAGGCCCATCAGTCACCTTGAGGATTTGAATCAGACCATTTTGACTAAGACAGGGAGGTTATTCATTAGAAGGAAGGTTGACCCCAATACCTTAGGAAGACTGTGTCCTGGGATACTAAGATGAAAAAGTGTTGAAGTATAGTTTCATATGATGTGGTTATAAAGCTTAATTTTTTTTTCCTCAACATTTTTATTATTTTTCCTAAAAATTAAACAGGTCTCTGGAAAACAACTTGCTCTTTCAATCCCTTTAGAAACAAGTTGGTTATTCATTGCTACACCCTATTTCAGGTACATCTTTACCAAAAAATTTAAAAACTGAATAGTTGCTGCCAAATACAAAACACGATTTGGGGCTTTGTATATCTAATAGGTTTTAAGAACTGGAAGAAAATATGCCTTAAGCCTTAAGATGACTGGTTCTCCCCCAAATTTAGTCTCAGCTATCAAAATTTAGAGCTGGAAGGGACCACCCCTCATTTTACAGCTGAGGAAACAGATCCCTCAAAAAGCAGAGTGACTTGTTCTAACACTCCCCAAATAACTGATGGATCCTTCTGCCCAATCCTGCCTTTGAAGCAGCTCTGACACTCAGAAGCTTGGGACTATGTTGAAAACTCCTGTGAAGAAAACACCATTTCTGCATTTTTCTTCTCCAGAGTCAGTGCTTCAGTCAGTGTTGAAAACTATCCATTCCCAGATATGCTACCTGCCAAATACTCTTAGGCTGCTTTTGTAGATGGCAGTTGACAGAGGTTCAGTGTTATTTTACAAACCACCCACAGCTCTAACCTGCCTGTTTCTATCCTTCCAGGTCTCTGTCATGTGTGCAATGAGTGAAGAATATGCTGTAGCCATAAAGCCCTGCAAATAAAGGAACCCTCAGGCTGGAGCAAACTGCTTAGGTCTGGCTAAACCCCAGTCTTCACTTTGGTTCTTACTATCACCAAAGCTCTGGCCTTCCCAAGCAACCTTACGCCTTTTTTTGGTTTTGATTTTTTGTTTTTTTGTTTTGTTTCGTTTTGTTTTGTTTTTTTCCCAGAATAGTGCTGGATTCTAGATTAGTTTTGAAGACAACTGGCAATTTAAAAAAAATCATTTAGACTTATAATAATCCATGCGTTTTGTACCTCTGTTTCCTTCAACATTCCTGATAGCTGTTAGTTTATGGGTCCAAGAAACTCAGTAAGATTCTTTTCAGCTGGCATGTTGTAATTTCCTTGAGCAAATAGTTTGAGCTTTAGTTTGATAGAAGATAAACTAAGGTTATAAATGAAGTAATAGTAGTGTTGAAATATCAGATGTTGGTAAAATTAATGCAGCCTAATTTACAACTTATTAACTTAAAATAAGAAAGTCTTACAGAATGGAATAATCACAGTTTAGAACCCTGTGTGCCAAGCACAATTCTTAAGAAACAAAAAAATTCAGTGATTCCAAATTGCCGGTTGCCTTTCAAAAGTTCAAATGGCCACGTGCAACTAACTGTATTACCTCTTATGCTATTCTTTGCCACCTTTTTGGCATACTTATTATAATCTTAATCTATTGTGTCAAAGCCCTGCTTATAGGCAAGGAGGGACATTCAGAATTTTGAGTAAACATTACAAAGCTGGGTTATAAAATGGGGGCGGAGGGAGTAATTAAAGCTAGAGATTTTCACACGAGGCCTTTGTCTTCAGACTGAAAAGTAGAAAAATGCCATTATAGTTGGCTTTTTCTTTTAGCTCTCTTTTTCTGGAAATATTATTAAAAGGAGCAACCAACTCACTAAGATAATGTTTGCAGAACTCACCCATTAAGTAAATGCTTGACTTCTAACAGAATTTTGGCCACTTTAAAACAATATTTGGTAGGGAAACTTTTGTCAAACAAAATGCCAGAAAAAATTTGATTTGTCTTCTTCTACTGACGATTTACACATTTCTCCAAACAAAATCAGATCCATGGATCAAAATGGAGATTTGTGTATGTTAATTTTTAAGTAATCATAGTACATATGTTCTAATTTGCTAGCATCTGCCCCTTCTGTAGTAACCTTTTTTTAACTATTAGTGTGATTTAATTCAGAAACCTAACTAGGAAAGAGCTAAACTAGCAAAAAAAAAAAAAAGTTTAGCTTAAGGTAAGATTACCTTGTGCCACGTTTCTTTAGTGCCCTTTGGTTTAGTCTTAGACTTGTTGCCAGAATTTGAGACGTTTTTTAGAGATGATGGGGGAAAGGGAGGCCAGGGGAATTAAATTTACAAATGATGTACAAATCGGAGTTCATCTTAAAGACTGATTCTGTGCCATCCCTCCTCTCCTGTGCCTTCGTTCTGTCCTCACCTTCTCTCCTCCCCCCATAAGCCCTGTCTTTGTCCTTTAGCGTCTGCATAGGCTCTGCTGCTGCTTCATCTGACCCAAGAAACTATGGGAAATAGCAGTAAGAACAGTCAGCGCTAAGGATTCTATTTCAAATGCAGCTATTTTCCAAATTGTTTGAGGCGAGTAATTTCCATTTATACTTGCTTCATTCTGCATACTTTTAAAACAATCCTCATTGTGCATTCTGCCCGTCCATTTCAAGACACAGCAAGCAGAAAATTATCGGACGTGCAGAGAGGGAACCTGGATAGCCATGAAGATGCCCAAAACCGAATGGAAACTTGAGTGTTGTTTCCCTGGCCACGGCACAGTTAAGTGTTGCTGCTTAATGCTTCCTGGTATTGTTTTCTGCACCTCCTGTCTATAACATTATTATCAATTTGCTGCTAGTTTGCATGGTTGTTCACTGTAGAAAAAACTGCTAAGTGATCAAACATGCTCAGTCAGTGTTAGCAGTTACTGAAATGGCAAGCCAGAATCCAAGTAGAAAATCAACTAGTTTAGCACAAATCCTAAGCTGGCATGCCCTAGTTTTATCTGACATGTTAAACTTCACATAAGTATTTCTAATTGCAATGTAAGGGTGAAAAGTCACACCCCTCTGTATTCCTAACTCACTATCTTGAATGGCAAAAGCTATATTTATGCAGCTAATATTTAGTTTTTAATATAATACTTCCTTGAAGTATTCTCTCAACACTATAAATACTTTTTACTGTTTTATGTATAATCTGTGTGGCTACTTTGAAGGCATTAGGACCATCTATTTCCATGTATCCCTTGATAGAGAAGAGACTCTATAAAACAAGTATTCCATTATTTGATAAAGTTGCCTCTGTTTAAAAGAGGGCAAGGCCCATGGTTTTTAACTTAAAGAACAGAAATGACTGTCTTTCTTTGAAACGAGAAATATTGATGCTAGGAATTCTTCATTCTTAGTATTGTTGCATTATTGGCAGCATATGGTTAAATCTCATTTTCCCATGTGCAAAATATTGAATGCCATGTTGACAGTTTACACAGCATGTGGTATAGCCTGTTTGTCTCCAGGTATTTTATCAATTTGATTTGCAGTATTAACCAATGAGCTCAGTAAATTTTAAGGGGAATGTTTCCTCATATAGCAAACTAGGTAATAACTTTTTTAATCATACTTTATTATTTGCTTAAAATTTTTATAAGATTACCTTAGGAGTTGAAACTATTGCTCTCCAATGTAGCATTTGCATCATAAACATAATGGTGATACCTCTTTCTCCCACTCTTAAGGGCATCAGTCAAATCCAAGATTGTTACTAATATAACATTTAATTTTTTTCATTTGTAGCACTAATTTTTAAATGAACACTCTACACTCCCAACCAACTATTGTTGCCAGGACACAATGTCGATAAAACTTTAAATAGATGCTGCGATAAGACAGAAAATTGTGTAGGCTATAAAATTATGGATATATTGTTATTCTGAAAGTTGCCATTTTTATGGCACAGTGTGTGTGTGTGTGTGTGTGTGTGTGTATGTGAATATAGATTCACACACATAGCCTTGTGTATTTTTGTTCTTTTTGAAGTCTTTCCAACTCTAAAGTACTGTAGTCTGTTAGTGCCTCAAATGTTGGTAAATTTTCCTTTATAGCCTTTCCAGTCCTTCTCTGTGTTTTGGGTCTTGATGGTTTCTCAACTGGAATATTTCTAGTTGGAGCTTGTTTGGAGTGCATTGTTCTCAGGGCTCTTTTTGCTAAGTTGAAATTAGCTGATGTTTAGTTATTTTAATAACTGCAAGTACATTGCAGAATTTCCCTAAATCAGAATCCCTTTCATTTGTTCATGGTGCGTTGTAAGTATTTGACCTTAGCAGGCTGTAAATTTCGTTCCAAAATAGAAAGGAATCACATTGGGGATGGTGGTAGTCACTGTATTGGAACCTCATCTCCAGTAGTGTTTACTCTAGAATGGAATTCGATATAAGGGAATTCTGCTTTAGACCCTCTCCAAGGAAGTTTACTTAGTAAAGTGTCTAGAGCACTTAATTATGAGGGAAATCCATCCATAGTGTAGATTCCAAAGCTCTTGTGTTGAGTGACTTTGAGATTAGAGCTATTGGCTAGAGGGATGATTTAGAAAGTGGCTTCTAAATTTAACTTGTTCTGAGGATAAGTAAGATGGTAGCATTATCCTTCAGTACTTTTAACTTATAACCTATCAAGGCAAATTTAAGTGCCTCAAAAAATGTTGTGCTTTCTAATGAGCACATTTCCCATAGTGTAGAGGACACACAGAGCTCTGAGCTGGCTGTGTCCACTGTAAGCGGCTGGGAAGATGCACTAGTTGCCAGACTGCATTTTCTCCCTTGGTGAGAGAAGTACCTTACATGTACTAGAAATGAAGGTTTTCTCACTTACAAAAAGTTCCCAAAGCTTTGCTTTTACATTGGGAAACTTGGATCTCAGGCAGGTTTTTGAGGACATCACTGGGGAGATCCTATGTGGTGACTGCCTTGCCTAATAAAACTATTAAATTCATTCATGAATTCTCTTGTTAACAACTGTGTTTGGGGCTGCTAGGAGTGGTTCTGTGGGTTGTGGTTAATATCCACCATAATTAAGACAAGCTCAGGTTAAGACAGAATGTTTATTGTAAATCTGTAGTAATAAGATAGCTTTGTGTTTGAATTATTACTTTTGTCTCATCATGTATTCATAAGTATAATTTATAAACAGGCAGGGGAATATACTAGTTAAAATGACTGAATAAATACAGTAACATTTTGCTAGTAACAGTTTTTTGTCTTAGAAGAAATAATCTTGGCTTTGAACTGGATACATCAGTGTGTTTTAGATATATCTTAAGATACTTTCAATATCATAAGGTCATCAGGATGAAGATCATAATTGTAAATTTTATGTTTCACCAGTAATTACCAGTGTTAGTGTTTTTGTTAAACTCACAAAAATTATTGAAATCCTTTGAAATATAGGTGGTGAACTCATTAACTATCATTTTATATCTATACTGTTGTTCCATTTTTACTTTTTTAAGTTATGAAAAGTAAAAATAAAGCAAAACTGAAGGTTTGTGTTCTTGGTGTGTACTTTTTTCCTTCTTGATTAGTATGTACTTCCCAAATTTAAAACTGTTCAAACTAAAGTCTTGGTTATAGAAGTTGAAGTGAAATAATGCTTACACTGTTGTCAAGTTTTAGTAAAACTCAGAACAAATATTTTACACTTTTGGCTATTTTTACTTTCTAGCCATACTTGAAGGCATCCTAGCAGTTATAAAGGATCTTCTGAAATGTACTTCCTCCTTTTAGAATCCTTGATCTCCTCTATCACCCAGGCAGCTCTGGTACCCCTGTCAGCATGAGACCTTTCCTGATGTCCCTGACGTTGTTAGTGCTCATCTCTCACAGATTATCACATACACACTTAACCTGTCTACATTCCCCCTTTGCCTTGTGCAAAGTGGGCTTATCAAGCCAGATCTCTGTATAACATGACTAACACTGAAAGAATAGGGATTTTTCTGTTTTCTCTGAACAATTTTTCCTGCAGCTAAAAATGGTGGCAAAATTAACTTTCTTAGTGCTTGACAAAGCATACATATACTGAAAAGGGATGTGATGCTGCGTTTGTAAGCTTCAGGCATAATCTTTAGCTTGAATTTTGTCTCCCATCCAAGGGACATGGGTTTTCTGGTGACTTGCCAAACAGCATGTTGATCAGTTACTTAGATAAATCATATACACTCTAAACAAAAACATTTGTCTGTATACTCTTTGCCAGTTTTCAAGCTTTGACAAAAGAGTTATCCATCAAATGGGATCTTATAGGGAAAGTTAAAAATAGTTATAAAATACTGTGTTTCACAATGGTGGATGAAGGTGTATTTTTGGATAAAACCCTTCCTTGCAAAAGGAAGGCCAAGAAGCATAGAATCTTCAAAATGGCAGCTTCTAAGAAGACTGAAAAAAGGAATTAGCTCCAATTTGAATGTCAGCATCATAAGTGCCCAGTACCCCGAAAGTGTTCTAAATCTACTGATCCTGGAGTTTGTATGAGCCCAGAAAGACCTTTGGAAATTAGCACTCAAAAGTCTGGTTGCATTTTGTTTGTGATCTAAATGTGGTCTTTGGAGAGGAGAGTGCTCCATGACAGCCTGTTGTCACCTGCTTGACAATGAGCTAATCTTTGGGTAAATTTGCAGCAAAAAAAAAAAAAGCCGTAGCCTACTGCAGTTACACCTCCTAATTCAGTTTTGTACAAGATTGGACTACTAACAGATTTCTACCTCTTTTGTATATCTGGTGGATTATTTAAATTTATTTCACATTTTGAAACAAAGAAAATTAGATTATGCAATATAATTTATAAAATCAGAAAATCCTGTCATTTGCAATATTGACCATTCAAAAAGTAATTTTTCGTTAAGCAGTGTACTTCAGTGGAGCAAAGCTTAGAAGAAATTTAATCTTTTATTTGTATAGTGTAAAGTATTAATATACAATTAATGATTCCTCAGTAAAGTTAGAAAGCTAAAACCATTTGCTTTTCTATTCATCTCACTGCTTTTAAAGAATAGTTTCAGCTTAGAGAATTTAGAAAAATAAAATGAGAGTTTAAATGTATGTATAGAATTCCATGGTGATTTATTTCCTTTCATTTTGTATAGCTCTCCATCTAAAATATTTTGCAATTAATATATAGGTTTTTCCATTCACCAACTGTTAATTCTTAGCACATTATAATTACAGAAAAGTAACTGATTCTCATTTTCATTTGTTTTATACTGAAGATAAAATAATTAATGAGGAAATTCACATATTGAATGTTAATGATTAAAATTTACAAATATGGGGGCAGCTAGGTGGCACAGTGAATAGAGCACCAGCCCTGGAGTCAGGAGAACCCGAGATCAAATCCGGCCTTAGACACTTAACGCTTATTAGCCATGTGACCTTGGGCAAGTCACTTAACCCCAATTGCCCTGCCTTCCCCCCTACAAAAAGCAAAAAAAAAAAAAAATTCAGAATGTGATCATCTTAAGGCTAAGTGGAGTAGTCTGGCAAAAGCCTGGAGTCAAAGGTGAGGATTCTGATTCTTTAGCACAATTGCGAACGATAAGGCCCCAAAAAGCAAAAGTTGATGTGGTCAAAGCAGCCATGATTGAAAACAAAAATAAACTTCTTTGACAATGTCATTAAGCATCAAATGGGCAGTGTGCTGCCTGCCAGCAGAGAAAATGCAGAGTCAGATTAGATTCTTTCAGGTAAAAGAAGCCAGGCAAGACCTGAATGCTATCTGGGATGTTAAGAATGGAGAGGAGTCAGGCAGGGTTGGCAGATATTGTGAAGAACACAGGCTAATAATGCACGGAGAGAGACTAGCAAAGTCGGCCTGGCAGTACTGAACACAGATTGGCTTTGGGAATTAAGGCCAGGAACAAATGGAAAATCAAGTCTATGAAGACGGTCTTTCCAGGGAGCTCATTTATATACTGGTTTTCCACTGTCACAGATATCTAGGTCCAGGAACAGATGTGGAGGGAAGACAGTACAGTTCTGTGCCATATTTAAATTTCTACTGGTGTCATTTTGTAAATTTCTTAATTTCTAGGGCACTTAAAAGTTAACTGGTGCTCTGAAAGGTAAATGCAATAGGTTACCTAAATCTAGGGCCAAGCATCTTTTAACAAGATGGAATCAAATTCACTCATTTCCATTAAGGGGAAGTCTCTGCTGTCAGAAAACTCCCTGTGCTTTAGAAAACATTAAGTTGTGCTCACCAGTGTGGGTTCATATAAAAATAATATCTAATAGGGAAATTGGCAACAATTAAAGGAGAAAAGAAAGAACTACTTAAAAGACAAAATACTTAACATTACAAAGTTTATAAGGAATAGGCAATAACAGAATATAACTTGATTATTTGGAAATGTAGTATGCAGCCTCTTTGTCTATACTGAGGTATAATTATAAATTATTTGTAATTCAGTCCTTTGGCATGTAGTACATGGTAGCTGGCCTGAAGACATTTACTTTGGCCCACTTAGTAAGGAAAATAATACTCTTATCTATGCTCAAATTCTTACTGCTAGCTCTTGAAACATATTTTCCTACATGGGAACTCACACATAACTAGTTCCTACCTAACTAGAAGAGAGGGTATACCTACTTAGCAATAGATAGTGGGTGGTGTTCTCAAGTAAACAGTTGTTGCTTTATCTTGAACTGTGCCTCAAGGGAAATTGAAGTATAACTGTAACCCAGCCATGGCTCTTCTGCCTAAACCCAGGGTGGCCTGGTATTAGTTTACAAATAGTGACAGATCCTTATCCTTAGAATAGAATATCAGACTGGAAACTCATTTGTTCTTTGTTTCAGTGCTGAAGCTTTTGTATGGCTTCAGAAATGTCCTTATGAGTCCCAGATTCCATGCCAACATGTTATTGCCCCGCTTGAAAGCTAAGTGTGGTGGCATTTGGGGCAGGTACATGCATGCATACTTGCATGTATGGTATCAGGGTCTAGAAGAGCCCTTAAAAATGAAAACTTATTCTTGACCCAGTTTATGTTATTTGAAAAACGTGTTATATTCTATTTCTAGGCACTGGATGCATATTTTTTCTAAAAGCACTAAGAATCAAAGGAATGTGTGAAATTGTGTTATTCTCAACAAATATGTACAAGCCAAAGATATTAAATATTTTCAATAATATTCTATTTCTCACACACACTTCCGCCCTGCTCCCCCCCCCCCCCACACACACACAATGAGTTTAGTGGGTAGGGTGGAGGTGGGAATGAAAATAGTAGATGTTTGCAGCCTGAGCAACCTTTAGGGTGGCCAGCATTGATGCTGCAGCCTCTTAGGAAGACCCTGTTACCTGGTGGACAACTCAGATATGCTTCCCTGCTGGATAATTAATACAGTGACATCCAGTTATTACCGCATAGGAGTAAATAGAGCAGCACTTGAGCTATTGGACTTAAGGGTAGGACTTAAAGGTCCCAGGTTGGGAGTTAGGGGAGGTGAGGCAACAAAGGACAACTCCCAGTGGGAAAGGGACTATTGAGCAGGAGTGGCAATATATATGGTAGAAATTCAATTCAAATTGAGCATGTTTCAGTATCATAGAAACAAATAGAAATGCAGATCTGAAGAAAACAGAAGACAATGGAATGAATATTTGAACATCACCTCAGATCCTAGTTAAAGATCTCTAGCACAGTACATGAGAATGTTTCCTGAGTGCATGATTAACCAAGGATGTGCAACGCTGTGGGACTTGCACGTTTATTAAAAGCTCCCATTCTGCCCAGATGAAATCACAGGTGAAGTCCTGTGCTTTCAGGGCACATTTTAGGGAAAGGCAAGAGATGAGTGTGGGAGAAGGCAGCAAGGATGATGGGCCACAGTGATACTTTATGGGAATCAATTGAAGGAACTAAGAATGGTGAACCTGGAGAAGAGAATGGCAGCCATATTTTCAGGACTGTTGAGTGAAAGAGAGATTCAACTTGTTCTTTTTGGCCCCAGAGGATAGAACTAGGAGCAGGAAAAGTTGCAAAAAGACAGTGATTTGCTGAAAGGAAAAAGCTTTCTAACAACTAGATGGCGTCCATTCAGAACTAAAGGTCAAGGATGGGCTGGAGCAGGGTGTCAGTGGTCACTTTTCCCAGAGAGATGAGCAACAAATCTCGAAATTCACAGTTTTCCAAAAGCATGAAACACATCTATGCTGTCTGTCTAAAAGAACATTATGGCCCAAGTTCCTCTTTGGAAAAAGTGAGATCTTCACAGAATAATTGCATTAAAAAATGGAATTAAAATGTAACCAAAGGTGCTATATCTAAAGGATGGGGAATATAGATATTTTTAGGAATAGCACCAGGAAAACCTCTGAATGAACTTTCATATATGGTTGATTTATAGTTCAGTCATTTTTCAGTTGTATACAACTTTTCATGACCCCATTTGGGGTTTTCTTGACAAAGATACTGAAATAATTTTGCCAGTTCCTTCTCCAGCTCATCTTACAGATGAGAAACCGAAGCAAACAGAGTTGGATAATTTGCTTGGGGTCACACAGCTAGCTAGAGTCTGAGGCCAGATTTGAACTCAGAAGATGTCTTCCTGGCATGCTATGCACTGTGCCACCTAGCTGAAGCCATGCATAACATCACAAGCTCAGAGATAGCTCAGCAAGGCAGGGATTGTGTCTCCCTGCTCTTAGGCAGTGTCACAGGGCTGTGCAGCAAACTCACCAGACTTCCAGGGGGTTATACCATAGAAACACATTTTACACAAGATCTCTTGGGGGGAAAATTTTGTTTCATGAAATGCATTTTATGGATAGATGGAGCATTTGAGAATAGCAGTTATATTCAGCATTCTGATACTAAAAACATCTTAAAGTTGGAGGGAGGTTCCCCAGGGGTGAAATTATTTAACCAAGTCCCAAAGTATAGTAGGATGACATAAAGAGAGAACACTCAAAAAGTTTAACATATGGAGATCTTATTACAGTACCCAGACCCTGGGTAGGCTTGAGAAAGAATTACTAGGAGGAGAGGAAAGGGAGAGGTAGAATGGGGAAATTTTTCTTACATAAAAGAGGCACACAAAGAAGAGCTTTTATGATGAAGAGGAAATGGGGGAGGGGTGGCAAGTAATACTTCAATCTTACTTTCATCAGAATTGGTTCAAAGAGGGGAGAATATATATACACAGTTGGGTATAGAAATCTACCTTACCCAATAGGGAAATAGGAAAGGAAGGGGATAAGAAATAGAGGGGGTGCGATGGGGGGAGGTGATGAAAGTAAGTCAGTGGTCAGAATCAAAACAGACTTTTCAGGGGGATGGGAGAGAGTGAGAGAGAGAGAGAGAGAGAGGAAAGTAAAATGTAGAGAATATACAGTAATCAGAACCATGAATGTGAATGGGATAAGCTCACCATCAAATGGAAGCAGATAGATTAGAAACCGGAATCCAACAATATGTTGCTTACAAGAAACACACTTAAAACAGAAGGACACACACAGAGTTAAAATGAAGGACTGGAGCAGAATCTATATTTTTCACCTGAAGTAAAAAAAAAAAGGAAAGCAGGGGTGGCAATCATGATCTCAGACAAAGTAAAAGCAAAAATAGACCTAATTAAATAAGATAATCAGGGAAACTACACTTTGTTAAAAGGAACCATAGATGATGAAGCAATATTTTTAAAAATTTATAATTTTTCTGCTAAAAGCCTCATATTTTTTTTTTTTTGCTTTTTGGAAGGCAATTGGGGTTAAGTAACTTGCCCAAGGTCACATGGCTAGGTTTTTTTGTTTGTGTGTGTTAAGTGTCTGAGGCCAGATCCAAACTCAGGTCCTTCTGACTCCAGGGCCTGTGCTGTACTCACTGCGCCACCTAGCCGCCCCCTAAAAGCCTCATTTCTCAAATATATAGGGAACTAATATACATATATATATATATATCTCAAATATGTAGGAAACTGAGTCAAATTTATAAAAATAAGAGCCAATTTCCAATTGATAAATGGTCAAAGGATATGAACAAACAGTTTTCAGAAGAAGAAATCAAGGCTATCTATAGTCATATGAAAAAAAAATGCTCTAAGTCACTATTGATTAGAGAAATACAAATTAAAACAACTCTGAGATACCACCTCAGACCTATCAGAAATGACAAATATTGGAGGAGATGAGAGAAAATAAATAGATAAACTGTTGGTGGAGTAGTGAACTGGTCCAACCATTATGGAAAACAATTTGGAACAGGGACCAGAAAATACTAAGGTTCAGGGCAGAGTTGTCTGGAAAGAATTCGTGAACTCAAGCAGTCTTCTAATCAAGTGGCAAAAAGTGTATTATAACACTAATAAAGGTAAGTAGAACTCCTCTAAGAGACTTGCAACCTGGGGGCGGAGCCAAGATGGTGGAGTAGAAAGAGTACTTCGAAGGTGCTCTTCCCCCAGACCACTTCCAAACTATGTAAAAGGGGACTCTGAACAATTTCTGGAACCCCAGCACCCACAGAACGACAAAGAGAAGCTAACCTCCCGCTGAGGACAGCCCAGCAGCCCTGCAGGGAGCAGCCAGCACAGCACTCTGGGAGCCAATAGCCCAGTGCACGGGGAGCCAAACCCAGGTCCCCGTGAGCCAAGGTTTTAGCCCCAGGGCAGCTGGGCCAGCAACCGGCCAAAGGGACCCAGAACACCAGCAGCTGTGGCGATTCCAGAATTATCAACACAGACATGCCTAGGACAAAGTGAGAGGTTAGTGCCCTATGGACTTTGGGACCAGTATTTGAGGAACGCCTCAGCTTCCTCACCTGGGGGCTAGAAGCCACTGAGGAGACAAGGCACACTCGCCATTTTGCAGCCCCCGTGGAAGCTTCAGCTCCTGGGCTGCGAACTGTAGGGAGATCCAGTGATCAGTCTTGGGGGTTAATCACTCTTGCTTTAACCTGCTTGGATCTGGATTGTGATCTGGGGGGGAGGTCTGGGGTGGGCATCCAACTTGCCAGAACCGGAAGTTGTGAAGACCCCAATGTTTGGGACAGAAACTCCCCTGTCTGGTGGCAGAGTCCTACTGTGGCAACAAGCCCAAAAGTCAAGTAATTAAGTGGCAACATGCCTAGGCAAAGGAAATAAAATAAACAGAAAAAATGCAACATTAGACTCCTATTTTGGGGGCAAAGAGGATCAAAGCATGGAACAGGAGGAGGACTATGAGGTCAGAAATCCTGCTCCAAAAGCCCCAAATGAAAATATGAGCGGGTTACAGGCCATAGAGGACCTTAAGAAGGATTTTAAAAATCAAATAAGAGAAGTGGAGGAAAAATTGGGAAGAGAAATCAGAAGGATGCAGGAAAAGTATGAAATGAGGGTCAACAGCCTGAAGGAGGCCCAAAAGGGCAATAAGGAGAAGAATGTCTTAAAAAGCCAAATTTGCCAGATGGAGGAAGAATCTCAAAAGCTCACTGAGGAGATTCATTCCTTCAGAGTTAGGCTGGAGCAAATGGAAGCTAATGACTTTATGAGAAATCAAGATGCTGTTAAACAGATCCAAACAAATGAAAGAATAGAAGGCAATGTGAAATATCTCATGGGAAAAACCACTGACCTGGAAAATAGATCCAGGAGAGACAATTTAAAAATTATTGGACTACCTGAAAGCCATGATCAAAGAAAGAACCTAGAAATCACCCTTCAAGAAATTCTCAAGGAAAATTGCCCTGATGTTTTAGACCCAGAGGGCAAAATAGAGGTTGAAAGAATCCTCAGATCACCTCCTGAAAAAGATCCCAAAAAGAAAACTCCCAGGAATATTATAGCCAGGTTCCAGAATCCCCAGATCAAGGAGAAAATACTACAAGCAGCCAGGAAGAAACAATTTCAATATTGTGGAAACACAATCAGAATAGCCCAGGACCTGGCAGCTTCTACACTGAGGGATCGAAGGGCATGGAATATGATATTCCAGAGGGCAAAAGAGCTGGGATTGAAGCCAAGGGTCACCTACCCAGCAAAACTGAGTGTTTTGTTTCAGGGGAAAATATGGTCATTCAGTGGAATAGAGGACTTTCAAGCATTCTTGAGGAAAAAACCAGAGTTTAATAGAAAATTTGACATTCAAACACAAGAAGCAAGAGATGCTTGAGAAGAGGTGTACTGAGGGGCAGCATGATTTAATGTTTAGAAAGCCAGCTCAGAATCAGGAAGACTCAGGTTCAGATCCTGGCTCTGACACACACTGGTTGTTGTTCTTTGTTTTTGAAGAGGTCCAATGATATCACAAGGTGATGACTCGCTCATGAATTGGATTTAAGTGTGGAAGAATTGCACAGATTCATCAGCCTCAATCCATCTGCCAGACTAGAAGTTCAAAAGCAAAACAAAACTCAAGATGACTGGTGATGGCCCAGGATGTAGTGGATGACCTTGGTGTCTTAGATGTCTGAACAAACTCTAAACACTCCACAGTACCTGTTTCAGCTGCCATCATTGCTATTTGAACAAATTGTTCAATCTACACAGCATGTGAAGATACTCATTGGATGACCCTGAGAAAGCCACTTAACTTCTCAATGCCCCAGTCAACTTTCTAAGAGGAATTTTACTCAGAGGGAGTTCCCTGTAATGATGAAATCACAAGGGAGGGGAGATGGAAATGAAGTACTAACCTCTACTTGACAGCAAAGGTGATATAAATAAATGAAAAACATAAATAAATGTTTTTATAGTTGTAAAAAAAGAGAGAGAGAGAGACTTGCAACCTAACAGGAGTGATGTAAAGCTTATATAGGAAACATTCAATGAGTGTTGTGCCAAGTATGCTAATTAGGTGGTAAACATACAGTTTTTATACCTAATACACAGAAGTCATTCACTACTGGCATGGCATCGGGTAGAGGGAGAGGTTCTTAAGGGATCTGTACATCTGTGTCTGTAACAAGATAGTTTTGGGAGTTGATGCCTACTGCTTGACTTCTGGATTGTGTATGGTAACTATGGGAATCAATATATTATAGTTCTGCTGGTACAAGATAGTCCTGTTCATACAAGGGAAATTCTACAGAGGTCAGCTCGTTCCTGTAGCAGGGAAAAATAGTTTGCCTCATTGGGCCCTCTTATGAGTTATCGCCAGATATAGAGTTTTGGGGCTGGGGAGAGGTATAGTCCTAGGGCTAGGGTCTAAGCACAAGTACCCCCTCAGAATCATGACCTTCTTGCTTTGTCTGGTTAGTAGCTTCCAAAAGCACCCTAGTTCTCACTGCACAGCCAACCATGATGTATTTCATACTCCAAATCAGAGGGAAAGCCACTTGTATTACTTATCATCATATCTTTCTAGAAGCAAGGATTCCCCTTCCCACCTTGCCCATCACATCTGGATTTTTGCACTAGCCTCCTTTCTGCTCTCCCAGCCTCCAATATTTCCTAACTCTAATCTTATACTCTGCTTCAAGAAGTAATCTTACCAAAATATTACTTCATTCTCCTTGTTTTCAAGCCTTTCAATAATTTCCTCTTATCTACAGAATAAACTCCAGACTCCTTAGCTGGGAGTTTGTCCTTCTACACTTTGGTCCCTACCTTCCTTTCCAATTTCCAAATGGAACTCTATTCCAGCCAGAACATTCCATTAAATTAATACTACAAACATTTGCATTCCCACTCTGGTACCTTTTTTTCCTCATGAGCCCCCTGCCTGACACAGCCTGCCATATAACCCTTATTCTTACAAATTTGAAACAGTTGCCTATATATCTTAAAAATTAGTTGCTACAAAGACTTTTTTCCCCATGTACCTGTTTTTCTTCTCCTTTTAGCCACAAAATTTTAATTTTATGCAAATTGTCCATTTTACCTTGTATATATCTTGTTTCATCACAATTTTTTTTCTCTCCATAGATCAGACAAGTAATTTCTTCCTTCTCTAATTTGTGTATGATGTTATCCTTTATGTCTAAGTCATGGAACTTCCTTTAGTATATGATGATAGTATATGATAGTTGGTCTATACACAATTTCTGCCAGAGTGCTTTCCAGCTCTCCCAATAGCTTTTGTTCATAAGTGAGCTTGTACCTCTATGACTGGGATCTTTGGCTTATCATGCACTAGGCTTCTATGCTACTTTGATTCTGTAAATTATGTACCTTATCTGTTATATGGATCAATCTCTCTATTTCTTACCCAATGCCAAATTGTTTTGATGATTATGGCTTTTGTAATGTAGATTGAGATCTGAAACTCAAATCAAGTAAGAGTTAGAAACTCTTCCTTCCCACTTCCTTCCCACTTTTCCCTTAACTTCCTTTGAGAATCTTGTCCTTCTGCTCCTCTAGAAGATAATTGTTATTTTTTCTAGTTCTATAAAGTAATTCTTTGGTAGTTTGATTGGTATGACACTGAATAAGTCAAAGAATTTAGGTAGTATTTTTATTTGTATTATACTGGCTCGGTCTACCCATAAGTAATATCTCTCTGGTTATTAGATCTGTGTTTAGTGTAGGCTGTTAATTTAATTTAGAACCGCTATATATTTATAATAATTTCTGTATATTTTAGCATTCTATTTTTTTCCTATGTGTTATTTTCATCTTCCTAACTAGACCATAAATTCCTTGAGGAAAGAGACTATGTCTTATTCTTCTGATAGTATTCTTCACAGCTGCTAATAGAGTGCCAAGCCACATGACTGGTTTTCAGTAAATACGTTTGGATTATTAAAGAAGTGATTTTTTTTTTTTGGCAAGGCAATTGGAGTTAAGTGACTTGCCTAAGATCACACAGCCAATAAGTATGTTAAGTGAGTGAGACTGGATTTGAACTCAGGTCCTCCTGACTCCAGGGCCAGAGCTCGATTCACTGCCTCACCTAGCTGCCCCCAAAAGTGATTTCTTGCCTCCCTAGTCATTTGTCCAAGAATATGCCACCTTTTTCCCCTTTGTTTGAATACTGGTGCACACAGTACTCAGAACTACCTTTTGTCTCCCAAAACTTGGAATTCCTCCATGGTATTTCTTTTGCCATTTTTTTTCTGTTACATCTGACATCATAACATGTGACCTTATGAAGATCACAGTTGAATGCAATAAATATTTATTAAGCCATTGAATGTTCTGTGAATAAGAAAAAAATTATGTCAAACAGAGCCATTTTTAATTTTAAAAACAAAAAGAAAAAATAGGGAAAAATAAGTTAAATGCAATCCAATCAAAAGCCAGCATTTATTAACAACTTAGTAGCTGTAAGATACTACTAAATGCTGAGAATTCAGACAAATTATGAGAAAGTTCCTGTCCTCAAATACCTTACATTCTGGAATACGACATGTAAACAAGGCATAGTAATACTGAAGTAATATAAAGCTTCAAAGTTAGCATAGTATATGGCACTTGTTATCAGAGTTGCACAACTCTCTGAAATAGGTGCTATTATTATGCCCCTTTTACATGAGGCTCAGTGACTTGCCCAAGGTCTTAGCTAGTAGGTGTCATGGGTGAGATTTTGAACCCAGACTTTCCTGTCTCTAAGTCAACTCCACTATGCATAACTACTATGGGGATCAAAAAAGGTTTCCCTAAAGAAAAGACACATAAGCTGACCCTTGAATAGAGGTAGGAACTCTAGGGAGTGGAGCCAAGGAAGGAGTGCATTCCAGGCAAAACTGATGGAGGGCCAAATGGTAATTAGGTCAGTCTGAGAAAAAAAGAATTACAGAACCAAGTAAAACATATTTTTATACAATAAAACAAATGTTATGGTCAGTATTAAGATCTTGTCTCCTTAGTAAGTAGCAGAAAAACAGTGGTCTGTTGAATATAACCAGTCCAAAAAAGGTGTTTATTCATTTCATAATTGCCTCAAATTTAGCATATTCTAAATTCAGAGTGGAAATGAAAGGACAAATAAAGGCAAGTGTCCGAGTATGGACCTGGGAACACTGAATTCACTCAGTGCCTCCTGAAACTCATAGTGATTAGAGAGATTGCTTCAGACTAATGAAATTAGTGCCTGAAGAAGATGCTCTAATTAATATCTGCTGACAGCAGAGTCCTTGAGGCATTCTACAAACTTGTAAGCATTGCCCTGTAATGGAACTATTGTCTACAAAGAGCCAGGACTTTAAGTCAGAGGATCTGGGATAAAACCCAACCCTGGAATCTCTGGGCTATGTGACCTTGGACTAAATCAGTTTTCTTGTCCCGGCTTCACTTTCTTTATCTGCAAAATGGGGGAAAGGGAGTGTTAAGAGGCTCAAACATTTAAAGCTGGAAGAAAACTTCTTGTTCATTCTTCCCAACCCCCTTATTTTGCAGATGAAGATCTGGGGCTCAGAGAGCTAACTGACTTTCCTAAAGTCATACACTGATAAAGCCAGGTCCTCTGATTCCAAATCTGATCCTTTTATTAGAATTTGACTTAATTACCTTAATTAGGTGCTTTCTAGATGTAATCATAAGATCTGGGTTCCAGGAAAGTGTCTTGGGGAGCACAATACCCCTGACAATTTGAGGGGTATCAAGTGTCCCTTTCACATTGGTTCTGTTTAGCTTTCACTATAGAAGCCGGAACATGGGAATTTAAGACTCCAGCATGAGGAATTTAATGTTCTAGGCACCAAAGGAAATGAAAAAATTTTAATATTAAAAGAGATTTACTATCAAAAGATCATTCCTTCTATTCACCCCTCCCTAAACAAACCCTTGAGGTCTGATTCAAGCTAAAATTTAGCTGGACTTGTCAGAGGAAAATATACCCCCTCTTTAGATATGTTCTAAAAGATCCTAAATCGAACATCGTTATGTATGGCCCTACCAATGGCCTTCCCAGAGTTTAACTTGTGTTCCACACAATCAACTATCTGATGGAGAAAAAAAGAGGAAGAGGAAGAACTAGGATGTATTTTCTCAAATAGATTTTTCTTCCTTCCTTTCTTTCTTTCTTTTTGGAGGGGGGAGGGCAGGGAAATTGGTGTTACATGACTTGCCCAAGGTCACATGCTAGTAAGTGTTAAGTGTCTGAGTCTGGATTTGAACTCAGGTCCTCCTGACTCCAGGGCTGGTACTCTATTCACAGCACTACCTAGCCGCCCCAAATAAATTTTTCTTACTAATTTACTGGAAACTAGAGCAAGGAACTGGTTAACAAGAAAGAGGTAGATAATGACAAAAGTTGGAGTGGTATTGGAAGAAGAGAATCTCCAAAAACATGCTGAATTGAACCTTTTATTCCAGATTGTTTTCTTATATATCCCTATTAAAATGTAGTAACACCAATGTAAATGTGGGGACTGAATCAATAGCTCAGTTACCCTAGCCTAAAGTAACTAACAAGATACTATATGCCCTGGTACCTAAACCAGGTGAGAACACCTATACTTAATCAATAAATGAGTTTAGATTAGGTGCAACAAGTCCGTGATTAATTTAGAAGTACTTGAAAGCTATTGAACAGAATGAAGTGTTGTTGCACGTGGAGTACATTGGTTTGGTTGAAGAGGGTTTTTGTGAGAATCAAATGAGATATTTGTAAAGCACCTAACACAGTACCTGGAACATCATAAGCACTATATAAATGATAGCTATTATAATGATGGCTGACGATGATGATGACAACGATGACAACGATGCTCTACAGGGTTGTATAAAACCAGTAAGCTATTTTAGAACCAGGGATTTGAGTTTCTAATAGCAGAGAGGTCTGTCTCAGCTAAATCCCTGAAGGGGAATGACTTTTGAAGGGGGAGAAAATGAGTCTCTTCTTCCCTTCAGTTGGCTGGAAGATGGCCTTGTGAACCTGAAGTATCAAAGGATTTGTAATTTTTGATTTCTAATTTTTGTCATATTTTTAGCAGCATATAGGACAACCCCAGCTATAATGAGGAAAGTTAGCTTCACAACTCTACAAGGAGCCCAGTAAAAATGCTACACTGTGCCTAAGGAGTACTTCATTAATACCACTAAGAAGGGAAGAAAAAGATTTCTGGCAACCAGGAGCTGTGATTTTACCCCTTGGCCACATGTACTATCTGTCCTTCAGCCCACTTACCCCTGAACTCTGTATGTATTGGTGGTGAGAGACTTCGGGAGGAATGCTTTGTACCAACTATTCTTACAATACTCTCTTAGTAAATAACCCTTTCTAAAAGTTTGTTGTTTTTTTAAGTCTGGTTGCTATGGGATAGGCATAATCAGAAGGAGCATACCAATGGGGGCTCATAAACTTTAGTACTAGAAAACCAATGAGTCCTGTGGATTATAGATATTATTACCCTCATTTTATGATGAAGAGCCTGAGGTACAGAGAAGTAAATTGTCCAATGGTACATAGCTGGAATGTATCAAAGATGATTTCTGAAACTTCAGGTCTTCCTGTCTTTATTCACATCAAAGGAATGTTGTGAGGATTAAATGAGTTAATATATTTTTAAAAGTTCGTAAAAATAGATATACAAATGTTGTTATTATTGTTATTAACTCCCAACTTTCTCTCAAATGATAATGATAATAAAGCATATTATAAAATTTGACCAACACACTTATTGATCTTCCCAAATTAACTCCAAATGAATCTGCAATGCTGCAAGCATACACTCTATTCCATGAACAATACATTTTAGCTTTGAAAAAAAATCTTCATAGGGGCGGCTAGGTGGCATAGTGAGTAAGAGCCCTGGCCTCGGAGTTGGGATGACCCGAGATCGAATTCAGAAAATGAGCACCCACACATAAATAATGACTGGCCGTGTAACCTTGAGCAAGTTACTTAACCCCAATTGCTTTAAAAAAAGAAGAAGAAGAAGAATCTTCAGACAAGTTGGGCTTGATTTGAGCACCTTTGAAAGCTTCTACCTTCTAAGGTAAACAAGAATCTTGCAGGGATCCTGGTTATTTGGAAATCCTTCTTAAATTGCTTTTAGGTCTCCCTTGTTTAAACAGCTTCATCAGACAGTAACTTGTCATAGCAGGGGAAGTCCATCAAGAGCAAGGCTCTTGAGGTTCAGTGCTGGAAGGAACGTTAAGGGTCATTTAGTCTAATATCCCCTTTTTGCAGTTGAGGAAACCAAAGCCCAGAGAAGAGAAGCACTTGCTCAAAGTCACCCAAAAGTCATAAGTAACTGAGCTCAGATTCTAACCCAGGTTCTCTGACTTCAAGATCTAACAAGCATTCTAATCTTGCTGCCTCTAACTATATGTACTATATTGCTGGTCTCCATTGTCCCTAGTGACATCATAATGAAATACCCACTGATCTCTTCTCCACAGACAAGCCCTAAGTTTTGGGAAAAGTCAATAAATCTAGGAGGGGCTAAAACCTTCCCATTTTACACAAACTTTGAGAAGCCTGTGTCCCCATTTAGGTTCCTGCCCTTCACTCCACCTTAGTTGAAATTAGCCTAAACTAGTGGGTTAGGCAGAACAACAAAATCTTCCATAGGAAATTAGTTTCTGTACTGTGTCCCAGGTCAGTGATTTCTTGGCCTTCTAGATGGAAGTCTGGGGACTCAGCTTAGCCCCATGGGGTTCAATGTGAAACAGTGATGAAAAGAGCCATTACTAAATTTTATAATTATTAGAAAATGAGAGAGACTGAGAACATGAGTGCCTGGCTTTTTTCACCCCTTATTATGCTGCTGTTTATGCTAGTAGCATTCATAGAGCATTTTTAAGGTCTGAAAACTTGTTACCTCAATTGAACCTCACAACAACCATATGATTGTAGATACCATCATTCCCTTTTAAAGAGGAGACACCTAAGTCAAAGAAAGGTTAAGTGACTTGCCCAGTTAAGTTCTAAGAAGTTAATACTTAAGTACCTAGTGATACAGCTAGTAAATGTCTAGGAGGAGATTTGAACTCAGTTTTTCCTGACTCCAGGTCCAACACTCTGTCCATTACAGAGAAAAGCTCTAGAATGATAAGGGAGTTATCCAGCCCAGTCTTTAGTACTTTCTCCAACTAAATGACTTGCCCAAGGCTGAACAGTTGATAATTCAGTCATCCAGTCAAAGTGCGTTTGTTAAGCACCTCGCAGAGGCATAAAGAGACTAAATAGGAAACAATTAACGGCAGAAAGGCTTCTGGAGTCTTCTGACTCCGGTGCCCAACCATTGCACGATGCTTCCTCCTTATTTGACCCCGGAGGAAGGGCAGGTGCCCGCACAAACACTGTTTTGTCTTTGTCACATGCACGAGCTGATGGCAAAATGTGGAGGAAAAGAGAGATTTTTCGTGACTGTGATCATCTCTACAAAGTGCTGGGACCTACGCTGGCATGGGGGGAGAGGAGGGAGAAGATGCAGAGAACGAGAATCTTGCTCCTGCCTTCAATAAGCGTAAATTTCCCTACTGTCATTCCCATTCCGTCTATCCCACTTTTGACCCTAAATTACGAGGGAAACCCTATTTATCGCACGCCCAAACTGAGGGATTTCTATGGGTCCACAGCAGATTGGAGCCTGGGACTTGGAGTCCTGACCCGAAAACCTGGCAAAAATCATTTAGCCTCTTCCAGCCTCGACTGCCTCATCTGTAAAAAGAGGTGCATCACAGCCCCTAACTCTAGCTCCAAGACCCGGGACTGGCCACGGAGCTGGAAAACAGCGCAGCCGGCTTCGCGGAGGAGGATGCTGCCGCCGACTCCTCCCACTCCAGGCCACACCCCTCGTCTCCTTAGTTACCAACATACGCCTCCTCGGAGGCGCCTTCCCGGCGGCGTCTTTACGTCATTCCGTGCGTGCCTGGGCGTACGCCGTGCTATAAATGGAGAGTGCGCAGGCGCGACTTTCCTCTTTCCGCAACGTGTGTGTCCAACATGGCGCCGGTAAGCCGGGGTTCTGGGAGCTTTGGGACGCGTTGGGAGTCCCGAGGAGGAGGTGTGCGCGCGTGTGTTTAACGCGTGTGTGTGTGTGCACACGTGTGTGTATGTGTGTCCGGCGCCGAGCGTGGGGGCCTGCCCGTCCCCTCCCCCCACGAGGGCCGGGGACGCTGAGCTCGACCCCCCGCTGAGCTGAAAGGGGCCCCGTCACGGGCCTCGGCCTCCCCCCTGCTGGGTCTGGGGGGCAGGGGGGCTACAGATTCAGGGGACGCCCCCCTTTGGGCACTTCACGACCCCACGCTTATGCGCGTTCCGAGTTACGTATCACGTCACTATCACGTCCATAATCCGTTTTGTTTTTATAAATTGTAGTAAAGTAGCCAACACTTAGACTGCGCCTGCTGTGTACCAGGCTTTGTGCTAAATCCTTTATGCTTACATCCTTTGATGTTCCCAACAATGGGGGGTGCTGTTATCCCCATTTTACAGATGATAGCAGGAATAAGCACATATGGAGCGCCTACTGTGTACCAGGCTCTCTGCTAAGCTCATTTTACGGATCCCTCATTTGATGCTCACATCTCAGAGGTCCATGCTATTACCCCCATTTTACAGATGAGAGGGGGGATGTATGTACCACCTACTGTTTACTGCCCTTGTGCTAAGGTTTTTAAGTGATGTCATTTGATGCTCATAACTCTGGGAGAGGTGGTTGCTCCTGGGGTCTACATTTTGCAGTTAAGTGACTTGCTCAGGGTCACACAGCGAGTCATAAACGTCTGGGGCCAAATTTGAACTAGCCCAGTGCTCTGTTGACTGTGTTCACTGTGTAAAGTAGGTTTGGATTATAGATGAAGAACTGAGGCCCAAAGGAGTTGGTTTAGTCAGAGGCCGGTTTTGACAGGTATTTCTTGTTTCATATCCTAAAAGGTGCATTTGAACAGTGGAAAATGCACAGTCCCTGTTCTGCTCTGTATTTGTGTGACCCTGGATAACTCCACTCGACCTCAGATGTAAACTATAGGAGTTGAATGCTAGATGCCACAAGCTGTGGTGTAGACCTTAGAATAATCCAGAATGTAATTGAGTAGCCTCTTTTTAGATTTGTCAGGCATGGCCGCACCTGCCTGACAAGTGCTAACCACTGAACTCGACTGATTGTGTAGTCAGAAGCCTTCTGGAGAGGTGATCTTGTAGGACTAATCTAGATGACTTAGCCAGTCCCAGGGCTGAGCAGGTCATGGCAGTCTTAAGTAATGTCACTGAAACCTTTCTGATGTAACTGTCCTTCCCTTCCCAGGTTCTTGAGCATCATGGGACCTTAGAACCCACTCTGTTTTGTGGCTAACTCTTCAGCTATGATAATATGCCTCGCAATGTGTGTTGGACACCAAATCTTGCTCATTTAGCTGTTTAAGAGGCCCTTTAAAGACAATCTTCTTTCTTTATCACAGAATTAGGAACAGATTAACTTGCCATAATTATTCAGTTTTTCAGTTTTAAAAAACCCTATAACTTAACCTTTGGGGAAAACAGCAAAGCTTAGAGAAACCAAGGAGTTGAACACTCCATGTTTGTAACTGTAGTTGAACTTAGCTTTAGAATTAACCTCATCCTACAAAAATGATAAAGAATCTTTTTAAAAATGAATTCTCTATACTTTTCAAACTTGTGACGTTTTCCACAACTTGTTAAGGGGAATTCCCTGTGTGTTTAGAAAAAAAAAGAAGAGCTTAACAGTGTAATTCGGAACTTTTTTTTTTGTCCAGATTCTGTGGAAATCTAAACTTAAATTAGCTTTTGTTTTATGAAAGGATCTACAGTGGGATATTGACTGAATTATTTTTTTCCCTGTAATGTATTTAAAATTAATTATTTCTTGGCAAACTTCTACATATACTGTATTTTCCTCTATTTTCTATTAGATCTGCATTTTGTAGGATAGACTAATTTAATAGAATAACTATTGAAAAACCTGTTCCCTGTGGTTTTGTGTTTTGTTTTGTTTTTTTTTAAGCCAAAAGATAAGAAGGCTAAGAGATCAACTTGGAAGTTTAACCTTGACCTTACTCATCCAGTTGAAGATGGAATCTTTGATTCTGGAAATTTTGTAAGTAACAGTTTATTTACATATGTCCTTGGGAGGTTTTAAATTTTTAGTACTAGAATTTAACTAACTGTAAATGAGACTATGATTTTAACCTAAGCTGTATTCCTAGGGTACCTTCCCTAGTGAATATCTAGGGTTACCTTCCCTAGTATTGTATTCTTTCTCTATTTTTTGAAATAGGAACAGTTCTTGAAGGAGAAAGTTAAAGTCAATGGAAAAACAGGGAACCTAGGGAATGTTGTTCATATCGAACGCTTCAAGAATAAGATCACTGTTGTGTCTGAGAAGCAGTTTTCTAAAAGGTAAGAACATAACCTTGTTTTCCTTAATTTGCCTAACTGACATTGTGGGAAAGAGGTCCTTTAAGGTAACTTGTTGTATTTTGTGCACATCTGGAACAACCATCCCACTTTAAAATGACTTCATAATGGGCAAGGGTCAGGAAAAAAAACATGCCAACATTAAGGTTATGGTTTCAGATATTGACTGACTTTGCCTGGCCCTTCTTTCCAGAGTGAGTGATCTGTCTTTGGTTAGTGCCTGTATATTTGAATGTTCAAGTGGGAACATAGAAATTCATTCTGTTTCTTCAAAGTCACTAGTAATAGCAAACCTGGAGTTATTCCCAGAGGCATGTATTATAATGGGCCACATCATTATTTTATTTAATTCCATTTGATTTTTAAGATACTGGTATTAAATGTGTTTTCTTTTTCTTCCCAAGATACTTAAAATATCTTACTAAGAAATATCTTAAGAAGAATAATCTTCGTGATTGGCTTCGTGTGGTTGCATCTGACAAGGAGACATATGAACTTCGTTATTTCCAGATTAGTCAAGATGAGGAAGTTTCTGAATCTGAAGATTAAATGGGAAGCTGAGCCCTTTCTTAGGGGCTTTGAATTTTAAAAGTGTCAAAAAAAAAAGAAAACATGAATATACTTTAACTTATTGGCAAATAAAACTTAACAGCAAAGTTAAAAAACCTTTTCTGTTGTGTTTAAATCTTAACATTGAGATAACACTAATTGCGTTTGATTTTTATTTATGGTCATTGTTATTTACTAAAATTTCTTCAGTAGAATTTTTAGAAGAAATACTCCAAGCTTTTTGGTGGATTGGGGGGGGGGGGGAAGAGTACTAAGAAGTATCTTTTCACTTTCTTGAGCAGTGAAATCTGTACAGGTCTTTATGGCAATTTATATACATGATAAGATGGAAACTCAGGGCCTTGAGAAATCAGATGCGGCGTGTGAGCTTGGTCCTAAAGGGAGAGCTGACAGTTTAAGAGGTGGGAGGCCTGGATTATCCAACACAATCCTTGGCCTATTTTAGAAGGAACACCCCATCCTTGAAGATAAAGACTAGTAGGAGACCTGAGTATCTCTGATAAGTTAACTCCTGCAAGTTGGACATCTGTTAGATATCTTAGAATCGACCAAAACAAAACTCAGCTCTTTCCCCCTAAACACACATACCCACACTCCTCTTAACTTTCATATTACTTAGGGCAGCACTATCTTCCCTGTGCCACAGGCTTAAAACCTAAGAGTCATCCAAGATTCCTCAGCATTTCACCTCCGATAGCCATGCTGTCGCCAAGCCTGATGATTTCACCTCAGCGACATCTCGCTGATGGTACAAACCCTCAATCCTTCATCCTCAGTACTGCATTAGCCTCCTGGTGGGTAAGCCTGCTGAAAGTGCATTCTCCAGCCACTGAAATGCTTTACCTAAAACCTGTGTGATCATGTCACACACCCCCTTCCCTCCCACTCAGTGAGCTCCAGTGGCTTCCTGTTGTATCTAGGAACATAGAAAAAAAACGCTTTGGCATTCAAAGCCCTTCATAACCTAGCTCACTCCCCTTTCTATTCTCATACCTTTCTCCCTGATTCAGGCTTTGATCCAGAAACACTGACGTAGCTATTCCATAAACAAAAATGTGCCGTTCCTCAGCTCTGGGCATTTTCTCTGGCTATCACTTAGGCCTCTTCCACATCAACTACTACCGTCCATGGCTTCCTTTAAATCCCAACTACTATCCCACTTTCCACAGGAAACATTCCCCAATTCCTCTTTCTTACGATGGCTTCCCTGTTATTTCCTAGTCATCCTGTAGCTTACTTTGTATGTATTTGTTGGCTTGTCCCCTGGTGGGAGTGGAAGTTCCTTGAGGGTGGGGACTGTCTTGATCCCTTTTCTATCCCCAGGACTTAGAACAGTGTCTGACACATAATAGGCATTTTATAAATATTGTTTAGTCACTTTCAGTCATACCCAACTCTTTGTGACCCCATTTGGGGTTTTCTTGGCAGATACTGGAGTGATTTCCCATTCCCTTCTCCAGCTCAATTTTACAGATGAAACTGAGGCCAACAGGTGACAAGATTTGTACAAGTCGCACAGCTAGTAAATGTCTGCAGTCAGGTTTGAGTCACTCCAAGCCAGGCATCCACTGCACCACCTAGCTGCTCTTAAATTGCATATAGACTTTTGTAACTTGTTTACTTTTAATTCTCAACTTTTTATTCATGTGTTTATAAAGTAGAATATGGACATTTGTTGCAGATGGTCATGTTTGCTGTTCTACAAATGAGAAGAAATTCTATACTGGAAGATAACTAGGCAACGAAACTATCTTCTGAGTATAAGATTTAAATACACACACACACACACACACACAGCGAAAATAAACCAAAAAACCTCAACAATCACTTTCCTGGAGTAAAGAGGTTTTGTTTTGTTTTGTTTTTTCTAAAGTATTTAGAAAACTTTAAGGGTAGGGATGTGGAGATACACATCTTAGGAAATCAAATAGAATTAACATTGCCATGTTTGGCTTTTAGGAACTGAAGTCTCAATGGATTTAGTGCCAAGAGGACATAATTTCAAATTCTGTCTCTATTGCTAGTAACTTGGAGCAAACTTCTGAATATAGACTATTGACATACACCAGCAGCCTGGCCATTTCCTAGCCTTAGTCTCTTAAGTATATTGTTTATACGGTTAATACCTAAAGATGAAGACAGACCTACGTACCAGATGTGAACAGTATTTAGCACTAGAGAACCTTCCAAGTGGAAACAAACATTTTCTAGTTGCATTTGATGTTTAGAAAGTGGCCAAACTTGCAAGGTTAAATAGGCATTAATCACTATCATCCAAGTCCTACTAATGGCTGAAGATACCTGCCTTTTGTCCCCAGTATGTTACTCAACTTTCTTCAAGGTCTCTTGTAACTTTGTTTTTAATCACCCAATCCAATGTCTTTCTCCATCTTCATCCTTCAGCTCTCTGTGAGATGTAAAATTGTAGACTACCTCTTCAATTAAATAATTTTTTTTGTTTTTATATCACCTCCATTTCTGAATATGTCACCTTCCCTCCCTTTTACCTAGCAAGTGATCTCCTGCAACAGAGAAAGGGGGTTGGGGAGGGCAAGTAGTTCAGCAAAACGAACCTGCATATCCACAAACTAATAAAAGATACAGTGTAGTCCAACACCTCTGCAGAAAAGATAGATTCAACCTCAGTTCTTTCAATTTCCTCAGTCTATCGCTCTGCTAGCATGTCCATTGAGAACCCTTTTGTCACTTCTATGTCTCCATGAGGTCTTGATTTATATTCAGAACTCCTGGGTCCAAATTCCAGATTAGTTATTCACTCTCTGTGTCATCTTAAGTCATTTATCCTCACAGGCCCTCAATATTCTTTAAAATAAGGTTGACCTCGTTTTATTATTCATCAAAATTAATCAATATTCATTACTCATTAAAAGGTGACCTCCCAAGTCCTTACCAACTCTAAATGACTGTGATTCATATCACCAATTAATCAAATGTTATTTTTAAAACTTAACCTATTTTAAATATATATTACTACTTAAAATTGGTTAACTGAAAGTAAAAAAATATTATTGAAGGTTACACAATCTAATCAGTTTTTTAAAAAACCATATCCCAATGCAATATGTTTCTTTTTAGCTTTTCTGCAAACTATTTAATACTAGTGTACCAATTATCTCCAGAAATTAATCTCTACTCATAGGGCCCAATACCATAGATATTGCCTGGGCAAAATCTGCCAAACCTTTTTTTTTTTTTGCTTTCTGAAGGGCAATTAGGGTTAAGTAACTTGCCCAAAGTCACATGGCTAGTAATTGTGTCAAGTGTCTGAGGCTGGATTTGAACTCAGGTCCTCCTGACTCCAGTGCTGGTGCTCTATTCACTGCACCATCTAGCTGCCCCTGCCAAAACATTTTAAAGTGATATTTTCCATCTGATACTTTGAACAAGATTTCATTTTTTCAATCCTTGATTGTGGATTTGGACCACTAAGGACATTTCTGACTCCTTTAACTGCTTTGAATTCAGGAAAACTTTTGCTCCTCAAATGAGATCCTGACATTAAATTTTATAGGTTCGATAGATGAACTGCCGCAGATTGCTTTTGATTTCTCAAACAAATAAAATGGTCTCATTGACCCAGCACGGAATCCAAATTGCCATGAGCAAAGGATCCTGGCCTGTTAGTATAGCTTGTTTTCAGTAAGGCTCATGATCTAGTTGTCTTGGTTTCTCTATCCACAGAATGGAAACACAGATGTATTATGGAATAAATTCATTGGCCAGTCCTAGTACTTGGCAACAGAATTTGAGATGTGCAGTTCTTAGGAGGCCTTGGAGAGAATTCTTTTTTAAATGTTAGCCTCTGTCCAGTGAGTGCCAAGCAAAGAGTGGCTTTGTGTCAGTCAAGTCAGTCTGATAATCATTGACTAAACATATCCTAGGTACTGGTGATACAAAAATAAATTTCATATTAGGCTTTGCTCAAGGAACTTGCATTCTACTGTTGATTATGAGATGTAAAAAGAAGTTAAATTAAAAAATTTATACAAAGCAATTGATGGGGGGAAAGCATTAATCAATAATGTGGAATAGAGGCAAGAGTCACTCCCTCCCCAGTTTCCCTCTATGCCAAGGGAAGCCTGTAGGGGGATCAGGGAAGGCCTTTTGAGACATATAGCCCTTGAGTTTGAGCTTTGAAGAGATTCTGGGAATTAAAAGTTATCTGCCTGGTGAACCCATGTGTCCTCAGCTATTTCTTTTGTCTTACTTTCTAGTGAAATAACTGTATGATTCTAGATTTCCAAAAGATGAAAGAACTAAATTAAATATTCTAATCAAACCTTTAAACTCTTTCCTTTTTCAACACTGTATATTGTCCGTAGACTACATTTTATTTAATCATGATGGGCAGATTTTTTTTCCTACATGAATTCTTTATCAAACTAGACTTTTTTTTCCCAATTCTTTTGCTAATTCAACAAACATTTATGTCATTCCTGATGATGGGGATCAGTGCTCAAGTGTTCCAAATCATGTGTTTTGACAGCATTTCCTCTGCTCCAGGCTCCTTCCTCTGTTTTATACACCCAGTGTTTGTTTTGGAATTTTCCTTTCATCAAAAGTTTCATGAGTTCCAAATAATACAAATTATACTGGATAAAAACTTGAGTCAGTTTCTGATGGCTTACTTAGAACTACAATCGGTCTATCAAGGTTGGTGTGAGTCTGGATTCACCTTGACTTTACCAGCTAAAATAAAGCATTAAACTGACTTTAAAAAATTATCTAGTCACAACTCATCATCAACAAAAAGCCAGATTCAACCTTTCATTTAATTTTTAATGTATTTTTAAATATTCTTTTCCTTTTAAATTGAGTTCCAAATTCTCCCTCTCCCTCCCTCCTTACTACCCACCGAGAAGGCAAGCAAAATGACGTCAATTATACATGTGAAATCACAGAAAACATTTCCATTTTAATTAGCCATATCACAAAAAATAAAGCTAAAAAAGTGAGAAAATTCTTCTTCCATTTGCACTCAGAATTCATCAGTTCTCTCTAGAGATGGATGGCATTTTTTCATCATGACTCTTTGGGAATCGTCTTGGATCATTGTATTGATCAGAGTAGCAGTCTTTTAGAGTTGATCATCACTACTGTGCACAATGATCTCCTGGCTCTTCTCACCTTCCATCAGTTCATATAGGTCTTGCCATGTCTTTTTTCTGAAACTCTCCCCCTCCTTGTAATTTCTTACAGCACAATAGTATTCCATCACAATCATATGCCACAGCTTGTTCAAGCATTCCCTAATTGATGCACATCCCCTCAATTTCCAATTCTTTGCCACCACCAAAAAAGATCTGCGATAGTTGTTTTTTTTAATATGTATGGGTCCTTTTCCTTTTTCTTTGATCTCTTTAGGATACAGATCTAGTAGTGGTATTGTTGGGACAAAGGATATGCACAATTTAATAACCCTTTGGACCTAGTTACAAATTGTTCTCCACAATAGTTGGACCAGTTCACTACTCTATTACACTTTTCTTCGGTATTTTTTGTCTTTTTTTCCCACGATGTTAATTCTCTTCATAATTTTCTTGCATCACTCTCATTTCTCTTCCCAGTTGTCCCTTTACCACTCTTGTAATTTTCTTTATTCCAAAAATTTTGTTTGGCTTGGGTTCAATTAGTATTTCTCTTTGAAGCTTTGCTTGTAGCTGTTTTCATATTGTTTTTTTTTTTCTTTTGCATTTATGTTGTGGTCTTCCCGCCACTGTAGCTGATTTTTATGGTAAAGTTCCTTTTTTGTTATTTGCTCATTTTCCTAGCCTACTTCTTGACTTTGAACTTTATTTTAAAGCTGGGATCTGCTTGCCCAGGGATGAGGAGACACTGTGCCAAGCCTTAGGCTTCTTCACTTTATATGGTTTTCAGAGCTAGTTCTGGGGGTCTCCAAGTTTTTCATGCTTCCAAAGTGGTGTGATCCTGGGAGAGCTGTGGTCACTGATCTCCTGGTCTATGCTCTGGACTTTATTCCCAAAAGACTATTGCTCTTTTGTAGCCACAAGCAGAAATGCTCCTCCTGACCCTGGAATTGTGACCAGGTCCCCTGCTCCCCCACAGCACAGGCACCAGCACTCTTCTCTGCCTTTTGTGACCAGGGCTGCAGATCCCTTGTAACTGACCACAAGGGCTCCGTTCCTCCCTGGAACTGTGACCCAGAACTGCATATGGACAATAGAGTGACCAGTCAGTGTCAGTTGCTCACAGTGCCAGTAAAAGGTCCCCTATAATTTCCTTCTGACTAGTTGCCTCACCCCACTTCCTAAATGTTGGTGTCCTGAGACAATACCTTTGCTTGTTGTTGTTCAGTCATTTTCAGTCATGTCTAACTCTGACCCTGCTTGGGGTTTTCTTGGCAAAGATACTGGAGTGGTTTGCCATTTTCTTCTCTATCTCATTTTACAGGTGAGAAAACTGAGGTAAACAGAGTTAAGTGACTTGCCCAGGGTCACACAGTAAGCATCAGAGGCCAGATTTGAAATGTGAAAGACTAGTCTTCCTGATTCCAGGCATGGTGCTCTAGGCACATGTGGTTCCACCAAACTGCTCCTGGTTACCCCATCCCTGGTCCCCCAGTTTATAAGGGACATCACCAGCCATCCTATCCAGCCCCATATGTGAAAGAAATCTCCACTATAACATATTTGACAAATGGTCATTTAAACATCTGCTTAAAGAACTAATAGCTCTAATTGGTACAAAGTTATTCCTAACATTCAACCTAAATTTACTTCTTTGTAGCTCCTAGTTCTTTCTTTTTCTTCCTTCCTTCCTTTCCTACTTTCCTTCCTTCTCTTTTTCCTTCTTTCCTTCTTTTTTGGAGGCAACTGGGATTAAGTGATGTGCCCAGGATCACATAGCTAGTACCTGTCTGAGGCCAGATTTGAACTCGGGTCCTCCTGACTCCAGGGCTAATGATCTATCCACTGTACCACCTAGGTGTGTCTAGTTCTATCTTTGGGGACCAAACAGAATGAGTCTAATCCTTCCTTTGTATGTGATGGACTCAAGTTCCTAGCATCTTCTCTGGACACTCTCCATTTTATCAATACCATCCTTAAAGTACGGTTTTTGCCTGGTCTATAGGTAGAGAAGATACTACATGAGAATTTAAACAGTGGGATCCAGAACTGAGCTCATCATTTATGGAGTCTGATGAGCATGCACATCTGAACAAAAGTCTTGTCTTAGTTCTTTGGATGGGATGGAAGGTAATTTCTTAAGGTTCATAGGGTCACTGTACATTTTAAACCTTCACCTTCTCTACATTTAAACTGGAATGTGAATTCTTACAGGATAGTAGCCGTGCTTTAACTAAATCTTGTATCTTCCTAGTTCTCTGCTTATCATGTCAAGAATCAGCAATTTCCTCGCTTGGAAAGCCTGCCCTCCACAGAGACATAAATAGAGCTATCTGAAGGTCAAAGATATGAGGAGGCTTGCCCATGGCCATGTAGTTAACAACAGCGTAGCAACTGTAATAGAGTGACAGGAGAGTGAATCTGCAAGATGTTTCAAAGGAAGGTGGGCTTGGTAACAAACTAAATAGAGAAAATGAAGACAAGGGAAGCATCAGGAATGACCACGTCCTGGTTTTAAAGCTGGAGGCTTGAAAGGATGCCAGGAACACTGGCAGAAATGGGAAAGCTAGGAAAGGAGGTGATTTGGGGGTGGGGAATATTAAGGTTTATGGAGCCCTTTACAAACATCTCGTTTGTGCTTCACAGCAACTCTGTGACACATTTTTACTTCAATAATCTGTAATTTTGTCTGTGTATTCCATTTCCCACACGTTGCAACCCCTTTATAAATGAGGAGCTAGCTTTTAGAGCTGTTGTAGTTGAAAAATCCATCCCCTTACAATGAGCTGGCAATGAGCCTCTCTCTTTCAACTGGACCAGGCTGGCTCTCAGAATAATAGCCAGTCTGTACTTGGACCTGTCAGAATTCATGCTTCACTGGTATAGCCCTCCAACCCAATCCAACAAGCATTTTTAAATCACTTAATAGGTACAAGGCAAGAAGCCTGGCATGGCAGAATAAAGGGGAGACTTCCTCCTGTCTTGGATACAAACAAGATGTGTGACTCTGGACAAGTCACTTAATCTTTCAGTACCTCCC